>OX418217.1:97776847-98462551 GCA_948455865.1 Conomelus anceps
AATTTAGGGGGGGGGGTGCGTCATGAGGCTTAGGGGGGGTGGGCACCCCTGCGTAATCTACAAAAAAAGTAACGTTTATCATCATTAGGCCTTACAGGCGGCTTGATAAACGTCATGTGAATATTAATATTTGTAAAATGTTCTCACTCTAATAACACTATTAATTTTTTCATGAGTTTCCCACGAGTTTCTAAGCAATTTTCAGTGAGTCTGAATCCTCTCAGATATTAACTCGCGTTTTCGAGAATTTAAAATAATTCTTGTTTCCTGCCGTTTATTACTACAGTGAGGGGGGATATTCATTTCTTTCTCTTTTTTCGGAGGATGAAGCCCACATAGGTCTGAGACCTGTAATGAATTGGATGATGGTGATTGATGAGTTGGACCTACAGTTTTAGGTGGGTTCCGAGCCACCGGGAAGTGATTTTACAGCAGAGAACAGAGTCTTTTTTGCTGACCAATTCTATGGGTCACCCTTTCAAAGAGCGCCCAGGAGTTTCGTAGCTTATTTCTGAACAGATACCTGCTACGGCACTCGGCTATCACTTCCCCTTAGTCTATCATTCCATTCAAGGTGTATACAAGGTGATTTTTAAGTATGGAAACGGCTTTATATTACGTAACTGAGATGTTTTAGGCAAAAGAAGCTTATGCGAATCTGCATAGTATTATAAATCCTACTTTTGGCTAGTTTTGAAATATTTTCCGCCATATTGGATTCAAATTATTTTTTTTTTAAATGGGATGGTGGTCATATGGCACATCATTTCAGTGTGTAATTTCAAGAAAAACAATGGCGTAAACCGTTTTTCAATAGATGCCTTTGCTTTCGATTTTTATAAGCATTTCAATTTCCAATTTTGGGAAAATTGTGTTAGCAATGAAAAAGGTAGAACGCACTGCATAAAATATTTTATTAAATTTTTCATTCTTAAATTATTTAATAACTAGAATTCATATTTAATAATACCAACATCATAAAACATTTTTATTATTATTTTTTTGTTAATGATACCTAAACTGGCTGATATTAACACCGGTAGCTGGATTGTGATTAGTGAATAATAAACATAGCAATTTATTTTGTTGAATTGTTTAGCAATAAATTTCAATTTCATTTTCAAAAATACTATTTCTTCTAATATTAAAACTGACACTATACTTCAATTAACTATTTACAATTACAATTAACTAATAAATTACTAATTAACAAAATACTATTTTCAAAAATACTATTTCTTCTAATATTAAAAGTGACACTATACTTCAATTAACTATTTACAATTACAATTAACTAATAAATTACTAATTAACAATAGCAATTTAATTGAAATATAGTGTCAGTTTTGATATTAGATTGTTCATCAAGTATTTCGTCATGGAAAACATCACATATATTATTTATTGTTATTCAAACAGATTAACAGTGTTAATCAACTAGAAAATCTAAGAAAACATACACTCATCAACCATAATTTCTATTTGAAGCATTGAAGCCTATTAATTTATTCGATTATCCCAAGTCGCTATAGATTAAAATCGTGCAATAAAGAAAAGACTTTCACTTTCCCTTTTGACTCCACGTGATATTCTTGAACAATCAGAGCTGTTGAGCAACTTTCTTTCAAGTGCAAACAAATTCGTACGTCATCCTGTTTCAGTCTTTTTTTAAATAACGAACAAGTTACGTTTTACAGCGTGATCAACTGTGCAATGGGACTCCTCATCCACTCGGTGTGTAACCGGCCTAGAAAGTAATCGTGACTCAAGAGGCCATTTCACATCTTGTTTTTAAGTCTCTGATCTCCATACTGGCATGCTCTGATCCATAGAGAAATTTCATACTATTTTCTACAAGAACTGCTACCAGATAAGGAAAGGTTATTTCTATGTAACCTTTTGGGCTGTTATGACGCTGAAGGCGAGACTTGGAACGACATTTGGGAGAGGAGACATTGAAATTGGAAATCGGTGATATAACTGGTTTCGTGAATTTATTGATTGGATAGCATGTTGTGGGTGAAATTGAAGTAAGATTTCCAAGAGAAGGCACTGTAACTTGGAAGTGACTCTTTTTTGTAGATTACATCTTGGAGACTCCATTCACAGACAACTAAACTGTTGTTCTGTAATCTGTGCTCCAGTTAAGGAGTATAAGACAAGTCGGATTAACAATTAACAATCTTATACACTATAGCTATAGGCTACCATAATTACTATATCAATTAGTTGAGGTGAGGCTTAATTTTGATATGCAAGGAACTCTTGTACACTATAAAAAGCTTTATCAACTAAATATTTTTTCAATTGTTATTTTAAATATTTCTATATTTTTAAGACTCTTAAAACTGCGGTAGCTTATTGTTGTAGAGTTTTCTACAAATATAACTGGGTTTTACTATTGTGACTCACCAAGTGATAATATCCTCGACGTCTTGTATTGTAATCGTGTACGTCAAGATTTTGGTTAATATCATTCGTTTTTACATCTACAGTAGCGCAATAAACATATAAGCAGGGTACAGTTAGGAGACCAAGTCCTTGAACATTGTTTTTTAAATATTTCTATATTTATAAGACTCTTTAAAAACTGCGGTAGCTTGTTGTAGTTTCCTACCAATATAAATAGGTTTCTGTTTGAATAAGCTACAATTGTGACTCACCAAGTGGTAATCTCCTCGTATTATAATTATGTACGTCAAGATTTTGGTTAGTATCACTTTTTTACATATAAAGTAGCTTCATACACTTATAAGCAGGGTACAGTTAGGAGATCAAATCTCTTGAACAACGGCCTACATGAGTCTAATCTATTTACTCTTTCCATACACCTCACCGCATTCTTTTGGATCTTAAACAGGAATAGATGGACGAGTAAGAAAATCAGTAATTCAATGAAATTGTAAATTGGAAGAGTTAGCTGTATGATAAGCATTATACCTTAATGCCATTATTGGTGTAAATGCCATTATTAAACCTTAATGCAATTATTGGTGTAATGTAACAGCGTAATTTATTTATTTGCCATTAATTTCCCCAAAAGAAGGAGAGAGTCATCGTTGGCTATTGAAAGGAAAATGTTGATGTCAGTGAAAATTCATGGCAAGTAAAATTGTGCTAAAAAACGAGTGGCTCGGGGCAGTCGGCGTCGAGTACCGTACGGGAGCTGGTCACATCTACGGCAGATGACCCGCCCCATTTTTTTTTTCAGCACAATTTTACTTGTCATGAATTTTCACTGACCTTTACATTTTTCTTTCAAACGCCAACAATGGTTCTCTCCTCCTTTTGTGAAAATTTATGGCAAATAAATGAATTAGGCTGTTACATTACATATTACACATTATGCAGAGACTATATTATATCCCTGTGACAAGAGTAGCCTATTCATGCAATCCTGGAACTACTTTATTGTTCAAATACAGTCAATATGCGAATACAAACTATACAAGTTTATAGTTATATATGTAAACTAGACCTGTAACAGAGTTGTGGAAAAATTTTAAATAATTATTATAGAGATTATTAATCCAATGCAGTAATTACCGTTGAATCATGATATAATATAACATGGTATGTTATCATTACTGATCATTAATCGAATACAGTGACTAACGTTAGAGATCATGAACATTTAATGATCCTATTAATCTGTACATTTCTCCCTGCCACATAAATAATTAAAGTGAAAAAAAAACCAGTTAAACATTTATTAAACAGGTCAAGATGTACCTAATAAAAAATTACGAAACTTTCATGATACAATAACTTAACTTACTTTAATTGACGGATCCCTGAGATCCCACCCTCTACATCATATAAGAATCTAAGTGAGTGTTACAATTCTGTTTTCAATCAATCATACCACGCAAAATTTGTGAATTTACATGAAAAAAGAAAGATAATCTTATCTAATTCCCAGATTGATATTTGGGAGGTTTGAGGGTGGAGGTTGTAGGTGCTGCCACAACAGGCTGCATGTGTAATGGTGGGGCGCAATCACCGCCTCTGGTTATTAATTTTTAAATAAAAGTCATCATCTAGAAATCAAGTAACAAGACAGGTGTCCGGTTACACCAGGTATCAACTTATTAATATTGTTCCTCAAAGATGGTGCCAGAACAACAATTACGGAGGTGGTCATAATAATATTACAAGCGCATGATGTCAACAAACTTCTTGTGTAAATTATTTTAGATACGGTAATCGCCAACGGTGGAACAACTTTCGTTTTCAGACAACTATTGATAACTTTCTTCACAAATGAAGCTTGCACATTATATTCCTGGGATTTGCTCGAACAGTAAAAAGGTGGCCTCTGTTCACTTTCTCGATTATTATCCTGTTTTGTGATTCAACTCTTTCTCAGATGCAAAGATAAGTGCAACCAGATTGTGACCTTGTAATAGTTAATTATAGTGACCATTATCAAATAGATAAGAGTAATTAATTTTATTATTGACTGGAATTCATTTTATTGTTGATCCTTGAGAGATTTAAACTTTTGAAGCTCTAATCTTGTGAAAGTTCATGTTATGAGTAATATTCTCACATATTTATGGAAGAATAAAAAAGCATAAACAAAGATGCCTATCAGAGACTTGTTTTCTACCAGCAGATTCATGTGAGGTTCGAATTTATCTTTTTGAATTATTTCTTCTTCTTAAGGTCCTGTCTAATTCCAGACGTTGGCAACCATCTTAGCAATCCTAATCTTGTCTTGGGGAATATCCCCATGAAACGTTTTCTCAGTTGATATACCTCCCTCTGATAAAAACTTCTGGATTTGCTCCTACCTTGAATGCTTGACTTTGAGTCCCAGTCCAAGAAATTGTTGGGAAGCGATAACCGTGAGTCATAGCAGGTATCTGTTCAATCAGATAAGATAAGCGACGCTCTATTGGACCCTATTTGTAAGGGTACCCAATTGGATTGGCGAGCAAAAATGATTGTTCTCTGCTGTAAAATCATTTCCCGGTGGTTTGGAACCCACCTAAAACTGTAGGTCTAATTCATCAATCGCCATCATGCAACTCATTAGGTACCGGTACCTAAATAAAGGTCTCAGACCTATAAGGGCTTCACCTTCAAAAAAAAAAAACATCGTGCTCATAAAAAATTGAGTTATGTAATGAAACTAACATAGATTCAGAAGATTGAAAACTCTGGTTTCTGTTATTAAAACTGCCGAGTTTGGAGAATAAAACTATGCTTGGTCACTATATTTTCATGTATGATCAATTTATTCTTTTCTGTAATATTTTTCATAATGAAAATACTTGAACAATCTAATATCAAAACTTACACTGTATAGACTATAGATAGATAGAAACTTTTTGCCATTAAAGAACGATAAATTACCTACAATTGGAAATATAAGATTCTTTCAACAAATTTACGCAATATAACAAATGTGACAAATGTACTCAGCGGAAAGAAAATAATTTTCCGTTCGCGCACTTGAGTATCATTGAAATAATAAAAAGCTTTGAATATCTAAACAATAAACTAAGAGAATGAAACATTTTGAAATAGAGGTAAAACTAATGAAAAGGAAACTGAATACGAAGAATAAAATGCAATGAAACAATTTTAAACAAAAATTTCTTGTATGATACCATATCTTAAATCATTCAAACTATTCAAATAGAAATATAGTGTCAGTTTTGATATATCAATGATTCCACCTAACACCCTGCCAATAATAAGGAAATAATAATGTCAGTTTTGATGTAACAATGATTTCACCTAACACCCTGCCAATAATAAGGCAAATATAAGGCAAAAATGTATGTTCCAAGTAATTTTAAGAAATTATTTCAACACTGCTCCCGACCTACTACAGATAATTATTAAAATCTTTTGCAGCAAGCGCAATTTAAATTTCCAATCTAAAATTGCATTTCAATTTGTCTCAATTTAGCCTAAAGGCCGCTTGGAAAATTGCTGGTGACGGGCGATGTTTTTCTCGATAGAAAGTTATATTATCTTTTCTCCTAATAATAGGTTAATAGAGAAACTGAGCTACCAACTTCAAGCCTGCTGAAAGCTGAAAGAAGAAGCTGTCTCTAGTCAACTTTAAAGACGAACATTATTTAGAAAAAGTGCATTTAAACAGCACTTGCCACTCTGCAGTTACTGACCTAGGAGCTTTCTTTTACTGCTTGATGCATCCAGAGCAATATCGACAAAAAACAACAACAATCTTGTATTCAAAGCTTGCAATCAATGCATTTTTTATGTAGGCTTACTTCAAGTCGACAGTTAAATGATTTCACAGCATTAAAAAAATCATTCACTGTATGCAGATTGCATATCTACAAATTGCAGATCCAGTATGCAGATCTAGCAGATTCACTAACAAGGCGAGAGATACCCAATTAAAGCGTTGAAAACATTTCAAACTGTGTAGTCTATGTGTCTCATATTTACAGGGCTGTTTTTCAAGCTGATTGAGTTGGCTATCAAGCTATAGAGGCGGTCAAAATTCAAGTGAGTGCTGTCAATAAAATTATCATTTCAAAATATCCTTCAATCCAAGCTATAGCTTGAAAAAAGTATCCATAAAACTATGGGAGAACTTGAAACTTAATAATTGTTTTAATCTTATCGTAACAATTATTTAGAGACGATTTTGTAAGAAAATTGGCAATTCATTTCAATGATATTTTCATAGTTCATGTACTAGAGCTTCTTGTGCTTAAGAACGTGTTGAACTCATATTACTTCCTTCAACAAACCTCCCTTGAACTTCAACAAATATTTGGAAAAATATGACGAAACGGTCGTAAGCCTAGCAACTTATTTCATTAGACCTGATAGCGCAGAGCGTAGAGCTCCTGCTCATCATGCTTGGTGACTTGGGTTCAGATCTCGGTATGGGAAAATCTTTTGCTCACAGAAGTTAACTCTACCAAATAAAATTTTTATTTTCAAAACCAATTTGGTTGAAATTATTCAATGTGAGAGCTTGAGCTATCTACTGCATCATATAAATATCATGTGATAGCTCATTCTACTCACCTCACTAATTTATCTTAGGTGTCCCACAATTGAAAACTTTCAATTTGAAAAAGTGGAAAGGGTCAAAAAATCAACTCTTCAACAGTTTATCCGATCTCAAGCTGATAAAGGCGGCCAAATCTATATACCAAACATTCATACTTAGATCAAGAATAATATTATTAAATAATTAAACAAAAAGCATAATACCTAAAATCCCGTTGCAAAGGACGGCTAAGCCTCTATTACAAATAAACAAATAATAAATAAATAAGGCGCCCGACCGGCAATTGGGAGGTCCGTGGTTCGATTCCCGGTGGTGACTGATATTTTTGTACAATAGCATTCATCGATTTCCATCAGCTATTAAATACTGTTGTCAATATCCGCCATTGCGGAAGTCTTCAGTATAAACTGATAGCAATTAAAGGAATTCGAAATTAATAAATTCTGTTTAAGTAAATTTGTCAGTTTGTTCAATTGTCAGTAACTTCAAACTAACTTGTGAGATACGAGCCGATATAGCCAAGTTGAAAAATGAATGCTGCTGCACAGAAAGGTCTCCATGGTCTAGTGGTCAAGGGCGCTCAACCGGCAATTGAGAGGTCCGTGGTTCGATTCCCGGTGGTGACTGATATTTTTGAACAGTAGCATTCATCGATTCCCATAAGCTTTTCAATGTTGTTGTCAATATCCGCCATTGCGGAAGTCTTCAGTATAAACTAAAATAATAATAATATCGTGTGACCTGGCTGGCTCAGGTCTGGTGTCAGAGTTATCAGGTCGCACCTGAATAAGTTCAGGGCCTCTGACGTGACTTAACGACTGTTTTCTAGGCAGCCGGGACCGACAGCTTAACGTGTCCTCCGAAACACGGGAGTGGCCCGAGGTAAAAACTTTCGGTCAGAACTGGGATCGAACCCGGGACCTTTGGGCTAGCACACCAGCACTTAACCCACTCGGCTACGGCCACTCCCGGCAATTGGGAGGTCCGTGGTTCGATTCCCGGTGGTGACTGATATTTTTGTACAATAGCATTCATCGATTTCCATCAGCTATTAAATACTGTTGTCAATATCCGCCATTGCGGAAGTCTTCAGTATAAACTGATAGCAATTAAAGGAATTCGAAATTAATAAATTCTGTTTAAGTAAATTTGTCAGTTTGTTCAATTGTCAGTAACTTCAAACTAACTTGTGAGATACGAGCCGATATAGCCAAGTTGAAAAATGAATGCTGCTGTACAGAAAGTTCTCCATGGTCTAGTGGTCAAGGGCGCTCAACCGGCAATTGAGAGGTCCGTGGTTCGATTCCCGGTGGTGACTGATATTTTTGAACAGTAGCATTCATCGATTCCCATAAGCTTTTCAATGTTGTTGTCAATATCCGCCATTGCGGAAGTCTTCAGTATAAAGTAATAGCAATTAAAGGAATTCGAAATTAATAAATTCTGTTTAAGTAAATTTGTCAGTTTGTTCAATTGTCAGTAACTTCAAACTAACTTGTGAGATACGAGCCGATATAGCCAAGTTGAAAAATGAATGCTGCTGTACAGAAAGGTCTCCATGGTCTAGTGGTCAAGGGCGCTCAACCGGCAATTGAGAGGTCCGTGGTTCGATTCCCGGTGGTGACTGATATTTTTGAACAGTAGCATTCATCGATTCCCATAAGCTTTTCAATGTTGTTGTCAATATCCGCCATTGCGGAAGTCTTCAGTATAAAGTAATAGCAATTAAAGGAATTCGAAATTAATAAATTCTGTTTATGTATATTTGTCAGTTTATTCAATTGTCAGTCACTTCAAACTAACTTGTGAGATACGAGCCGATATAGCCAAGTTGAAAAATGAATGCTGCTGTACAGAAAGTTCTCCATGGTCTAGTGGTTAAGGGCGCTCAACCGGCAATTGAGAGGTCCGTGGTTCGATTCCCGGTGGTGACTGATATTTTTGTACAGTAGCATTCATCGATTCCCATAAGCTTTTCAATACTGTTGTCAATATCCGCCATTGCGGAAGTCTTCAGTATAAACTGATAGCAATTAAAGGAATTCGAAATTAATAAATTCTGTTTAAATAAATAAATAATAATAATAATAAATAATACATGCGTTCAATATCAAAAGGCTACCGATCCATTCCAACTTTAGTTTGCAGTAGGTTCATATTAGTTGTATTTTAATGAAGCAGGTTCAACTGCAATACTGTACGTAGGAGTCAACGGCACCAAAGCACCGTCTTTAGTACCGTTCAAGTCGATTATTTGAGCTTTCTCCCAAGCGGGGCAACTTGTTTTACACGTGAAACGTCCGCCCTGGACCGGCGGATGCGGACAACAGCCACTTTCTGTTCAACATGGGCCGATATCGCGTCTTCTAAATGGGCGATCGCGTTTTTGTCATTTGCAACGCTTCCAAACACATAATTAGTCAGCTGCCTTTGCTTGAGAAAGTGATTCTCTTTTCCTCACCTTCCAATGCTACAATATAACTATATATATCTCAGAGCTATATGTCTCTGTATCACTATTACTATAACTTATATAGTGATGTCTACAAATACTGTATATAGATATATAAATAGTGTACTGTAGTTATATTAGCTGATACTGTTGATTAACCGGCACGTAACCGGTTGCGTTTTTTGACTAGCTGATAAAAACACTCCAAGTGATATCAAGATGATGTGTCTCAAGAGAAAATATGTTCTTTACAGTCGTGGCTAAAGCAACAGTGAGATAAACTAGTAGTTTAGTGATCGGTAGACCTCACGCCCAAGATAAGGGTGCTTGCACAGAGGAACGCGATGTACTCGATGATAATCACCATCACAAATTAAACACAATTATCAAATTCAGAGACATTTTTTAAATCTAACAGAATTTATTAGACACCATTTCCTGAAACGAACCCTTCAGGAGTTTGAAGGAACACAACTTGAAAAAAAATGTAATGGAGAGGGGTAACAACCTCAAAAAAACTTCTCAACCCCATTAAAAGTGTAAAAGTGTCACAATAGAAATGGCTGTCTTCAGCTGTAACTTTTAGTATTGCTTTAAAAATTTTATTCAGCTTTTAACTTTCTGCGTTAGGTTTGGGGACACAGATATATGAAATACACAACCCTCTAGTAGCACAAATACATATTTTATATATATATATATATATATATATATAAACTTATATTAATAAATATTTTTCGATTTATGTAAAAAATACAGGATTTATATATATATATTATATAAGTTTTATATATTTTAAATATGCAGCCCAAAAATTGAAAATAATGGATGTAAAATCGGCAAAAAATAAATATAATTTTTCTATGTAGGTACGGTATTTTGGTTGTTTGAGACATATCAGCGTATCATCTATATTATCATCATACAGGGACGTATCGTATTATCAGCTGCTCTATAACCTTCCTGCAGCTAAACACATTTTGAAACAGTTATATAGGTGAAAATTGAAAATTCTGAAAGGAAAATAAAAAATCAGGCTTCAAGGTGCACTGAATGGAAGCTTTGTGCCAAATTTAGTTTTCCAAATCGTTGCCGTTTATTTGAAATCCTTACCGGTAAGACAAAAAAAACACACCCCTACTCTCTCCCTTATTATATTGATAAAATGTTAATGTTTGAAGTCATGAGCTAAGCAAACACTTAACGGCGATTCCATATAAGATATGGCTAAGCAGATAATGAGGAATTTTCTGGAGAAAATCCCCCATGTATGATAAATGATAAAACCAGAACTACCGTATTCATACACATTCTGATGGCATTTTGTTTAGAAAATTAAGATCAAGTTTGTAATGTAATCGTGCTTATTTTTTTATTCTGAAATAATAGGAACTTTTACTTTCTAGCAACGTGACGTGAAAGAAACTTACTTTCTAAGTAGTAGTAAGATGGAGGAAATGGCACCTCGAAACTTGTCAGTGCAGCTTTGCAGACAGACGTTTCTTAGTCAGAATATTGTAATCGATTTTTAATTTAATTTTAAATTTCAAATGTCCATTCAAGTCAAAAGCAGCATCACAGTTGAATGTCTATGGAAATAAACCAGAATATAAGTCTGGGAAGTGATAGCCGGCTGCCGTAGCAGGTATCTGTTTAATCAGAGATAAGCTACGAAATTCCTGGGCGCTCTTTGTAAGGGTGATCGATTGGATTGGCCAGCAAAAAAGACTGTTCTCTGCTGTAAAATCACTTTCTGGTGGTTCGGAACCCACTTAAACTGTAGATCCAACTCATCACCATCATTCAATTCATTACCCACGCACAGGTATCATACCTATGTGGGCTTCATCCTCCAAAAGTCTATAGAAGCACAGGTTTGCAGGTTTCAGTAATAATAATAAACTTGGAAAAATCAAACATCACACCTTTAGAATGAATTCTTCATTTTGCTTAGAAATAATTGGCTGAGCTCATGGGAGCTTTACCGGTAACTGATAAATTTTACAAGTGGTGGCTGATTGGTCTCTTGAAATTCATAGACGTTAAAAAACTTGAATAGACCAATCAGACACCACTAGTATTACAATTACCGGTACCCAGTAGTTCCCGCGAACTCAACCATTGAGTTTATTATTGACCAATAATCAAACTCAACGGCAGTTCACTCAATAAAAAAACTGCTGAAAATATAATAAATATATTTATCATAGGTAAAGTTCAACCATGGTGGTCTAGTTTGTTGAATAGTTATATACAGAATATTCAAAAGTGTATACAACCATATTTTTCATATACATTTTTCGAATTTGATATATTAAAATGATCATGAACTACAGCTCTATCTTCTATAACAAAAAATATTTTTTATGGAGCCCTATATATCATAAACTAAACAATGCTTGATATTAAGCCACGTCTCCACCAACCGAACATGTCTGCCGAACATTGTTGGCGAATACAAAAAACGGGCAAACATTAAACATATGGGTCACCGAACATGAACGTGAGTTCAATTGAAATGTTCGGTCTGTGAGCGAACAGTGACGACCAACATCAGGTTCCCGCCACTACCCCCACCACACCGACCATAATGTTCGAGAAGGCGTCCACACCAAACCAACACCAAACAATGTTCGGCGACATCAGATAATTCCAGCGAACACTGTTCGCCGAGCATGTTCGGTTGGTGAAGACGTGGCTTTAGATGACGATTTTATTGTCATATTATACAAACAATAACCTAAATCAGTTCAGATTAGAAAAGCATGAAGCGTGTAGTTGTTGAAATTCCCATTTTATTTAGAAAGAAAAATATCAGTCACCAAGAAGAATATAGAAAACAAGCAATGATAAGAATAGTCATATGGAGGATAAATAAACAAAAAGTCAATTATTACTGATTATTTTACAAGATTATTTTTTCCAGATCAATTTCCAGCATATTTTCCAGTGAACAAAATCAAGTTAGTGGATGACATCTTCTTTGTTAACAAACATAGAAAGGGGTGGTCAGCATGAAACTCGATGGTGAGGGGCGGTGGAAAAATGGCGCAATGCTTCATAAATATGAAACCTGCAAAAACATACAAATCAATATCAAATACATACAAATCAAATACAATCAAATACATACAAATCAATAAATTAATAATATACAAAATTCATTGTATTGAAAAAACGTATTTTTTATCGTTTTTTTAAAGTGTAGTTGTGCACAGAATATAAACTAAACAGAATGGAAACTCTCTCAAAATCTCTGACCCAATAATATTTGTCAGGAAACATGGCACCAGCTAACATCATTATTAATATATCTATGGTAAAGTAAATAAAGTAAATTCGTATGGCTTTTCGTGGTGGGGAAACCCTTACGGGTATATCTATGGTTAACACTTGTTAGTGATTTATTTCTATATTTCGAGATTTTTATATGTTACTTGAAAAATTATTAGTTTTTAAAATGATGGTATATGCAGCGATAGTACAGGTTAACATGAACCGAATAGAAACAAAACATAACGGAAACTCTTTAAAATCTCTGCTCCAATTCATCAGGAAACACGACATCAGCTAACAGCATTATTAATATATCTATGGTTAATATTTTTTTAAAGATTTATTTCTATATTTCGATTTTTTTTTGTACATACGAGAATAAAATACAGTACTTTGAAAAATTAATAGTTTTCAAAATGGCCGTATGCAGCAATAATAAAATTATTATAAAAATATAATTATTAGTATGTTTTTATCATAGATTTGACTGGAAGTTTCCATTATGTTTAGTATCTATTTTTTGTGGTTTGAAAATCTATACACACTTAGGGCGTAAGCTTAAGGAGTGGTTGGTTGGGCATCCTTTCTATGTTATAACCGAATTTCTGGCATTAAATGATGGATCAATCTTTTTTAGCGAATTTCTTCAAATTCAGCTATTACAGCAGGTCGTGATGTGCGACTTTCACCCGGGACCATGATGGAAATTTGTTTTGGAGCCCCCAGAGTACAAAAATCATAGTGGCACAAAATGTTATATAATGTAGATATATATATATCTATCTATGTGTCTGATAGCACGATAACTTTTGAAGGAGATGTCCGATTTCCACCAAAATTGGTATACACTTTCCTCTTGTGAATAGCTTGGACAAGTTCGTTAGCCAGGAAAATCCAAAAAGGTTAACTCCCTTTTCGGGGGTATTTTCCCGCCAAAATTAGGGGTTTTCAAGAAAAAAAGGGTTGTATTTGAAAATTTTAGTTCTATTGTTAGACTTTAAGATAGAGCTCATGGAGTCAAAAATTTTAAGGTATTGCACTGCCTTCTAGCTCAACAAATTTTCAAGATGTCAAGAAAAAACCATTGTTGTCAAAAGCTGTATCTTGCCCTATGGAGTTAGTTATTTGGTGCTAAAAAAGTGTTTCAGGAAAAAACTTTAATCTTTTTTTTTCTTGACTGTTCCTTATGGTTTTTGAGGCGCTGAATCCGAATTTCAACTCATCCACCTCGAAAAACCAGTGCGTTTTGAGAAAAGCAGCCATTTTCAAAATGGCGTCGAAAATTTTTTAATTTGTCAATTTCTGTGCAATATGAAAAAAGTGATTAGTTATCAGTATTTTTTGGTGATAAAAGCGAATATGGAGCTAGTTTTTTTTAATTTCAAATTATTTTAATTTCGTGGGGGGAGGGTTTGAGCGAATTTCTTGAAATGTAAATATTGCAGTTGGTCGTGATGTGCTACTTTCACCCTGAACCTCGATATAAACTTGTTTTGGGGTCCCTAGAGTACAGAACGCTTCGTGTTTTTTTCCAGAAATTAAAAAAATATATAGCCTATAGATATTCATAAATATTTGAAAAAATACAGAAATTCGCTAAGTTTTGCAGGTCCTGCGAAAGGTGTATTTAAGTTTAGGAGTAGTTGTAATGATGCGTAGTTACGTAGGCTACCTATTGACATATAGAAAATTATTATTGTGACATTGTCTATTGCTTGTTCAAGTTTAATGACAATAAAATATTATTTATTTATTTATTCACAGTGGTAGCTGCAAAAATTGTGAAAATTGCTCCTAGCTTTGAAGTAACTGCAAATTTAACAACCTGACAAATATACAGAAACAGGAATTCGAAATAACTCCTAGCTCAAAAATTGAAAGCGACTTTAAGCACTCCTGGTTTAGATTGAGTGATTATTTCTTAAATTTGTTGAAAGTTAATTCAAGTCTGATTGACTACTAGTAAGTTGACCAACATATCATTCAATAGGTCTACCATCTACTCGTAAATATTTTAATATTTTAAAATATCAAATATTTTAGGTAGTCTAAAGGCTTGGGTGATTAGTGGTGAATGGGCTGGCGAGGGGAGAAGGCAGCAGCATTTCTTGTGCACACTGCAGTTAATATATATAGTTAAAGTATGATATAAATATATATGTACCAGTACTGTTGTACGTAAAAAGCTCTCTAAGCGACAGAGACGACCACAATCCGAACATCAGGTATCACAGAAATAGAAAAAATAGAATGCAAAATCTTCAAGAAAATATTTGGAGCAGTACAAAAAGATGATAAATGGATAAAGAGACCAACCAAAGAACAGTATGAACTCACAGATAGAAGGACTGACAAAATCTGTGAACATACATAGAATGGACCAAAGAAGGCTCACAAAGAACATTTTTGATATAGGAAAGAATTCAATAAAACAAACCAACTGGTTTCAAGAAACAGAAAATCACTTCCCGGTGGTTCGGAACCCACCTAAAACTGTAGGTCCAACTCATAAATCACCATCATCCAACTCATGACCCACGCACAGGTCTCAGACCTATGTGGGCTTCATCCTCAAAAAAAAAAAAAGAAAAGAAAAAAAGAAATGTCTTGAAACGAGCCAGAATCAGTGAGGGAATAATTAAGTCGATGGATGTATTAAGAGGTAGGATGACTAACATAGTTCAATGTAATAGTTAAAATAGTTCAACAATAAATAAATTTTAAAAAATTTATTAAATAATAAAAAATTTAAAATTTTTAAAATTTATTAAATAATAGTTACAATAAATTTCACCCACCACCAAATGTCATGCAGTTGATGAAAATTGTAACAAATTTTCCAAATTCCCGCTTAAAATAATCATATTTTAAAAAAAATCAAGTATTTTTTATTATATAAATTCAATAAGTCTGTACCGAATTTACGGTATTATATTTATCCTCAAAATGATAGAGTACCTAAATCTTTATTTTAAATTCTTCAAATACTTTCGTTCATTCTCGAGATAACAAGATTAAATTTAAATATTTTTACATCAAATTCCATAGTTCAATGGATAGGAAATGGTAAAAATTATACATTTTTTGAATTTAATGCATTAAAATTACCATAAACTATGGCTCTATTCTTTAAACTATAACTATTGTTTGCAGAACCTACCATAAACAGCTGAACTATGCTTGAAATTATAAAGAGACTATTTTATTGTCATCATTTTCCCATATTTGTTCAGATTAGAATAGCATGAAGCGTAATTAATGAAATTCCCATTTTATTTACAAAATAAAAATAACATACAGCAGTAAAAAAGAAGCAATGATAATTATATGGAGGTTAGATACACAAAAAGTCACATTACTGATTATTTTGCAAGGAAGATTCCAGATCAATTTCCAGCATATTTTCCAGTGAACAGAATCAAGTTAGTGGATGACATCTTCTTTGATATCACACATAGAAAAGGGTGATCCGCATGGAACTCGATGGTGAGGGGCGGTGGAAAATTGGCGCAACAACCCAATAGTACTATAGCTGCAAAAAACATACAAAGAAATTAATAAAAAGAATGAATTAGCAATATTATATTAATATTTCATTGTATTGAAGAGATGTATTTTTATAGTTATTTTAAAGCGTAGTTTGTGCAAAAAATATAAACTAAACAGAATGGAAACTCTCTCAAAATCTCTGCCCCAATAATATTCGTCAGGAAACATGGCATCAGCTAACATTATATATATATATCTATCTATGTATCTAATATATCTATGGTTAACATTTGTTAGTGATTTATTTCGAAATTTTTGTATGTTACTTGAAAAATTATTAGTTTTTAAAATGATGGTATGCAGCGATAGGTACAGGTTAACATTTCCTTCGAAACACGGGAGTGCCCCGCGGTAAAATCTTTCGGTCAGAACCGATATCGAACCCGGGACCTTTGGGTTAACAGACCAGCACTTAATCCAGTCGTGTACTGCCACTCCATTATAATCTAGATGCAAGTTGGCGATACAAAACTTCAAGACATTTTTCTAGTACTGTAGTTGCAAACTAACTTGTAATTATCTACTTTTTATGGTAAATTCAACGATTAACTTGTTTGGTAAATTTAACGACTTGCAGTCAATTTTTAATAAGGAATAAGTAATATTTTACTCACTCTCTAGGCCGAACGTTTCCGAGTTGACGTTCAGCCCAGAGAGTGAGTAAAATATATTACTACTTATTCTTAATTAAAAAGTGAGTGCAAGTCGTTAAATTCATCAAACAAGTTAATATTAACAACGCAGTTTGTCATTGAGCAAGAAATTCAGGAATTTAAATTCAACGACTTGCAACCAATTTTTATTGATAATAAATAATATTTTTACTCATGTAGGCCAAACGTTTTCAAGTCGTGGAGATTCGTTTTTAATGGAGCCCCTTGAAAATGAATCTCCACGAATCAAAAACGTTTGGCCTACGTGAGTAAACATATCATTTATCCTCAATTAAAATTGACTGCAAGTCAATTACCACCAAAAAAGTTAATATTAACAACGCAGATCATTATGGAAAAAGAAATCCAAGAATTGTAAATTATTTTTATTCAATTTGTACACTCATTTCTGTTATGGATGCAATCTTTTGCTTCCAGTGTTTGTCCGATTGTGAAGAATAATGAATAAAAAATATGTCAAGTTCTCAGAAAAAAATATAATTTTCAAGTTTATTGAATTAAACTAGAAAATAAGCCTATGGAGGAACAGACTTGCAGCTTATAGTTATGAGAAACATGGAAATATCATGAATTTAGAATAAATTATTCATTTTGCTTAAAAATTATTGATTTTGATTACTGTTTGATAATCAAACTCAATAGCAGCTCATTCAATAAATGATTGAAATTGATGAGAATATAATAAATATTAATTTTTATGATATTGTTACGGGTTCTATCTCTCAAATAATGCTGGCAACACTTTAAACACTCGCACTTTATTAACACAAATTATCCACAACTCGCACTGATCAGTTATTTCTTACATGAAATAATGTAATCGGAAGCAGATAAATCGATAATGTTCAGCTAATAAAGATTTTGATATACTACTGTTCAAAAATCAATCACTAAATGTCAAAAGGCCGATCTAATATTAAATTGCCTTCGCGCCATAACGTGAGTCATAATTTCCACTTAAAAGTGTTTTTTAAGTTTTCATAATATTAAATAATAACTGTTCAATAATTCAAGGAGAAGCGTCTAATATACATAACAGTTGAAACTATACAAGCCCTTATGAGTCACTGGATAAACTGTTAAGTAAGCCTGAATAATGTGTCACAATATACTGTGATTATCACTTTAACAACAAACGCTTTCAAAACAAACGCAACAAATCACTTTCATAACACAGTTTGTAATCGCGCTCACTGATAATCCGGTTTGTATGAGCGGGAACTGTCACTGCCACTCTGAATCTGCCACTTTCGTATTAACGATCGAATCACAAATGACTGACTTTTACGAGAGTTTTTCCTATTCATACATTTTTCAATAATCTAGAAAGAACTAGATATCCCTCTATTTTTCTATCAACTTCTATCGAATTCTAAAATAAACAGATGAGACATTCTACAAAGTTCTAATCAAACATTCTAATGGCATTTAGATAAACTGCAAGGCAAAAATAGTGCAGGGATAGTAATATCACGCTGATCAATGGCAAACGGAAGTTAACATTGACATAGGCAGATAATCATACTTCTTTCTCCTTTGCCTTGTTCACAGTAATATAAATTTATGTTCACCCATGATTGTTTAGGTTGTTGGATAGATACGATAGGACTGTATACACTTACAACTTGGAAAGGGTTATTAAAAACACAGCTTACTTCGAATTGAAATTTAATTCAAAAAATAAAACTTCACAATAAATTTAATCCACTAACAAATGTCATGCAGTTGATGGAAATGGCTAAGTTATGCTTCATACATTTAAAATAATAATACAGTGGAGCTATGAGCAAAACAATTGGTAGGCAATTGTTCATATTCCCACTTTAAAATCATTATTTAAAAAATTCAAATGTTTTTCCTCATATCAATGTAACAATCAATACAAATTTTAAAATCATCAATCATTATTGCCAGTAGTCATGGAAGAAAAACAGAAAAAATGAAAACAATAATGTTCACTGTTATAAATGGTTCATTGCATATTTGTAGTAAAAGGTGATATAAAATAATATTGAAAAATGTTGATCATTGAAATTTATTCAGTTTCATGGATAAATAGGGAGCATTGTTTCAGGCAATAATATCGTACATCTTTTATACATTTGGTCTTTGTTCAGTTCTGTCATCAAGTAGAACCTCAAAAATGCACGGAATTATTTATCTTTAAAATAATGGAATACCTAAGTCTTTGCTGTTTTTCTTGGGATCACAGGATTAAATTTTAAAGTCTTTACAACAAATATCATAGTTCAATGGCAAGGAAATGTTAAAAATTACCGTAAACAATTTTTGAATTTAATACATTAAAATGGCTCTATTCTTTAAACTATAAATATTGTTTGTAGAAACCTATCTTAAACAGCTGAACCATGCTTGAAATAATTATTATGAGACTATTTTATTGTCATCATTTTCTCATATGTGTTCAGATTAGAATAGCATGAAATGTAATTATTGAAATTCCCTTTTTATTTAGATTATAAAAATATCGGACAGCAAGAGCAAAAGAGAAAAGAAGCAGTGATAATTATATGGAGGGTAGATACACAAAAAGCCAATTGTTAATGTTATTTTGCAAGGAAAATTCCAGATCAATTTCCAGCATATTTTCCACTGAATAGAATCAGTGGAGGACACCTTCTTCTGAAAAAACATTTAGTGGAGAACACCTTCTTCGTTATCACACATAGAAAAGGGTGGTCAGCATGAAACTCGATGGAGGGGGGCAGTCGAGTGGATAATGAGTAATAGACTAATTCAGTACCTGAAAAATACATAGAGACAAATAAATCAATAAATAGGTTAAAATTAAATAATATTGTTATAGGTTCTATTACTAAAAAAAGCTGGCAACACTTGAAATTAATACTTGGACTTCATTTGCACAATTCACTCACAAAAGACACTTACAAGTAATTATCACAAAAGAAAATCAATAAAGAAACAAACAGTCCAATAACATTCAACTAATAATGAATATTTCTATAGCAAGATTTATCAGTGAACAAAACTAATTTGTCAACTGTCAATAGGCCGATCGATAATTCAATAATAAGTGTCCAATGACTCAATAAGAAATGTATAATAAACGGTTAATACACTCAATAACAAACTAAACACTTACAAAGAACTATGTCTGTCATGGCCCTTGATGCGCAGAATCAAAATAGCACTGTGTATACTGCCATGAGAATGTCTATTGTCACAGAAAGAATTACCACATAAACTTATCACAAGTTCTGACTAGACTGTTTCCAGAAAGTTCCCAATCTATTTACACAGATAAACAGTAAAGAATAAGATAAAATATCAAAAGCCCATTTGACATGTGAGAGTAAAAGAGAACGCTGAGACAAAGATAGAGAACCAAGTGTTTGTCCATTATCAATATAACTGGAAGCACTGTTTACATAATGTAATATTGAAGGACATTCTCCTCTTCCTTGCTTTTCCCAACATTACACTAAATTTATATAATTGTAGGATCTTCAAGAGAATAGGCTGTGATATTTCGTTGAATAGGCTTTCCTTTGTGGAAAAGTTCCACTTCTCAAATGTGCTGATCTACATTAATTCAAAGTAAAATTATAAATTAATCATTCAAATGTAAAGAGTGTGGAATTATTACAGTAATTATTAATGATGTTGCAGATCCATCTTGTTTCCACTAATATGTATTATAAACTTAAAAAACACTTTTGAATGGAAATTGACTCACGTTATGGCGTGACGGCCGTTTCGCTCTGTTGTCTAGAGCATCATCAGACGACCCACAGTACACTGATTCAAGGCATGAGTTTGAGGGTTAGTTATGTTGGAATGGTGAAGGGGGGGGGATGAGTAGGCGGGAGGTTTGAAATTGGGATTATTTTGTCAAATAGAGTATGTGAGAAGAAGTTAAGTTGATCATTTAAAATGTTGTCAGGCTGCTGCTTTGCATGTTTGTATATCTCATATTGTTCTAAAACATTGAGTTTCTGGCTTTTGTGAGTGAAGTGTAGTGTGCACGGTCGCTTTTAACTTGTTATTATTATGTGTTTACATTATAATAGACCCTGTTTATAATACACCCAGGCCTACTCTGGGGTGGTTTTTCACTATTGAGTGACACTAAATCTGTTAGTAAAATGATGTATTGATGAAGCAGTGTAATTATCAGTAGAAAATAATATTAAGTGGCAAAGCCCTATGAGCTGCCATGGACCTAATTGATCACACTAGCGGGCAACATTTGACCCGTGTGCCATAGTTTGGTCTCATATTAATCCTATATATTTATATAAAGGATTGTCTGCACTTTCAACAGTGTAGACAATCATATTTCAGAGTAACTACTGTCTTACGACCTGGGAAGGGTTGTTATTGAAAACATAGATTACTTCAATTTGAACTTTAATTCAAAAACATAAAAACTTTTACAGTAAATTTCACCCACCACCAAATTTCATTCAGCTGATATTATAAGTTATGCTTCATATATACAGAATAATAATACAGTAGAGCTGTCAGTGGAAAATTTTGTAGACAATTTCGTTCAATTCCCACTTAAAACAGCTGTATTTGAAAAAATGAAGTATTTTTTATTATATCAACGTAATAACTCAATACTCAATTTACGGAATTATTTAGCATTAAAATAATTTAATACCTAAGTCTGCTTTAAATTCTAAAAAGTACTTTTGTTAATTTTTGAGATCATAGAATTTAAAAATCTATACATCAAATTCCATTGTTCAATGGCAAGGAAATGGTGGAAAATTATACATTTTTCATTTTAATATATTAAAATCAACAAAAACTCTATTTTCAAACTAAATTGTATGTAGACCCCTATCATAAACAGCTGAATCATGCTTGAAATAATTGTGAGATTATTTTATTGCTTTAATTTTCATCTATGTGTAAAGATTAGATTAGCATAAAGCGAAATTATTAATATTCCCATTTTATTTACACAATAAAAATATCAGACAGCAGTAAGAAAAGAGAAAAGAAGCAATGCTAATTATATGGAGGATTGATACACAAAAAGCCAATTATTACTGATTATTTTGCAAGGAAGATTCCAGATCAATTTCCAGCATATTTTCCACTAAATAGAATCAATTTAGTGGAGGACACCTTCTTCGTTATCACACATAGAAAAGGGTGGTCAGCATGAAACTCAACGGTGGGGGGTGGTGGAGCGGGGGCTGCGAAAGTGGCAAACATCATACCTGCACAAAACATACATGCAAATAAATAGATAGTATGAATTAATTATTTTAAAAATAAATTCTTCGAATTGTAGGATTTAAAAATTTTTTTTTAATGAATTCATTGGATAGGTTTTCTTATATGAAAAAAACCAACTTCTAGCATGTGCTGAACCATATTTATTCAAAGTTGGTGTATGAATTTCTTTTAAATGTAAATAGCATAAAATTATTATTGGGGTAATTAGGTCTAAACATTTTCTCTATATTCCAAGTAGTATCTCCAAAGTGAAGCAGCTAAATTATTCAGTGCAAACGAATGTAAGATGGGAAGTGATAGCCGCGAGCCGTAGCAGGTATCTGTTCAATCAGAGAGATAAGCTGCGTTCTCGTAGGTCCTGTTCGTAACGGTGACCGATTAGATTGGCCAGCAAAAAAGACACTGTTCTCTGCTGTAAAATCACTTCCCGGTGGTTCGGAACCCACCTAAAACTGTAGGTCCAACTCATCAATCACCATCATCCAACTCATTACCCACGCACAGGTCTCAGACCTATGTGGGCTTCATCCTCAAAAAAAAAAGAAGAAAAAAAAAGAATATTATTGGGTCAATTATAAATATTAATATGGTGGAAGTTAGTAAAAAACGCATGCGCAGGTTGCATTGATATGTCCCTGAAACCATAGACGAACCACCTTACTATCCCTGATCAATGCTGAAACCCATCTGAGACATACCATATGGTACAAATTATATTATAATTATTATGTTCCAAAGTTAAATATATCTGGTAGATATATCGAGTACTAGTCTGCTGTATGGAAATGGTCTACTGGAATATACTCAGCTGAACCACAAGCAAGCTTATTTCAATGATATTGGGATCAACTGGGAATATTACTTTTAATTGCCTGCCCACATTCTGAAGAGTTGCGACATGCATGCCTAAGCTAGTTATTGTGCGGAGTCAGCCATAATCAATGCAAGATTGCTTAAAATTGCTTTCAAAAGACTTAAAAATGAAAGATTTCCGGGGTGACACCCACAAAGCCCCAAATTTGGAATACCCGGAAAGAAGTATAATATATAAATATCACGGGTGGTACAAAATAAAAATCAACTATGAATAAGATGTCGTTTGTCAACTGTAAGTTGATGGGTGGGGGTGACAAGTTGAAGTACTGCCCCGGGTGCCAGAAGACCTTGCTACGCCACTGTGTTTGACAAATCAATTTTTGAAAATGCTTAACACTTCCAACAAATTGTATACTTTCTGACAATAAATATAAGCTTCTGAATCTTAGCCAAATTTATAACTCGCGCTTCTAGAAAACAAAATGGATGTATAACTTCAGCGAACCTGGTGGAAGTAAATCAAACTGGTCCTAACACTAAAATGCGGTTCTTTTAAAATGCTAAAACTCTGGCTTTACTAAGCAACTATCAACAAAATTTGTTCAGAATGATTTCCAATGTTTCTTGAAAATAAATTATTAGCTTTAGACTTTCTTCTATACAATATACTGCAAAATGTAGCTATATGATAATAACCATGCTAGTATTGTACGCGGTATGGTTATTATAATCTTATTCATTGCTCTGATTAGGATTAGTCTACCGTCTATCCTATGGATTATTGTCCCTAAAAACTAGATACGAAATATTAATAGTATAGTTGCATTCTTTGCATTTTTCAAACTGTGTTTGAAGAGGCTAAAGATAAATATTGGGTATCTAGGTCATGGCATCACAGCCCCTTCTTTGGGCCTACCATGATGAATAGAATGATGCTTACATAATAAAAAGGAACTATACCTATTTATGAAATTAATGAAGGAAAGCTGCTCCGTATCTTTTAAACGAGTTGAACAAAATAGAAATAATTTTTGTTAAATTATAGCAACATGTTTTGTATCCCGAATATCAGTCAGATAAATTTGTCTGTTAAATAAATCTGTAGATTTGGAGGTGTAAAATCAGTCATAAAATATGTACAAATTAAGTAGATTTTCTACACTAAAAGTGTAAAACTATCTACTGTATAAAGAGGAGAAAGACAGAAATAGAATTTATATATAGATTATGCTAAGAAATAACATAAGCTTACACAAACAAGGCCAGATAAAATGATAAAAAGCAATATAAAAGCATGACTGTATTGTACATAGAAGCTAATAAAGCTTTTTTCACGTACGGTAGTTCATGATCTTCCCAGTAAAAAGATGAGCCTTTCATTGTAAATTTAACGACTTGCAGTCAATTTCAATTTTTAATTTAAAAAAGTGAGTACAAATTGTTTATTCATAATTAAAATTGACTGCAAGACGTTAAATTTACAATAAAAAGTTAATATTAACAACGCCGATCGTTATGGAACAAGGTTTTTGTCGATTGTAATATCCGTCCGATTCAAATGAAGAAATATTGCTTCTTTTATGATTGTACACCACATTAAGCAAACTGATTTATAAATACAAGCTCCAATTAAATTTTTTTTTTAACACCCTCCGGATAATGATATTTGGAGCTTAAAATTTGTAATGGAAAAATACTCGCACTTGTGAATATTTCTAAAGAAGTCGATGTAATCTAAGATGAATCCCATTGTTCAGCAAAACAGGAAGAAAATAGCATAATCCACTATACACTCTGCTTATCATAACTTATAAAGACCCACTAAGTAAAATACCTGTGCATTGGTACCTATCCTATTCCTTCTGCATAAGTCAAGAAATTCTTCTTTCCCATACACTGCAACTTTTATTTTTTTTATTGCGGATGATACCCACATGAATCTGGAGACTTGTAAATGGGTAATGAGGTGCATGATGAGAAACGTCCATGGCTGAATGAGATTCGAACCCAAGGCTGCAGGAAACGAAGCCAGCCAGTCTTATCTTATCACAGACAAGCGCTCCAACAAACTGCGCCACCAGAGCCTCCAAATTTATTGCAGTTGAAGTATTGCAGAACTAGATATTTGACGAAATAAATTCTAGATTTGGTTGTTATTGGCCTCAAGTAGTGTACAATCTAAGGGCAACCGGGAGCGGTGCTGAGCTGTGCTGTTTTAAGCTGCGTCACAAGGGGTCGGCAAACAAGTGAAGCAGACCTCAGCTGTTCAGCACTCTCAACTGCGATGGAGGAAGCTATATGAAGCTACAAAACCAGATTGCAATCATCGGTACGAAGCTGAGCTGTGCTGCGTTACACAGCCTAGCACAGATGTGTACAAGTGGCTAGTCGTTCATTGAAAACCAATTATTTGGGATGAAATGCTGTCCCTGCACAGCACAGCTATCGGTTGCCGGTCGCTCCAAGGATTGGTACTATTATTATTTTGAAAGTACATTTATTAAAGCAGTGAAAAGCGTTCAAATTTTAATCAACGAATAATCAACTTTTTATAATAATTGAGTAATTACTAATCAATATAACAAGGGTTTGAAATATTAGTGTACTTCAGGCACTATTACTATGAACATATAACACAGAGTAGGATAAAAATATAAATATTTCAACAAATATTATTGTAGGATAATATTTTTATTCTCAAGACTTTTCTAGTGTAAGTTTGACTTGATGAACAGCTCATGACACATAATAAAAGACTGCAAAATATTTTGATATTCTAAGTATTAGCCACATTTATTGCTTAAGGTTGCTAATTTTATTGAGTAGGATTAGTTGAACATTCGCGTCATAGATAACAATCTTTTCTGCTTCAAATCTGTTATTGTTTAAACAAATTGGAAAATTTCATTTTTTCAAATAAAGGAAGCATTACTCATTTCAAGTGAAGTTTTATCAAACTTCACAAGAGCTTTGGCAGGAGTTGACTAGCTTGAGAGCTGTATTGATTAGATACTTTAATATATATTTTTTTAATTTGTCTGGGAATTACTACGATTGAAAAAAGATTTCCAAGATCTTGGAGAAACAAAAATGTCATGAGACAGAAAAAAGCACAGAGTAAATGGAAATAATATAGCATCCAATAGTGCAAAAATTACAGGTTCATAGTCTAAATCTCTAAATAAAAGATATTTAAACCAAGAAATCATCAAAATCATATAAAAACGTAGGCTAAATGAATTAATAACAAAGTTATAATTATTTTTAGAGTGCTAATATTTTTTCCAAACACTTCCATACCGTAGTTCACATCTACTTGAATCTTTAGATACATAAACATTTGTTGTATGAACGAAATAATTGTGCTGGGCTTATTTTGGGAGATGTTACAATTTATTGAATTGCTAAACGTTTACAACTTGATAGATTTGGAGTTTCTTTCTAATGATGTGAATTATGCTAATATTGCGTACATTGACAACTGTACAGCATATAGAAATCAATAAATTTATTAAGTATGTATTATAAATGCTACTATTGTACACGAAAATAACTAGTCAGCACCGGGCATCAAACCAAGGATCTCCTAATTGATAGCCAGGTGTCCTAACCACTAGAACACACTTACATCCTCTGTATTGTAGCGGTGCAAACATTTTGTTATTCCTATAAGATAATGCGAGATAAAGTCATACAAATTAAGCTAGAGTAATTTAGCTAGATATTTGCAATTAAATTGCAATAATTGTTATCAAGTCGCTTGAAAAGTTTTTAGAATTGAGAAGTTGATGAGTAAGCATCTTTGGTGAGTTCCTTTTTGGTATAAGGTATTGTAAAATATAAATAGTATTTTGGAATTATTGTACAACTTAACTGTCCTAGCATTCTAGAACGTAGCATATATATAAACGATTAAAACATTTAAGTAGGAAGAAAAATAATTTCAACTACAACTTCTAATAAAATAAATATTAATGAAGTTTGTTAAAATAAATAATAACTTATAATAATTAAAATTAAGTGAATAATTATGCAATTAATATTCTAAATATATATACTTATCGTGTCTTCTTGTTCGTTGATTCAGACAAAATAATGATTCAGACATAATTCATTCAAAATTAATTCCTCCTAAAATCTGACGATGAAACCAGTTTTTCATAACAAAATAAAAAAATTGAGGCTTTATAGTCCTAATTCCATTATTATAAATACTGAAATGAATTTAGGCTACTTATTTATTTTAGTCTAAAACCACAAATAAAATTCAAAATTCAGCCACTTTTTTAATATTTTATTGTTTTAGTGCCACGGCTTTATAGTGAACTTTTAAATTAATATTCTCGTATTTAAAAGAATGGGCAACTGTACTTGAAAGAGTAATTTGTAGTTAAACTTGGACATAAACTGAAATTTGGATATTTCAGTTGAAAATTTGTGAAGAAAGCAGTAGTGGGCAGTGCCTGTTGCATCTTGGATTGTTTGTGTTTTTGCAATGAATGAATAAACGAAATTCCAAATTTCATCCCCTTTTTCGACTATTATACATTTTTAGTATGTCATTTTTATTGAGAACTTCTAAATTAATATTCTTGTATTCAAAAGAATGGGTATTTTACTTGAAAGTGAAATATCTAGTTAAACTCGAGCATAACCTCAAATTTGACATTTTGGTTGAAAATTAATAAAGAAAGCAGTAGTGGGTTGTGCCTATTGTACCTTTGATTGTGTTTTTGCAATAAATGAAGAAATAAATAATATAACTAGAAAAGCATGGACGGATATCATTCATAAGTATTAGATATGGTGAATTATATATATCTGAATCCTTTTCTACGAGCCCCTGTAAATGCCTGAGAATAGGCCTATAGTCGCATCAAAGGCTTGCAGTCGTCTAATAATGAGAAACATGAAAGGATGGTCGGCTGTGAATTCCTCACTATATGGAATAAACAGACTACGAGGTGCAAACATGATAGCTGAAACCAAATAAGAACGATCCTATGATAGAAAGCATCAATTTCACATTTAATCATTCATTATCATCTGTTATCAGTTGAATTAAAGAACATAAATATCAATTAGTCTTTGGTTGAACGTATAGGTTAGGTTAGGTGTCTTGTCAACTCATTTTTGGCAGTGCCCAGAAACATAGTTTGCTTTGTCTATGCATAGTACACAGTACTCCAAGCGAGTATACAAAGAACTAGCCATTCTTCACATGACTAACCCCCAGTTGCACAAACATCCTATCATAATTGTTCATTATCTGTTTCACTTTTATACCAGGCTACTATCCATCACATCATTCAATGAAAAAGTGAGCCATTATTTGGTATAAAAGTGTAATGTTATTCGAGTTATATTACAATGCAGTCAACAGAGCCAACTAAAAATTTCAAATTCTGAGATCAGCTGAGCATGAAATATATAGGCAAGGTGGAGACCCCGTAAGGGTCTTTACACCAATAAAAGCCATAATTACTGGGTATGCCTGTTTTATGTTCAATTTTACAGCTAAAATAGTTTGTTAGCATTTTTATAAATATATTGAAATAAGCTAAATGAAAGTAAACTCAATAAACTTAACTGAATGCAATAACTGATAATTAAAATAGCGAAAATTGAAGCAATTTGACAATACAAACTACTATAATAGGTATGAGCAGTAAATAAGCTGAATACGGACATCACAATAAGCCAAGCAGCAAGTTAATCATTGACTGACTGACTGCCTGCGCAATGCATTAGTATCACAAATTTTCCTAATAAATTAAGACCAGTGACTTTTAAAGAAAGTGTAAAGCTGTTTAATTATGTTTCTTAGAACTAGTTCGTGATTAATTTATAAACTAGAATATTTGATGGGAATGAAATATGATTGAGCAGTGGTTCTACAAATATTTCTATCATCCAATTCTATTGGTTTCTACATTTTCTTGAGTAATTTTCTTTTACATTTCTTCTGCATTTTCTTGAGTAAAAATTCTCGTCAGGGTCAGTTCACATCTTATAAAATCAATTCCAATTAAAAACAGCTCCTTATTACAATGTAGGCCTACTTTTCGATGTGATATATAAAATTATTGGTTATTACGATGATCTATAACTAAAGTTTCATAACTTAGTAAACTTGATAAAATTTTAAAATTTTGTTTTGTTTCTAGTCATGAATCTCAAATAGTTATTATGTTTTTACGTATTTGCAAATATTGCTATTTTGCAAAGCTTGAAATCAAGTCATTTGAACTACAAAAAATCGTGATTGTTCATTTTCTGAGCTTCAATTTGTAACCACTTTCTAAACCGACACATACTCAAAAGTTCTACAATATCAGCTTTTAATTAAAAGGCTTCAAAATTCAACAGGCTCGTTATTTTTAACCTGAACTTTAGTTTTGCACCAATTAGATACTGTTGAAAACCGTATTTAACGACTCAAAGTGATTTATCTACGCTAGTGGGTATTGTATTTGTTGTATTCTATAAATATTAAATTATATTTTATCAGATAAACTGAGCTGGTATCATCAATAAATTTCATTACATTACTTATACAATACAATGCTGAATTTTCTACAGTGCACTTTGATCAATAGATTCAACAAAAGGGAAACAATAAATATAGTCCTGTGCAAAAACTACAGAAAAAAACACAAACATATTCTCAAACATTTAATCATTCATACAAAGTCTTCAATACTGTTTAATAGTTATTTTATAAGCTGGCAAAAATTGAAAATAAATGGACGGACATGATTAATTAAGAACTATCTATAAGCACCTTAATTAAGGACATTTTTTAAATATGCTAGGCTTAGTGTAAAAATCAATTGACTGTGAGAATGGAAAATTGCAGTTACTATAAATAAATTGACATGGAAATAATGATAAATTAGAAAAATACTGTATTACATTTCATAAAAAGTTAATTCTGCAAGATAATTGTGTGTCCAAAAGTTCTGAATTCCCCATATAAAACCAAAGCCATCAGTCATCTATTGCATGTCATTAAGGCTCTTAACTGGTTGTCCTGTGAACTAATGTATGTAAGTAAATAAAATTTCAATAGGCAAACTTTCAATCCGAATTGTTACTTATGAGAACTTGTCCAAAACTGGCTGTTGGCTTTTCAGCCACCATCACAAAGCCATTCTCTAAAATCAAGATGGAAAATTCCACAAAATGCAGCAGATTGGCAAAAAGCCATAAAAAGGAGGAAATGGATGTGACTCCTCTATTGCTGATCAACAATTAGAAGAATCAGGAAGTAATTGACAAGCAGAAGTTCAAAATGCTAAAGTGGAACTTCATGATGCTGTGCAATGAATTTGTCAAACTGCTGAGAGACCAGATGACAGCTGCTGACATCAATAAGGCAATCATTGCTAATATGTTCCATCCTGACTTCAAGTACATCTCAGGGCCATCAATCAACTAAATGAAGACCTAGGCACCAACCTGTAGCCATTAGCCTCCAATCTGGACATGTTTCTTTGTTGGATGACTTTGAGGTTTTTCAAAACAAATCCATTGTTTATTCTGAAGAACCTAAAGTACCTGCAGACTGCCTCCAACATGTTAATTGAAGATGACTACATTATAATTGAAAACAAGGCATCTGCCATCGTTCCCTATCTTGTTTTGAAGGCTGGAGATCTGAAAGATGCAGTATGTAACAGCAAGGGCCTTGTTCAAACAGATTACCCTAATGTATCTGGTCTGAAAGATACTCACTTACATCATGGATAGTCTCAAGTCAAGAAATGCCCAACAACGTTCTGAATGCCTGGAACAACAAGGCTCTCTGATTGAGACCATCTGTCCATGTCATTGAAAGAGATCATCTCAGACCACAACAACTTGGTGTAAAATGCCACACTCAACTGCATTGTGGGTGCCTACTTCCTTGATGCCAAAAAAGAACTCAAAACGGTTGGCCTGATATTAGATAAAGACATGTTGCCAATGGAGGAGCACATCAAACATGCGGCCAAGAATTGGCCAGTGACCAGCATTAATCCAATGCCAGCTTAGCAGTAGCAGCAGTCAAGGCCTGCATCAGCTATTAGACCACATGCATCCAGTCCTCCTCCCACCCTACCTTGAGCCTCTTGATGAGGAGATTGACTAACCACAACAGCTTGAGCCCACAACTCAAAAAACCCAGCCACTGCCGCCTGTTATTGGGCTATTCTGTTTCGACCTGGAATCCTGACAAGCATTGAAGTAGTGGTCAATATCCAGAGGCCTAAATTCAAGGAAGTCAATCTTAGCTTTCTTCAAGAGCCTGTGCCACAGATTAATACCTGACATCTCACACCTCCTAACTGTCACATCCTTCAACCATGGAATAGCAAATGCAGCAGATTGGCAGTACTAACCTAGAAACTGCTTCAACTGCTATATTGCAAATTGAAACTGTTCTACTATTAGAAAAGAGGAACAGCCCCCAGGATCATGTGGACAAATTTGTGACTCAACTAGTGAACCAGCTTATTTTTCTCAAAGCAATTCAGAGCAACTATTCCAATTTTGTCAGCTGTTACTGACTGAACTTTTCTCTACTTATGGAACTCTAATACTAACCCAAACTGAGTTTTAAAGTGTCAGAAGGCATTAAAAAAGATGTCATCAATTATCTGATCAGCTAATTATCACTCATGATAATGATATTGTATTTGAATAAGGAAAGAACTAGTATTTTTTCAAAGAAAAAATACATTATCAATTAATATATCAATTAATATCTGTATCCAATTCAACTATATGAGCTTCAATTGAAGGCATTTCTGTAACTAAAAAAATAAACCTGAAACTGGAAATATACAGTAATACATAGAAATATATTAATTCTATTTTATAGAATATTTTTCCCCTTTTCATCTGAACACACATAAAATAATAAAACTCACATAAATATATAAAACTACCATGGATATTACAAATATTACAGGTATATCATTATCAACAACAATTAGAACTATAACAAATCTATTAATAATAGAATAAATAAATAGAAATCTAACCTGCATTAATCGAGAATGGTGTATACGTTTCTAAACTAAATTTTATGTTAAACAATTTGTTATAATTATTTCTATCAATTCATGAAAACAGACCCAGCTGAAATGTAATAGATTTGTAGTAAAAGTCAAATATTGATATGAACTTAAATAGATTGATTAAAACTACTTAAAATGCACCTCAACAATATTGGCAGTTGAAATCAAGCTAAACTATTAGGAACGAAATCAAGTATGGAAGACAACAAACCAATCAACAATCTAGGATTTTCTCTAGATATTTCACAAAATGAAATTAGAAGTTTTTGGAAATCACAGTTTTATTGAATATTATTATTCTTATTTAAATATCCCACAATATAACTTATTGCAATTTCGATTTTTATTCCTGGGAAACGAGTAGGAATTTTTCAATATGGGTTGATCTTATTTAAGTTTGAATTACATTGGTTCAAAGTTTCCATGCTATAGAAATAGTGTAAGTGTAAACTTATTATTAAACTATACTATCATTATTAACTATAAAATTAACTACTCTATTTATCAGTGATGAATTTTCAATAATTGACAAATTATCAACTGCAAAATATCCAGTGATAGATAATACCTACTACAAAGGCATGTTACTAGGTACATATTGCACACTTGAAAACTAGTTTATAAAATCTATGCGACCTTTCCGTTTGGAATTAAGAGCTATCAATACTGTATGCTGTTATAATATCCTATATCAAACCATCTTGAATGATAAAAAACGTTCATGCATTCATCTTGATTCATGTAAATGTTGACCCATAAGTAGGTCAAATTAAATAAAAATACCTACGGTATCACTTCTAATAGATAAATAAATAAGCAACCTTTTACATTCTAGTGATTCCGAACTGATAGTATACAGAAGGCACTATTGAGTCTTAGAAATCGAAGCTACATTATTTTATATCAATAAACTCCCTAATTAAGTTAATTCAAGGCAATAAGTTAAGTTAAGGTAGTTTAAGGTTATTCTCTTCATACGTTTTTAATAAATAGAAAACTTTAAGATGATATTAGTTGACCATCGCCCTGTAAAGTTTAGTGTAACTAACTACTAACACATTGGTGTTGGCTCGAATTTCGGCTAGCTCTGTTATTTTAGTGCCATCGTTTCATTTCTATAAGACTGGCATCATCCAAAATAAATAATAGGAAAATGTTTTGCTCTTATAGGATGAAGTACAGAAGGTATCAAAGGACTTTGAAATACCGGAGTAAACTAACAACGTCAAAAATAACTACCAGAAAGAGAATATTATAGTTTACTTTTCTGTGTAGATTGAATAAAATCGCTGTGATCTTGAATCAAATTAGCACTGAAAAAGCCTTTCCTATTCCAAGACATGGATTTGGATTTCTAAGTCAAAATTTGGAAAAATTAAAAATCTCTCTTAGTCTCATTTAATGAAAACAAAGCTATTTGAATCATCAGTCTCCTTCAATAGTTGAAATTTTTCAGCTCCTCTAACATAAAACCTGATCAATTTAACGCCTTAATGAAGGCCCTATAGATCTTAATAAAATAATTATAAAATAGGATATCAGGTGTCTTCAAGCGTGTTTCGAAATGTGTCTCCAGTCTTCGGTTTTTATCAAAATCATAAAACATGTATTTTTTATGAACTACTGACATACCTAAAAGAAACTAAACCTGATAAATTAAGAAGGCGATAGGTCGCAGATAAATAGGAGGTATTGTAGATTGTGTGATGTGTTAATAATTAGAAATATCCCTCTTAACAAATGAGGGTTGGGGTGAAACCTTTGCACAGTGTACAAATACTTGCTACTCTGTAACAAATGCTTAAAAAATATATTCTGTAACAAATGCTTAAAAATATATCATTTTTCCCTCCAAAAGATTAGAGATTATTTTAAATACATTTTAGTAGCCTATAACATCACAATTACATACTACAAGCCTTTCTAACAATTAAGCTTTCTGCAAAAGCTTTCTTCAAGCTCATAGATGAGTGCCACACTGCGCTGAAACAGACCCTCTAATTTCACACGAATCTAATGCCAAGGAAGCTAAGTTATAATTAGCGCACTTCGAAGAGAAATTTAAATTTTGTAGGCGATTTTGAGGATCTGCTTGCCAACAAAAATAGATGAGTGCTACACTTCCATTTCAATTGGTAAACGTCAACAATGTACGATAATTTTCATCGAAAGTGGCATGTGTCGTTCACAGTTCAACATGAGCGCAGCTTCCTTCTCCATTAGAGTCAGGCCAGAATCGACCAACAAATAATGAAGCGCAGCTCGATCGACTGACGATCAAAAACATGAACGGGTGTTCGGCTACGAATTCCATTTCCTCAATCAGAGAACGTTTGTTTCGCATTGATTGCGCTGAAACAGATAATCCAAGCACAAACTAGTTTCAACGGCCTAACATAATGGTTCCCTGAAAATAGAGGTATTGTACAGTAAAAAATTTGAAAGAGGCATATGCTCATTCCATCTAATCTTCTATGTACTGATGGTGGTGTTATTGTAGTCGATAACCACTTTAATGGAGACTTGATGTTGTCACAACCATATTTATTATCATGGAAGCACGAGATTCTATACTTTCATTTCTTCTCATTTCCTGTTCATTTATTTATGCTCCTCATGCTCATCAAATTTACTTATTCATTCATTTAACCAACTTGTGAATTCAACAGACTATTGCGCAAAACTGCTTTTCACAAAATGTCAAAGTAGAATCAAAATCTTAGGTTAGGTCTGTTTAACTTAAAATTTCACCTAGAACCACAATTTACCACGAGTCTTTTAGAGAAAAAGAATATTAATTTTTGATAAAAAGTTTAAACTAGAGTTGATTTTTGGCTCATAAGTCTCAAAAATCAAAATATTGTATCAACTTTTTTGGAGTGTGTTAGTGTTTTGTTAAAAGAGAAAAAAAAATAATGATGTTGAAGATCCATCTTGTTTCCATTATTATGTAATAAAAACTTGGAAAAATACACTTTTAAGTGGTAATTGTGACTCACATCATGGCGTGACGGCCGTTTGACTCTGTTTTTAAGAGAATCGTCAGACGACCAACAGTACAGATATCAGTATAAATATCTAAGTGTACTGTGCGTCGTTTGACGATTCTCTTAACAACAGAGCCAAACGGCCGTCACGCCAAAACTTAAGTCACAATTTCCACTCAAAAGTATTTTTTTCATGTTTTTATTACATAATAGTGGAAACAAGATGGATCTCCATTTAATTTTTTATTTCCCTTTTAACAAAACACTAACACACTCCAAAAAAAGTTGATACAATTTGAGCCAAAAATTCACACTAGTTACACTCATGCCTGTTATTTATTTTCATGCTCCAAATTCATACGAAAACGTCATAATTCCTCTAAAGTCCCCTTGTTTAAAAAAATTTAAATTGTTACAATAATTTTGTAATCTAAGAAATATCAATCTAGAGCTTTTATGAGGAATATTTTATGTTTAAAAATTTTTCAGTGCCATGAATCCGGGATAAACCCATTATTGTCCTAATTACACAAAAGTTCTGATAGAATTGCAATAAAAAGAGTTCATCAAGTTTTGGCGTGATTTTGGAGCATGAAGAGAAATAACTGGCATGAGTGTAGTTGAATTTTTGGCTCAAAAGTCTCTAAATTTCATCACTTTTTTGGAGTGTGAAAGTGTTTTGTTAAAAGTGAAATCAAAAATTATTTTTTTTTTAAATAATTCATATAAATTTTTACTATATATTTTTTAACATCTAAAAATATCATTTCTACATTTTTTTATGGGAGATATTTTGTTTTACAATTTTTCTTTGCATTTATGATAGTGATGTCATAAGAGATGTTATCAAAACCACATTTATTTAAAAAACAAAATACTAATTTCTTCATTATTAATGCTTCAATGCAATTAAAATACTTTTTCTCTCTTTTACACCAATACACATAAATTTGGTTTTATCTGATACAATTAAAGAATACTTCATTCGAATTTGAATTTTGTAGTTGTTTAATAATAGTTGTTAACCTGATGAGGATCTACAGTAATTGGTATATTTTTTAGCAATAAGCATATTTTGCATGGAAAATTTCTGTGAACTATTTGAAGCGTTCTTCATGTGCAAGAGATCTCCACTTGTTTATCATGAGTACTATGTATATATAAACCAAATAGCAGCTTTGAGTAGACCCCTATAGGAAATTTGTGCAGCTTTTAATATAATATTGCGATCGTTTTCATTATACTATTGAACAAGTATCTCTATTTTTCCAACGTTATAAAGATTAATTTGCAAATTAAAATGTTATCACCACTGAATTAAGGATGGGAACAAACAATGATTACAATTGGCAGCTACGAATAATGATCATAAAAATAATAGAACTATCAATTGAAGGAAAATTAAAGAATTCAAACAACACAAAACTGAACTACAACCCAAGTTTCACAGCAACTACAAAGTCTCAAGCAAAGAATTTAGAAACAATACACGGTAAACATGAGCTACAACAATGTAAGCGTAAACTAGAAATATACTAACTTTTTATAGTAAATTCAACGACTTCAATCAGTCAATTCAATTCAGCAGTCAATTTCAATTGTGAATAAATAATATTTCTACTCACTTTCTGGCCAAACGTTTTCGAGTCATGGAGACTCACAAGTTTGAAGATTTTAATTGTAAATAAATGATATTTGTATTTACTTTTTGGTCAAACGTTTTCGAGACTCGAAAACGTTTGGCTAAAAGTGAGTACAAATATTATTTATTCACAATTGAAATAGACTGCAAGTCGTTCAATTTACTAAAAAAAATTTTTATTATCAACAACGCAGATCGGTATGCAACAAGAAACCCAAGAATCGAAATATACCTTTCGAATCTATTACAGATCTTGTGAGAAAATAGTTCTATTTTTTCTATCCGATGAAGCCCACATGAGTTTCTAACAAGAGCGTGGGTAATGAGGTGAATGTTGATACAATGATATTATGAATGGTGCACCTATAGATTTTGGTAGATTCCGGACCACCAGATAAGTGAAAATAAAGCAGATCATGGCATTTTATTCCGCCGGAGAAGCAAACAGTTAGCTCTGCAGACAATTAACAATGAATGGTGTAGAATGGTGTGACAATAACTACAAGTATTAATTTCATTACTGATTTGAAATATTCAAAATATTGTATCGACTGAGATTTCCACTTTGTTTCATTATACGATTGGACAGTCTTATGGTGGGAAAAGGGTTCGCTATCACTGTCTGTGTGAAAGTTTATATTAAAATTTGCAAAAAAATATTTTTTTATTGCGGATGATGCCCACATGAGTATGGAGACTTGTACTTGGGTAATGATGTGAGTAACAAGAAACAGACATGGCTGAATGTCACTCGAACCCAAGGCTGCAGAAAACTGAGACAGCCAGAGTCTTATCTCATCACATATAAGGGCTCCAACCAAATTTGCTACCAGAGACGCTTCAAAATTATTTGAAGTGACGACCAATAGTGAAGTGAGTTTACTACTTCATTGCTTACACCGCTACATGTTAGCCCATGTTTGAATGGGGTTTGTGAAAACTTTACCCAGTTTACGATATTAAATTAAGCAAACATTTTTTTGACTGATAGTCTACAAGAACTACTGAGTGATCAAATCCGTATATATAATACCAGTACCAATAACAACACCAGCATTAAACAATCTACTAGTAAATGTGCTGAGATCCTTACATATACAATACAAGTAAATCCTTAAATGAAATTAACAGAAAATACAAACTTAGTTGAAAGACAATGAAGATAAACACCTTTTATAATCCTGTAGACACCTTTGATAAAGAAGAAAAGTTCAACAGCTTCTTGTACGAAGAGCAATTATACAACAGTACCTTATCTACCTCATCTTAGTATGCATATACAAAACAGTTAATTGACAAAATTGTAAAAAGTTCTAGTATTCATCCGGTCATACGTACTTATTGATACAAATATTTGACTTACGCTACATATTGTTTTAGAATGATTAGAGTAATTTTATGTAATTATTATTTGATCTATATGTTATTTCTGATAGTTTGGAGCAATAACAGAATTTGACACACGAAATCGTGAAATTTCACTATGATAAGATCTATTTATAATAGTTTTTGTATCAAGTAGCTTAATTTACATTTTACAAGTAGACTCTTTCCTTAGTCACATTATCGTGGCTAAACGGACCTCCTTACAGCCAGAAGATTATATTGGATTGCACGCCGAATGATTTTTATCGGCTAGGCATTTAAAAAAAGTATCTATTTTATAGTTTCAACGATACTGTTATAGTTATCAACGATCTGCGCATGCGCAGAAATCACTTAAGAAGATTGAGTCATATGCGCATGATTAGAGCGCTAAGATATCGTGGCGTTATTCAATAACTCCAGAATTTTGAAAATGGTTCAAATGTACCAAATTCTAAATAGTTCAAATGTACCAATTATTAGCAAATTGTAACATCATCATACCCTATAATAGCAAGAATTAGCAGACAGAAAATTCAAAATTTAGTCAGAAAATTCAAAGAGGAGCACCGTAACAAGACTCAAATACTAGAAAAATCCTAAAATTAGATTCAGAATGAAAATATTCAAAAACATAATTTTAACAAGATAAATCATCATCGATCTAAATGATTTATTGTTTTTTTAAAGAGATATGTTACTTCATGGAATCATAGTAGGTTTTTAAACAGAATTTATTAATTTCGAATTACTCAAGGTGCTATTAATTTATACTGAAGACTCTCGCAATGGCGGATATTGACAACAGCATTAAATAGCTGATGGAAATCGATGAATGCAAAACTATCAGTCACCACCGGGAATCGTACCGCGGACCTCCCAATTACCGGTCGGGCTCCTTAACCACTAGACTGCAGTGACCCTTCTGTACAGCAGCACTCATTTTTGACTTGGCCATATCGGCCCGTACTAGCTTGTGAATAATTTCAAAGATCAAAAACCTTATACCATAGACAAATTCAAAACCAGCACCATAAAATAAAAATCCATGCTAAGCATATTGTTGCCACAACCATTAAATATAATAGTTTACCTTGTTTATAATACGATTTAAATAAAAAAAAAATACCAAATAAGAAATTTACTCAAGGCACAAATTTAGAATGAAAGTTGAAAAATGGGAGGTTGAATCAGACTCGAAATTTCTAAGAAACAGAACAAAATGGAGTACAGAAAGAAAATCGGAACTCTCGCTGAAAGCACATGAGTGGAGATTATATATTATGAAACGTTCAATTTAATTGAGAATAATTCATTATAAATAATAATAATACATTTTATAGACTCAATCAAAACAATACAATGCATTTGTGTATGAAACCACAAAAGAACTACAAATAAAACAATATAATGCTTGTTGCATTACACTAAATCTTTGTAAATTTCATGTTGTTCAGAAGTGTTTTGCTTCCAGAATGGGGTTGCAAATACTATACTACACGCCACCAATTGAATCGACTCAAATAAATTGCTGTGTAGCAAAAAACAAAAACAACTAACTGCGGTGACAAACCATATGACTGCATAAGACTTACTTGTAGTCTAAGCAACACGGTACTAGAACTACTGTCAATTTGTGCATTGAGGTTGGTGATTCTCTACTATCAGCTGCTGGCATGGTCCCATATCTGGCAACACCGCAATTGTTCCGAGCCGCCTAATTTGGTAGCATGAAGTACAGCATATGTTAATCCCATATAGATTAAAGTTAGTTTACATTTGCTACCTTAAAGGTCGATTCACACCCATCAGTCACGGCGCGTCTCAGTTCCGTCAATGTTTCGTCTCGTCACAGTCATAAAATATTATTCTTATCTGAGTTTTCGGTTACGCTGTCTACACTCGTCCGGCGCCGACCCGTCAGGTGACTGATTGTTACCGCGACTGAACTTAGACGGAACTGTGACTGTGACGCGCCGTAACTGATTTGTGTGAATGGAGCATGCTCTTGTACCATTAACATACTTGCTAAAGTTTGTGGATTGTGGATTCCTTCATTGCACACTGTTAATAGCTTTTTAGTGGAAAGAATGTATAAAACTTACAGAGAGTAAGGACGTACTACTTTGGATTTTTTTTCAGAGTGTTATTCTAAATGGACACATTATGTTGGAGAGGGGGGGGGGGAGGAAGCTGCTAATTTAGAACAAATACTGCTGCTTTAGAAAAAAGTACTGAGACTGATGGGTAATGAGGACTACTTTGAAAAATGTCTTTCACTGTTTATGTTGAATAATAATACGAAGAGCACTATTTATTTCTATGAATATTATGAAAGTTTGCATATAATGCATATTTTGCTTAGAGTGAAAAATAACCTAGAGATGTTAAAATGTAAATTAAATCTGCACGATCATTTTACAAGAAAAGGTGGTCATCTTAATGTGCGTTATGTCTGACTCGAAAAACAGAAATGCCAATCAATAATTTTATCCTTGAAAGTATTTAATAGATTGCCAATTGTTGTTAGAACCCAGAGTGCGTCTGTATTTTAACTAAATGTGAGGACAATGCTATTGGAAACCCTTTTATATTCAGTTCAAGAATATTTTGAGCTGTCTCCCATTATAATTAACAGTTATTTTCAAGTTGATGTTACTGGTTATTGTATCTTATCACTTAGTATTTTATTATGTAACTATTTAGAATTTAGTGTTTTAGACTCTGTAACTTGAAATACTTCTGGATGAGGCATAATGTACATAACTTAGACCATTTGATGGTCATAAAATATTTTTATTACTATATATCTACTTCTATCTACAATGTTAAAATAAATGAAAATAAAATCGTCGACGCTAACATATTGATTAGTACCAACGCAACAAAACAAATTCAAGAATCAAAGCAAAAAATTTGATTACAGCAAACAACAGTTATCATTGTAAGAGCTTGAAAAATAGTTTAAAATTGAAAAAAAAAATCAAAACCTATTATTATTATTCTTATCAAGTTTCAAATAGAAATTCCAATGCAGATTTCCATGGAATGATGTTTAATCACTATTGCCCGCAATTCTATGCGAATCATGCTTCTGTTTTCATAGCTACTAAAGCTCGCTTCACATTACAACGACATGTCGTGTGTCGTGTGTCGGTCATACGACTAAATGGCAAAGAGGGATATCAGCTTCTTAACACTAGGCCGACAAATGTCGTGGATACGCACGATTGTCGTGCTAGTGCCGATGGGGCCACGACATCCCTCGAGTCGTGCCGACTGTCGGTGTCGTATGAACGACTAGAGGGCGCAGCGAGCCACTGGAACTATGCAAACATCTCCGTCACGACAGCCTACTGTATTGAGCAAGATAGCTACTCTGTGTACGCGTTGAATTGTTGTTCGTTGGTAATTACGGAAGCGCGTTGTACATTGTCTATACTAAAGTGTCGTGGTCAGATGAATGTACATATGTAAATTCAAATTTTTATGTCGTTGGCGACCAAATGTCGTTGTCGTTTAAACGACCGGTCGTGCAGGTGTGAAAATAGCCTAAGAAGAAAAAAACATCAATGAAAACAAACACTATTCACAATCCCAGAAAACAGATGACCAGAAATAGCTACAAGCCAAAGCTACCAAATGCAATAAATATAAGAATATCGTGCAATTATCAATCGATATTTATCGAAACTCACCGGTGGCAGCAGCGGCTTCAGTTCCCTTTTCATCAACAGACACAAACGCCTTCTGGATAATTCTCGAAACCTTGATACTGTTGATTGGATTTATGTTCGAGAAATTGGCTTTATCAGTGAATATCTCTTTGACTCCAAGCTGTAAAAGAGCCAATTCATTACAGGGCAGAAAAAAAACCTAGATTGATCTTCCACTAACACAACTACAAGCGTACAAGTAAAATTGGGAAATAAATGATTATTGACTTGACGTCTACATTTTCGGCTCTAAAATACAGTGGCGGATTTACGGGGAGGGGGGCTTTCGGGCTGAAGCTTCCCCAAAACCTCCAAAAAGTTTTTTGTAAGAGTGTAAACGTTTTACCAACATAATCAGTTTGAAGCTCGTAAAATATTCATTAGCAAGAATTACCCAATTCCACTACAAAGTCTTCAATTGTATGAAATCCGATAACGTTTTAATACTGTATAATGTCTTAATTATATTTAAATTGCCTGCAACCAATCAACTCAGTGTTAAGATTTTTGTACTTGCTGAATAGAAAAAGTAGTGCAACATAAAATTGTAGTAATTGAATCACGACAACTTTCTTTTAATGAGAAGTAATGAGGAACTACATTAACATATTGTTGTGGAAGAATGAACAGTGATTTTCGGTGTTATCTGCTTGTGTCAACAAGTCTTCTGGTCTAAGCTAATTGTTTGCTTTTTCCCCTGCACTCTTTTTGCCTTGCGGTTTATCTAAATGTCATTGAAATTTTTAATTAGAATTTCATAAAACCTTATCGACTGTTGTAGAATTTCTTATCTGTTTATTTAGAAATATTAGAATGCCATGGAACAATTTGGAAAAATCTCCATCTTTCTAGATCAAATAAAAACCTATTCAAGGCAAACGCTCAGGAAAACAGAGTTCAGTTGTAATTCGATCTTTAACATGATAAGTGGCAGAGTACTGTGACAGTTCCCGTTTCCGTTAATACGGACTGTGCAATCCCGTTTGCGCTATTACAAACTGTGTTAATGAACTTTATGTTTAAAGTCACATTTTCTTTTGACATTTAGTGATTGATTTTTGTACAGTAGTATCGAAAATTATTTATTAGCTGAACATTATCGATTTATCTGTTCCAATTACATTATTTTGTGTAAGAAATAACTGAACAGTGTGAGTTGTGGATAAAAATTTTTTCTGGATCCGCCACTGCTAAGATATCAAACAAAATTCAAAATAATATTCACATCCTTTAAACTATTGGACAGTTTTAGTGTTTCGTTTTCAAAGTGAACATCTAAATAATTGATATTCACGTTTTGGAAAGAATCAGGAATAGTAACTCAAAGTGAAATTTCTAGTTGAACTTGAACATAACCTAAAATTTGAATTTTTCCAATTGAAAATTTGTAAAGAAAGTAGTAGTGGGCTGTGACTGTTGTATATTTACTTGATTGTGTTTTCTAATAAATATATAAATAAAATGAATTAAAAGAACATTTTTACACATAAGTAGAATCTTGATTGATGTTGTGGAGCTCCACGTTAAAGGTGGACTGAGTTAATTATTGTCAGTCATGTTGTAGGAAACATATGACTGGAGAACCAAAGCTCACCTTATGTTACATCCATTATTTATTTGGTGGAAAAACATAACTTTCTAATTGCAATTTAATGAAACAAAAAATAACATTTTAGGAAAGCTAGGAAGATGTAGTTTGTGCCAGGCTCTTGGGAATTCGCCGCTATTATAACTAAAATCCCGTTGTAAAGTTCGGGTGAACCGCTAGTCATACAAATTTTGAGAAAAATACTAATATAGTTATGCAATTTAACATGTAATAAAAGATGGAAAATTGTTAAAAGAGACCCGGATGACGTCACTGCATCAGCTGACAGGGTTCGACAGATGAGCGGAGATGCGCGTGAACACTACCTTGTCTTTCTTCTAATTTATTACCTTGGTCTAAACTGTCCCAAACATAGTCTATAATGGGACAGTTGATTTTTAGTCAATGGACTATTGATTATCGAAACAAATGCAAATATCGATAATCGACTTTTGTTCTTAACTGTCCCAAACATAGTCTAGGACAGTTGAGAATGTAAGTCGAATATCGATATTTTCATTTATACTCTCAATTGAAGACCTTGAGAAAAACTATGACGTTGATTCCAACCTAACCACTCTATGCCCAAGCTTGCTCTACAGATGCTGTATAAAAGCTGATAAAGAGTGATCAGGTTAGAATTAGTCTTTGATAGCGTATTTTGTTGAAACTATCTAATATAAGTCTCCATTTAGATCAGTTGTAATCAGTGAACGAGTGTTATGAACAAACCTGTTTCAAACTATCGACTAATTCGTGGGTTTGAGTCATTTCGAATTTCGGCAAGGAGACGATCACATTGGCGCTACTACTTGAGCTCTGGAGAATGTTTATCTTCTTGGTCAGGTCAAAGCTCTCGCTGGTAATTTCAGCTTCTAAGTCGGCCAGACCTGTTTTTGAGTCAGGCAGCATGAAAATCATGCTGAACTCATCTCCCTGAAACATTACAACAACATAAAGAGTTTCGGTGATTTCTGAATTGAACATGATTTATTAATAATAGTTTGGATTAAGTGAAGATCATGTAAGATTTGACACTGAGTTCAGAAATTTGTATGGGTACCAAAAGTTATTTATTCATTCGACTAACTTACAATCAATGTGAATAGAAAAGGCTATTAGCCAAAACTGCTTTTCACAAAATTTCAAATTAGAGGATTTGAGTATCATTACCTATTATTAGCAGAATGAACAATAGGTAATGATACTCAAATTTTCACTTATAAAACGATAATAAATATTACAAATACTTGTATTCTACATACTTAATCACTTATAAGTAATTTATAAACTACAAATTTACTGTAAAATCAATTTCAATTATTGAAAGAATAAGGAATGAATCTTGCTTAGAAACAAGTTTCCCAATAAACCTACTTAAAAATCATATTTTTTCATGTAGAAAGCTTGAGCTCATATTTTCTTTGTAAATGCAGATGACATTAATTTATAAGAAAAATTGTGTCGGTGTCAGATATACCTATCAATCAAACTTGAAAAGAGGGCTGATAGAAATTTATGAGTTTAAAACTTCAATCATCAAAAAATGTTCGTCATAAATCTCACAAAATTGAAAATTAATTACTCCAGGAGTATCAATATGTTATAACTCACGTAAAGTAGCGGGAGATTTATTAATCTTGGACTAAAAAAATTATTCCTCTTGGAGTGAAAAGTTCTTCATACGTTAATCATTAATTAATTTGGAAAGCTCTCACCCAAATTTATAAAATGTCATGAGATTCATGATACTTAATCGATTATTGAAACGGATTTTCATGAAATTTATGTTCTACTCCTCAATTTCGATTATCTCTTGTTTCTCATATTATGATCGATTCCCTTCTGAGATCTGATTCACTACAACCTCTATTAATACAGTAACGAGATAACGTGTCACACTTACATCAATTCACATTCTAGGCTTACAACAAATTACATATATTTCAAATCCAGCATAAATAAAGTACTAGATTACTAGACATTTGTTTAATTCAAATCCGTATTCCTCTATCAAGTTCATGTATTAGACGCTTGTTTATCAGGCGTTGTACAGTTTAATTGAATGATATGAACAATAAAAACCGTGAAAAATTTCCTATTTCAATATCTCATATTAGATAGGTATGCTATTTTGGGATACATCATCAAAACAAAACTTTGACAGGGTGTTTAAGATCCAAAAGAATCTGTTAGGTATATGGAAAGAGAAAATGGTAAATAATACATGATTTTAATAAACGAAGACGAAGATATTATCACTTGGTGAGTCACATCTAGTTATATTGGTAGGAAATTCTATAGCAAGTTATCACAGTTTACAAAATCTTGTAATATCGACGTATACATATAAAATTGTCAATCAACATAATTTACAGTTGTCTTAATATTGAGGAGCTCTGCACTGTCTTTTTATTATCTTAAATTAATTTACTTTATTTAATTTACTGAATCATACCAAATATAGTTTTATGTTTTATGTTATTGTATTTAGATCGACCCCACACAGTTTTACTCAGGGGTGGCATCCATTTTATTTATCATTATTGTAATAGTTTATACTCCTTGTTTATTTTGTAGATTTGAAAAATAAAATTTCTTTCTTTCTTCTTTAATTTTTTAAAAACAATTGAGAAACTGTTTGTTGATAAAGTTTGTTCAAGTGCACAAGAGTTCCTTTCAGATCAAAATGAAGCCTCACCCCAACTAATTAATAATAATAATTTCTCTGGATGATGGAAAACATATCCAGGGGAGTTAACTGATTTAAGCTCAAACATTATAATATATTACTTTATAGAAAGCACAGTGATGTGATAGCTAAATTAAAAAAAATATGATTCCCCGCTATAAAACTATGTGTCGGGGTGATCATCAATATAAACTTTACATCAAGCTAATCTATCTAATATCTATCTAATCAAGCTAATACTATTCCTACCTAGCCATTTTAACTAATACAATAATATAAACTATTTACTACCTAAAGTATGCATAATCGTATAAATTTCTATTCATATCCTATTTACTATGAGCTCATCACTACGGTGGACTCCAATATTTTATAAACAATCCCTAATTTTTTTTTAATTGAATTTTTAATTGTGGTGACTAGTGAATTAAAATGATAATAATGTTTATCTGCCCTGACTATACTAAAAGCAAATTAAACTGGCGGGTGATGACGGCACTATCTGTAGGTGGTATTGGTAAGTTTCAAGCAGTAAAAAAGTTCGTTCGAACTATTCTGCTTTGTGTTTGTTTCCATTTGAAATGTCATCATAACTATGAGAAATGAAAGTGAATACAATAAAATATATAAAAATTAAAAAAAAGAATATTTATCAAGAATAAAGACGAGTAGCACCAATTTAATTAAGCCTTTGCTGAATTGGACAAGTAACGAGTGTATTTGTTTGTTTTTCTCTATCACGAGAATAAAACCTTATTTAAAGTCATATGATTGACAAATCTCCAATAGTTAGAATAAACATATGCAATTTAAAGTTGGATCTTACCAACACCACCAACAGATGTTTGCGTTTAGTATAGTCAAGGCAGATAAACATCGATTTGAGCTCAAACATTATAATATACTAGCTGGCCCAACGCGCGTTGCTGCATTCTCATAAAAATTCTCCTTGATTTTATTATCCGCCACCTCCCGCTGAGGTTACATTTAAAATTAGGAAAGAAGTTAGTCCTAGGGCTCTTCCAGCTGATCATAGATGCTTCGTTGTTTTCTTAATCACCACCTCTGAATGAAGAAACATTTCAAATTTAAACCTCCTATAAGGGTAGAAGCTAGGTTTTTTATTTTATTATTCGCCACCTCCCGCTGAGGCTGCATTTCAAATTTCTAGCTGCATTGGTTAACAGATGTCATCAACCTAGCATAATTACATTTCATCATAACCAGTCGTATGTTTCCTACATATTGCAAGGCTCCAACTGCACGGTAGCCTACATGCAAAGTGCAAAGTCTTTTGCTGTTCAAAGACAGCGTAAATAACGCCACTAAGGGGCCTGCCATATGATTAAAAACTGTTGACTTATATCAGCTGTTCCTTTAAGCTGTTTGGCTGGCAAGTTCAGTAGGTTAGGTCTATAAAATGGTTTAATTAATAATAATTATTAGCTCCCCTATTGAAATTTATGGTCAGAAACCATCCCCAATATTCACACAACATATTCCCAAAGTTTCATGCCGATCTGTCAAGTAGTTTTGGAGTCTATAGGGAAAACACATACATACATACAGACATTCATTTTTATATATAGAGATTACTAAATAGAAAGCATAGTGATGTGGTAGCTAAATTAAAAAAAAATATGATTCCCCGCTATAAAACTATAATTTATACGATTAGGGTGGTTCGGAACCCACCTAAAACTGTAGGTCCAACTCATCAATCACCATCATCCAACACATTACCCACGCACAGGTCTCAGAACCATGTGGGCTTCATCCTCAATAAAAAAAAAACATTATTATCATTTTTATTCACTAGTCACCACAATTACAAATTCATTTAAAAAAATTAGGGATTGGTTATATAATATTAGAGTCCACCGTAGTGAGGAGCTCATAGTAAATAGGATATGAATAGAAATAAGATTATGAACTTCACTTTAGTCTTATACTCCATAATCGCAGTCTTTAAGACGTATTCTTGAAAATAATGAAAATAACTTAAAAACTGTTATTTTGGAGAGTAATTTTGATGGTAATAATGGATGCGATCTAAATTTTATCAAGTATGTAATTATCCATAATCGTTCAATTGAAGTGAAGTTTTGACAATATTACATTATTTCTTAAAATTTAAGATCAACTGATCATAAACTATTCTCGTCACATTTTACGGAACCTACCTTGTAAGGCAACTCCAAGAACTTTGCTTTCAAATTTTCATCGTAGAGAAATTTGAATTCTTTTTTAATGTGCATCATATCAACATCTACTGTTCTGGTGTCATCAAGATAGAATTTCTCCTTCTTCGTCTTTTCCTTTTCGAATGCAAACTTCCAGTCCGCCTTGAAATGGATGGCGTTGATGAGTACCATGACAGTATCGGGAGTCAGAGCACCTGTAACAAGTATGTTGTTATTTACATAGGGTTACATATTGTACTTAAAAAAACAACCTAATACAGAACATAATTAACTTTTCATGTGAAATTTAACGACTTGCAGTCAATTTGATTGCAAGTCGTTAAATTTCACATGAAAAGTTAATATTAACAACGCAGTTCGTCATGGAACAAGAAATCCAGGAACAGAACATAAATTTATTAAATTCGAATTCCCTAAATGCTATCAATTATACTGAAGACTTCCTCAATGGCGGATGTTGTCAACATCTGGGGTATTATTGTCCTGCGACAGCTCGTTAGATTCTATGTCCAAAAGTTACTTTTTACAGCTTACCATGGGCTCTTACTGTCACATTAGGTATGCTATTTTAGTATGGGGTAATTCATCAAAACAAAACCTTTATAGGGTGTTTAATATCCAAAAGAAAGCTCTTTTGGAAAGAGTAAATAGATTAGATTCATGAAGGATTGTATTGTATTCCTGGATTTCTTGTTCCATGACGAACTGCGTTGTTAATATTAACTTTTTATGTGAATTCAACGACTTGCAGTCAAATATTCAATAAGAATAAGTCGAATTTACTTACTCTGTAGGCCGAGCACTTTCGAATCTTTGAGATCCGTTTTCAGAGGCGTCTGAAAACGGATCTCAAAGATTCTAAAGTGCTCGGCCTACAGAGTAAGTAAATTCTATTTATTCTTGATGTATATTTGACTGCAAGTCTTTGAATTCACATAAAATTATTGTATTGTATTCCAATATTTTCTGGTTTTTACGCATCATTTATGTACAATGCTTGATATATTGTTACATTTCTTGCGATGGGCAATAAACACATTCTATTCTATTCTAATCAAACTATTCATTAATGCATGTGTTTTATAATTCTAAAGTTAATTTACTCTTTGACACACATAAAAATATGATTTATTCACATCATAAAATTCATAACGAATTATTTAAGCAATTTATATACTATATTTCATGTTCAGCTGATCTCGGAATTTGAAATTTTTAGTTGACTCTGTTGACAGCATTGTAATCTAGCTCGAATAACAGAACACTTTTATACCAAATAATGGCTTTTTTATACTTAATGATGTGGTGGATAGTAGCCTGGTATAAAAGTGAAACCATCATTATGATAGCACGTTTGTGCAACAGGGGTTAATATTCTGTTGAAAAAATCTGGAATAGTATGCAATGTTTGGTGGATACTATGGATTCAATAGTACTTAACTTTGATGAAAATTACTTGAAGTTGATTTTTACTGTATCTGTGTCTAATTCGTAGATAAATAAGTAACCTTATTACATGAAAAAAAAAAAAAATATATATATAAATTCTATTGGTGGTGAGATCGTTAAGAGTGAGTCAAGTCAAAATCCTACTTTTTTAGGTAGGCCCCCAACAAACATATAATTTATTCATACCCCCCGTTGCAGAAACGTACGTTTTTAATGATATTCCATTATCCGTACTACTATCATACCAAACTGCTATCATACCTTGCTACTTTTACACCATCACATCATTCAGTATGGTGTGCTGTTATTCGGGAAATGATAGCTAGACTACAATGCAGCCAACTAAAAATGTCAAATTCCGTAATCAGCTGAGCTTGAAATATAGTAAGTACATTTTTTGTTAAATAAATAATTCGTTATGAATTGAATGATGTGAAAGAATCATATTTTTATTTAGTTTGGAGAGTAAATTGGCTTGTTGAATTATAAAATACGAGTGAATAATATTGGCCATTGATATTAAGCTTGTTTTAGGTTAAGAAAAGTTGAGTTATAAGAATATGGCACATGCGCGTCAATGTAGGAACCATCTTTATACATTTTATACACTGGTATCTGTTCCACAATTCAAGGTATATAGATCATACAAATGCTAGCATTTATAGGTATAATCATATGCTGTTATATAGCAGCTTGGTATAAAAGTATTACGGATAATGAACCATCATTGAAGTAGTGCGTTTCTGCAACTGTCTTACATTTATATTAGATATTTTTAATTATAATTATATTCAGATTATTATTTTTATAATTATCTAGATATTTGAAAAGTTTCGAAAGTTGATTGTCTTAATTAAAAAAAATGGGTCTCGTAAATACAGGAATGATTTGCTCTTCAATGTTATTCCATGTCACTGATTTGTACAATCATTTGACAAGTGATATCATATGATTCATATAATTGCAAAGCCATTTTTTGCGGATGATGCCCACATGAGTTGTGCGTGGATAAAATTTTCCTCTTTCCATCAGACACTAATGTAAGAATGATAACTGATCAAATTATTAAGATGAATTCCATCCAGTTGAACTTGAATTTTAATTTTTCTTCAATCTTACCTGGGGGAATCAAATCTTGGATCTTGTTGTTAGTCTGCTGTTCAACCCAGCTGTTAATCTCTTCTCCTGCTTCTGCAGTTTTCTTTTGGAAGTCGACCGCTTTAGCGTCAGATTTGAAATACTTTTGGGTAGTTTCCAAATATTCTGGCTTTACATCGAATTGCTTGTCGATGTAGATTCTGTTAGCCAGTTTTAAAATGTCGTTTGAACTCTGAAAAACAAAAATAGAAGGTCCTGTAAGCTGGTATTGGAGGCAATTACTTCATTTCAATGCATAGTCATTGAGTGACGCACGATATGATCCAACATTAAATTTATTTTGTTCTCAACTCTTTAGGTTGGTAATTAATTTGCTTCATGTAGGCTTACATGACAGCATTTCATGGAAAGTAGTTTTTCAGTGACCGAATGATTCCTTCAACCAGACATTCGTTTCAAGATGACTGATAAGCTGAGACTATCTGTCTTACTGTCTGACTATGCTTGGATAAAGTTTGGTGAGGAGCTCAAAACGAGACAAGCTCAAGTCGTCAAGAAAAGTGATAGCAGAATTTCACAATTCTAGTCGATCTGTCCAGCAATTTGAATGTAAACAACCTTGTATCTACACTAAATCACAATGTTAACCGTATTAATTATTGACAAAAAACATTAACGAATGGGTTTCCTTTGTTGGCCATCTTGGAACAAATATATGAACGAAGGAACCATTCGGTCACTAAGGAACTAATTTCCATGAAGTGCTTTCACTTCTGTCAATAGTTAACAAACTAAAGAATCAATAACAAAATAAATGAGGGATCATATTGTGCGCCACCCAGTAGATTACAATAACATGTATACAATCAAACAAAGGAAATTATTGAGACATGGCACAAACGGCGAGGTGGAACTACCCGTAAGGGTCTCCCCACCATTAAAAGCCATACGCTTATTATTATTATTATTGAGACACATGTTTTGACATACATTTAGGCGTGTTTTAAAGGTAACAAATCAAACTCAAATTCAAACAACTCGTTTGAGGCGTACCAGGTTCATGGGGTATGCCCCCCCACCACAGTACTTCGACTGACATTATTAGAACAAAAAACTTAACTAAACTATAGTTTTAGAATTTTTTAGAAACTATAGTTTTAGTTTTTCATCTAACTTCGAAACTAATTGCTACATTTAGATCATTACGGATGAAATTCTATCAAATTATTGATAATTATATTATTTAAAGACATTTATTTTCAACAATAACAATAAAAACAATAATAATAAAGTTATTGGAAAATATATACTTTAATCAATAATTACATACTTTATACGTTTTTTAACAAATTCACACTTTATTAGTGATAATATTTATATAAAAATAAATGCATAGAGGTCAAGTCTGACTTAATCTGAATGGGGTGTTAATAGATGAGTGGTGCCTCTAAATAAACAAGTTTTTTTTTAATACATGAACAAACATTTACAAATCTAATTTATCCTGAAATTGAAACTAAAAAGTTCTATGGATTCAATTAAGAAGAAGAAAAATACAAAGGAAAGTGCAACAGAGTGAACTTCAAAATAAGCCTACTTGCCTCCATTGATTAGATTATAGGAGTTACAACTTTTTCAAGTAATTGAATCCACTTTCATCATTCAAATAAATAAATAATATTTTATTGTAATTAAACTTTTTTAGCAATAGACAACGCCACAATGATAATAATAATAATAATAATAATAATAATAAACTAATAAAACAATCTGACACTGTAATAAACTGACACTGTATTTCAATTTAATATATTGTCTTTAATCACTTATATTGGAGATGCTAGAGGGATGCATTTCACTTCTGAAAAGAAGAGGCTGACGAAGCTTCTTTTCAGAAGTAAAATGCATCCCTCTAGCATCTCCAATATAAGTGAGTAAAGACAATATATTAAATTGAAATACAGTGTCAGTTTTGATATTAGATTGTTCAATGATCATTTCGCCATAGAATACATCACAGATTCTAACACAACACTTCATACATTGAAAGAGGATCGACTAATCTTTGATTTCCAATAATTAATTGATTACATAGAAAGGATTTTTAGTTAACCACTCTACAAGCTTACGCCTAAATATGTTAGTGGGGTATTTTTTACATTGCCTGATAACTTGTTGTAACAGAATAGGAGAAATTTGCAAATTTATAGTATGACTTGTGGGAGAAAAAGTAGGAGAAGGAGGAGGAGAAGGAGAAGGAGAAGGAGAAGGAGAAGGAGAAGGAGAAGGAGAAGGAGAAGGAGAAGGAGAAGGAGAAGGAGAAGGAGGAGGAGGAGGAGAAGGAGAAGGAGAAGGAGAAGGAGGAGGAGAAGGAGGAGGAGGAGGAGAAGGAGAAGGAGAAGGAGAAGGAGAAGGAGAAGGAGAAGGAGAAGGAGAAGGAGAAGGAGGAGGAGAAGGAGAAGAAGAAGAAGAAGAAGAAGAAGAACAGGGTGACTAGCAAAGTAAGCTACAAAAATTCCCTGACTTTTCCTGACCTTTTCTACAATTTTCCCTGACCAATATAAGGTACTAGCCGGCAGGCTCGCTTCGCTCGCCTTAACCGTCTAGCCAGGGGGTGGTTTAAAATTCGTACAAAATCGTGACTCGAACAAGCACTTTTTTTTTTGATCATCTGTTGTCATGGATACGGGCACAGTTATTCATTTCACAACTCCATACTTCTTATGTATAATTTTCAAATTTTCACTCTTGACCGCATTTTCTGGATTTTTTCAGAATTCTTTCTTAGCATGCATCTAGAGCCCCAACGGGACATGTGTACCAAATTTCAACTTAATTAGCCATGTGGTTTTCGAGAAACGCTGATGAATGAGTCAGTGAATCAGGGGTATTTGGCTTTTACATAGATGAAAAACAAAAAGACCTTACCGAATAATCAAAACAATTTTATGTTTGTTAACCTACCTATGTAGCTTATTTATCTGGTTGCCCATCTAAAAACGCATTTCAAGTTCGATATTGGAGCATTTCATGTGAGGGTGTCTATAATTGAACGAGCATAGCGAGTTCTTAGTTTTGAATTGTGATTCGTGACTGGAGGCTCGCGGCTTTTTCTATATGTTTTTGGGTTTGTGTGTATGTTCGACAATAACTTTCGAACGCTTTGACCAATCAACTTCAAATTTTAAACACACATTCTTGGAACCTTAATTCAGATCAAGTTCGTTTGTAAATGAAATTGAACCACTCCTTCATCCTTTTTGAAGCGAAACAAAAGGATAGGTTCACAGCCCTTCATTAATATATCTATATATTACTGTATATAGAAAATAGTTGCTTTCACCATATGGAATTTGCAATAGATTTAAAAATATATTAATTTATTTATTGAGTTATCAGCTGTGGGTGAATAAATGCGATCAGGCTTTTTATAGAATCTCTATCAGCTGATAAACTAATTTCATTGCCCTGATAAATGAATATATAAACAGCTTTCTATATGAGGTAAATATATCTAGGGGAGAGCGTTGTACCTTGAGAATGATATACCTTGGAAAACTTCAGTTTTTCAACCAGTGGGGCTATTTAGTGGTTAATTTTATGTTTTTCAACACTAGATGTTCGTATAGTTCGAAGTTCAGCAGCATCAGATGATTATTAAAGGTATGCTAGGCAAACAAAATTTCAACTAGTCAAAAGAAAATTTTTTCAGTTTTTTTTTTTTGTATTCTTATGTTGTGAGGGCTGTATATTTTCAACTTCATATGACAACTGATTCTACAACTATTGGTGAGTGAAACTCCATTATTCATAATGCTCTTAAACAAAACCTTTAATAGATTTTTTTAAAATGGCGACCTCTTGTACCAGGGAACACAACCACATAGTGTACCTCGGAACGTGTGAAGAGGACGCATAGTAGGCCTATTCCTTCATCTTATGATTCTGACAATGATATGGCTCCATTAGTTGACACAAATGGTGAAGACAGCGCTGTAGAAGAATATCTATTTTGTAATGAACAATATGCACAGAATCAGTCTGGAGAAAATTGGATCAGGTGCACAGCACAGTCTTCAAGAGATGGGCACATGAAATTTGTGCAGGATGTGAGAAAAACGGATGGAAAAAATTTATTTGTGACATTTGTAATAATTAAAAATTTTAATAAATGAGTTAAGTATTGACAAGTAGGCTATTATTATTTCTCCAAATAACATGAGAGTTCCAAGGTACAAAAGGTAGGGTTCCAAGGTACATCAATCAATATGATGTAGCCTACTTTGGAGCACTTGCAAGAATTACAAATTTTATTTATTTTCTTTTTTGATACCAAAGGATAAGGTTTAATTTATATCATATTTGATAGAAAACTTGATGCACTTGTCAAGAAAAATATTGTATCCGTTGAAAAATGCATAGTTTTGTTATTAGAAGCCAAAATATAAAATGTGCTCAAAGGTACAACACTCTCACCTACTCTATAGATACACTAATTCCATTGCCCCGATATACAGAGTGTCCCATGTAAGGTGTAAAAACCGGTCACCAAGGATTCTACACCAAATTTCTGACAAAAAATGTTCAGTGACGTTTTTGAAATGAGGCCTTTGTTTTCGAGATATCTAGATATTATGACTTTTTCGAGATACGCTCACTACCCACCATTAAATGCTCAATAACTCAAAAACTACTGATCAGATTGGAATTATGATGGCATTGTTGTAAAGATGCACGTATTTTCAATATGTAACCCAATCATTTAGGGTGTTTTTTTAGGGGTCAAAGTACAAAAAAGGGGGTTTTTCTAAATCTCGCTGAAATTTTAAAGCGATTTTTCTCGATTTGTTTTTAGGGTGACATAGTAAAAATTTTTCATTAAAAACTTCCTCATTTCTTAAGCTTTAAAATTATACTAAAATTTTATAAATTGGTGATTTGCAAATGCTTGAAAATTGTAAAAAACTGTCACAAAACCACAAGAATTAGTGTCTAAGGGACAAGAGCTGAAAGAGTAGAAATTTGATTTCAAAATATTTTTGTAAACAGATGTTTTTTCAAAATAAACTATCAATCACTGTGGTCCTTGAGTGACCGCGGGAAGCCGTTGAAGGCAAACTGCAAAAATACTGATCTACAGTAAGTACTGTATTACAGTACTCTTATCAGAAACTTCTTACTGAATCACAGGTCTGAAGTCATCGTTGGAAAAAGAAGTAATTCCTCAATTAAGTTGAATATTTCTAAGATTGCTCCATTGGATGAGATTGAAAATCAGGATCAACTGAAGAAAAATGAGGGTAACATATTCATTTCTGATGACTGTGGTGTGCTATGGTGAAATTGCCTACTGTATAGTTTATTTATTTATCTATTTCACAATGGATTGAAAATAGAGTTTTAAATTTCTAGAGCATTGACAAAAGAATAAACAGATACCAAATATTATTCATCATAACGTGAATCAGGCTAGTATAAATAAAAATAATTTCCAGCAAAATGCGCCGGACAACAGTGTATCCACATTCCTTGCCTTAAAGCATTTTTGATAAAGATTTATCTAAAATTTCAATTAAATTTTTTATTTGAGATCCATTAAAAAAATTAAAAACATCACAATTCGAATGCTTGTTGAATGAATATGACCCAAGAATGTGATTATCGATTATTCCAGTCCACACATTACCCAAAAATTTGTGCTGTAACCGGTTTTGCCTCATTACGTAAGGATTTTCAGTTGCCCAAGTATGTGTATTATGAAAATTGACAGCACCACTTCTTGTGAACGTGCTCTCATCCGATCTACCTTTATTGGGAAGCAGTGATTTAACAGAGATTAATCATTTTGGGGAAAAATCTGATTACAACAAGATTTTGAAATAAAATTTATACTCTCTTAGCTCTTGTCCCTTACACACTAATTCTTGTGAGTTTGTGACAGTTTTTTACAATTTTCAAGCATTTGCAAATCACCAATTTATCAAATTTTAGTCTCATTTTAAAGCTTGAGTAATGAGGAAGTCTTTTTGGAAAATTTTCATTATGTCACCCTTAAAACAAATCAAGAAAAATCGCTTTGAAATTTCAGCGAGATTTAGAAAAAACACTTTTTTGTACTTTGACCCCTAAAACACCCCCTAAATGATTGGGTTACAAATTGTAAATACGTGTATCTACAGCAAAATTTTGTGCTCTTTCCAACAATGTCATCATAATTCCAATCTGATCAGTAGTTTTTGAGTTATTGAGCATTGAATGGCGGGAAGTGAGCGTATCTCAAAAAGTCATAATATCAATATTTATCTCGAAATCAAAGGACTCATTTCAAAAACGTCACTGAACATTTTTTGTAATCCTTGGTAACCGGTTTTTACACCTTACATGGGACACCCTGTATAAGTATACGTGTACGGTAGGTCTTTTTTTGTGGAAAATAAATCTGTGTATCAGAGCAACGATAAACTTGAACTTTAAGTGATAGATGTCTTGTGAATTTTAACTAAATCAGTATCTTCAAAACAGCCGTTTTTCGTTACCTCCTTCTCCTACGATAAGCTTCGCAAATGAGTTTCCCTTTCAAAAATTAGTTATTTGGAAGCGCCCGTAGGGCTCACTAGTATAATTATCATCAGGTATATAATTACTACGAAGTTTTCCCGATATTTTTTTCAAATTCCCTGACTTTTACAGAATTTATAAATTCCCTGACTTTTCCCGGTTTTCCCGATTTTCCCGGTCGCTAGTCACCCTGAAGAAGATGAAAAGGAAAACGAAGAAGAAAACACAGAAAAAAGGGAAGAAAGGAAGAAGGGAAAAACGAAGGCGAAGAGGGGGAGGAGGATATGATGATGAAGAAGAAAAAGAATTAAATTATTTGTGAGTAGGTTATGTCACGTTCTAGAAACCCAAATCCAATTGAATCGGGCAACCTGCTATTATTAATAGAAGAGCTAAAAGACTTACCGTGAGAGCATCAGCCAGCAAACTGTAGCTGGAAAGCATTTCGGATTTGTCTTCGGGGAATCTCATCAGCGCTTTGATCTCATTGTAGGACACAGAGCCATCACCGGCCCCAGCAGAAGCCATGGCCATAGCCACTTGCAGGCTGAGAGGCGAACAAAACAAATTTCCAGCATTTTTCTTTGACAAAACCTGCGAAAAAATGTAATTTCCATATACATAAAAATCGCTAAATTGTGAATTCATTACGAATAATGATTATTTATGATTGACTTCTGTTCAAGGGTTCATCTGATATTAAATATTACATTATGATTAGGTCAGGTTAGGTTTACATCCTTTAAAATGTCAATATAGCTTCTGTGAAAATAGATTATCTGATCTAAAAAGATTTCTAGAGGTATTCATAAATGAGAGTGATTTCTCTTGCCAAGATTTCACGGTCAAGGAACACTAAGACAATTCTTTCTACAGAAATTCGTTATTCAAATGTTCGATATACCGTACTGCATAGAGGTTTGACTTTACTTAATTTTCAATAAGGTACTTCCTATTTGGATTTTGACGAATACGAAATCGTAGCACTTATAATGGAAGCAAAATGAATCATCTTAGGCACTTATTATACAGAGCCACTTCAGTCACAGTCGCGAGCCACAATTAAGTATAAATTACACCAGCCGAGTAAATTTGATTAAAAAATCAGCTGATGGTTCTAAAAATGTTCATGTCTTCATGTACTTTGACAGCTCGTTGAGCTTTGTTGAGCTCGGTCAGACGGTCAGCTGATCTAATTTAGCCTCATGTAATTCGGCTGCTGTAGATAAGGGCCTTAGTTGTGAAGTACTGTCAGACTATGCATAGTTCTTGAGACTGCCACGGCGAGCTATCAAGTTCATATAGAAGTCTGTAATAATGACAACACAGACGGTTGAATAAAAAAAAAATCGTGACCAATCGATACCTTATGATGAATAAGTTATTAGATTATTATGATAAAACCGGTCGAATCATATATCCAGACTGTTAAATGCTCTTGGAGGAGAGGTGGATGTGTTCATAGATAGCCCAGTAATGTTCAAGCGCAAAATTTGTATGCTGTTGTCTCAGAATTGAATTACATATACAACCTCATTCATAATCAGTACTACTGTTTAATTCCTCTTTCGTAACTCTATTAGTCATCCTTTTCTGAATCTCTACATCGTCATCTCATCATTATCATGTTTCCAACATCATACTTTTATTTACCAATTGTTATTTTTCCTTAGTTTATAAGCTGTCCACCTTTTCTTCTATTTTACTTTCATTTGTTATTTTTGTATAATTTTTCTATGTTAAGGGGGCATAACTGGGTATTGCTACCTGTTGCTTCCATTGAGAGTTTGTAAATAAATAAATAGATAACAAGATATCAATATAAAATGCAATGAAAATAGACCAAATAATAATGTGGTATGGCATAGGGGTTGACATCCATTTCCAAATTACTTCCGAATCTTTTGAAGCTCTTGTTTTGATGAAAACTCAAAAACAAATGTAAAAACTTGTTTACAATGGAGATATTCACTATAAAAGAGTAAGTTATACATGTTTTGGGCTTCTTTGCACAATTCTGAATAACCATCAGAGCTTATATGAAAACCTGCCTTAGTCACTGAATGAATTGATAGCACTTGGAGGACTTCAAATTAAATAGATTATGCTCTGTATATTTGTTTTGTATTTATATTTGCAATTTTCATTATCATGAAAAATTGGCAGTTCCTTCATATTCCAATAATGAATACGGTAGTATTAGAAGGAGAATCACTATGCAGTGTTGTAAAATATAGACCTATTCATATAATTATGTTTCCCATTAAAATTACAGGAAACTTCGAGTTGTTTGGGAAGATTTTACGATTTTCATAAAATGACTAACCGCTAACAAGAAAATTCATGTAGTAGAGACAAATTGCTCATTAAGTGCAACCAAAACAAGGGCTCCAAAATAATGAAGAACCAAAAATAATAGGATAAAAATGATTCCTTTTAATGCTATAAATAATGAGGACATTGACAACAGCATAAATATCAAATGAAAATTTAAAAATACTATAATAAAAAAATATTTATTAAGTGCCGGGAATACAAACACAAATCTTCAGATTCCCCGACCGGCCAAAGGCGTCCGAAACGCAATAGGAAGATCCTTGGTTCGATTCCCGGCATGGGATGAATCTTTTTATTTTGTGGCATTAATCGATTTCCATCAGCTAGTTGTCAATGTCGGCAGTAGCGGACGTCTTCGGCATAATTTATAGCATTAGAAGGAATTTCGAAATTGATTATCTTGGAACTATGGGACAAAAAAGATAGAATAAAATGATATTGTCTTCTTGGTGTTGGTGATATTGTGGTAGCTATCCATAATGAATAAGACTGACGTTGTCCAAACCATTTGAATTATTAAAACACGAGAGACAATAGTTTCTACGGTATGCAGTTCAGTGAAACAATCGACTAAGGTAATCGTCGATAGGTTTTAGGTATAGCATTTGGTTTGGTATAGATCGACCAACTATCGACTATCGATCTGTCAGTCGCTTCGTATGGAACAGTTTCGACTGTTACATCATTATCATGAAAAACAGTGTAGTCGTAAGTCGAACAAGTGTTGAAGTAGCAAACAGAAGTAATTTACTATGTGGTTATCATTCTTGCTACGTATTGGTAGGCCATTCTTGTTACTAGTGGGCGTGTCTAGTGTCGGCCAATGACAGACCTCCATCGTAGAGTTTGATCTATGTGAGGCTTCCAGTCTATGAACCAATAGTACTAGTCTAAGAAGGGTATAGATGATAAGGGAAATGTGTGATAAAAATAGTTTGATTCTATACTTTCGGCTCTAAAATCTCAAACAAAATTCAAAATTATATCCACTTTCTTTGGACTATTAGACTGTTTTAGTGCTACGTTTTTACAGTGAATTTCTAAATAAATATTTTTGTTTTGGAAAGAATCAGTAATTGTACTTCACAGTGAAATTTCTAGCTTCACTTGGACATAATCTAAAATTTAGATTTTTAGTTGAACATCTGTAGAGAACGCAGTAGTAGGATGTGCCTGTTGTATCTTTCCTTTATTGTGTTTAGTGGAATAAAATAGCCTAAATTTGGCTACTCTATATTTTAGTATTTAGTTTATTGAGATTGATGTAAAAGTCGAAACTATAGTCTCTCGTGTTTAAATTATTGAAGTGGTTTGGACAACACCAGTCTTATTTAAAATGCCATAGCTTGAATTTGAATGATCACGTTCAAATCAAGATTACGATGAGCCATACAATATAGTAAATAGATTAGATTCATGTAGGCCGTTGTTCAAGAGACTTGGTCTCCCAACTGTACCCTGCTTATATGTGTATGAAGCTACCTTATATGTAAAAACGAATGATATTATCCAAAATCTTGACGTCCATGATTATAATACAAGAAGCCGAGGAGATTATCACTTGGTGAGTCACAATAGTAGCTTATTCAAACAAAAACCTAGTTATATTGGTAGGAAATTCTACAATAAGCTACCGCAGTTTTTAAAGTCTTGAAAATATAGAAATGTTTAAAAAACACTTGAAAAAATATTTAGTTGATAAAGCTTTTTATAGTGTACAAGAGTTCCTTTCACATCAAAATTAAGCCTCACCTCAACTAATTGATATAGTAATTATGGTATCTAGTGTATATGACTAATGTTAATCTGACTTGTCTTATACTCCTCAACTGGAGTCTCCAAGACGTAATCTACAAAAAATAAAAAAAATAGCTTGTTAAAAGCCAGTCAAGCCAGTCAGTTTGATTTTCTAAGATTTAAGTTGATGTGTGAGAAAAAAGGAGCCTTACCTTTTGTAAATCAAGTGCAAAGCGATTTGTTGATTTCGCCACATCTTTCAACATGTTTTGAGAAGTAACGCCTGGCATTGCCATTATGACTTGAATGAAGACTAGAACTGAAACACAACACCGATTGTAAGTCATATTTTATCGTTGGTGTCTACTGTCACAATGATATTTAAGCACTGAACAGACCAACAAATAGATTTTTATTAGCAGGCTGAAAAAGTTTTATTGTCATCTGCGCTAACTGTTACAACCATTGAATATGAGTCAATAATTGAAATGCTACATTATTCAGAAGAGTCGTTAATCATATTGGATGCCACATTGCATGCCTCATTCGTATAAAAAATTTTTACAGCGTCCATTAATACCTAGAAAATTTTCTCAGAATTGAGTTTAATGTTTAGTCTTGAAATTGCACAAATTATGCTAACAATATACAGAAGGAAACGTTTAGATGTTATTGATAGAGGAAAACAAGATAAACGATTCAACTAGAATATAGTTTGGTTTATACATTTTTGTTGTAAGTTGCGCACAATTCTATTTGAATTATCTGACTATTGATAACCACGTCAAAAGTATTGATGAAGCCAAGGAATCCGTCGAGAAATGAAAGGTCGAGAAAGCTGTCACAAAAATGATTGAGTAGATCGAAAAATGGAAAAGTATGATAGTCTAGTCAAAATTTAAGAGGAAAAATTTGGACAAGGTGGATTCATTCTGCAGTACACACTCTTACTAGCTTCTTACAAATAACGCATTTGTCTTTAAGAACACGATTTTTACTACCGTCAAAGCAGTTAATGAAATAAATCAAAAGTTGATTTTGAAGTTTAGTTGAGCTGTGAAAAGTTTATTGATTTTCAGATGTCCACTTGTAACAGAAGTGTCTACTTGTGAACTTGTGTTTCACTGTAGTGAGATTACACCACAATAGAATAGGGCACTATCTACAAAGAATAAAAGTAACACTGCCTGAACTATGATACTAATGAACAATTTGAGTTGCATTTGAATGTAAAAATTTTGTTATACGTGCGCTTTATTACGCACCTCACAACTTTTTCAAATATTTCAATGATATAAGAACTTATGATGTTGAAGATCCATCTTGTTTCCACTAATATGTAATATAAACTTAATAAAACAACTTTTGAATGGAAATTAACTCACGTTATGGCGTGTAATCGTATTAAATTTCAATTATATTTACTAAAAGCATACCATATTTTCATTTTTCTCTTTAAAAATAATTGTTGGACTTCAGAAGTCAGTGTACTGTGGGTCGTCTGACGATGCTCTAGACAACAGAGCGAAACGGCCGTCACGCCATAACGTGAGTTAATTTCCATTCAAAAGTTGTTTTATTAAGTTTATATTAGATATAAGAACATTTATTCTCAATTTTAATTGACTGCCAGTCGTTGAATTTACCATAATAAGTTAATATTAACAACGCAGATCGTTATGGAACAAGAAATCCAGGAATATAAGAACACTTCGATTGAATAAATTTAATACCTAGTCTGTAATTGTAAAAATAATAGAAAAATTATGAATCAATTACTTATAGAAGTCAACTTATATTATTTATTCAATTTCTTTATTTTTTCTCACCAGTCATTACAACTGACAATATACATTTACGAAAATACAATAAAATATAAAAATTCTAACACATTAAGGGCCGGTTTATGAGCTCGGGTTTATCTCTAGTCCGAGTCTAAACTCCAGAAATAATCGGTTTTTGCGCTGCAGTTTAAAAATTGGCTTTATGAGCTCGAGTTTAACAAAGCCCAGGCGTAAACGATAAACGCCGGGCAATTAACGGGCAATTATCGCAGGGATAACTCGAGTTTAAAAATTTGGCTTTATGAGATCAACAACAGATCAACTCGAGTCTAAAAGATAAACTCGGTGGGCTTATGAGTCGATGTTCGAGCGTAAATGACATAATCTCGGGCGTAAAAATGATGTTTTTAATCTCCAACTTAAACCTGCTAGAGGGCAGGTTTAAGTCCGGGATTAAGTCATTAACTCGTTACTGTTTCGATTTTAATGTTATATTAAGGGTCGTCTTTGAATTCTGAACAATTTCATTACTCTCAAAGCCATATTAATTTTTTTTCACTGATGTTTAAAAATAAACTAAATAAAAATAAACGCCAGAAAGTGCAAGAAACCAACCTCAAACGACCAAAAATTTATCCATTACAATTATTTATCACAATAAAATATGATAAGTTAGTGGCATTCTAATAAATAAATATTGTTTGGAGGCCCATTCGTGAACCTCTCTCTTATTACAATAAAACGATAAACTATTATGCCAAAAATTAATTAATTATATAGGTAATAGTTCGGAACCCACCTAAAACTTTAGGTCCAACTCATCAATCACCATCATCAAACTCATTACTCATTACCCACGCACAGGACTCAGACCTATGTGGGCTTCATCCTCAAAAAAAGTTATATATTGAAATTACTATGAAGATAGAAGTAACTTCTTTAGTTGTGCGAACGTGTGGAAAATTTCAGTGCATAAATTATAAGAAAGTGAGGGATAATTTTTACAAGGAATTGGTATATTCTTATTGTTTTCCAATGGCTTTTGATCTGCAAACATTTCATCCATCTCCATGCCCTCCTCTGCTACATGTGATGGAGGCCCTTCTCCAGTCCGGAATTTGTTCCTCCTTTCTGTCACTTACAATCCTTTTTTGCGCGTTTCCATGCATCTTTCAAGTGTTCAAGACCTCTTCGAGTGTTCAACCCTGCAGTGTTGAATTCTACTAGAATCTCACTCTAAGCCAATTTTCGCATCTCTTCTGTCTTCTGATCGTACACTTTTTTCTATTATTGGTCGTTTTAGAACCAATGTTTTTAGTAATTTTAATTCTGCTTGAGTGAAATCAACTCTTCTTTAAGTCCAACAATTATTTTTAAAGAGAAAAATTAAAATATGGTATGCTTTTAGTAAATATAATTGAAATTTAATACGATTACACTACACTATTCAAGTCACTGCACTATGCTAAATAAATCTAGATCGCTATAATACGTTAAATAAACCAACTTGAAAACAGGACCCTCAAAACACGACACTTAATTAATAAAATTGATGACTGAGGGTAGCGAGGATAGCGAGTGGCTAGCCAGGATAAAATTTCGGGGGGGGGGGGGGGGGGCTCACCAAGGGGTATAGGAGGGTCCAGATTTTTTTTAAATTTAGTGGTGTGAAAAGCTAATCTAGACAACTTGTTAGGCTCTAAAGTTCAAAAGAAAGTTTTGAAAAATTACTACCCAGGAACCTAGGTGGCTAGGTTTGAAATGATAAAGTTTGATATACCGATATCTGTGACTATTTTGAGTCAAAACCCTTGAATTGGAACGAATCATACTTAACTTATGTACTGAATCTCAAAATTAATACTAATTATTATAAGTTTCATATCATTTATGTCATTAGCCTAGAACGCACCCAACCCAAAGTTCATGAAATCGGAATTTTTTTATCATAGCACACTGATTTTACACGCTTGCATAGAACTTGCATTTATTTGTGTGTTTTCATTTATAAAATCCCGATTTTATGAACTTTGGGTGCGTTCAGGGTAGTGGGTTATACTGAATTTTAACTTCAAAACTAAATTTTCTACAAGATGAGTTTATTCAAAAAGGTGATTTATCAATAATTAACAAAGTTAATCCACTTCAAACTTGAAAATTGCATTTTTTTAATGTAATAAATAAATAATTATGGTAGTCACAGTTTTCTAACATGTTTTATTCGATTTCGTAGCTCATTTTAAATCAAAATGATCCATTTGAGCACCTAACAAGTTTCTATATGAGTAACTATCGAGGAAAAATTTGAAAAATGCATTAATCTGACTATAACTGTAGCTATATTCCATTACACAAACAGTGTTTCTGTAATCTGTTCGTTATAATACAACAAAACAGATAGAACCCTTCGGCTTTAATAAGTCCTTATCTATTAGTTATTTGAGAATTTTTTATTTCTGAAATTTCGGGGGGGGGGGGGGGGGCCGGGCCCCATGGGCCCCCCTGGCTACGCCACTGGTAGTAAATGCATAATAGGTAAGTGGATGTGAGAATTATTATATTGTGTGAGCGCTTGCTTTTCTGTTGAAAAACAGAATTTTGTTGAATTTGAATACACAAAAATAGAATAAATATCGAGGTACCAACAAGCAGGTCTATGAAGGCAAATATTCTTTAAAAATAAATGGATGGCTCTAACTTTGCTAATACTTATATATTTCAAGTAGATTACTTTATTTTTCCTTTGTTTGCCAAGGAACTTGTTTTTTTACCCGAGTTATGCATTTTGTAAATGTAAACTTTTGATGAAATGAGTTCAAATTCAATGCACTTTGATTGAAACAAGTGTAAGTTGACTTTATAATAGGATGATTCAATCCCATTCAAACATTTTACATTGTTCTTATCTTTGCATTATTTGGATACATCATAATGAGGGTTATTATTAATAACATTGAATTCACACGCTTAGAATATTGCTCCACAGGGCAAATATTTGTTCAAAGTGAATGGTTAGTAATAATTTTATTAATTAAGTGTTTTATAAATACTGTATTTTTCGTAAATTCATCTATTTTATCTTTCTTTGCCCATCTTGTAACCTTCTGTTTTCTATCCTGAAATATGTTATCTATTTTTAAATAGATACATGATGAAATAACTTCAAATACAATTCACTTAGATTGGAACAAGTGTAAATTGGCATTAACTTTTTATTGTAAATTCAACGACTTGCAGTCAATTTTAATTGTGAATAGATATGTTTTGTACTCACTTTTGGCCAAACGTTTTCAAGTCGTGGAGACTCATCTTCAAAGCGTCCTAGATCAGTGATCTTTAAGATGAGTCTCCATGACTCGAAAACGTTTGGCCAAAAGAGAGTACAAACAATATTTATTCACAATTAAAATTGACTGCAAGTCGTTGAATTTACAAAAAAAAGTTAATATTAACAACGCAGAACGTTATGGAACAAGGAATCCAAGAATGTAAATTGACTTTATAATAAAATGATTCAATCACATTTAAATAATTAACATTGTTTTTATCTTTGTATTAGTAATAAAATTGACTTTGCAGGATTAGTTTAAACTTATTACTTGGAGCATGTCTCTGTAACAAAACTCTGTGAAAGAGGAGTAAAATGTTTCGTTTCAATAAGCAACTCAACATTCTCAAGATGCAATGAGTCAATTCGACAAACAATTTCACATTAGAGTTTTCAAGTAGAGAACTGTAAAAAAGCAATCTAAAAATAAAACTTACTGCAGTAGGTTCCGATCTTCAAGCTAATGGAAAGTGCTTTGAAAACAGCATGACTAAGTAGACAATTTAGTGACAATATGTCATGTTTAGGAGCATAATCAATATTTTATCTTATCTCAAACAGTTATTGTGAAACAAATGCTATTCCCCGGAGCTTTTATCTACTACCTTTTATGTGGCAATATTGAAGTATTATCAAGTTCAGCTGGAGATAACACTTTTGTTGAATATGCAGGCACTGCAGTAAGAAGTTGGAAATTTATTGGCATAATTGGTTCAATTATTGTTGAATACGATAAGCTAAGTGTAATATTCAACGATGTCTTGTAACGTATGTTAAACTTGTAATGTATGATATTGAATGTTAAATCTAGCTTAGGGCGCACCGACTAGAACGGGACCGCCCCCATCAAGAGGTATTCAATTACGTTTTATTAGGCAATATTGGGACTACAGATCCTGTTTTATATTAATTTAATAATTATTTCAAATAGGTTTGAACCAAATTACATTAGAAGTATTCAACATACATTTTAAAATATAAAAATCAGTACAGTAGAAGCTTTGCAAACATGCCATATACAAACATGTACAACTCTGTAAACAAACTCCTGCAAATGTTGGCAAAGTAACTTCGTATATCATACTGCTGAGCGGTAGTTTTTAAATTTAAAATTTTTGAAATCTGACCTGAGGAGCAACAGAAACTACACTAACTGCTTGGCATTGTTGTGGGTGCATAAGGACATACCGGTTAATAGTAGAGGTTTTAATTGAACTTGCTAGCGTCAGACTTTAGACTAGGCAACAGGCACGAATAGTGTTGTCAATTCGTGCATTGAGGTAGGCGATTCTGTACTATTAGCTGCTAGCATTGTCTCATATATCTGGCAACACCACAATTTCTCAGAGCCCCCTAATTTTGTGGCGTGAACTATAGCAAGGATGAGGTCCGTACTACTCCTCTCACGACTTTTCGTTCCCTAAATCAAAATCCTGGGTGCAATGTAATATCAACAGGAAACTTGGGTACAAAATTATAGGAAGGCTATAGGTAACCTCCATGGAAAACTGAAATAGCTGTTATGCTTAAAGTTCTGTTTAGAGTAGTTCAAATATTGACCAATTGGTTTAAATAAATGGATCCACTAAATCAATGGCACTTGAATAAATGGGAACCTCATTGGATAACTCGAAGATCTGAATCATTATAATCTGGTTCTGTATGGGGTGTAGTTCAAATATTAACCGAGAGGGTTCAATAAATAGTAGACTAGCTACAGAGGTTCTCAAACTGTGGTATGCGTACCCCTTGGGGGTACTCGAAAACTTTTAGGGGGTACGCGGGGCAGGTTAATGAAAAATTAAAACATTTTTTCCCGTTTCGCAATCACGCAAGGTTATTATTTAATAATGAAATCTAATACTTTGTGACCGAGTTACTAGGAACCAACAAGTGCAATAGGTTTGTATAACTATTTCGTAGAAGTTCAGAGACAAGGTTAATGTTGGAGACGATTTAAGGTTTTACCTTGATACTAGCATTGAGGAACTATGTTAAGAAGCGAGCTCATCCTTCCCATTAATTTTTTGTAATGGGTTTCAAATATGTTTCCAAATGTATTGTGTTTTTTATGTAAAAAGGTTTTTTAATTTAACCGTCAACCCCCCCCCCCCATACATCTTCTCGCGGTAACAAGGGGGTACGCTAAATTTTAATTTTCCAATAAGGGGTAAGTTACAGTCCTTGAAAAAGATTGAGAACCCCTGGACTAGCAAGTAGTACCGGTAATATTTATTTGAACAATTTTCTGAACCGTGGTAACTTAATATGCAATATTTGTACAATTAAAACAATGCAACAGTTATACATCTTGTCAAATTTAATTTGCTCTGATCGTATTAATCAAACTGAAATTATTTGCTTACACATTGTGTCTGAAGTCAGTTATTGATGTCAACTTCACCGAAATTTTTAAAAATTCCATTTGAAATTTGGTAGAATTTCTATAGAATCAACTCAACAAGTATATGTATTATCTTGTCACATGTGAGTCAGTTTTGAATGATTATTTTAAAATTGATCATTGCATTATTAATACATTCTGAAGTCTATTTGATAGCCTAAATATTTGAAACCATAATTATTATTTGGATGTAAATATTGCTTCCCAGAAATCCACTCAAGATTATGAGAAAGAGCTTTATACTACATTCATAACAGGAACGTCAAAATTCACCCAGGAAGCTTGAAAAATTCTAAAATTTCTCAGAAATTGTGAACATCAACTCATAAGAATTGAAACTTTGAGTGAAAACATATCTAAAGTATAACATCTGAATTAGGCTACTGGTACTATCAAATACTGCAGATGGGAGATAAACTGGTTACCAGCCTTGTTAACATTTTATCGGTGTGATTGATCTTCGAGCTGTGATGTAAAGTCAAGATCGCTCGGGTCTGTGTTTGGATTGGTGACCGGTGGCAGAGTAAATTGTTTTTAGCTGATGATACCCAGAGACAAAGATACCAGAATGGAATGTGAATCGAACCCACGGCCACCGTTGTGGCAGTAATCAGTATTATAACAACTACAATTTGGGTAACTACGCTATCCTTTTTCCATTACTTGAATCGGTAAGCTTCACTATGGACTATGGAATTAACACTTAAAAATATCAACTACAAAGAACTCTTTGGATGAAAATCACATTCATTTTTCAGACACCCATTCATGTGGATATGATATCATTGAATCTGATTTCAAATGGCAGATTTTTCAACAATTATTTTTTAAATATAGGTCAGGCTGATACTCATCAGACATCAAATAAAAAAAATACCAATCAAAATAATATTTTGATTTATATTATAAATCAAGAAAGTGAAGCAATACTGGAAAAATTTGAATTTATAACAAAAGAAACACTAAGTGAGATTTTTTAAAGACTAAACATAAATACTCAGCTGGAATTGATCAAGCAAAGAAATGGATAGAAAACTACCTAACAGACACCAAATTGTAGAATTAAAACATGAACACCAAGGTAAAAAGGTTTTAACTAGGTCTTTGGCCAAACCAATGAAAAGCGGAGTACCACAGGGATCAGTGCTAGGACCACTTTTATTCCTCATATACATAAACAGTTTACCTAAAAAGCTTCTAACGTCTTCCAAATGTATACTTTTGAGATAGGCAGATGATACTACCCTAATAATAAATGGGAAAAATCAGAATGAATTACAGACTATAACGCAACCATAACTTCAACAAAAACGGCCTTGAAGAACCTCAAACTAAATATAAACAGTTCAAAAAGCACACTGCTAAACTTCCAAATAAAACCCTCTAGAACCACAGAGAACCCATTAACTATAACAGACATAGAAGTATCATCTACAGCAAGATTTTTAGGAATTACGCTTGACTCAAACCCCACATGGCATAACCACATAGACAACTTATCAAGTAAATTATCCACATCACTCTATGGTATCAAAAGAATAAAACAAATTGCAGGTGAAAGAACAGCACTGATAGCATACCACTCTCTCTTTGCATTACACATAGGGTTTGGAATTATTGCATGGGATGCAGCACCACACACCTATTTAGAACAAATTCTGATATTACAGAAAAAAGCGATAAGAATAATAAATGATCTAACATACAATTCACACTGCAAACAACATTTTAAACAAGACCGTATCCTAACAATTATATCACTATATATTTTCAAAACAATTATGTAACTTATGTAAACAAATTCAAACAAATTATAAATGCAGAAACAATATTCATATACACATCACAAGAGCAAACAATAATTTCGTCTTACCATACAATAGACACAGAAACACCAAAACTAAATAGGATAAAAGTGAGATAATTTAAAAAACGTGTAGCTTGAATAGAAATTTTTGTTTAGAATGTTGTTTTTGCATACTACCTTGGCTGGGAAGACAGCGATAGACTACAGGCTATCAAAACATTGAAACCGGCAATGTACGAGCTGGGTTAGTAATAAGACCAAGAAATACGTCTAGCTATAAACCGGACAGCTACATTGAAAATGGTGTAAGTTGAGAATAGTCTTAAAACTTGTAGAACTAATTCGATAACTTATTCTTGTTTTATTATAAGCTTCAAGCTCAAGAATTGTAAGTGCCTATACTTTACAAAGCGATAAGAAAATCCTTTTCCAATGGTTACTTACCACGACTCAACAACAATTCCAAATGCATTAATTCACTACCTTTCCGTCTGTAAACTCTCAGTACGGTTGTATGTACGAAACCACACCCATATATCATTTACATTTCCTCGATAGTCTGATTTCCACTAATTCTGAATCATACGCATCGGGGAAAAAACGATGATTAACTTCAATTGCAATAATTTATGACGCCATTCATAGATGGTTTCCTCTGAAATCGGTTGGATTATGGGGTTAGATTTTCCTTGTCACACTATAAAAATCCAGAGCTCCAGAAAATATACTGATTATCCTTTATCGCCGACTGTATTTTTGTCAAAAAGTAGTTCTTAAAACATAATTCAATAGGTATGAGAATCTCATTTCATTCCAACTCTTGACAAAAGTTTTGTTTTTGTTGCCATTTAAAACCCCCACTCCAAACTACTGACTCATGACAGGACAGAATCATATGAGACTGACGTCAAACCAGCTGATCAATTCATTGTCTAGATCGGATCCCATCGATAAAACTAAATAATGATAATGTAGTTTCTATTACTTTTACAAGGCCTCAAAGCTTAAAGAGACTAATCAATAGTTTCAGTTTTTAATTTTTATTTTAATATTGGTTTAGCCAAGGCCCTTCAAATGTATGTTAAGATTAGTTGTCACCAGTGGTGGTCGCCATACTCGGGTCAACTTCGCGCGCCCTTCTTGAAGTTTGAATGTTGTGGGTTGAGACTTGTAAATACGTAGTTGTGAATAAGCCTATTGGAAACGATATTCTACAATATATTGATGAAATACCAACTGAATAAACTCTTAATAGTCATTATATTCATTGTCTAAACATGCTACGAAATAATATTCACCAATTATTTACCCTACGTGAAGACGAAATATTCCTCATTTATTTTATTTTTTTAAATTGGAAAAAAAGGAACAAAAAACAGCCAATTAATAATTTAATCACCATTCAGTAATCTAACCATATTATTGCTGCTAATTAAAATGATTAAATTGCACATCAATGTTTTAGTTTATCAATTATCCTTCTTGATTTTCAAGTTCCTTTCTATATATCAGACATGATCAAGGACACATTAATTTTTTATTAAAAAATCACCAAATATTTCAAAGCAAACTATAATGTCCCATATTAAAGCTTAGATACCATACACCATAAATACCAGATCTATGGCAAACTTATTCAGGTCTCATTATTGGCTTTTATTTGCACCAATTTCTTAAATAAGAGCTGGAAGTTGAATATTGCTTTTGGCAAAATAGATAACCGGTAGGCTGTTATGTTGTATTACAAAAATGAATATTAAAATTCCATTTACAGTATTATACAATAGTTAATTACAATCATTCATTTCATTTTTACAATTTGTTAACTACGGTACGGTAGTGTAGTTAGTACACCTGACCGCTACTACTGTGTGGTCTTGCATTCAATTTCCGATCTGACATTTTTATTGGCCACGTTATCATATCCACGCACAAGTCTCGGTTTCATAAGGGAATACATAACTTGAAAAAATTAGCTATTCAACAAGTTATTGAAAAAATAGTTATCTCAATATTATAGATTAGATTTTAGGCGGCCACTGAAAACCTCTCAAAGGGGTATATGGACTTATCATATTTTTTAATAATTCAAATTTACACTATTTATTATTTTGTGTAGATAAATTATAATAAATAGCTTTGTTCGATTTCTGTCAGCAATTTGTGCTTCCATATTTGTGGAATCACTGTGACTAATGAATGATGTACCGGTATTCCTGTTTTAAATAAAAACAATTTGCGTCCAACTCTGCTCTCAAATAATATTTTAATTTTTCAAGCGGAAGAGTGGTTATTCGGGTCGGCAAAAAATTAAACAGATTTATAACAGAACTTGTCACTCCCTTTCCATACAGAGCCGTGCGATGTGCTTCATCTCTGAGTCGTCCATGTTTATAACTAGTTCCATGAGTGAATCATATACCGTACCTAACCTTTTTAAAATCGTCACTCATTCTTCTTAATCAGACAGTTTCGAAAATATATAAACTAGGCAAGGGAAGTATTTTTAATTGTTTAAAATATGGTCTGCAGCTCGTTCTGTTATTGATAATAATAAATTGAGATAAAATAATTTTCAATTACGATTTCTGCATGTTCAATAAGCTTGGCCGATTTGGAAATATATTGAAAAGTAGTATAATAATTATTGAAGCTTATTCATTCCCCCCAATTGCCCTAGAACACCGTAGTAGAATGCCGGTTGACCCTGTTAGAAGATTAAGTCAAATAGAATAAAAAATTGATGAACTGATATTTTGAAGTTATAAATCAATTTAAAAATTAGAGCACTAACTTACCCAGTGACAAAGTAGCTATCACAGCCGGTATACTCCGAGATTTATCTAGTTGCTTCATCATGCTCAATTATTTTCACTAAGTCTAGTTAAACACAGATATCACTATATCAACTCAAAAGCTACACTCTCAGAACACTTGATAGTTCCATCAAAGATTTGCTTATCAAACAGCTAGGTATTTATACAAGATTCTCAGTGATTAGCAATCCAAATTACAGTAGTTGACCTTCTCCACATGTAGTTACGTAGACGATTTCTATTTAAGTTCATGCATAAAATTAATTCTAAACAACGAATATTACACCATGACATGAAAAATTTCAATACCGGTACGTATTTTCCTGCAGGAAAGTAAGTTCAACTAATCGGATAATTGACTTACGGTTTTTTCTTCTTTACAAAACAAGATGTGATTTATCGAAGCAGTTATTTTAGTTAAAAACAATCAACACATCAAATTAATATTTTATAACTTGATTTAAAAAAATAATTAATCAGTATGTGTGACATAAGACAATTGGACAACCTGTGTAGCCTAAAAGTAGCCATGCATATTAGCGAGGAAAATCATAGTAGGCCTAATTGCTTTTAAAATCACAAGAATCCATAAAATTGATTAATAAAGCTTGAATAATTTCCAAAAGTTATCAAACACACGATATTCTATTGAGACTTTTAATGACAGCTTTTCTCTTCTATTGTACCAAGGATTATCTTTGTCTCAATATTCATTATTTTTGTCTATTCATTCCAAACAAAAGCAAAGTACAGTTGTTAAAATTCAGTACATCATTTTAAAATCATTTCATGGCTTTGGTAATGAAAGAGCGCGCAGCCCATAAAAATAGATTCGCACATTATATTACTCCTAGTTTCCTGCAACGAACTGAATGACTTAAAAAAAATGAAAGTATACTGCAATTTTCCAAGGCTATAGGGTCCATATTATTTTCTAAATATTACTTTCCCTCCAAACAGTATTTACTGTATTGCCTAATAGGATTAATGGTTTTATATCTTCGGTAAGAAGCATTGAAAAAAATAGAGCTCGAAAGCTGTTTTTTTTCAAATTTACTGGAATTAAGGTTTTGTCACAAAAGCCTACTCAATGTATAGTGCGTGTGTGACTAACGATATGCGAGTCTACGCCATATTTTTTATTTTTATTATGAACATTTAATGTACTAAATATATTATTAATATCATAATGAATGATCTTCGATAAATTAATTTCAATTTAAAATCTACCACCAAATGCTGAAAAATCTTATCAAACACGTGAATTCCGTTCACGATGTTCGAACCCACGATCGCGGGTTCGAATCCCGCTCCACCGTCAGGCATTTATATGTAACCATTCACCTCATTACCCACGCATAAGTCTCTGACTCATGTGGGCATCATCAGCAACAAAAATAAAAAAATATTAGGTGGACTCACAATCTCATAAGTCACCAATCAGACATTAAAACAACCAACACATAAATCAACACCATAAATTATCCTAATTAGAATAAACCCACATCAGTCTATCAATCATTCAACATTTATAATAGAATTCACATGGAGAACAAGTTACATAAAATACATGGATAATATTCATTTCAATAGATTATAAAAATACAACAGTGATATATTCTATCAAATATTCTAATGAGAAATCACATTTATAAGAGTTACACTACACGATGCTCTTGATACAGATATAAATTTGGAAATGAAAGACTTGCGAAACAATAACTAAAAATAAAATAAAACAATAATTAAAATAAAATAAAACAATTAGCAATGTATAAAACAATCCTAATCGATTCACAAGTAGATTATTGTTGTATTTTTTCACAATAATTCTTAAAACAGTGAACCAGACACAGATATTTAAAAGGAATTTCAAGTTTAAAGTTTGTCAACGCCTTCCTGTCAACACATTTTCTATTGTCTACGCAGCGTACCCAGCGGCTGTACTAATAACTAGACATTTTTTAATATGACAAAGCTATATGAAAACAAGTCACAGCACAGTCATTAGCAGAGTGCCGACGTGCGCGAGGCAAATTCATGCAACTGCCAAGAATGAGTTGACCAGCTATACACTACTAATAAATGCATGATTTAGTTATGTGGCTATTTAGAAGTAGCTATTTTAAAACGACAATTATAGAGGAAAATCAGATAGGCATCGACAATGAGAAGACGGGTTTAATAGAGGAGACGTTGGTCATGGGGAATCAAAAATTAAAAACAGGTCGAATTGAGAACCTCTTTCTGTTTTGGAAGTCGGTTAAAAATGGAATAAATGAGCATTAAACACCGATCAGATGAAAGTGAAATTCATAACAAAGAACAAATGGACGTACTTAGTCAATTCTCTACCATCCTATATAAGGTATTTCCAAAATCAATTCCTTGGAATCATCTGAATAAAAACTGAGAAAGCATTTTCTAAATAAAAAATAGCTGGTACAGCTTTTTTAGGCTATGTTTTTTGCCGTGAGGACAATATCATTTTGAGGGGCCCCACATAGTCGTTCAACAAAATCAACTTTGAGTCATAACTGAACTACAGTATACAAAATTACTAAAAATACTTGAATACTCAGTATTAGACGATACTAGAAATAGGATACAGACCGTTTCAAAGTGCATGGCGTCTCGCTGGTGGCAGGGGAGGCAGTGCGAGAGAGATAGAAAGTCTTTCCCACCACGCTTTCCCTCCAGCCGTCAAGTACAGTCGCGTCAAATATACTCTCTGCTGAACGTTTTAGCGTTAGCGGACTTAGGGAATATTTGAACTTGACTGTACTGCGAGGCAGCAGGTACAGTAGTGGGAGAAAGCGCTCAGCGCGCATGCTCCATCGAGACGCCAAGCACCGTGAAACTGTCTGTACTAGTAATGAACTTCTTTATATTGTTTTTGAAATATTGTTACATCATTTAAATTAAATATATTTACTGGGAAGTCGTGTACATGAAAAAATAACCTTTACTGAGGTACTAGAACGCATGAAGATTTGTCTCCGTTTTTTATTTATAGCCCTATTGTTTGCAACCGAGAAGACATGCATATGAAGTCAGTGTTGGAAAGATTAATGCAATTTTTATTTATTTGAAACAAAAATTATATATAAAATCTCCCATCAATGAAGTATTGAACAATAAATATACTAGTAGTTCTGTGAACAATACCCAAGAATAAGGGTGCTTGCACAGAGGAACATACTCTATGTACTCAATGATAATCAACATCGCAAAACTGAACACCGCCATCATACCTAACCCTTGATTCAATTCGCGAGTCTATTTCATGTCTGTTTTTCACAAAAGGTCACTCTGTATCTCGTCAACAAGGCTGTTTTTTATTTGCAAGACGAACTGATTGCTTAAATTCGATTAAAAAAGTAAATTTGTATGGCTTTTCGTGGTGGGGAGACCCTTACGGGTAGTTCCACCTCGCCGCTTTTTTAACGACTGCTTTTTTTATATGCAACCGGGACCGACGGCTTAACGTGTCCTCCGAAACACGGGAGTGGCTCGAGAAAAATATCTTGTACTCAACTGGGATCGAACCCAGGACCTTTGGCTTATCAGACCAGCGATAAGCCAACTCGGCTACGCCTACTCCAAATTCGATTTTAGACGTTTGATGAATAATTATTGTTTATAAAACAATATTAATTAAATTTTTAAATCATTTATTTGTAATTATATTGTTATTGTACTTAACTGAAATATTAAAAATTATTTGTTTCTCTCAAACAAATATATCTTATGAATGATAACTCCGTTTCTTCTCTCGCTTCCTTCATCTCCTTCCTCTGTCCACTGCTTCAATTCTAATTCATTTTTTGTATCAATCATTGTTTTTTTTTAAATTTAGCAACTCAAACCTACGGACAGGATTATTCCTTGTAGGTATAATGGATTCTTTAAAAAGTTTCAAATTGTTTTGTTTGTATATGTTCAAGAAGAAGAATAAATTTTGATTTTATTTGAATAAGTTCATTCATTTATGAATAAGACTCAAGTAGATGATTATGCGTTATGGAAGCAAATAATGGGATTATCCTGTATGCTTCCGTATATGTATTTTCAAATAAATAAATAAATGAATAAGGGGGTCCGAGGGCTATCTTTATATTCAATCACATATGATGGAGCTCATTTTAAAAATCATATGTTCCTATAGGAACCTTATAAGGCCTGAGGCCTGAGGCCTTGTTCCTATAAGGCCTGAGAGCCTTACTTTTTTCATTTTAAATATCCTTCAATCAAATTTTGAAAATCCTTACACATACATCGCTGGGCATTTATTTTAAAGGAAGAAGCATGCAAAATGTCATTGAATTTGGTCCACGCGTTTAGTCGTAAATGCGTTACAGACAGAAAAATGCAAAACGGTCGACTTAAAACAGAGACCTCTCTTCATTCGATGAATTAATCTTGAATTGCTAAGACGTGTCATTAAAAAATGAGCATTTTCAATCATAAACTGGGCTGACTATAACATCTAGCATCCACAGACTTGACGTCACAGAAACTAGGGAAGGAGAATACCAATGAAAAAAGAGAAGAGAATGAGAGAGCTGCATGATAGAAAGAGAATGAAAGAAATGATGACGTAAATAGAGCCAGCAAAACGTGTATAGAAGGAGAATATTGTATCAGCTGATATCCTTTTCGGTGACTAGTTCGTGTACATTAATGTAGGTTGTATCAGTGAATGTTTCAACTAATTGATCGAATGTAGGCCTATCTCTTTCGTGATACTGCCAGCAACTTTCCATGGTTTGGTAAATTTCAACTGGGCAATTATCGGGCCTCTCCAATCGTTCGCCTTTCTCAACAAGATCGATTGCCTGAAATCATGCCAAAATATTTATTATCATCATAATTTGACATTTCGTATTTTAATAGTAAATATTTACAGAATAAATGAGCAGGATACATATAAAGTGTGAATAAGACCAAATAAATACATACGCTTAAATTATTTATTGTACGCTTTATTATTTATTACCCATTACAGTAATGGGTGTAAGAAACTGATAAGAAATGAGACAAAACATTAAGTAAAATAAATGACAAAAACAGTTTTCCATGTTGAATCATTTTTTTTTTGAAGGATGAAGACCACATAGGTTTGAGACCTGCGCGTGGGTAATGAGTTGGATGATGGTGATTGATGAGTTGGACCTACAATTTTAGGTGAGTTCCGAACCACCGGGAAGTGATACACCAGAGAATCGAGTTCGAAGGAACTCTAAGCTGGGATTTCCACACCAATCAAAATCACGCGATACCTCATTTGATAATTTAAATTATAAGTATTAGTCGTAAAGCTCCCAAGGTGGAAGACGCTAAGTCAAACCGGCTCATGTTTGGGACTTCTTGTCCTTTTTATTTGTCCACCAGTTTTTCATTTTTTGAGAAAATTCAGCTTTTCTTTCTCTGCTCCATTTTGTTCCAACTCTCTGAGCTGTTGTCTCTGTTTAACTTCCCACTTTCTAACTTTCATTTTAAAATGTTTTCTAAAACTGTTCATTTAAAATTGTTGAAATATAAATTTCTTCCTTGGTGATTCTGGCCAATTCTATATCTCTTTTAACTATTTGTAACCATTCTCCTCCGTTTATTATTTATTTATATAGTTGGAGGAAATTACAATAATTGCAAAGATGCAACACACTTAACAGTGCAAAAATTCTACCTTCGCAAACTTTGACTTAGCTACATGAGAACAAATACTACTTAAGGCCAACGCACACAGCAACAGACGGACGTATGCAGACAGACGTATGCATGCAGACAGATGTTTTGGTCAACGCACATAGCCACAGACGGATGGTGGATCGTCCGCTGGTAGTCTTCAGTGAGATGGCGTCAAATAATGTTGTGTGTTGTAGCACAAAATTTTCAAAAAATATTCCGTGGTGGGGAAGTGCCTACACGCGAGGGGTTTTAAAATTATTAATTTGTTTTTAAGGAAACGATTAAAAACTGTAACTTAATGATAATATCCATAAGGTTTTTTAAAGTCACAGCCTTCATTGATTTACTAATTGAAAATAATAATAATAATAATTTTATTATTTTTATTATTTTATTATAAATGTAGAAGGAAAAATTTAAAACCCCTTATTTTCGCCTTATTTATTGCCTAAAAAAGAAGAAATATTTTTAAAAATAATAATTTTCTAGCTACATAATAATTAGGATTTTAACGGTTTGAAATAAATCTATGTTGGCTGATTGTATTTGTTCCTATATACATTATGCATAATTATATTAATGCTAGCAATTGCACTGTTTAGACTACTTTTTCTCAGAACAAGAGAGTGTACCTTGCCAATGGGAGAGTGTTTAAAAGTCGTGGCTAATGACATATACTACCTTTGTTATTTTTAGCGATGAAGCACCAGTAATTTCAATCATCAGCACTAGTTTTATCAAATATATTCCTTTATTTAACATAAATCAAACAACTCATGATTATAAAGTTATTTTATAACGTATTTCGATTAGCAAGTGGTTCAATCGAGATTATAATGAGTGCTTCTATTTACAAAATACATTTCTTTATATAAATAGGCTTAAGAGATCTGGGAATTAACTTAATGGCTTTTTATATTTATGCATAAGACTTTATGAGACATTGCCTTCATTGTGATAAATTTGTACTGTTGTAAGAATGATTTTCACTTTATTACAATATTGAAATTATATGTGCAGGCTAGGAAGAAAAGGAACAGGGACCCTCGTCAAAGACTTGCTCTGTTTCATATTACTTATCATCTACTTCTTATGTTATTTATGCAAATATAGGATTAAAATAAAGAACTATCATATGTAACCTGCTTCTATTAGTTGTTCCATGTCAATTAAAACAAAATTACCTATTAATTAACTAAATAAAACACAACACACGTGTAACCCAAAGCAGGCAAATTGGTTAACAAACCTAATAGCGTCTCTTGCGGGACTGTCGATAAGTTGAGTTAGCGCATGCGCGATATGAAACGTCTGGCATCAGACGTTTAGAAAATCGCCCCCGGAGCGAATCTAAAATGTCTGCATGCAGACGTCTGCAGACAGACGCAGACATCCTGTGTGCGTTGCAACATTTAATAAACTGGGGAGCGATTTTTCATCCGTCTGTCTGCATACGTCCGTCTGTTGCTGTGTGCGTTGACCTTAATGACGACGAATGAAGAGAAACTGGTAGTAAGTGTGATAACTGGTAAACAATTGGATGCCAAAAAAAGTTGACCAAGACGAATAAATTCGAAGGGACTTTAACCTCGCCGTAAAGTTAAGTAAATTATCAGCCTTTACTTATAAAGGATCAACTTTCTGGTGAATATAGTAAGTTCTCTTTCTCTTTGGGAAAATAAATTATATGGAATCGTAAAATACCCACATCTTGGCCACGCATTTCACCATAAGGCTGCTTTCCATAAGAGAACATTTCCCATAGTGTGACACCATAACTCCAAACGTCGCTGGCCGAAGTGAATCTTGCTAGGTTATAGGATTCCGGTGCATACCTAAAAAAGAAAATAAATTATAAAATAAAAATAAATAGAATTAATAACAAATTGATTTGACCTCTCTTTGGTTTATTAATTTTAAAACCAAGTTTTATTCATTTGAAACTCTCAGAAGTCGAAAGCATCAATCACCATAAATTAAAATAATTTAAAAAAAAACTGCGCTGATCTCGTTGTTTGAGAATAATTATGATGAGCGCTTAAGAACTTAACTGACAAGTTTTTATTGAATTGGAAAGGCGATTCAACGTGTCTGCATGAATTAATTGCTGTTTACTTGAAAACGCAACTCTATAATTAATATAATTTATTCATAGTACATGTACATGCACATATTCTATTATAAATATACATAGTATATGTATCAAAAATCATCATATTGTTACGGGTTCTAAAGCTAAAATAAGGCTGGCAACACTAAAGTTCACACTTGCACTTTATTTACACAAATTAGTCTATTTACACACACTAATTGCAAGTTCAATTAATAAAGAAAAACATATCAACAAATGACAAGCTAATACTTATTTACAAGAATTAATGAATAATTAATTACAGGCCGATCAATAATAAAAGAAACAAGAGTCCAATAAACTGTAAAATAATGTAGAAAGAAATGATAAAAAGAAGAATTAATCACTTAAAAAACACAGACCAATTCGTTATTTGACAGTCCAAAATAATATCACTTGACACAAAGTCTTTAAACTGTTAGTAAGCTGCACAAATAGTAAACACCCTTGTCTCTGTACTTTACACAGGAATCGAGCGCTGTTTACTCCAACGGCACGAGATCTGTAACACAATCTGTTACGCGAGCTTATGAAACTAACTCACTGGTTCACGTGAGCTCCTTTATATAGTTGTCATAATTATTCCAAGTACTGGAGGCCACTAGAACCTTCAAGAAATCCATGGAAGGTCATCGAATATAGTAGAACAATCAGGAAGTGTGTAGAACTGAGGAGAAGCTTTGAATTTTCTCAATTGAGTGAGAGAGATGCATATTTGAAGAATAAGAGAGACGAAGACATGTGAAAAGCAAGAGAATGAAGGTTCAGATTACAAGTCACGTTCGTCTATCAATGGAAACGATGTACTTAGAACAAGTGCGTAAATAACTGCTTGTTTTGCATTTGTACAATAAGCGTTTTTAGTTTTTGCCTTATTGTGGCTTGAGGTGAATTCATCTCAGATACAAAAATGACTACATCAATTGTGCTTCTTTCCAAATGTATCTGTCTAATGATGACTTGGACGCAGGACGTAGCTCAGAGGAGTGCTAGATAGTGTACACACTCACCTATACAGTCAGACCATGTGTATTGGTGGGAGTGGACTGTTATGCATAAAGCTTCAGAATTTGTTTCAGTGGGCTTGGCATAGATGCAACTCTGTTAGCTCAATGACAAAAGTAATCGCAACCTACCACATTCCTCGTTTGCGTAGTATGCTCTTTGTACCAAAACATAATTTTGAGGTCTTAAGAGTCACCTACAGTCGAAATCTGCTATGTTACTATACTTTTTTTTGGTCAATTGCTGATGATGCCCACATGAGTTGGAGACTTGTGGGTATTGAGGTGAATGATAACACATAGGTAGAAAATGAATTTATATATTTAAAATTAAAATTGAATATACTTGGCAAATTATTGTTTAAAAATAGCTACGTCCAAATTTCCATATCAATCTGTTTTCGTTAACTAGTCTGCAGTCTGGCGACAATTTCAAAAACGTTTTTAAATAAAAAAATTAACTTGGCCAATTTAAAAGTATGGAGGCACTAGAAATTTCTCAATGAGTGAATTTATTAGTATAGCTACTATTTTTCGCCTTATTTAATTCTGAAACGAAGCATTTCCAAACCTATGTTTATATTATTTTTTCATTATTGTGGTGAGTACAACATAATTTTATAACTCTATAACATAATTATACGATAAAAACTTGAAAACACTCAAGTAGAAATTGTAACTCACGTTATGGCGTGAAGGCCGTTTCAGTCAGTTGTTAAGAGCATCGTCAGACGACCCACAGTATACTTTGACGACCAGAAGTATACTGTGGGTCGTCTGACGATGCTCTTAACAGAATAAAACGGCCACCACGCCATGAGTCACAATTTCCACTTCAATGTGTTTTTCAAGTTTTTATTATATAGTAGTGGAAACAAGATGGATCTTCAACATCATAATTATATAATATATTAGAGTATAATTATTGGTAACTCTATGCAAAACACTCTGCTTTGTTTATGTGCCTTAATAAATAAATTTGAATTTATATTATACGAACTGCCCAAATCAAGGAAAAAGTACTCACCATTTGATAGGCCATCGTCCTCCCTGTGACGCTGTGTAGTAGTCACGATCATCACAACGCCGCGACAATCCGAAATCGCTGACTTTGGCCTGGTTGCGTGATGCCAGCAAAATATTTCGAGCGGCCAGATCGCGATGCACACGCTTTTGTTTCGCCAAATACTGCATACCTACAACAAGCAATCTGCTATTTCAAATCGAACTGTTATTCACACACAAAAATGTACAGTCAATGAATGTAGCTTTATTTAGGACCCTAGTATAGAATCTCACTAAAGATTTCTCCATCTTTTGCTGAACTGCCTCAATGTAGGCAGTATGCTCCAGTCTTTGCTGGACCTTATACCTATTATGGAGGCTGATGTCTTAATTCTGTTCGCAGGTTTTTTGCAAAAATTTCATTTCGAAGTTTCTTGTATAGGATAATAATAATAATAATAAAAAGCATCACTTGTCAATGGAGGAGAATGGATACGAAATGTTACAAAATACCTAGTACTGGCCAAAATAACCAACAAAGAAATTTACAATAGAAAAATCTCAGAATAAAACTTTATAAATGGGAAGTTATACCAGAGACAAAACCTCCAAGAGTTGGAACAAAATGGAGTGAAGAGAGAAAAGCTGAATTCGCACATAAAATGAAAAGCTGGTGGGCAAACAAGAAGAACAAGTCCAAAAAATGAACCATCTTTACTCAGCGTCTTCCACTTTGGGAGTGGTGGGAGACCCTTACAAGTAGTTCCACCTCGCCTTTTAAGCCATGTTATGGGGAACATGGTAGACCTATTAATTTAGGTGGGTTCCGAAACACCGGGTAAGTGAGGATGTATAGAATGTTATTAAAGTTCTAAAACTTTATCTATTGCCGGGAGAATTTTTTTCATTAATGATTTTGAGAAATATGGGGGTTTTGTATTGTTTTAAAACCCCATATTCTTTGAACCTCCATATTTCACAAAATAATCTATGAAAACAATTTTCTCATGGCAATACATAACACTTCAATGATATCCAATAAGTTACAAGAAACTTAGTAAAAATTATGACAAAAAACCCTGCGCATATCCTAAATTGCACCTTTCTCTTGTCAGATAAGCTCATTCTCCTGTTTCAGTCCAACATGACTTATGGATTAAAACTCTGGCAAGCCAGACTACCCTCACTGTTCTCCACTTTGAGAACGATATATTGATTAGAATCAGAAAAAACTACATAAATGAGACTTCAATACTAAAATTTCTATGTGAAACAAAGCTTACAAACATTTGAACTCAAGTTTCGAAATTTAGTGATAGAAGCAGTATTGGGCTAAAAGTCAGCCTGTTGTTTCTTCATGTTCCATTGTGTGTATAAATGAATAGTAGCCTAAAGAGATGAATAAATAAATAGATGTATAAATAGTAGCCTAAAGAGATGAACAAATAAATAGAATGAATGAATCCGCAATAAAAAAAAAATACTGTACACTCACCACAAGCTATCTGCCAAGCCCATAATTTCAGATCACTGACAGAAATATTATTTTGATTTTTCAGAATATACACTAACATGGAACCTAAAGGTGCAAGTTCTTGTACCTGAAAATTGCAAAATTTTAATTTTCAAAAAAACCTCATCACAATAAGTTTTAAAATACGAATAATGGAAAGTAGTTTGGAGACCTACAGAGAAAGAATTATGTCAGCTAAGTTGGTATTGGATAACTATAGGAGATGAAATATTATGATATCCTGTACCGTAACAGATCCCAATCTTTTTTAGCTTGAGGTAGACCAATTTAAATTAACATTTTGTCACCGTACAATTGATTCACAATTTCAATAACTAAGTACAGCACAACCTCGATTATCCGGTTCTCTGGATCATTTTAAAGAAAAATTATTTTCTATTTTTATAAAGCTTACACAAGATTTGTAAAAATTGTAAGGAATGAAAAATAAGACGAAATTGTCACAACCACATTTATTAAAACTTCGAGAAACTAGTCGTCGTTAGACGAAACTATTTCGTCTTATTTTTCATTATGGATACCTTCCACAATATCACCTTCACCATTACTAAGAAAGAAAAATTGTAAGCATTGTAAAGCTTTCCAGTACTTTGTAAAAATGTAATTTTGTACTATAGGCCTAATGTATATACTACACGATACTAAATTATACAGTAACTTTAATAATATTATATTTTAGTAAGCATTTTGTGTACTGTACATACTAACTTCTATTTGAATTAAACTACTGAACTACTTATTTACTAACTGACGAAAAAATATTAGCAAGCAAAGGAAAAATTCCACATGAAAAAATTCAGAGTTTTCTCACCATCAACAACTCAGGTCCCGATGACAGCCCAATAAGGCGAACAATACAGTGGTGATTAAGTCCTACCATGACTTTGACTTCTTTCAAAAATTGATCTTTATTTTTTGTCTTATTCTGATCGTGTAAAGTCTTAACTGCAACCTCTTCCTAGAATGAATAAAATAATTGTTAGAAATAGGCTTATTAGTAGGCCTCCAGCCGTGTCTGAGGAAGCATTCCAACAATGCGAAATGGCTATCACACTGTCCACTTGCAATATTTATGTTTAAATATAGAGTGAAAAAATAATATGAAACAAAAACTTTTTATTTTATTAATTCTCATTTTGCATCAATATAATATAATATTCAATATATCCTAAAATTTTTATTTTCTTGTTCAAAATGTGTAAAGAAAGCAGTAGTGGGCTATGCCTGTTGTATCTTTACTCGACAGTGTTCCGTGTAATAAATGAATAAATAAATAAATAACGTGACACGCATAGGATATAATTATTAAGAGGTAAAGTCTTAGAAAAGAAGAATAAATAGTTATTTGTGCATCTAGGGACTAAAGTGCAACTTTTTCTCCCTGAGGGAAACTGTTGTCGCCCGATGGCGTAGCCGAGGGCGACAATTTCCCTGAGGGAGAAAAAGTACTTTAGTCCCGTGATGCACACAACATTTTTCCTCCACCTACACCAATACCTATAACCTGCCGATGACGTTAGAGGTGAGTACTTTTTCATATCCTCCAACGGTTGAACATAACCTCACAATCGAAATACAGCTACTTATTTCCTAGATCTAAATATTCCAAAGATCGAAATACAGCTCTCTTGAATTTTCCTCTACCGACCACGACAGTGTTGCCACATTCCTTTCTCTTCAATCGCGGCGTTGTCGGACTTCTTCCCAGGTTATTCTTATGGGATAAGCTTGTATCGAAGCTTCAATGTGCAAGCATCCTATTGTATTTTCAGAACTTACTTACTTACTTACTGTAGTGGCCACTCGTACCCCAGTCGGTACTTGGCCTCATCAACACAGCCTCTCCAACGATTCCGGTCACCAGCGTCTTCCTCATTTAGCCCCATCTTTCTCATGTCTTTCCGGGCCTGGTCCCACCATCTTGTTTTAGGTCTTCCAGCTGGTCTCCTTCCTATAGGATTGTTCCTCAGTACACTGTTTGTTAGTGAGTCCCCTTCCCTCCTCAAAACATGTCCCGTCCACCGTAACCTTCTGCTTTTAATCTCACCCACTATGTCTGGTTCCTTGAATAGCTGGCGTATTTCACAGTTGTGTTTTATCCTCCAAACTCCGTTCTCTAGTGTTGGACCAAAGATTTTTCCAAGTACCTTGTTTTCAAAAACAAGGATCTTTTTTTCTTCTTTTTTATTCAGTATCCATGTTTCTGAAGCATATAGCAGTACTGGTCTAATGATGGTTTTGTATAGTCTTAGTTTTGATGTATGTGAGAGGAGTCTTGAGCTAAGCAACTTATTGCATGCATAAAAGCTTTTATTTGCCGATCTTATTCTGTTAGTCACTTCCAGTTCTTCTGAGTTGTTGTTTGTGAGTGTCACTCCCAGGTATGTGAAAGTTTCTGCCTTTTCAAAATGATAGTTTCTTACTTTTAAAACTTGATTATGGTGTCCGTTTATATTTTGATCTCTACTTATCTGCATAAATTTGGTTTTATTTTCATTTATTTTTAGTCCTACATATTCAGTTTCTTCAATCAAAATATTTGTCAAGTATACCAAGTCTTCCTCTTCCTCAGCTATTACAACAATACTTTCTCAGAACTACTTGAAAATAATCTTGGTGATGCAATAACAAATAAATAATAGAATTATTGAATTGTACCTGTGTATTACCTCGAATCCTTCTTTGGTCTGATAAATTGCTCTGTAAACAGAACCGAATTCTCCTTCACCCAAAACATCTTGTAGAATGAGATTTTCGCGTGGTATGAATTCTGAAAATGAAATAGTAACTGTAATGCAATTTAATTATTTAATACAGATGACTTGAGATGGACATTGATTGTATTTATCCAACTGAATCAATAGGAAAGGTCAAAAATTGTGAATGAATTGCGCTTAAAATGAATATAAGATTGAATGTACTATCTAAATATGATATATTATATTATAAGATAATATATTGAATTAATATGACAGTTTAATTACAGGCTAGGCCTGACACTTTCAACACATAATTTCACTTTATTATTCACACGCAAGTCTAATGCTCATGTAGAATCATCCCCAATAAAAAACATGTTAGCTTTTTATGATAAATTCAACGATTCGCATTAAATTTTAATAGAGAATAAATAAATATTTACTCACATAGGCTGAAACGTTTTCGAATCGTGGTGATTCGTTTTCAACAGCTGTTTCAGCCTACGTGAGTAAATATTTATTTATTCTCTATTAAAATTGACTGCAAGTCGTTATATTTAACATTAAAAGTTAATATTAACAACGCAGATCGGTATGGATCAAGAAATTAAAGAATAAAAACATGCAGATAAATGTCTAGTATACTATTTATAATGGAATATTCATTTGCCGCAACAAATAACGAATGTTACAAAACATTACATAATACCAAAATATATAAAAAAGCATCAAAGAAACAAATATTTTTACCTTCCACATTCTTTTCCTGTGATTGTTTCAACGGAACGGGCGGAGGAGAATTTAGAAAAGTGATATCAGTTTCACATCTTGGAATCACAGGTTTGCTTTTATGTTTCGTGGGGAGTGGCAGGGTGGAGGTGTGCAGTAACGGTAGCTTCATAGTCTGATCTTTCTGATGCCTATGATGCTTTCTTGGCATTGTCAATGACATCTGAAAAGTAGAAAGCTCTTGATAACATTCAAGTTGGGTGGAATTTGATTGTGCTTTTCTTTTGTATTTGGTCTATTACTCAGCAGAGAGAAGACCGTTGAATTAGTTTATCATATAATTTCCTGTGGTTCAAGACTCATTGAAAGTTGCAAAAGAAACACAATCTTTTTTCAAAGGTGGGCTGTAAACGTTGTGCTTGAAGACAATAATTATTGGCATTTAATAAATATAGAAAAAAAGCTTGTTTGGATGAAAAGTGATAGAATGAGTTAAAATTGATTCACTTTTTGACTGACATGCAGAACAATTTTGAGTTAATAAGAAGTGATTTTTTAACATGAGGCATAATATGTTTTCGGGCTGGAGCCCATCAGTAGAGCCTGGTAATGGATTCCAACGCCAAAACATGTTAAGCCGCATGTAAGAAAAAATGTATTATTAATCGGTCGATCCGCCATTCGGTATCCAAATTAAGTGTTAGTTACAGTGACTGAGATCTATCTCTTTACAGTCAATGCAGTTTGTATTATGGACCATATAATATTCTATTGTATCTAGGCTACGCTGGCATAAGCTAAAATGTTTACACGCGTACTGTGTGTTGGAGCCCTGCAGTCATGTAGGAAACATATGTTTATAATATATATTTAATATCTAGCCTACATAGATATACAATCAAATTATAAATTGGAGACAATATTATGGCGGCTGGAGGCGATGACCACACTGTTTCTATAGTCACTGTTAGAGATGGGGCGTATTTACTGGAACAGGTATTTTTACTGAGTATTTGAACGTACGGACTAGCACCTAGTATTCGAAGAACAAAATACTCAGATATCTGTGAGTATTTCTAGAAACTAGTAAACTACGCGACTTTAGTATGGCCAGTGACTTCAAGTCCCCACTCCAATTTACGGAGTGGGAGTGGAGCTTTGTAATTTGCAGTTGTACAGTAGCTATTAATAGCTCATTTCTAATTATAGAACTATGCAACTACTCACTCACTATTTCTCGCTCACTCACACACTCTCGCTCTCTCTCTCTCTCTCTATTCACTATACTCTATTGTAGGCGCATGCTTAGTTGCGTCAAAGACAATAGATTGTCTTTGGTTGCGTATGGCGTACGCGCGTACCTTTCCAGTACAAATACTTCTTGAGTACTTGAGTACGAGTAGTTTGTTACTCAAGCGTCTCAAGACTGGCGTCTTGACGTCCGCGTCTCATTTCGCTACAGCACATTTGAGAGCAACTCAATAATTAGATTCGTGCTGTTTTTAACGCGAGTAATAAAGATTCGTGCTGTATTTAACGCGAGAAACAGTAGTAGTACCAGTACCGCAGTACGATACTCTCTTACTCTGGCGAACTGGCTAATATAAAATACAACCTAGTATTTTGGAACAGGTATTTGGAATGAATCTGGGACAGAAGCCACTATAGACAAATGCCACTTTCTTCAAAAGCAGGACATTTGCCACCCACCGACAGTTTGATCGACCTACTGCTAGCGAAGCCATAACTGCATAACCAAACCTAACCTAACCTGGCTAGATGCGACTGAACCACCTTTGTTTACTAGGTCGGTCAAAACGACAGTCGTACAACAGTCGTATTATTTCTAATACCTGCTCGTAAAAATAGTGGCAAATGTCTATGGTGGCATTTGTCTATGGTGGCTTCTGTCCGGACACCATTTGGAATAGGTATTAGAACGTACTAGTACTCGGAATACTTAGTATCAGAAAAACCTAGTATGACCCATCTCTAGTCACTGTAATAATTATTATTGAGAGTACTCAGTGAAGAAGCGTGAAGAGTATGAGATTTAAAGAATTGCAACGTCAAATAATGAGAAATATTACCTCAGAATGAGATATGGGCGGAGGAAGTGGAGGCTTTGGTCGAGGCGGTATTGGCAATTGTAGCGTAGTCGGCAGTCCATCGGGCATAAGGCTGTAGTGCTCTACCACCTGTTCCAGCGAGTCTAACAGAGGTCCGTCATCGATGTAATAATATTGACCCTGCAAAAGACCAAATATACCATTGGATGAATTAACTTATGTGAATGATAGAATCAATAACAATAATTGAAAAATTCAAGTCGAAAATTGACAAGCAAAAATGAAAAAGAATAGGCCTAAAATGTTTTACAATATTGTAAATTTATCAAATTCGAGATGGATAAGTATTTGCTTTAAAGAAAAGATAATTAAAATTGAAATCTCTAGTGGTTGTACTTTTCAGTATAAGCAGCTTCAGGTTTGGTAGCAGAGTGTATCACAAAAATGCGTTGGAAAATACTGTATTACAGATATTGGGATGAGCACAGTTATTTTCAACAAAGCTTAGATTAGATAGGCAATAAGACCTACAGAAAAAGTGAGTTTATTCTTTCAGAGGTCAATAAATTCAACTTTTACAAAAGTTGATTTCATATACTTTTTTAAATAGATTAATGGAACATATAATCTATTTAAACAAATACTATAGCTGATAATTATATATAATACTGTAACTGAACATCATTATAATTAAATATTTAAAAAAATATCTGTTAAAACTGATCACTATGTACCCATAACATGGCTAAATGCATGGCGAGGTTGAACTACCCGTTCTCCCCGCCATCAATTAACTAAATATAATAACAAACAAATATAAATGAATTGTGTTCGTGTTTCATAATTTTTTTTTAAATACACATTATATGAGTAACGAGATTTCCAAAGTATAAATACACACGTATGAGAAACAAAAAAACAGATTTTTAATTTCGAAATTTTGACATACACCTGCCTGGTGTATGTCAAAAAGGACCAGTGTGATCTGGTCACCTGGAATGGCATACTATTACACCAGGTATCGAGAGCTGATTTAAGCAGGGTCTACACGCAAGGATTTGCGCTATGACTTAACTGTCAGTCAAAACTTCAGGTAAGAAGTTATGAAAATTTGCGTCCACACCGTTACGTTTTTACTCACGTTTTCTAATAGAATTTTCTTTTTGTTTGTGTTCAGTTTGTCATCGACCATGGAAGAACTACTACTTCTTGCAACGTTTCTTTTGTGTCTGAAGAAAAATACGTAAAAGGAAGGTTTATCGTACATGTTGGTGTAGGGAAGCTTGTTGAGAAGAAAACTATTTTTCCTACAGTGACCCGAAAAAGTGCCTATTTTTGCACTAACTGTAGCACGCAAAATAGTCTATTCCTGCACCAGTGCGGGAAAGTAAATTACAGTGCGGGAATGTACTTTTCCGCACTCCAAATTTGCAACCTAACAACACAAAATAGTGAGCATGTAATACGCAGGTTCCCTATTCTGCATTCAAAAATAGGTTGGCTACTCTGCTTCAGCTGTGAATAGTTGTTGTAGTTGTTGTTGATGAAATCGATTTGATTCGAAGATAGGTTATGTGAGGAATTTTCAGGTTATGTATGCCCTGTTTTGTTCTGTTTGAATTACTTTATACATTACTGTAGGAAAAATTTAATGTGTAATACGAGCGCAAAGTATTGTTTCTGCACTCAAGAAACTTTTTTCACTCGCCTTCGGCTCGTGAAAAAAACTGTTTCTCTCGATGCAGAAAAACGCTATTTTGCACTCTAGTTACACAAATAGCTATTCTCATGTTGTATTGCTACGAGAATTGTGTGATGAAAACGAAAATTGGCGTAACTATCTACGTTTGGACTGCAAAACATATTGCTTTTTATGATGTTGAAGATCATCTTGTTTCCACTAATATATAATAAAAACTTGAAAAACACTTTCAAGTGGAAATTATGACTCACGTTATGGCGTGGCAGCCGTTTCACTCTATTGTCAAAAGTGGCCGTCACGCCACAACGTGAGTCATAATTTCCACTTGAAAGATTTTTTTAAGTTTTTATTACATTAGTGGAAACAAGATTGATCTTCAACATCATAATTTCTTTTAATACTACAAATTATACTAAGGACCTCCGTTACTACGAACAATGACATCTGCAATAAATATCTGATGGAAATCAATGGATGCCACAATACAATATTTAACAATTTAATTAAATTGCACCACATTAAAAATAATTCGTTTAACGAAAAATTGTGCAATGAGATTGTCAAGCTTTTTATGATGCTTTGAGTTATTCGAGTCCAACCCAACACTGGAATTTGAGACAGAAAATTAAAACTAAACAATTCCACTATATAAGACTAAGTATCATCTAAGAAAACATAATAAATATATCAAGTATATTTAAGACAGAATAACAATGAAGTGAATATGCCACAGACAAAGTCCAAAAGATAACTATTTGCAAAAGACAAAGTTATTTTGTCTATGCTATAAATTTATTGTCCAACACATTGAGGTTCATTTTCAGTGAAAATTTATACCCACTAAAACACTTTACTCTAACAAAATAAATCTGCTCTTTTTCACATAAAGGTTATTATTAGAAAGTTCACTCAAAATATAAGATAGATAGATAATTGACTTTTATTGAAGCACTTTACAGTTAACATAAGTGCTGTGGGCGAAGTTGAGACATAAGAGCCCCCTCTTCCACTTAACCCACAATATTAAAAAAATATCTATATTTACAATAAAAAAAGAGAAGCTGAAAGCAAAAGGTAACTTCCAGATTAAGTTATCACTTAACACACACACAAAAGAGGAAACGATAAAAGAAAGAAAATCGCCTAATCAAGCCACCCCTAATCCACCCCACGACAGCCGCACTGAACCGGCGCTGACTCTCTAGCAGTTTAATATGAACAGGAAGTGAATTCCAGAGTTTAATGGCCGTAACCTGGAAGGATTTATTATACAACTCCGTTCTATGGAGAGGACCAGCCAATAAATGAAATCCATGTCGAGTCCCACCTCTTCCAATATCACTCATGTAACGGAACCCCACTGCTAAGTATTTAGGTGATTGAGATTTTAGGAGTTTAAAAAGAAACATGAGCGCATGGAGACACCTACACTCATAGTCAAAAAGTTTCAAATGTTTTAGTTGCTCAAAGTACGTTGTAAACCAAAGATGAAGCGCACACAGTAATTCTGAGCACGCTGCAATCTCTGGGTAAGTTTAATCTCTGTAATCTCATGTGGGTCTGTTCCATCAATGTCACATTTTTTTATCTTGTAAGTAGTTTTTTTTGTTCTGTTACTCTTGTTTCGCTTGTTAGTCTTTAATATTTTGTTAGTTATGGATATAAAAGTGTTTTTTTCTTTATGTACATTGAATGCTTATTCTTAATTTGAATGGTTATGTATTCTTTACTTATATGAAATAATTTTTAGTTAATTATTATTTGTATTTTATTACTCTTCAAGTTCAGTGTTAATTAGAAGGATAAAAATTTATGTACTATTCACTGTAGCCCACCATAGTAAGGTGGGCCCTTCCCCAAGCTCGAGCTTGCTCTTTTGGGGGAGTAATTCCTACATTTTCAGTTGTTTTTTTTTTTATATGACAGTGTTTATGTTTATTTTCTTATTAACTTTTCATGTGAAATTTAACGACATGCAGTCAAATATTATTGTTTTATATTATTGTATTATTATTTGACTGCATGTCGTTAAATTTCACATGAAAAGTTAATATTAACAACGCAGTTCGTCATGGAACAAGAAATCCAGGAGTTTATTTTCTTGTATTGTATTTTATAATGTTTTTTCTATGAGGAATAAATGATTTTAAAAAAAAGTAGAGCTGTCATGTCAATGGTCAATGTCTATGAGGAATAAATGATTTTAAAAAAAAAGTAGAGCTGTCATGTCAATGGTCACTAAGTCGCAGTAGAAAAATAAGGGAAGTATCAATAAATGTATAATGAAAATAGTAGCAATATATAATAATTAAAAACAAACCTCTCTTCGAACTTGAAAATGATAGTTCTTCTCATTGTAGATCATCGTTATAATATCAGCATTACTTCGTTCACTAAAGCGCACAACAAAACCACCATCTTTGTTGCCAGCATTAGCAAGTAATGCAATCGCCTCCGCTCTGCCCAACGTTCCATGATACCAGTCGGCTTTTGAAGTTTTTGGCTCGGGACATACAAAGTTATCTGAAAAAAATTACAGACAAAATTACAATTGTAACTAAACGTGATGACTAGATACTAAAGTGATCTCCTTCTTACAGACTCATGCCCGGTTTCACAGTCGATCAGTAGCTATTGATCCAATAGCGGCACTAAGGCTTGTTTCACACATATCCAACAGTAGGGCAACCAGTTTCGTTTTACCCAGTATAATTGCATTATATAATATTATTTGAAAAATCGCGTGAGTGTAAAACGCTTCATATGATACAATGTCCGGTCTGCGACCGGTTGAATCACACCGATAACCTGACTGCCGAGTATGAGTGAAACAAGCTTTAGGGCCGCTATTGAATCATTAGCTACTGAATGATTTATTGAACGTCTGAGGAACCAGGTATTTATAACGAAAATTTTCTAAAGGTATAATTTATTCACCATAGATAATTATACAGAGTGATTTTTAAGTATGGAAACGGCTTTATATTGCGTAACTGAGACGTCCTTTGCGAAAGAAGCTTATGCGGATCTGCATAGTTTTAAAAATACAATTTTTTGCTGGTTTTGACATTTTTGTCCGCCATATTGGATTCAACTTTAATTTTTTAAAAGGGATGGTGGTCATTTGACACATTATTTTAGTGTGTAATTTCAAGAAAAAAACAATGGCGTAAACCGTTTTTCAATAAATGCCCTTGTTTTCGATTTATAAGCATTTAAATTTTCAATTTTGGGAAAATTGTGTTAGCAATAAAAAAGGTAGAAGAACGCACTGCATAAAACATTTTATTAAATTTTTCATTCATAAATTATCTCAGTTACGCAATAAAAAGCTGTTTCCATATTTAAAAATCACCTTGTATGTTTCATTTCTATGTGTTGATATATCTTAATATCAGGGCCGTTTTCGATGAAATTAGTATAACTATAGAAATTGTGGATACCTGCATTATGGTCGTTTTGAGTTGGTGCTGACTGATCATGAGAAATACCATATCAGATGTGAATAATATACACTTTCACCACAAAACAAAAGCCTTGAATTTATGTGAATCTCTTTAGGGTGCTCAAACAAACAGTGGAGCAACCAATACTCGATGATAGTTCATTACTATTGCAAAATAAGACTCACGCTGTGGTAAGGTGTATAAAACTGAAGCAGCGTCAATACCACAGGTGCAAGCACCCTTAGACGTTTCTGGTCAACAGTATGGTCTAAATAACAGACTAGGCAAACGATAAATGGGTTAAATAAGAGACCATTGATCAAAATATACATAAAATTGAATAAACTTAGTTTTAGAAAATTTATCAAGAAAGAAATTTAGTTTTAGAAATTTTTGCTCTACGTAGAAGTAATTGTTCGTAATAATATATTATATATCAGGGCAAAACATATGTCCTATACATATATATTATATATAGGACATATGTTTTTCCCTGATATATATATATTATTCCTGGATTTCTTGTTCCATAACGAACATCGTTGTTAATATTAAGTTTTCAAGTGAATTCAACGACTTGCAGTCAAATTTTCATTAAGAATAAGTAAAGAATAAATTTGACTGCAAGTAGTTGAATTCACTTGAAAAGTTGATATATATTATTACGAACAATCTATATAGTTGTTCTCCACTAATAGACATGCAATTTTTAGTTCAAATAATATTTAAATTAATTTATAAATAATTACAAATTAGTTTGCTTTCTTACCAAAAAGAACCAAAATATGATTTATAAAAAGTCATCTGGAGTAAACCAGGTTCATTTGCTTTAATTTTGAGCTAATTCTTCTTCATCTTTTTTCGTTTATACACGTACAACACAGCTTTAATGCTATGTTATTATTATACTTAGATTATGTAAATTATTTTCCATTTCTATCATTATATTATTATAGATTTAAGAAATTAACAAGGCACTTGTTCTGACAGTGTATACTGTAAAAAGAATGTTTTTGCCAATACATGAACGAAATGAAGAAATACCAACTCAAAGTATGCCCACATGAGTCTTTCTCTAGATTATATTTTGGTTCTGGTTAATAAGAATTGATTTTTTCAACACAAGTTAATAAACTACAATTTATAAAACTAAGTAATTGAATGTTGAGCTAGAATTCGAAATATCCAATAACTTGGCTGCACTACATTCTAAGTGAGAATAAGAACGCGTAAAATCAATTATATCGATCTCTCGTTCATTTCCCCACTAAAATAGTGATTGTTCACCAACCAAGCTGAAAAAGAAGTAGGCCTTATATCTGGTTAACAACTTTAAAACTAATTTAAAGTTTTGAAATAGAAACCGGTTTACCTTATTATCGGGATAGAGCCCATTTCTTGTGTAGGCATGTAAAAAACAACAAATTTGAATTATAAAAATGTGAGTCATGTATAACAGAACCCTTGTAAGGTGCAAATAGAATTTAGTGTAGTGTTGCGCATTTCTAATCATGCCCATATGAGTCTGAGACCTTTGCGTGGAAAATTAGGTGATTGATGTCAAGTTCAAAAAATCTAAGGCTCAACGAGATTCAAAGGCCGCAGGTGAAGCAGCCAGCCAGAATGCTAGAAGAACACCTTGACTGCCAAAACTTGCTCTCGGACAGTGCTAGGCACCTTTATCAATTAATAAAGTATCTTTTCTTTGTTGTATTTTTGTTATGAATAGATAAATATGCTCAATTTAATAGTAGTTCAGCTTCATATACCAGATATGTTCTAACCATTGCATTTTAAGAAATAGCCACAGATTATGATTTTCTTACTCAACAGTCCGTAAGTATCTGTTACTTATAATAAGGTTTGAAAATAGTTTTAGAATTATGTTCAATAATTATAAGCCTAGGAATAAAGCTTAGAATAATAAATCAAATAAGAAGAAAGTTAATAATTATTAATAAGTACTGCATACAAACAGAATGTAGTCTTTGGATGATGGTGATTGATGTGTTGGACTTCAGTTTTAGGTGGGTTCCGAACCAGCGGAAGTGGCGTACTTGCAGTGGTGAATTAAAATGTCTTTGAAAATACTACAGTACTTAATTTCAATTTTTGAAAATTTGAAATGAAAGAGGAGAAAAAGATAGAGAAGGGGAAAGAAAAATAATTATAGGATAAGGAGAAAACTACTACTACTACTATAAAACGTATCAATTTTTCAAGATCTGAAATGAATGATGATGAAAGAGGAAAAAAAGAAAGAGAAGGGGAAAGAGAAGAAGGAGAAGAAAAAGAGGAAAAGGAGAAAAAAGTAGATGGAAAAAAGAGATGGTGAAGAGAAGGGGAAATATGAAAAATATTTTCATGGAAATCCAAACATAAATAACTTATAAAAACTTCAATAATAGTTATTTACCTAGAATTTTGGCACAATCCAAGTATCCGCTTCTCTCTGCGAGACAGGCGGGTGTTTCTTTATCACTAGTTCGTGGCCTTAGTGGAGCACACAGACTAATTAGAGTTTTTACAACATCAGTATGACCCCGACTAGCAGCCTCATGAAGGGGAACCCAATCTGCGAAAAAATATCAATAACAATAAAACATAAATTTGAATTTAATGATACCATTTGTTTTTACTCTCTACTGATCAGCTAATTAGATAAACTGAATCAAGAATCAATTGAAAAAAAAATGCCACAATGTTCACAAAGTGCCAGGTATCTGCTTGAGCCTGGGCCCTCTCTATAAGGGTGACCAGTTGGTTTGGCCAGCAAAAAATACTGTTCTCTATTTTTTAAATTACTTCCCGGTGACTCAGAACCCACCTAAAGTTGTAGGTCCAACTTATCAGCCACCATCCTTTCTAAAAGAATGACCCATTGGTTTGGCCAGAATAAAAATACTCTTTTTTGAGAGGATGAAGTCCACATAGATGTGACAACGTGCGTGGGTAATGAGTTGGATGATGGTGATTGATGAGCTGGATCTAGAGTTTTAGGTGGGTTCCGAACCACCGAGAAGTGATTTTACAGCAGAGAACAATACAGCGGAAAACCAATTTGAACAATACTGTACAATTGAATAGCAACTTGAATCATTGAAGTACAACTATCATTAACCTATTTTTTAAATTTTTGTCTAATCGGATGAAACTCTGAGTCTGAGACTTGTGCGCGGGTAACAAGGTAAGTAATGACATGGTAAAAACATTCAAGGCTAACGAGATTCGAGGTTAGAGATGATGCCCCAACTGATTGCGCAACCAATAATAAGTAAATGCCAATTTCCAGCCTACATTCCAATCAAAAAATTGTCAAAATTATAAATAGGAAAGCAAAGAGACTTACTTGTTTGTGTGTTCCTGATCTGTACATTGGCCCCACCCTTCTCCACAAGTATTGCCACTGTTTCTGGAAGATTCATTTGGCAAGCATACTGAAAATGAGACAGTGAAATGGAAAAATAAATCTTTCTACTGAAAACACTGATATTATTATAATATATGATAACTTGTACATATTCATCGTTAATTTTTATTGACTAATAATTATGGGGGTGGAGGAGGAGGTGGTGGAAGAAGAAAAGGCGGATAAGATTAGAACACTTTATTTATGTAAATTTACAACGTTTCTTAAATGATTTTAAATATAGCATTATTACCGTCGCATAGGTAGCAAATGTACAGCAAATGATATTAATTTTAACTGAAGAAAATCCTAGTGACGTATTTACATAAAATGGCGAAGTCTGGACAAAATTCTTCCATTCTTAACTTAACCTTAGGTAATATATCTTAATTCTAGCTTACGAATTTGGAATACATTTATAACTTGAAATTTATACAATTATTTAGATCATTAAAAAATATATATAGAAACCAACTAATAATAGTCTGTAGCTACTTTAAAACTGCTCAAATGAGAGAAGAACAAACAAAAACACACACACACACACACACACACACACACACACACACACACACACACACACACACACACACACACAAGGTGGAGGTGGTGGAGAAGAAAAAATTACGAAGAAAGAGAAGTATGCATGCATTTTTATTGTGTTTTAGTCTTGAAAGTAGTCCACTATTTTGTATCTCAATCTTTAGTCTAGTTTTTTTCAGTTTATGTTTGATTTCCATCCCAGTTCATGTTTGGTTTGATTAGAACCTCTAACTATATCGATGAAGAAAATAGAGGAAGAGAATAAGAAAAAGAGGAGAGAAGAAGAAGAAGAAGAAGAAGAAGAAGAAGAAGAAGAAGAAGGAAAGGATGAAAGAGAAGGAGAAGAATGAGAGTATAAGGAGAAAAATGTCGAAGATGACTAAGATATTCCGATTCAATTGAATCAGGCTACCTGCTAGTTCATAATATTTGTGAAGGAACTTACATGTAAGGGGGTGCATCCTTCAGTATCACGACAGTTGACACTCGCACCATGGCTGATCAATTTCTCCAGTATGTCATTTTTCCCTAGGCGACTAGCCAAATGAACAGCTGTTTGTCCATCCTGATTTTTGGCTTCTAAATTTCGATAGCCACACTTGAGCAGTTCCGAAACCACGGTTAGATTACCTAGAAAGAAAATAAATTTATTTAATTTAGTTGGAAATTATAATTTTTGTGAAACAACCCGTTAAAAAATCTAGTTTATATATCTACAAACGGTTTTACTGTATTTTGAATTGTATTAAGGTCTTAACTGTATACTTTATTTAGCATGAAACATATATTTAGGCTGTATTATAATAGCTTTGAGTGACTTACATCACTTTCATTCTGATTGTTACAAGGGTTTATGAAATAAAGTGTTGTGGTATTCTGTAAAGGTATTTATTTTTCATATTTTTTTGCAAAAAATACATATTTTTGTGTTGAATATGGTTTTTTATGTTTTAAGCAACAAATTACAAAAAAATTGAGCCAAAAAGAGTTTATTAAAAACATATTTGCTCTTCTAAGTTGTTATAGACTCATAGATTAAAAACCTTGCTGGTTCGTCTTCAGGGATATTATTTCAAATGAACAACAAAAATAATTAAATATAGTTTAAAATACTGTTATGGACCCGAAAACACAAAATAATAGCAGTACACAATAGCTTGTCCCACTACTTTCATTCTCAGTCCAACAGCTGTTTTGGTTAGTTGATGTAATTGATGCTGCTCCTAGTTTTTGAACTATTGACTTACACCACTATCATCATGAACAGAGAAGCCAAAAAGAAGCCCATTTTTGTAACAATCTCAGATTTTCAAATTTTTGACTTACACCACTTTCATTCTAACTAGCTCATATACGAATAAATAAAAACTGAAATAGATTTCATTTTCTATCTCAAGGGTTTGCCACAGCTAACGGTAAAAGTGAACTCGTTCTGTATGCAGATGATGCAAATTTGAAAATATCTGCGAAATCCCAAGTAGAAATTGAGAAACAATCAGAAATAAACCTTTTACTTTCTTTGTAGTGGCGAAGGTGATATTGTGGAAGGTATCCATAATGAATAAAAGACGAAATTGTCACAACCACATTTATTAAAACTTGGAGAAACTAGTTTCGGTTGTTACACCATTATCAATCACAATCAAACCGAGTTTGATTGAGATTGATATGATAATGGTGTAACAACCGAAACTAGTTTCTCCAAGTTTTAATAAATGTGGTTGTGACAATAATTCGTCTTTTATTCATTATAAACCTTTTAGTTTTGACAAAACACTTAAAAGAAAATAATCTAATAATAAACCCAAATAAAACAAACTTTTTAACTTTTACAACACAAGGGAAACTGTTTAAGCCTGTAATTGAAATTGAAAATAGAATAATAGCACAGTCTAGCTCTTCTAAGTTTTTAGATTTAGCCATCGATCAGCACTTAAATTGTACAGATCATGTTGCAATTGCGAAGGTGTTGTCAAGAATATCGAGTGGTGTGTATGCTCTTAGAAGGATGTCTTTTTTTGTAATCCAGAAACCCTCAAAACTATTTACTTCGCATATATACATTCAATTATTTCTTTTGGAATTTGTCTATATGGAGCGACCACCAAAAAAATGGACTCAATTTAAAAAATTCAGAAACAAGCTATAAGAATAATCTTACGATTATATAATGAAACAGTAAAAAAACATTTTTCCTCTTTAAAAATAATGACCGTATATAGTCTTTATGTATTTGAAACTATTTTGTGCGTCAAACAAGACCTAGACAATATTCCAAAACTAGGACACTATCATAAATATTAGACAAGAAACAGGGATAAACTGTTCTTGGACAAACATAAACTAGAATTTTATAAGAAAAAGCCTTCCTACATTGGGGCCAAATGTCACAATTGTTTGCCACCCGAAATTCAAGGAGAGGCAAAGTATGTTAAGTTTAAGAATAGATTGAAAGATTTCCTAACAGAAAAAGCTCTCTATAGTGTTGAGGAGTTTTATGGATAATCTCTGGTTTGCATATTTTTAAACTGTTTATCCATCTGAGGATTTTATATCAATTTAGTTTTATTAAGTTTGTTTCATGTAATTGATCATTCGATTTAATTTAGGCTATATATTTATTTTATCTATATAATTATTACCTATAGTGATTGTCCACTGTATTAGTGTGACACTATTCAATGTACAATGTATATTACATGAATAAAGACATTTGAATTGAATTGAATAACATACATACCTTCTTTGGTAGCTCGATGGAGTAGATTAGTATGGCCGTGGCGTCTTGAGTTATGTGGCGGTCGGGTTCCCTTTATGGCGCGAATCAGTCTTGTCTCATCAGCATAGAGTGGATGCACTTGGAAAAACTCTATCAGGGTTTCGAGCCCATGAGTAATTTCCACACGAGTCACTTCTGGATCTGTAACTAAAACGTTATTCAAACATAAATCAATTATTTTAAACACCAAATAAGTTTCTTTGCAAATTGAAACATCAACCTAGAAATGCAGCTTCATTCAGAGTATTTATTTATTTCAATTTTGAACAAATACATCGTTCAGTTGAGAACTTCTACATCATACTTAGATGGAAAAGATTCTGCAGATATATACTAATCAGGCTGTTATTATTTACTTTCTTTATTTCGAAAGATGCAAAAGTGTTTTATGTAAACCTGTGAGACTGCAGACTTAAATAGTCCAATAATTTATTGATTTTTTGAATTATCTTAACATCATGCTTCAGAAAAAGGCTATAAGAATTATCTCTGGTGCTGCATACCTGGAACATTGCAAGCCACTATTTATAAAAGAAAAAATTATGACCGTTTATAATATGGTAGCCTTCAAACTCCTGCTTCAGGTAAAGAAGAATATTGACTCATATAGCTGCAGAGTTGACATTCACAGCCATAATACTAGAAATAAAACTAAAATAGATCTACCATACACCAGACTGAAAAGATTATTGACTAGTCCTAATCATCAATCCTTGAGACTATTTAATATACTACCCAACTCTGCCAGGAACTTGCCGATGAAAGTATTCAAACAGAACCTAGAGAGACTTATTTTGAAACATCCACTCTCATATATTCACTCTCAGATTTCCTCCAGTTACCAGTAGAGAATTATTTTCCTAATTGTAATAGTACTCAATAGCTTCTATCCAATTTAATCCTGTTTTGACTTTTTCATGTTTATTGTGACATTTGCATTGTACTGTGTACTGTACACTTTGTGTATTGAGACGTTTCCAATAGCACGTATATGTGTATTGACGGAATAAAAGTATTCTTATTCTTATCATAGATTAATGAAAATAAGTGGAATCACAAATGCATGATGGAGTTGCAGTGTCATTAATAATAATATCATGTGACCTGGCTGGCTCAGGTCTGGTGTCAGAGTTATCAGATCAGGGCCTCTGACGTGACTTAACGACTGTTTTTAGGCAGCCGGGACCGACAGCTTAACGTGTCCTCCGAAACACGGGAGTGGCTCCAGGCAAAATCTTTCGGTCAGAACTGGGATCGAATCCGGGATCTTTGGGTCATTAATAGGGTCCCTTATTTACAAAATAGCTACGGAACATCAAAGTGTATGAACTATAATGGGTATGCAGCCTCATACAAAACAATGACTGATCTGATCTAATTTTGAACAAATCAATGGTCCAATTTAAAACTTCTACATCATATTAAATTTAATAGATTCTGCAGAGATAATAAACAGGCTGACATTATTTATTTGCTTATTGTGCAAAAAGAAGCAAATGGTTTGTGTAAACATGTAAGAGTGAAGACTGAAATACTATATTTGATTTTTTGACAAACTAGGCTATAATTCACTTTATCATCCTATCATCATAGATAAATGGAAATGAGTTATCTTAAATGCATAATGGAATCGCCTAGTCACTAATAATCATATTTGTGAGTTCACATGCCAATAATTCTTCACTGTGGCTAAAGATCCAAACTAGAACATGGCTTGCCAATCTTGCCATGACTGAGTAGAATCTACGCAAATTAATCATATTCTGACAAATTGTTATCACAGAACAGTAGTTTTCATTGGTTTTCATGATCTGACAAATTGTTATCACAGAACAGTAGTTTTCATTGGTTTTCACTATTGGATTATGTCGTTTGGTTCAATTTCGTAATAATTGAGTATTCAAGGTATATAATTTCAAGAAAACGTAATCATCAAGTGATTTTTTATGGAGAATTGATAGGCTAATCTTACCGATCGAGAAAAACGCATCTTCACCATGTCTCCTTATTTGGTAGTGATCGACGGTACCCAGATGAGTCACAGATAGCACATAGTCTCCAGCAGCCGTACTGCTATCTCTAATCAAAAACACGCCATCTTCCCCTCGGCTTTCTAAAATGATTGCAAAAAGTTGCCACTATTGTAAAAATTTTATGGAAAGGAATATCAGTAATGCAAAGAGAATACATAAATATTCAAGTGCGCAGCAATCATCAACTGAAAATGTGATATTGAAATAGTAGCCTACATAATAAACAGGTAGCCTACTTGCTGTTATCTGTCGACGAAACACTGGATAATAAGGAATTGAAGGAGAAGAAAATGATAAGAAAAATAAAATTGAGTAGAAGATGGTAGAGAAAAAGAAGGAAGGAGGTGGTGGAGGAGGAGATGAAGAAGTAATAGGAGAAGAAGGAAAAGGAGGAGTAAAAGAAGGAGAAAAAAGAGACTACTTCATTTGCATCTAGGTTATTACATACATTCTAGAATTTAAAATTCAATTGAATTGGGAAACCTTCTTGTACTACTATGAAAGCTTACAGTAATAAACAGTATTTTAAAGTTACTGAAACAGTAATAATATTGGCCAAGATGAACGAACAGTTCTTAAATTATTGTTGTGGATATCCATTTTCGTGATCTGCAGTATAGTATAACTATTCATATGTAGAAACTTGCTATATACTACATAAGCAAGTTGCTTATACTACTTGATATGTAGGCTACTACATAAGCAAGTTCTTACGTATGAATAGTTCTTCAATATTGTCTGCATAGAATATCATGAACCCAATTTCAAAACATATATACATGTACGATTTATTTCATCAGATATTTAGAAACTTTTTCATTTGGAAACAAAGAAGAAGTATAATTCAATTAAAGTTACCATTGAGCAGGATTGTCTCAGCTTCGGCTCGTTTCAAATTTTCATGATACCAGCTAACATTATCTTCATTGGTCATTTTATCCAATAGCATGTAATCATGGAACTGAAAATAAAACATAGGCTAATACTTTAATTTACTCTGTAATGAAGCCTCCAAGTAACAAATAATAGAATCTGTTGCTTGGTGAGGTACTTGATAATAAATTAATAAAAACTAATCCAAACAAGCATAATATAGCCTAGACATAAAATAAAATTACGGTATGTTTTCAACAGATGTAACTTGCATAGCCTAATCACTTTTAAAAGTGTAGATTCAAAGTATTTTCACATTTAAACGTACTTAATTATTTGAAATCATTAGCCCTAGACTATTTTATGATAATCAGCTTCAATGACCATTTCATTGGAAAATATATTTATAATAAATTGACAAAGCGATTGAACTTGAACTTGCTTCACTGTCAAATTCCAGAAAAATATAACCTAGAAATGCATATTGACAAATTGGGTCTCTTGTAATTATTAATTATACACATTTTTGACGATTAGTTCATCTACAACATAATATAAGTGAATTGTCGAGTTTACCGAATAATAGCAATTTCACACTTATTAAAAATTCATCACAGTCAATGACAAGCTTTCTAGCAAAATTCCAGAAATGTTTTCCTCCTCGGGCAACAGGTTAGATGCAACGCATTAGGGGCAAAATCGTTGAAATAGCGAACTTGTCGCACGTTTTAGAATCTCTATCATTAAAAACAAGCCAAATTGTTATTCAAGCCACTTTATGGTGGCTAGCAATAAGAAAATTGTTTTTCAATTGAATCAAATTGCAAATAATTTGAATAGTGTAAAGATTAAACTAGTACGGTACGATCAGGTTATTTCTAAAAAAAATTCAGAACCACCTTACCTATAAATCGGAAGAGTGATCACGATTTTGAATTAAGAAATACGTTTCAAATACTGACATGTCAGTTGTACAATTTGTACTACAAAGCACTTGAAATCTACCAAAAACAATGACAATTCTGACACTTGTCATTCACTTTGTTCACAAGAAGCAACATGCCAAGGCCAACATCGTCTTCCATACCAAGAAACAGCTGTTTATTCATGACGTAGCCATCTACTCGTTCATTGGTTAATATTTTGTCACGTGACTTTTAAGCAAAAGTTTCAAAACTCGTATGGTTTACATTGTTAGCACGTCAATGTTCCGTAAAATTTTGAAATTCCTGATTCCTATCCTATTTTTGACAATGAAATATAAACAGTATCTTATTTGAAGATACAATGAAGCAAAAATCAACAGTAATAGTTTGCTTTAAATAAATGTGTTTAAAATAACGGTATGAAAGAGACATTCTACTGTACCTTGCTGTTCAAAAACCTGGAGATTATCTTGAACATATTGAAATTTTTAAAAATAAAAAGTGTTTTAAACAATGAAAATAACTAAACTAGAAATGCATATCTCCAAGTAAGTCCTAAAACATCTCGTGTGCGCAAGCTTACAAAGAAGCCTCTTGCTAACTGAGTGTGTATGGGTTAAAATGTTCTCAAGGGCATCAACTTGAATGCAATGATTCATCTCGCATACCCACATGCACGAAGATTAATCATCAGCATTCACCTATGGGTTGGGTACCAGCACACCGCTTCAATATCTAAAATTAATATAATTTTGTGAATATTATTCCAAATCAATAATAAACAACTTAGTAGTGTTGCAATTGTACTGCACTGTAGTTTATTTCATGAGTGCGTTTGGGCTATGCCTCTTGCACTCTTAAATTTTTGTATGCAAATAAATAAATAAATTTTTATCTTCAGTTGTTACCGTATCTGCTGTGGATTTTGTACAGTATTCAATAAATAAATTATCTTTTCTCTTTAAATTTGTTAATTTATTGTACTTGAACACTTAAAAATGTTCAATTTGTTGTGCCATAACCTTACAAGTTAGTTTGAAGTGACTGACAATTGAATAAACTGACAAATATAGCCTACATAAACAGAATTTATTAATTTCGAATTTCTTTAATTGCTATTAGTTTATACTGAAGACTTCCGCAATGGCGGAAACTTCAGTCACTTCAAACTAACTTGTGAGATACGAGCCGATATAGCCAAGTTAAAAATGAATGCTGCTGTGCAGAAAGATCTCCATGGTCTAATGGTTAAGGCGCTCAACCGGCAATTAGGAGGTCCGTGGTTCGATTCCCGGTGGTGACTGATATTTTTGTACAGTAGCATTCATCGATTTCCATCAGCTATTCAATACTGTTGTCAATTGTACAATATCTGCCATTGCGGAAGTCTTCAGTTTCAACTAATAGCAATTAAAGGAATTCGAAATTAATAAATTCCATAATCTTAGTTTTAAAATTGAGCTATGAATTTATATATATTGATTGATTGATTGATACTATACTGGACTCTACTGCACTTTTATTATAATCATTGTTTTATCAGTGTGATAATATCCCATCGTATTGTAATACTTCAGTGTATCATGTTTTTTGATTCTCATGAAACCATAATAAATAATTATAATAATTTTATATTATTATTAGTGGGTGACTAGAATTTTTTCCCCTTTTGAAACGAATTTACTGACAGATTTTTCATCAAATAAAATATGTTGAGGATGAAAATTAAAATTTAGTGTATTGAGCAGTTCACAGTCCTTTTCAATTTTTTTATTTATTCACATAGTAGGCTACATATTTATAATACATCACGATCTTACAATGAATAATAGAACACGCATAGACTATAGCGTCTGTGTGCGGGAGCGGTTCTTTCAGTCATTTTAGATGTATATAGAATAATAGAATAGAATAAATAATATTATACTTATATCAACATCAATTCTTATTTATCTAATGCCATTACAGAAAATAACAGTTATCGGACAATACAGTAGAAAAAAAGTGAAAGGAAAAAATCCACCAGAATACCTGAGCCAGAATGTTAATCCCTCATAATCCAATCCAATCCTTATAATAGAGCAATAAAAAATGCTAATCATAGTTGGTAATAATGCTTTTTTTATTAGAATTTAGTTCTTAGCAAACTATTTCAATATTGATGTTATATAAAAACAGAGAAAACGATCATTTACAAATTTTATTTCTGAATTAACTATTTTTTCTTAACGTAGATCTACTGCATGAATAATAACAAAACAACTAATGCTAAACAACATTGTGGGCTGCAGTAAAATAATTGAATGAATCGAATATTCACTATCACTATAAGATTCAAATAATAGATAGATAGATAGATAAATTACTTTTATTTGTGCACTTTACAAGTAATAAAAGTGCTGTGGGCGAAGTTGAGGCATAAGAGCCCCCTCTTCCACTTAACCCATAATAGAGAGATTTCTAAAAATTTTAGTCGAATATTTCTTCATTTTCAAAACGCTGATAGGCTAAAAGGATTAAAGGGTAAAAGTAATTATTCTTCTCTTGTTCATAATATTATTAATTATTTTTAATGGAGAAAATCATCTCTGTTCATACTCGATACAAGATCAGGTGCTTTTCTTAAATGCGACAATTTATTTAAAAAATCATCTCTTATTTACACTTGAAAGCTTGTAAAAATATGTGAATGTTGTTGAATTGATTTTCAATCTCATTTCAAAACTGAAACTGTATTTCTAAATAGAAATACAGTGTTAGTTATGATATGAGGTTGTTCATCAATTATTTCGTCATGGAGAACATCACCGATTGGTTTTATTTTTAATTAAAGCTCTTACTGAACATTACGTTTGCACAGAATGAAGTCCAGGAAGGTAAAAATTTATTGAGAAAATCATTTTCACTTGTTTAAACATTCGAAATCTTGTGAAAATGTGAAAATCTTGTTGATTTAATTTTAATTTCTAACTGTAGTTCGCACTAAACATTACACTCGCATGGAATGAAGTCCAGGAAATTTCAATATCAATGGGCAACGCCATCCCACTGCAAACAGAGGACAGTTTCAATGCAAATTATTGTCAATTGCGCCTTATCAAAATGCATAGATTTCTGGAAACGTTATATTTTCATTGGCAGTGTAAATAGGAGAATGATTATTTATAAGAGAGTTCATCTCGATCGATCGATTTAGAAACTTATGAGTAGATTTTTTTGATTCTTTAACAAGCCAATCGAAGAAAAATCGTGCCGCATAAATGGAGTCAATTGAGTGGGAGTTATTGTGCGAAATTCTCCAATCGTAGATATTTTTCTCAGGATGGTACTGCAGACCAACGAATGGATACTTTTTTGATTCGACGGTAGAAATAAATTCCAATGCGTTGGAGTCGTCATTCATCGAAAGAATTTTCCATTCTTTGTCCAATCCTTGTTTGGTAAAATTTTGCTCTGTTACACAGTACCTGGAAAAGCATAAAGAATAATCATATAGTCATGACCAGACGCTCTCATGCAATTTTTTTTTTAGGATGAAGTCCACATAAAATATAGGTACTTTTTTGTAGATTACGTCTTGGAGACTCTTGTTAGGGATTATATAAGACAAAGACAATTAAAAATAATTGTTGAACATTACTGAACAAAATTGTATCAACATCAATTCTTATTTATCTAATACCATTACAGAAAATAACAGTTATCGGACAATACAGTAGAAAAAAGTGAAAGGAAAAAAATCCACCAGAATGCCTGAGCCGGAATGTTAATCCCTCATAATCCAATCCAATCGTTATAATAGAGCAATACTATCCCGTTATGAAAAAACATGTACAATAAATTATACAATCTTATACACTACGGTAGTTACCATAATAATTACTATATAAATTGGTTGAGGTGAGGCTTAATTTTGATGGGAAAGGAACTCTTGTACAATATAAAAAGCTTTATAAACTAAATATTGTCTCAATTGTTTTTTTAAATATTTCTATATTTTGAAGACTCTTTAAAGACTACGCGGTAGCTTGTTGTAGAGTTTCCTACCAAAATGACACCTGTGCGTCGGTAATGAGCTGGATGATGATGATTGATGAGTTGAAACCTCAGTTTTTAGGTGGGCTCCGAACCACCGGGAAGTGATAGAAATGGCTGCAAAGTGTTTGTGTGGGAGAGTGTTGACATGCACTCGTTCAGCTCTGCAACTGAAGCTAATGTCGGCTACTTTGGCAAAGATTTTTGCAACTTTAATTTGCTGGCGTTTGGCTCAATAGTATTCAGTACATCAGGGTTATCACATAGAAATGAATTATTTAGCTGGTTTTCAAAGGAACCTGCAATTTATCAAACTTTAATTAATAGTAGGTTACTAAAAAAATAAATAGATTTCAATCTAATATCAATACGGGCACTGTTTTTCTATTGAAATTTTTATAAGTTAGTTTGAAGTGACTGTCAATTGAATAAAGGCGCTCGACCGGCAATTGGGAGGTCCGTGGTTCGATTCCCGGTGGTGACTGATATTTTTGTACAGTAGCATTCATCGATTTCCATCAGCTATTCAATACTGTTGTCAATATCCGCCATTGCGGAAGTCTTCAGTATAAACTAATAGCACTTAAAGGAATTCGAAATTAATAAATTCTGAAATTTTTATTTTATTCACTTAAACTGGAGGAATTAATTTCCCCTGATAGAGAAGCTTTATCAGCCTCTACGTAAGTAAAACAATAAGTCAATTTTGATATTAGATTGTTTATCAAGTACTATCCCGTTATGAAAAACATCATAGAAATAAAGATCTATAAATTATTTGTTTTTTCATTATGAATACTAGAACAAGGAAATTTGAATACTGGTTATCATAAATTATGTTGAAATTATAATTGTGTTTTTCATTATTGTAATTCAATTTTCTATTGTAATAACCCAGGTAGCAAAAAAAACTTGAGGAAAGCTTTCTGAAAACTTTCCGTGACAGCTTGGAACACTTGCCCCAAGTTTGCCATGGCAAACAAGCAAACTTTTGGAAAGTTTTAGGAAAGCTTTCTAGTTCCCAGTTGAAACACTTGACACAAGCTTTCCTTAACAGTTTAAAAAAAACTTGAACAAAAGGCCTTTACCAAGCTTACTGGGTAAGCTTACAGAACACTTAAATTAAACACTTTTGACAAACTTTGCCACAAAAGCTTTCCTCAAAAGTTTAAAAAACACTTGAACAAAACGCCTTTACCAAGCTTACTGGGTGAGCTTACAGAACACTTAAAATAAACATGACAAACTTAGCCACATATGCTTTGACCAAACTAGCCTGAAGTCTATTATTTTGTTAAAATTAGCCATTAAAAAAGCTGAAATTTTTTTAATAACTAATATACAAGCATTTCATTACAAATAAATGTAATTGCAATTTGTTTGTTTAATGAACAAACAAGTTGTGATTACATTTCAGTTATGAACTAAAATGAATAAATAAGGCAGAAAATAAAAATATGGAGTTGAGTTAGTATAACTCAGGAGTTAGAAAATAGTATAGTTTATTTATTTAAAATAGTAATAATAGTTTATTTTTATGTTAACATTTCATTCATGTGAACGTATGGTAATGGATCAGTTTTTAGTGGAGATCCTCTTGCGACGCCTGCCTCCTTTGCCTGGAAACAAAATATTCCTTATTATTTATTTATTTATTACAATGTAATAATAATAATAATAATAAGGGTATGGCTTTTAATGGTGGGGAGACCCTTACGGGTAGTTCCACCTCGCCGTTTGAGCCATGTTATGGGGAACATGGTGGACCTACTGTTTTAGGTGGGTTCCGAACCACCGGGTAAGTAATAATAAGGCTTGTAACATCAAGTCATTGAAGCACGGTCACCCATCCAAGCGCAGTCTTGAGCGGTCGTGACTGAACATCACGATCACTTGAATACCACGCTCACCGCATGACCAATCACCACCCTTATTACACTGTAAATATATCTGGTATTTAAAAAGAGCAGTTTGCCCACAGTTTAAATGCATTAGAGAATGCATTAAACTTGTAAAAACATACTAAGCAGATAATAATTATTATAAAAGTTAGTAGTCTGGTTTATTTTTAGTGTCAAAAACAAAGAAGTGCTGCTCTCTCGTTAATCTAGTTTATTCTACTTAGTATGCTTGTTATTGAACTAATGTTTTATTTTTTATAAAAGTACCCCTTCCGCCCTCACCCATCAATCAGCAGTATTGGCTGTGCGAGGAGAAACTTTGGGCCAACGGTATTGTCTTTAACCTTGTCCAAAATTCTCTACTATGACTAAAATAAAAACAGCTGTATCTTGTTGTCCAAAATCAATAAATCAACCTTTTTTTATAGCCTGGCATTGAACTCAGCACAAACATTACTGCAACAGCACTAGGTATGCAAGACTTTCAATAATATGTTTCAGAAGTTCAAATGTCCACTTTGACAAAATTACAGACTGAAGTAAAAACATTTGCTTTGGACATCTAGCAACATTAAAAATAATTCTAAAATGACCTTAAGTCGTAATTAAGTTGGAGAATTTTTCACTTTGGACAATGCCTTGCTCAGCGACTGCCGTTTCCGACTGATATCTAGCTCATTGACTGCCATTTCTGACAGAGCTATAGCATAGAGGTTGTCATTTGTAGTCGATATGAAGCATACCTATTGTCATTCCTGGTCAAGATAAAGGAAATGAATGTCACTAGCCAAATTATGCTGCGTGATTGTCAAATACACCCCACAGATATACTTTGTGATCGCCACTTACAGTTGCAATTACACAAAATTTGATTGCCAATTACACCTGATTTGAATGCAATCGTCAATAAAGAAATTATTTTTTATGATAAAATGTGTTCAGGATGGTGCTACTCTGTTATATTTATACTTATACATTGTATGAATTTGAAGGCATCAACCTCAGTCACATAATAGTTATTTATGTATTAAGAGCGTAATGTATTAACATTTACCGCTCGCCAAGCAATAAAGAGGAATTTTAAAATCAGTTTTCAGTACGTAAATAACAAGTTTACGAGCAGTTTTAGGAAAAATATTGCATGTCTTAAATTGAATTTTAACCTTTTTTGGCAGATCAGGGTCACAGTCTACTTTTGGACATCATGTCATGTTTCCATGAATATAATATATTTTCTACAAAAAGAGAGATACCGTACCTATATATTAGGGCAATGAAATTAGTGTATCAAAAGAGTAGATATATCGAAATTGTCTTCATTCAAGGATTAGGCAATAATATACTCTTGTTCCAACTTGAAACATTTTCCCAGAGTAGATATATTTACCACATAAAAACAGCTGTTGAGAGCCTGTCTACTTTGAATTTGCTTCTCATAGACACTACCGTATCTGGCAGTGTAGCCAACATCAAAGTACAATAGTATTGTGGCCAAAGCTGACATTTAACGGCGCAGGCTGCCAACATATCACTTCAGATGAGATATATTGTATTTTCTGTGAACTATTTTGATGAAATTTTATTCAATAATTATTGGTAAACCTCAATTTTAATTTTGTGTTGCAGTACAATTTATTGTCTTTGAAATTCCATAGTATGGGGGGGGGGGGGGAACTCTGGAAGTTTCATTTTTTCTATAATTCAGCTTGGCATGACCATCTCCTGTAGCACTGTTAGTCTGTAATGTTTATATATTTGCTACTTGCTTAGCTAGTAACTATTCCAATTTAATCGACCATTTACTCTTGATAGAAAGGCATAATGCACTAGATCGAAGAAATCAGATAAATAGGGCCTTATAGCCGTACAAGATAGGAAGAAACAGCTGGAGTGTGGCAGAAGTTTTTCCGTTGACTTACATATATATATTATATGCATAGATATTGTCATCACATCACGCAATACCTATCTCAAATATTATCCAGCTGATTTTTCCTATCTAGTACGGTAAAGAGGCACTCTACATATGTGACAATCTATGGGAAGTAACTTTTGTATGTAACAAAAAATATATTATATAACAATGATATGTAACAAAGATAATGAAGAGATAATGAAGATTAATGAAGAGAACCTATCCTTGTTTCGCCTCAAAAAGGATGAAGGAGTAGGCCAATTTCATTGGCAAACGAATTTGATATGTATAAAGGTTCCAAGAAAATGTGTTTAAAATTTGAAGTTGATTGGTCAACATACAAACTCACAAACATACAGAAAAGGCCAAGCGCCTTGAGTCAAAACTAAGAGAACTCGCTATATACACTCGTTCAAATATTTTGTAATAAAAATATAGCATCAATCAAGTTACCTCTTCTGAATCCTGGGGGTCGCTTGTTGTAACCAAGTTTTTTTTGTGTTTTTCATAACATCGTTCGATATTTCCTTATGTCGCCTCCTTACAGCTTCTGTTAAAACATAAATCTGGATGAGACTTCATTTAAAGAAAAAAAGGAGGAAAAGGGCCATGCTCAAATGACATTTGGGAAGGTTGGGATAACGTGTATTGTATGTATGTCAGTTGTGAGGCGAGGCTTTTTACATAATCATTTATGTAGAGAGATTTATCAGCGTATCCAATCTCCACTTGAAAAATGAATCATCTTTCATTGATATTCACCTTAAAATACTCCATACTGGAGGCTTACCTACTAATTAACTGAATATCTGTTCTAATTTAAAGTAGACATTTTCAATATAAATACCACCATTGCAGCAGACCTGCATACTCGGCGAATTTTAAACGGTTCAAAACAAGTTTTTGTCAACCTAACATAGCAGTAAATTTCATTTTTATCTTTCATTCATATAATACTCCATACTGGAGGCTTACCTACTAATCAACTGAAAATCTGTTCTAATTTAAAGTAGACATTTTCAATATAAATACCCCTGGATTTCTTGTTCCATGACGAACTGCGTTGTTAATATTAACTTTTCATGTGAAATTTAACGACTTGCAGTCAAATATTCATTAAGAATAAGTATAACTTACTTAATCTGTAGGCCGAGCGCTTTCGAATCTTTGAGATCCATCTTCAGAGGCCTCTGAAGATGGATCTCAAAGATTCGAAAGCGCTCGGCCTACAGATTAAGTAAGTTTTATACTTATTCTTAATGAATATTTGACTGCAAGTCGTTAAATTTCACATGAAAAGTTAATAAATACCCCCATTTCAGCAGAACTGCATACTAAAAACATCAACCTAACATAGCTGTAAATTTCATTTTTTTAATTTTCTCCATAAAAACATGAGGAGCATGAGTATGCAGGTTTGCTGCAGCAGGTATGTGAAAATTGGGACGTTTTAAATCAATATACAGAAAAGCTAAACTAGAAGAAAAGCCATATAATAAGTTCTGTCAAGATAAGCCTCACCACTGATGTAGCCTAGGCCTTCATATTTCTTGACAATTTGAAAGAGAAGGCTGAATTGGATTGTGACTTATTTAAGCTATAATGATTATGGTAATAATGTTGTGTTCGTTAATTATGTAGTGGGATGTGACTACGGTAAACTTATTCAATAAAGTCTGCCTATTTGCTCTTAGACCCAACTATTAACATTATACTACATTACTAAAGGGTAAGAAGGGTTTTTAATGACAAACAAAGCATTTAAGAGATGTTTAGCCCCATAGAAGTTGAGAAATAATGTGTCTTTTAGAACGAAATTGAAAAGGCGAACAGCTTATGATTTCAGCAACCAAACTGTTCAAGCTAAAAACGAAGAATAAAGTTTGGTTTAAATTTATCAATAAATATTTGAGATATTCAAGTAAATCCTTCAAAATTGCAACTGTAGCATGGTGAGTTAGATACCGGTAGGTATTCTATGAGTTGCATGGGTTTAGTAAAAGATTTGTCTTAAAATTATCTTTCAAATTAACTCACCAAAAATTAAGCCGCACATCTTGGTGTCTAAGAATTTCCTCTTTGTTGGGAAATTCCCCATTTTTTTCCCCGTGAGGGAAAAATTCTCCGCCATATCATCTTTTAGCAAATGCTTCAAAATGCTGAGTGTTAAGGCATATGCATCGCACCCACCTACTGCAGACATTGATTTAACCTGGAAATAGTACAAATCAATACTAAAGAATCAGTAGATCAAATTATTTTTTTTTAAATCATCAGAACTTTTGCTAAACAAATTCATTTAAATGAAACAAACCATCAAAATTACTTTTCAACATAAAAGTAAAAAACGATACTACTGAAGGATCAATATAGTGCTATTTGGTAACACTGAAGTGAACGCTAATCACAAAGTGACAGCAAATTTCCAATGATTGTTCACTCCAGAACCAACTATGATTGGTAGCTTATTACATTCTATACATATTAAAAAAACTTGTTTTTTATAATTTTCAACAGCATGAATCTTTAAATTTCTACATTAACATTGACCTATTACCCTACCAACGCTCGCGATATTATACTGTATTGTGTATTCATTTAATTACCGCCAGCAATATATTATAAGATCTGTAAGATGGGGTGGCAGTATTCTTGACACAACAACCTCTCTACAGCAATTTTTTTCTCAGGATAATCGACTTCGTTATACAGTGGTTCAACTGTAGTTAAAAAGTTTAGTGAATAATATAAATAGTGTACCGTATATAGTAAAATGTAGAATGTAGTAATAGTATAACTGTATTTATTTTTCAACAAGACTAAAGGTCAGAGATCTTTGCAATTACATTGAAAACGGAATGTCAATATTTTTTTCAAACTTCTTATATCATGAACTTTCATTTACATCAGTAGTAATGGGATAAATACTACATACAAATATTAACAGAAAACAAATCTTTATAACTTGTCATTAGTTGAAAACCCTTAAAGTTTTATCCAATATGTAAATCAAACTCAAAATAAATATTTTTCAATGTTTCTAGACATAATAATAATAATAAGCGTATGGCTTTTAATGGTGGGGAGACCCTTACGGGTAGTTCCACCTCGCTGTTTGAGCCATGTTACGGTTAACATGGTGGACCTACTATTTTAGGTGGGTTCCGAACCACCGGGTAAGTAATAATAATAAACTTACCACCGGGTAAGTGATAATAAAGCTTGTAACATCAAGTCATTGAAGCACGGTTACCCATCCAAGCGCAATCTTGAGCGGTCGTGACTGAACATCACGATCACTTGAACTCCACGCTCACCGCATGACCAATCACCACCCACATAATAGACATAATACACAGTTGTTAAAAAAAGAAAGAATTATTTTTTAAATTTCCTCAACAGCCTTGAATATTTTTTAAAAAGTGTCGTAAAATTTACGAATGCTTACTGATAGTGTAGCCTAATTCCAACAAGCTTACCGTTATAGGGTAATTAGTTTCAGTATTTCCTTGTTTCGAGTAACCAAACTGATAAAAATATGGTTGAGTACGATATCAATCAATCAATCAACAAATTTATAGTACCTAAATCAAAGTTCAACTATTGGTAAACTTAGACCATTCTGATTTTATTTTGTTCAAGATCAGGTGTTTAAAATACAATTCAATCTTCAGCTATGGGAATGAGCGGTAAAGGTTCAGATGTGGAACTTGTATCCAGTGGAAATATTGAATGAGATGAATTAAAAAACTCTTCTAAAAAGCTAAAGCACCCTCAATAACTAAACCTATGTGTAGAGTGTGGACCTGGACAAGGCTGAAAGTTTATTGGGTACTGGTAGTTACCAAATTAATTTTGACCAAAGGAATGTCTTTTTGAAAGACATAACATTTGAAAAATAGGCTTCTTTCGAAAAGATAACAAATTGGAAATATTTTAAAACATTATGAGCAAGAATCTAAGTCAAAGAAGCGTGTGGAATTTAGTATAGGAACGGTGCTTTCTTACATTACGGTATTACATATAAGGGCTGGCTTATATTAAAAAGTTGATAAAATTATACAAAACTTACTTACCTGATAGAAGTTGGCGAAAATAACTTTGAAGATAAACAGTTTTATGACTAAAACAATGTATTGAGTGTATAGGCCTACGAGTATTTCAAATACATAAACAACGACAGCTCAACAACCACAAGCTACAACACAATGGCGCGAATGGACTGAAACAGTGTTATGAGTGTAAACGAGTAAGTTTATACCAAACAAAAACCAACAACAGTTCCACATTTCTATTTCAAAATGGCACGAATCGACGAATGTGACGAACGAAAAGTGTGTGACGTTGGTTACTTTCTAGCGGAGAATCGGGAGAGTTTCTTCTAAGATCCTTAAAAACTGTCTGCTAGCTTGTCCCAGCTCTATAAATGGCAAGTGTTCGACGACAAGCTATCCACAAACTAGTGGCAGACTTTTTATGGCATACTTTCCGAGGAATGCTTACCTCACGTGTTTGGCAAGTTTGGTTAAAAAAGTTTTTCCTGCCAAACGAAGGGCAATGCTTTCTGTAAGCTTACTTGCTACCTGGGAAACTGTGTTTTTGCTACGATCGAGGTAAAATTTTGTTATTTACTTTGAAGGATTTTAACTTAGTGCATAAACAGTACCGTTACTTTAAGTTTAAAATTCAATGTGAACTTACTTATGGAAATTAGCAGTGACAGGCTGTGTTGACAAAATATGAAGAATACTGGGATCCGCATCACTGAATAGCTTGCTATCCTGGAAGTCAGGCTTGAATCGTAATGCCAGCATAGCATTTGTAGAATTGCAATTAGCTCTTAGCTCTTTATTGCTGTTAGCGAGATGCATCAGCAGCTCAAATCCAAGGCATACTCCAAGGATAGGCAAGTGTCCGCCATTATCATTTACCTGGAATTCATGCGTTATCAGTAGAAATTAATTTACTCACAAATGTAGCCTGATTTATATTCTTGGCTGTGAAATCTACTAAAGCTTCCATATTATATTATTTGTATCCAGAATATTCTTTTAATTTATTCCATCTTAGGTATCATATCAAATAAGTGCAAATTTAATATAGAAGCTAGAGCATGGTAGAGCTAGTCCAGCCTCAGTTACATTACAAACTAAAAAAACAATGTATAAAAAAACATTTAAATACTGTATATATAAACACTAAATACATATATTAGACCTCAATATATAGTAAGACCTAATATAATATTATAGTAGACCTCCAAACGCGTCTGATGAAGCATTAATTACAACAATGCGAAAAAGCAATCACACGAATAAGTAAGTGTTAAATTCACCAGTAAAGTATTTTAAACAATTTATTATTCATCTTTAAATGTATAATAAAAAGCATTTGTGGAAAATTAGTAGGTTATACAATGGCTTAATGCAGCTATTATCGAACATTGATAATAGAGAAACAGAGTTATAAATTTCAAAATTCGAAACAATATGGGTTATTTCACACATAACCGGCATATGGGGTACCCGATGACGTTTACCCTTGTATGATGATGCACAGTATCATATTATGATTTCAAAAGTCGGGAACGTGTGTGAAGCGCTCCATATGATGCAATGTCCCTACAGTCGTAATGTAAACGTCACCGGTTACACGACTGCCGGGTATGTGTGAAACAAGTCTAAGTTGAAATAATATAGGACTGCAGTAGTGGTAGTCGCATAATTTGTTTAAAAGTGAGAAACTCTCTCACTGATAATAAATAAATTAATAAATAAAACAAAAAAGTAAATAAACTCTGAATAAATAAATAAATAATAGTAAGAGTTTTAGTTAAGAATTGCAAAAGCTGTTATACCAAATTAACAATAGAAGACTAATTCATATAGTGATATTTCTAACTAGCTATTGTGCCCGTCCTTCATACGGATTATGTTTAGAAATAAGACTAAATATGTTTCGGCTTTTTTGATAGCAACGATCATGAAGTTGTTAGCAGCTTAGGCCCCGTTCAAACAATACAGTTTTTTTGCGGTACGGTTTTTTTACTGTACGGCGTCAACTGTACTGTGATATTCACACGGTCCGGCTTTGCTGCTTATTGCTATGTTCTCCTCCTTCTTCCATTGCGCTTCCAGTTCAGTTTTATTTATTGCAGTCCAGGATTTTTTTTATTTGTGTAAGATTTTTTTAAATAAGTTTCTTACTGAAGGTTTCTCTTAAATTTTGATCAAAGTACGCAAATTCTGGTTTCAATATTCCACACATTTTTCTCTCTTAATTTTTATATTAATCTTAAGTCTTGTCCCACAAGGCGGGTCTCTCATATATATTAGAGAAATTAAATTTTCACAATTAATATCTTCCAATTCTGGACACTGGAATTCACTAACAAGAAGATCAATGCTAAAGAATATCAATGAAGAAGATCAATGCTGACGATCTGAAGACTGCTTCCAACGTAATAAGCGTATCGTTTGAACATATCCATTACCGGTACAATACATGTGCCACCGGATAGTTATTTTGCGGTACAGCTGATTTTAGCGATACAGTTTTCGAAGACAAAACCGAATGTAGAAATCTGCTAGAACAGCTTTTTTACTGGATCCAGTCGAAATAGTATTGTGTGAAGATACAATATGAAATGTACATGCAAACGAAAGCACTGCAAAATAACTGATACAGCAAATGTACTGAACCGCACAAAAACTGTATCGTGTGTATGGACCCTTAGTAAACAACTTAGAACATAAGCAATTCAGTGACAGGTATCGGAGAGAATATTGTTTGAGAACAGCTGATTGATATATCATGATAAATTACGTGATTTGTTCTTATGTGGTAATAAAACCTAGAAGAAATGTATCCAAAATCGCACAATACTTGGTTTTTAAACGTTTATTACTCTGTTAAAAAAAAGTTAATTTAGTTTTTATAGCTAAAGACATTGTCAACAATGTTTTCAATACTGTTCAATAACTAAAATCCCGATCGATGTTCTCGTTTTTGAGGAGAAGGCCACGTAAAATGTATCCAAAATCGCACAGTACTTGGTTTTTAAACGTTTATTACTCTGTTAAAAAAAAAGTTAATTTTATTTTTTATAGCTAAAGACATTGTCAATAATGTTTTCAATACTGTTCAATAACTAAAATCCCGGTCGATGCTCTCGTTTTTGAGGAGAAGGCCGCGTAAAATGCCTTTGGGGCCGTGACAGACAGACAGACAGAAAGTGAGATAAGACTATTTTCGGCTTATTTGATGTATAAAACGTAAAAATAACCAAAAAATATATCATTCTGATAAATGTACAGACAAAACTCTAATTTTATTTATATAGACTCTAATACGTTACAGAATGTTAATGTTTTTGTTAACTTTTCATGTGAAATTTAACGACATGCATCCAGTCAAATATTTGTTAAGAATAAGTATAATAACTCACTTAAACTGGCCGAGTACTTTCGGATCTATAGATTCGAAAGTACTCGGCCAGTTTAAGTGAGTTATTATACTTATTCTTAACAAATATTTGACTGCATGTCGTTAAATTTCACATGAAAAGTTAATATTAACAACGCAGTTCGTCATGGAACAAGAAATCCAGGAATGTTTTTGTCTCATGTCTTGACCAGATTGGAAATGTCGTTCAGCCACAAATTCACAGTGATATTCAGATATGAGGAAACTTATTATTTTTATTTTTTGAAAATGAGCATCTTACTATAGGTAGAAGGACTTACAAAATATACAGTGTTTGAATATACACTTTCCTTCAAATAGAAGCTATTTATCGAACATTATCGCACGTGAGTCTAATGCATAAGTTTTATGTCAATGTGAAGAGGATGACTTGTCTGTCTGCCGTCATAATTCACTTAGAATTCATGTAATAAGAAAAACATATCCACTATAGAATATAATAATTATCCACTTTCCATTATAAAGAAGATATCCACTACCGGTTCTGAAACTCTTTTTTTTATATTTCTTGTAAAAAAAACAACTTAATCGAGTTTATTTTTTCAAGTGATGATATCTAACATATTTTATTCACTCAAAAAGAGATATTAATACCAACCTTTTTAGCAAGTTTATATAGTATGTGACCAGCAGAAGCATAACCATTTGCCACATCAAAATCAGCATCTCCTCCTGGGTAAAGGAGACCATTAATATTTTTCATAAGTTCCCTGCAATTAAAATTAATTTGTCATCTACAGATTATGTCATATTGTTTTATAATTTTCAGACTCAGTACAAAAATACCAGCTGATAATTCAGGAACTGAAGAACCCTCTTGCATGTGAATGAAAATTTTAAATTATAGATCCATTTCAAGGCATAAGCATGTGATGATTTACTCACTAAATAATGTGAATAATTCAACAGACTAGGCCTTTGAAGCTTTTCGAACTGTCAATAATTATTATGTACTGTCAATTATTATTATAATTCTTGTAGGTAACCTTTTCTGATTTTTCTCTCTCTACAGACTCTATAAATGAGTCCTGTGTAGGCTATTTTTTCAAATTGAAAAAATATGAAACTGAAATTTAGAAAAATTTTACATATGAATCTTGGTTCAAAAATTTAAATCACAGCATCCCAGTAGTAGCGCACCGTTAATACCGCAGAATGAACGAGCAAATACGAATCTATAATAAAATACAATACAATATTTTATGAGAGCGAACAGCCAGTCAAACTTAAATAATTATCGAAAATAAACTTTACTAGTGAATTCAATAATTCATTATTCATGTTCAAATATCAAAAGTAAGTAAAAAGTTTAGTTTCAAAGTAAATATAACAGTTATAAATGAGAAGAGTTGTAACAAGTCAAAAATCAGTACATATTTACCAAATTTTCAAGGAATAAACATTAAAATAGTTATATCATGCCTCATCTGGAATGAGTATGTAAACAATTCCTGCTTTCTTTCTAAATAATAAACAAAACTAGTGCTCTACTGCTTTTCTGTACTGTAAATATAATCAATATAATTCTTGTAGGTAACCTAGGTAGACTTTTCAATATTCTCCTATGGCAAGTGAATAATGCTGGAGTTTTATGCTGCATAAATAAGCTACTTCACCGACAAGCTACAATTTCGTACAATTGTTATGATTGAAAAACTGATAAGAATATCTCAAAGGAGGTATTTTGCACTCATGCTAATAAAAATAAGAAAAAAAATGTGTCCATTTATCAGTAAATCCAGCAGATTATTCGTATACTTACAAATAATATTCTTCATCTTTTCCAATAAATATTGGCACAACTCTTGCACCAGACCCTTCAACGGCTTTCACATACGATGTGGCCAAGAATGACGTTGAGTTTGAAGTGGTGTTTTTCATTTGTTCAGAGGTGATTTCATGTGTCAATATTCCAATAACTGGTCGTTCTGTAGCTTTCGCAAGACCAAACATAAGTGGTAGAACTTTCAAAATGTATTCCATCTGAAAATAATGAGACTGAATATTACAACAAAAGAATATTCCCCTTATTAACGTTCTATTGAATATTTTCATTTATTTATTTAAACAAAAACATTTAATTTAAATGGTGAGACCTGTAGTCATTTATTAGAAATATGCCTGATCGATATTTTATTTTATCTTATCCTTGCGTTAAGAAATATGTTAAAATAACTTTTTACAGATATGTTGAAAAAACTTTTCATAGAAAATTCAACGACTTGCAGTCAATCTTAATTGTGAATAAATAATATTTCTACTCACTTTTGGCCAAACGTTTTCGAGTCATGGAGACTCATTTTCAAAGGCATTTGAAGTGAAAACGTTTTGGCCAAAAAGTGAGTAGAAATACAGTATTATTTAATCACAGTTAAAATTGACTGCAAGTCGTTGAATTTACTATAAAAAGTTGATATATTAAATTATCTATGGCGATGGAAAGAATCTTCCAACTTTATAACTTATACCTCAACAAAACACGACCCCTGGTGGCAGGCTGATGAAGCTTCTCTTCATAAGCGAAATGCATGCCTCCAGTATAAGTGAGTAAAAATCATAATTTGAATAAAAATACAGTGTCAGTTTTGATACTAGATTTTTTATAAGTAGTTGTGTAGAAGTACAAATTTAACAAAATTCATGCGCAGTCAAACTCCAGATAACACGTACTTTTCGTATAATAATAAATTATAGTCTCTATAATTATTTTAATTTAATATGTGCTGTAAAAGTGAATATATTGTTTTTGAATATTTGAAACATATAGCCTACACAATTTTCTTCTATTAATATGTAGTTCTTACCAACAAGTCAAGTAACCACAGTCATGATAATCAATGTAATAAATTTTCAATACAAGTAACTTTTCGAATCACGTATACAGTACTAATTTTATCATTTAATAAGAAACCTGACCACAGTTGAGCGGATGACCATATTGAACTATTTACTATTTTGCTACTTTTGGTACCAAACAATAATTTTGGTTCTAATTTAATTTATGTTGTGAAAAAGATTGTAGTTTTCAAAATATAACCTGATTTTATTCATGATTTCGTGTTTGTATGAATGTAGTTTCAATACCCTGGCAGCTGCTGGAAAAGTGTGTACATATGACTTGAAAGTTTATGACAGAAGTCAGATGACAAATCACTCTCTGGTAACTTTTCCTGTTATGAAAAGTGGAAAAAACGTCCTGGGACTCTGACACTGCGAGACTACTACCATACAATAATATAGGCTACACATTTACTGATAGTAATTTTTATTTGAAGAAGTTATCATTACTATAGTAGTTCTGTGAACAGTAGACCTCACGTCCAAGAATAAGGGTGCTCGTAAAGTAATTTACTCTACAATGAAAATTAATTTCGCAATTTATTTGTTTATTCAATGTTTCCAGGGATTTATTCAAATGTTGTATGCTCTTATTCATGCTGTACTTTTTTTGTATCGGTAGTAAACCGGCCGCCATATTGAATTTGAGGAAAATATATATACATCGCTGGGCCTAGGAATAAGGATCATTCATATGAAAAATCATAGCAATTGGTCTAGGTGCAAAGTGCAAAGTCTTTTGCTGTTCAAAGATAGCGTAAATAACCCCGCTAAGGGGCCTGCCATATGATTAAAAACGGTTGACTTCTATAAACTGTTTGGTAGGTTAGGTCTATAAAATGGATTAATTAATAATAATTATTAGCTCCCATATTAAAATTTGAAAAAAAAATATTCATCGCTGGGCCTAGGAATAAGGACAATCCATTTGAAAAATCACAGCAATTGGTCTAGGCGTTCGTCTGTAATCGTGAGACAGACAGAGAGACAGAGGAAATGCCGATCGTCTTAAAGGGTAGACCTCACTATCGTTCGGTCAATTAACCGACTTCCAACAAGAAAGGAGGATCTCAATTCGATCTGTTTTTTTTCTTCACAATATTGTACTATATTGGCAACTCTAAACATGCTTTCTATAATTACCTTACTAATAGTTACCGGTATTTCCATACTGCAGCCTATACTGCTTCACACTTTTATGTTTAAACATAAATAATCATTGAAATTTTCGTTAGTTTAGGTGGCTGAAGAGCAGGTAATGAAAGTTACTGGATTTCTTGTTCCATGACGAACTGCGTTCGTTGTTAAGATTAACTTTTTAAGTGAATTCAACGACTTGCAGTCAAATTTTCATTAAGAATAAGTAGAATTTACTTACTCTGTAGGCCGAACGTTTTCGAGGTATTGAATCTCATCATCAAGGCAAACAAATAACTAGGCAAACAAACTTTGCACTTTTGTGCAAACAAACTAGCAAAAATCTTCAAAAAAGCCGGCTACACCATCTCATTCAGAACAAATACATAATAAAAATGCACTTACACTCAAAACCACACTGAACACAAACAAATACGATCTCCCAGAGGGATCTACAAACTGAACTGCTCTGATTATAACAAATTCTACATAGGACAAACAGGCCGCACATTCAAAAAACGTTACAAGGAACATTATTCAAGCCTTAACATCAATTTTTTTTCAATTCAATTCAATTTATTATCCTCAAAATAATACAAATTCACTTTTAACAAAATCACAATTACAAATTCAATAGCAATATTTATATAGGGAAAACAAGGAAAAAGTACTTCAGAGGAAAATTATAATACCTGCAAAGGTTTCCCTGAGCGCAGGTATGAGTCCGTAAGAATAACATGGATTTAATCGAATGAAACAAAGATGAAAATAAGATTTTTTTTAAGATTTAAAGAAACAGAATGAAAAGTAAAGAAGAAAATATAGAAGTAACACAGAAGAAGATTTTTTAAGAATTAGAAGATTTTTTCAATTATATTATCAAAAATGATCCATTCATCAACCATTTTTCCAAATGATTTATTTTTCTTATTGTTATTTAAGAAATGAACAGGGATGAGATTTGCCACTTTTCCAGTGATATAAGTGAACTGTCTTCTACATACATTTAAAATAGTTCTTCTCATTGCAAATCTTGAATGAGAAGGTCGTAAGTTATGCATTATCTCACGATATTAAAGAAGATATTTATTCACATTCAAATAATATATTACTTGTTTGATGTACAGCTGTCGCACAGTCAAAACATTCAACTCAAAAGCTGAATCGAATTTCGCCGATCATATCGTTCAAACTGGACACACTTTTACTGACATCACTACCAAATACCTACACATTTTACATATAAAATCTAAAGGACAATACTTAACACCTTGGAACAATTTGAAATATACAAACACGTACACCACACACAATAAACAAAACATCCTCAACGAACAACTAAATTTTAAATCACACAAACGTTTTGATCACATTTTACAAAACCACAATTCTTCTAACCAACAAACCAACATCGCCGATCTAGGATGCCTTGATGCCTAAACTGCCTAGGATTAAATACCTCGAAAACGTTCGGCCTACAGAGTAAGTAAATTCTACTTATTCTTAATGAAAATTTAACTGCAAGTCGTTGAATTCACTTAAAAAGTTAGTAATTGAAGTATTGGTGAAAGAGAGTATACATTATGTGAAAAAATGTGTTCATGAAACTATGCATTTAGTAGAAGTCAGAAAAAAATTTCCATATTATTTTTCTTTTCCTATTTGTGTTAGTTTTCATTTCTTGCTACAACTAGTGCTCATCCCAGAAATATTATTTGTATACGTTTCTTTCTCTCTGGTAAGATAAGATAAGATAATTTATTTATTCAACACAGCATATAATACAATAAACAGTTGAATATCGTCAAAGGGTTTCTAAAAATAATTGAAAATACACACAGAGAAAATAAACACAAACTGAACATGAACATGCATATTTAAAAAAAAAAATTTTTCACTATGGTGTCTCTTGTCGGCCTCGAATTTCCCATAGATTAGATGATCCTCCACAAATTAAGCCTTTTTTCTCTTTTTTTTTGTCTTTCATTCCCTTATTTTTTTGGCTGTAATTTATTTTTTCTTCAATATTTTTTTAAAATTTGTCTTTTTTTCTTCTGTAAAAATTCTACCGATTCAGACTCTTCTTCGCACACAGGAATTGTAGCCCATGTAAAGAATATTATTTTCTCTAACTTATTGTTATTATCTATGTACTTGTTTTTAAAGAGGAAATCAAGAACAATTCAATTCAGTTGCTAAAGAGCTGAATGTGAGTTTTAAATTTTGAGAATAAAACCATTCTAAAATCTAAAATAGGACCTTTACTGTATAGCATAAACTGCAGATACTTTTAAATTACTGATTAGACAAAAAATGAATGAATAAGATTGAATTTCATTAAGTATTTCCAATATAGATTTTTCTAAGCCAAGAAACAAAATAAACACTGAAAATGTTTTGCAAAAGTCTGTAAATTTTGAAATATTGAGATATAAGCCAAATAAGGAGATATAAGATCAATAAGCTCATCTAATCCTTATATTGAGATATAAACCAAATAAGGAGATATAAGATCAATAAGCTCAGCATTTTTTATTTGTACATTTATTTAAGCTTATTAAGATCATATCTCATACAGGTTTCTAGGGGCACCTAATATAAACTCTTTTTTCTTCCTCAGTTTCCACTAATATTTTTTGTGAGTTGTAATTTGATTTGTCTTTTGATTTATAGATATTGTAACTTCAACCCTTATTTAATTTAGTTATTTAGTGACATATTTGTTTTATTGATATTGTAGCATTATTTTTGTCATATTTTGTTGTAAACCGTGCGAATAAATAAATTTGAATAACGTTCTTAAAAAACAACAAGTTTCAATTTTTGAAAAATGTAATTTACTGTACAACTTCATCCTGAAATCTTCATACAAAAACTAGACTGTAGACTACAGCCTAAAGTGAAAACCTTCATTTCGTTCATTTGTAAAAATAATTGAATTACAGTTCTTGGCCTTAGTTTTTCTTTTTTATAGGGTGAAGCCTACATAGGTCTCAGACCTAGGTCTGGGGAGTGAGCTGGATGGTGAGTTGGACTCACAGTTTTAGGTGGGTTCCGAGCCGACGGATGTTGGCCTTTTTTGTTTCACAGTACTTTTCAATATATCCTCAGACATTATATATCCCAGTGAACGGCTGGTAACCTTTCTGGTTTACAATAGTTTAAAATACGATATATAATAAAATATTATTATGTATTATATGATATATAACATTTAACATAAAACTTAACGTACGGTACTTACTTCTGTATGTGTAGAAGACAGTCGGTTGACGTTTCTCACGTACTGACGATTGAAATCAAACTATCATGTCAAAAAGACTTGGAGTTTTCACTTCCAGTAGGCCTACGCCCCTCCAGTAGATCATAACAACACAACACTCGAATGGAAAGGAAGAATCGAAGAAATCATCGGGAGAAAGAAAATTCGTAACGCTGTAAACAATAGCGGAGAAAAGTCGGAAAACTATTTTTACCGCATGAGGCCTCCAATTACATAGCATTCACTCTCTTTGATAAATTTTCCGCGCATGGATGTGATGCGTGCATATGCTTTCGTTCATGAAATTTTGACAAGAACAAAATGGTCGTTGTCACTAGCAGAAAATTACATAATTATGTGATGATAAACTGTTCTTAACGGTAAAATTGTGACACCCAGCACAGTGGGGAAGCTAATTCAATGTAGCTACTCTAACTAACATCATCTCAGATCTACCACTGTTGTACTGCAGATAAGACTCATCATTAGTAGTCTACTGACAGATTCTTATCAGAAGCAGAAAGCGAATGTAAAAATGTTTATCAAAAGCATGCAGAGCCTCGTAATTGTTGATAGTTTATTATTATTATAGATACACTACACACTGTGGGGGGGGGGGGGGTAAACAGGGAGATAAATCACCCCCCTCTCTAAAATAAGTTTTTGAAAAGTCACGTCTTGAATTACTCATTGAAAACTCATTTAGAGGGTTTATTTTCAAAAAATTTCCGGGTGAGGAAATCAGAAATCACCCCGGACCCCCTTTTGAATGAACAAGCGGAGTTTTATTTTTAAAAAGTTTTCTAGGAGTACCCCTCAATTATTTTAAAAGAAATTTTCAAGTAGCCTACGGTACTGTAGGCTACATAACCCCAATCACGAGCAGTGAGGGATCAAATTAATCTAGAAAAGTGAAAGTTTCAAGTAAGGTCCAGGATCTCCCATTGACAGCAGGAGCGGATCCAGCAGCAGATTCTGGGGGGGGGGGGAATACCTGACTGGGTATGGGTATCACCAAGGGGGGTGGCCCGGGCCGTTTAAAAGGCCTAAAATTGTGAATTTTGAAACAATCTAAGGTTATTTTCAATTGAAACTTGCCAAATAATTGTTCACCTATTTGCTTGTGATGATGTAATGCCATTCACGTCCTATACTGCCAAGCAACCCGAAACTTTAATTAATGGGTATAAATAAAATATAATTTCACAGTGTAAAAAGAATAATAATTTATATAGCAAAAAAATTAAGTTCAACCCATAACTATTTAATGTTTGTATGTCACATAAACATCAAATGGGAATATCGCATTGAAATGTTCATAATATGAACTCAACAACGAAAAAATATGTTATTGGTTAAGACAGCAGCTATCAATTGAATTAAAAGATATTTTTTAAATAGATAATATGAATCCTGGGAGTTGACTAGATTTCACACAGAAGAATTATTTTAAAAAAAATCCCCTAATCCTCTTTTTAAACTTATCTTTGGACAGAGTTCTTGTTTCCAGGGACAACCACTGTTCCGTTTTAGCCCTGCTTTACATTCACCAAGACATCACAATTACCGGTACCCTAAATATACTTAGTTCAAAAACTTTGGACTCTTAACTGTCTACTGTCTGCTATAAAACTATTGTTCAATAAACAATAGAGATTTATTAGAAAAATTATGAGGAACTTATTTCTAGAAAGTATAAAAATAATACAACACAAATTTTAATAACATTTTAATGTGTATCGTTACATCACACAAAGCAGTGCCATAGCTACAGGGTCAGTCTAGGCGTCTAGGGGGGGGGGGGATGACTAATGATGTTGCTGGGAGGGTTAGACTCTCGGTATAATAATTACAATTGTAATTTGTAATATGGAGTAGTAGACCTCTAACAATAAATTGAAGCAATACATGGCTTTCTATTCAAAAATGGGGGTTCGGGGTACTCCCCGAGAAAATTGAAAACCTCTCTAAAACTACAGTTCAAGTGATTCTAGGCATTAATTCTTCTAACATAACGCTTCAACCCACGTAATGTGTCAAAGTAAATTTCATCTAGTTCATGTGTTATTGTCAATGGGAAATCTGGACCTTACTTTAAACTTCTAATTTTCTACATTTGATCCCTCACTGCTCCTGATTGGGGCACAATACAGTACCGCAGGCTACTTGAAAATTTATTTCAATAAAATTGAGGGGTACTCCTTGGAAACGTTTTTTAAATAAAATTCCTACAAAACCACATTTTTAACGATTCTTTTTTTAATCTTGCCAAGAATTGTCTCACAATGGCCTGCTATAACTCCTAATTGCCTTTGTCTGGGGGGGGGGGGGGGAGGGATGTCCCCCTGATTCCTCCCCAGAGTTACGCCACTGGCAAAAACTGTTAATTGAAAATGAAATTTACAAGAAAAATTACATACATTAATTGCAATTGAAAAACTATTCATTCAGCCAAAATATCTCAACAATTTTTTAAGATTCAGGGTCTAGGCTCTAGGGTGATTATCTGAGTGAATGTAAAGCAGTGCTAGTAAAACAAGTCCGCTTTTTCTGCCATAATAGTTCTCAGCCAGAAAAACAGAAAATATTAATCAAGAAAACCTTTTCAGAATAACTGGCATCAATTTCAGACCAAGTACTGTAGTACACAATATTTTCAATAGAGAATTAATTGTTGGTCAGGCATTGCTGTCTCAATTTTCTCCCTTGTCAACAACTTTAAAAACTCTCTTTTTTTCTACTTTTTATTTTATCCTTATTTTCCCCTCTTTGTTACCCTTTTTCGTATTTTTTCATTTTCATCTCTCTCCTCCTACCAATTTCTATCCTTTTACTTCTTGTCATCTCTTTTTCACTGTCATATGTCACTATCATTTCCATTTTTGTTCCTCTTTTCTTCTTTTTTCCTTTTCTCTTCTACTTCTTCTTTTCTCCTCCTTTTTCTTCTTCCTTCTCTTTTCCGTCCTCTTCTTTTCCTCCTTCATTTTCTTCTACTTCTGCGTTGGGGGTGGGGGGAAATTTCCCCTTTTTTTCCCCCCACCCCGTGGATGCGCCACTGATTGAAAGTAACACAAGAACTAGACAAAATTTACTTTAACACATAACGTGGGCTGAAGTGTTAAGTTATAAGAATTAATGCCTAGGATCACTTTGACATGTAGTTTCAGAGAGGTAATTTTTCAAAAATTTTCTAGGGGAGTTCCATGAACCCCCATTCTGAAATAAATAGCCATGTACATTGCTTCAATTTATCGTTAGAGGTCTACTACGGTACTGAAAATTACAAAATTACTATTGTAATTATTGTATGAGTGTCTAACCCTCCCGGCAACATCCCCCTACCCCCTAGACTGACCCTGTAGTTATGCCACTGCTTTTTGTGATGTAACGATACACATTAAAAGATTATTAAAATTAAATCTGAAATATCATATCATTACAGGCAAAGGTGAAAAATTAAATTTGGAAAGTTGGTTTCATTTCAATTGAAAATACCCTTAAATTCACGAGTTTATGCCTCATTTTCAAACACCCCGGACTATCCCCTCCGCCTGGTAACCAATCACCACTTAGGTATTCCCCCCCCCCAAATCTGCTGCTGGATCCACCCCTGACAGAAATGCAATATATATGGTACCTAATAGGTTACTAAGAAGCTCTATTATATTCTCTTTATCGCCTAGTGTAGATCTTTTTCCAAATAAAACAACCAATAATTGTGAATTTCACTAAACAAATCAATTTTATTAATTTTTTATTAAAGACATCACACTTTATACTATCTAAAAGTTTGAACAATTTTATTTTTATTGGAAAACATTTTCGACATTAATCTTGGTCATAAAGTGCCGCTATCTTCATCTTTATTTTCTTCATCTTCATCCCCACTAGATCTAGATGAAGAATGGACAAATTCCTTTTCCAACGCTTCTCGAATTTCAAATCTGGAGAAAAATCTTCTATTTTGAATTTGTCTTGAAATACGATTAATACTCTCGTTGACACTGGAACTACAAGGTCCCCATTCCGTATTGTCGAGATTATTCACAAAAGATTTGTAGTTTGTTTTCTTTTTAGGATTCTTCAAGCGATTACTTTTTTCTCGAATTTGTCTCCCAAGTGTTTTATTATTACACTTTTCCATATTGGACTTACTTGGTTTCTGTGCCAGTGGAGTATTGATTGGATTAATTGATTTTGAATAATCAACTTTCCCCGACTCATCTCGTTTTCTCAATGTGGGAGGCATATTCTTGGAATTATTATAAAATTTTAAAGCCAAAACCAACCACAACTGCTTTGCCTTTGAATTTTCAAATAGCGATCACATTCGTTATTTTTTTTCTTGGATATGATTCATAGCATTTTTTGACATCGAAAGAAAAATAACTTATATTTTCTAGTTAACAAAATTAATAGATTTTATAACCTACATAAATGTTGAAAAAATAAATATGTGAGGTAACCTAAACTCAATTCTCAATTTGTTTAACAAAAACTATGATTTAATGAAACTATTTATAAATATTTATTTTAGATACATTAGGTCGAACTCAGCTTCATAATAGTTATCAATATGATATGTTATCAGCAGGAATATTGTTGAAAGTTTTTTGTATTTTTTTTTTAGAGAAGTAGTGGTGCACTGGTAGTTGAATTACTGTAATTAAAGATTCAGCTGTTGGAAATCAATGATCAAGTTCCTGGGAGCTTTACCGGTAATTGGTAAGTGTTACCGGTGGCGTCTAATTGGTCTACTCAAATAATTGAGACATTAAAAAATTTGAATAGGCCTATCAGACGCCACCAATAACATTTACCAGTTACCGGTCACGCTCCCAGGAACTCAACCTATGCTAAAATAATTCTGTTTATTTGCTGCAGCAGCAAGAAATAGAATCTATTGCCATTTCCATACAAAATAAACAAAAACAAACATTCAATTTTAAGCAGATTAAAATTCGATACAATTAAATCAAATGAGATAATATACGATTGGTGCAGTCTCATTAAAATAAAATTTATTGAAAAAGAACAGCCAAGATAAAATTGAAATGGTAGACCATCCAGTCTCAAAGTTCCAGACTTCGTCGTTATATTTATTTTATATACAAAACGTTCTAATATTTATTTTCAAACAATGCCTTTTATCTGTCCATCAACCTTTTGAAAGAAAGTAAAAATGTATGGTTTTTTGCCCCCACACATTTTTCCTGTGTTTATTTGTTTAATTTTTTTAATCTAATGTGTTTAATTTTAGCATTTAAAAATTGATTCACAACCTGATGAGAATTTGTGGCGATAAGGAAATTAACTGGTAAGCACAATAAACTAATAGAGCAACAGTTCTACTAGAGTTGAAGAAAATTAAAATTTTTATTTATTATTTTTAAGCGTTGAAAACGTTTGCACTGTTCTTAAGGGTGATTATGACTCCCCAATTCGATTACTATAATTTTTTGACAGTAACAAAAGCAATAAGTTTGTGTGAACCGAAGAAATTGTCGGATTTCCATTTGCTCTGTCAAGTACAAATTGAAATATGAGACTCTTTTTTTACATTAATGGAATAATGAGAGAAATCAATTAGTTATGGTGGGTTACATAGAAACAGGAATTACAATTCTGGTCTACAATAATTCTGCAAGATTCAAACTCCTCTAATTTTTTAAAAAAACTTAAAATCAAAACCAATTTTATTGAAAAGTATCCTTTAATGAGGATAATTATAATTCCATGTTATCATACTTTTAATAAACGAAACCTGCCATATTAAAATTAATCACAGATTGTGTCAAAGTTACAGTATTATAAATTAGGCTTTGCTGTTTAAAAATAAAATGTTTTTTGTTAAATGTCTTTTTCTGATGTTAATATCCTCCTTACCAAAAATGCAGTCTATTAAACTTATAATTGATTGGTTATGGTTAATAGTTTAAATTTTATTTTTCATGATGAGGTAATTCAAAGTTTATAATTTTAAATGTATGTTGTGAATGGTTTCATAAGATCTTACTCATTCTGGAATGTATTGATATAATGATTAATATAATGAATAAGATCTTACACATTTTGGGATATATTGATGTATTGATTAATATAATTATTAAGACATTTAGGACACAAGCCAAGGAGATTATCACTTGGTGAGTGACAATAGTAAACAGTAGCTTTACAGTATTCAAACAAAAACCTAGTTATATGAAACTCTACAACAAACTACCGCAGTATTTAAAGTCTTCAAAGTATAGAAATATAAAAAAAAACACTTTTAAAATATTTAGTTGACAAATCTTTTTATTGTGAACAAGAGTTACTCTCAGATCAAAATTAAGCCTCACTTCAACTAATAATAATTGATATATTGTGATTATCGTAACTATAGTGTAGATTTGATAATATTGTAAGATTGATAATATTGTATGTAGATAATTGTTGATTTGACTTGTCTTATACTTCTTAACCGGAGTCTCCAATATGTATCTTAAAAAAAATAAAACAAATGATCATTGATTCTACTCACTTGTATTGGAGGGACATATTTCGCTTCTAACGGCGTATGAAGCTTCTCTTTAGAAGCGAAATTCATCTGTCCAGTATAAATGAGTAAAACTCATAATTTAAATAGAAATACAGTCAGTTTTGGTATTAGACAATAAACCATCACTAAAACCGGTAAATTATTTTTTAGGTCACACCAAAGACGACGCATTCAACTTGAATGTTATGGTCTTTGGTCACACATATGCCAAAATAATCAGTGTGTATCGTGTGTCGTCGCGCGATGTGTATCGTGTGTCTGTACAACCACGGCCTCACTTAAAACTACCTATACATTATAGTGGGGCCTTGCTACAACTGGGTAAGATGCGGTAATGACTGGATAAGTGGCGGCGGCATGCTATGTCACACGGCATAGGTCGCGACAGAGGCAATGACCCACACCTGGTCGAATCTAGGTCATACAAGAGTCTTCTCCCCTCCACTATCTTCTATTATCTTTTACTCTTCCTGATGTACTCTTTTCTTCTTGTTCGCCGTCATCCTCCACTCTTCATTCTGTTTTTTTATTCTCTCGTCTCATTGTCACATCTCTCCCGACACTCTCTCTCACATTTACTCTTCCATTCACTCACACACTCTCTCTCTCTCTTCCCACTTTCTTCCTTCCTTGTCCTCCATCTTTCTCCTCCAACCACTCTCACACAAGTCTCTCCAACACTCATGCAATCTGTCTCTTTTCCTGATTCCTTTTCTCCTTCTTGTCCACTGTCTTTCTTCACCTCCTTATTCTATATCCACCATTTGACCAGCACTTCTTCCCATCCTAGTACCCCCTCTTTCTCGACCCACCTTCTTTGAACCTTTCCTTTCCCGCCGTCACATCGCCATGGTTTTCAATCACTCCATCCTTCATCAGTTTTGTTCTCCATCATTCTCTCTCATCCTCTTTCTCACCATCGGATTTTTATCCCTCCATCATCTATCAGTTTTGTCTTTCGTCTTTCTCTCTCGTCCTCCTTTTGTCTCTTCACCACCATCATCACTCATTTCTTCCGTCTTTCTCTCTCATCCTCCTTTTGTCTCTTCCTATTTTCTTCACCGCCGCAACATTCATTCCTCCTTCCTCCATCTTCATTCTCGTTTCTCTCTTCCTATCATTTTCTCTTTCTTTCTCCCTCGTCCATCCTCTTTTCTCTCGTCCCATCCTCGTCTTCAACTCCCGACCTTTGCGTCTTCTGCTTTCGATGTCAGTATCATTGTTCGGCTTGTGGTAGGAAGACCAGATACAAGAAGTTAGTGCAACCTTGACCGCGGTGCGACTGTTGTCTCTACAGTAGCGATTGTCTGTAGTAGTGATTGTCTCTTTAGTGATAGTAATCTTTATAATAGAAATTCTCTCTATAGTAGTAGTTTTCTCTATAGTAATAGTTGTCTCTCTAGTATTGTCTTTCTCTAGTAGTAGAGTGCGCGTCTCCCCAATGACGAGCATCTACTCCTCGGCGCGACGACTCTGGTTGTACGCGCTAATCGCTTGTGCGTTGGGCGTTGGTAGTGTTAACGTTTCCGTATCGTCCGATAGTTCGGTGACAGTCACTTCGTCACACTCCGAAATATCCAGTGATCAGCTCGGTAGTGATCGACCTCTTGACAATAAAGAACTTGTCAGTGATAACCAACAGGATTCCGGTAGTGAACGGCATCCCGAAAATGGGGAAATACAGGATCCCGGTAGTGACCAACATCGGGACAATAAAGAAATTCCGGAACATTTCGGCAATGACCGGCATCCCAAAAATGAAGGAAAATCCGGTGACCGGCATGGAAAAAACTTACTTCAGTGGCTAGGTATTGAGGAGCCTCCAGACGCTGATCCTTACCTAGCCAGAGCTAACCAACTGTGTCTTGAAGGAGACCTGTATGAGTGCTTCAAGCATCGGGTTTTGTCAACATTTGATGAATTCTTGCTACAGGTGAGAAGTAAACGATACCTAGACTGATATTGGTTGAGTTCGTGGGAGCCTTGATGGTTCGGAACACATCTAAAATAGTAGGTCCTCCATGTTCCACATAACATGGCTCAAACGGTGAGGTGGAATCACGTGAGGGTCTCCCCACCAATAAAATCCATACGCTTATTATTATTTTCATTATTATAAGAGTCTCACCGATAACCGGTAAATGTTACCGGTGGCGTCTGATGGTCTGATAAGTTTATTAAATTTTTTTAACGCATATAAATTTGAATAGATCAACCAGACGCCACTTTTATAACATTTACTGGTTACCGGTAAGGCGGTAATAAGGCTCCCATGAACTCAACCATTGTGTGTATAAAGATTGACTCTCGATTTTCTCATGTAAGTACGGTAATGGAAAGAAATGTGTAATATTTGTTAATTCCACAATAACCTTTGCAAACCTTAGGCTGAATTGCACTACAGTGACTTTATATAAACAGTGTGGCCATTGCTTTCAACCGCCATATTATGCTGTCCAATCTATATATTTGATTGTATATCTATATAGGTTTGATAATTATCCTAAACATATGTTTTCTATATGGCTTCAGCTGCACAGTTACGGTACGCAATTTTAAACCTCTGCGTTCTCGCCAGCGTAGTCTAATTGCAATGGAGTACCACATGGTCCATACTACAAACTATATTGACTGTAAAGAGTCAGGGCCTTATTTGAGAACGTTCCTTCAGTAGCTCTAAACTCGAGGAACTCTTGTAATGCCTATATGCATACATTACAATTCAAGAGTCCGTCGAGTCAAGAGAACTCAGTCATAGTGTAGCCATCGCAACACTTGATTTGAACACCAAATTGCAGATTGGAAAAATTATTGAATGAGAAGCGAGACGTCCAATGGCCACATCTGTCTATATAAAGTCACTGTAGTCCAGGGTGTGACTTACTTCTTATTCATCAGTATAAAGTCACTGTCGATTGTAGTATTGTGCTCATGGGATACAGTGCTGCCAAGTTGCACAGTAACTGAGCCAGACTATGGTCTGTTCAACGAGAGAATGGAGTTAAGCGCCTCCTACTTAGTAAATAACATTACAACATCACGAGCCAAATTATCTTCATTCAAGAATTAGGCATTCCTACTACAAACATTTTTCCATCTTTTTCTTGGCCTGCCGATACTTCTTTCACCTTCTGGCTTGTAAGAGATGACTGCTCTGGGAATTCTACCGATCTCCATTCTCTCAATATATCCTCTCCAGTGATGACGATTATCTTCAACTTTCTGAAGTATGAAGAATATATTGAGCTCTCTTCGTATTTCTACATTATAAAGTCTTTCTTCTATCCAAGTTTCTGAGCCGTACAGGAGTATAGGGACGGCCATGAATTCATTTATAAAATTTAAGCATTGTTTCTTTTCGAGCTTTATTTAAACGTGAGTTTCTAATTTCAAAATGAATTGAGCTTGATTGAAAAATTATTCTCTATCCCCCCCTATTATTAGAAGTTGTGACAAAAATGTAAATAAATATATGTTATTTTGAAAAATAAATTTGAATATGAATCAGTCAAGTGTCTGACACTTTTTTGCTTGTGAAAAAAGTATAGACTAGGGGAATAAAAAACTAATATAAGTGACTCAAAATTTGAGCAATGTTCATTATTGTATTGTCTTAGTGTTAATCAGTATTTCGATAGTGCTATATCTAATAATGAAAACAATCATCAGTACCTATTACTGAATTATTCGATAATTAAAAATCATAGAATAATAGTACAAATTTGTTAGTCTTAAGAATGGTGAAAATGGTGCTTTATTTGCAGAAAGATGCTTCAAAAAAAAAAAATTCTTTTCAAAATAATGCCCCAAAAACGGTCACTTCTATAGTCTAATATGCTTGCAAGTCTACTTTAGTACTGAAGAAATTTTAAAATATTATTTCCACTTGAATATACCGTATTATTACGTCTAATGCATCATACCTTTCCAAAGTACAAAACGGTTTTTAATGGGAGTCAATTCAATAATATCGGAAATACGGGGAAAGTTTTTCAGACGGTTGAGCTGCAGACTGAAACTTTATATTCTTAACATCACTATTTTGTAAATATCTGATCCTAAATTAAAAATCAGGTTATCTATTCGAGAGGGGCTGCTTCTATTTTCTGTCCCATAATATAATAATGAAAACAACCATCACTAATACCTATTACCAGCGGCGGTCCCAGGGGGGGGGGGTGATGGGAGGGATATATCCCCCCCGAAATATCAAGATGGATCCCCCTAAAAAATAATTTATTCATAATTATTATGTATGCATAGTTTTTGCGAGAAATAAATTTAATCTGTGTCATTGTTTCTTGTTAGCTAGAAGAATAAACACTCAACCAATGAAAGAAAAGAAGCCACGCCATTCACTTTTGAAGTAAATCACAATAATTTTTGTATTATTCTTAATTTTTTATTTGTGATATTCTTTCTTGTAAACTTAATAAATGTACATTACATTGTTGTGTAACAATTTAAGTATTTTTTTGGCTATTCCTTTGTAACTTACATGTTGAAAATAGGGCCTAACCATAAAGAAAAAATTCGCAGTGAACATAAATAAATAAATGTTTTATTCCCCGTAAATGACATAATAAAATGATTTATTTGACACTTGATTTATTTTTGATTTCATTATACGTTTATTTAACTGAACTTTGTCATCATGCTCGCTCATTAGCTCATTAAATAATCACATTGACTTTCAATCAATTTTCTTTGTGTAGCTAAAGGAAATCAAAGGAAAAGCACATACTATGGTTGGGTCCTATTTCACCCCGGTACAATAAACTTTAAATGAAAAACTATTTTATTAGCTAACATAAATACTATTAGCTTGAACATATTTTAGAGCTCAAACACGTATAAAAATACGTTTTTAGGCTTTAAATTCCACATTTTTTCCCCGGGGGGGTGGGGGGGACCCAGTGGTCATCCCCCCCACCACGAAATGAAATCCTGGGACCGCCACTGCCTATTACCATAGACCAACCATCAAGGACTTATCCTTATTCTAAGATATTACTAAATTATTCGATAATTAAAAATCATAGTACACAATTGTTAGTCTCAAGAAAGGCTAAAATAGTGCTTTATGTGCGAAATGTTGTTTCAAAAATAGCAAAGTTTATTTTTAAAATAATCTCTCAAAAACTGTCACTTATAGTATGGCCTTATGTTTGGGGGTCTACTTTGGTATTGAAGAAACTTCTAGACATCATCAACTTAATACCATAAAATTTTAATGAAACTTTATCCTCAAATCATCACTTCAGCATGTCATATATCTGATCCTAAATTAAAAATAATGTTAGATCTATTAGTGATTATTGAGGTTTCTAATAGTTTCATGCTTATTTGAATAATTTCAATAAAATGCTTCTAATTTACGCTTTATAATTCAAGATTAATTTCTGATAGTTCCTATCTAGTCCATGAGAAATTCTGTAAATGAGCCTATATATTATAGTTTATGAGAAACACTTTTCTCCTGACCATGTGAAATATGTAATACGGCGAGAGAAACACTGCTAGGCGTTCGTTACGGTACCGTATGTGAGCTTTGGATAAAACAGTCGATGACCTCATTGGGAACACTTTAGAAAGGAAACTGTATTCGATATCTCTTTCACATCTTCAAATGGTCGACCAGACGTATTCAAGTATGATGGCCTTCCACACTTTCACCCGATTTTTACAAGCCGTCTACAAAAATCAAGACTCTCCTAATGAAAAATAAGAGTTTAGATTAAGTTTTCGAAGTTATCGCACAGTATTTCAATTTTATGAAGTTTAAGATACATACTTTTTTATAAACTTGATACCAAGGTAGACCTATTATTATAATATTTTTTATAAGATCCTTGGAGGTAATCAGATTACCAGATTTTTACAAGCCGCCTACAAAAATTAAGACTTTCCTAATGAAAAAGAAAAGTTCATACTACGTTTTCGAAGTTATCGCACAGTATTTCAATTTTATAAAGTTTAAAATACATATTTTTTATAAACTTGATACCATGGTAGACCTATTATTATTATTATTATTATTGAAACAATTTACAACCTTTTTGGAGGTATTCTTGAATAAATAATATGCTGTAAAAAGCTCTCAAAAATTCCTAGGTTATCCCTTTAATGAATAATCATTTTATTATCATGGATAATAATTATCTATATAATATTTTTTATAATTATAATAAATCTATAGATTGATAATCAATCATTATATTTTATACATTAATATATATAAAAGCAACTCAGCTACGATAGATCATTTAAATATATTATATTTTATTTGAGATACTATAGACATTTGGTGTTGATAGATGAATAACAGCGCCTTTATTGAATAATAACTATATCATTATGAATAATAATTATATTATTATGGATAATAATTATCTTTATTACATTTTTTATAATGAATTATAGATTTGAGATTGATAATTAATCATTAAAGACATTTATATGTATGGCAACTCAGATAGCCTATGATAGATAATTTATATATATATTATTTTAGATATTACAGACAGATATTGGAGTCGACATATAAGAACAGATTATTATTTCTAACTAGCGGTTCACCCGTGCGTTGCAACGGTATTTTAGTTTTTTTTTTTTTTTTTGAGGATGAAACCCACATAGGTCTGAGACCTGTGCGTGGGTAATGAGTTGGATGATGGATGAGTTGGACCTACAGTTTTAGGTGGGTTCCGAACCACCGGGAAGTGATTTTACAGCAGAGATCAGTGTCTTTTTTGCTGGCCAATCTAATCGGTCACCGTTACGAACAGGACCTACAAGAACGCAGCTTATCTCTCTGATTGAACAGATACCTGCTACGCCTCGCGGCTATCACTTCCCTAGTTATAATAGTGCTAGCTGGCCTGACGCGCATTGCTGCGTTCTCATAAAAATTCTCCTTGATTTTATCAATCGCCACCTCCCGCTGAGGTTACATTTCAAATTAGGAAAGAAGTTATATAGTCCTAGGGCTATTCCAGCTGATCATAGAGGCTTCGCTGTTTTCTTAATCACCACCTCTGAATGAAGAAACATTTCAAATTTAAACCTCCTACGACTATAAGGGTAGAAGAAGCTAGGTTTTTTATTTTAGTATTCGCCACCTCCCGCTGAGGCTGCATTTCAAATTCCTAGCTGCATTGGTTAACAGATGTCATCAACCTGGCATAATTACATTTCATCATATCCAGCCATATGTTTCCTACATATTGCAAGGCTCCGACTGCATGGTAGCCTACATGCAAAGTGCAAAGTCTTTCACTGTTCAAAGACAGCGTAAATAACGCCGCTAAGGGGACTGCCATATGATTAAAAACTGTTGACTTCTATCAGCTGTTCCTTTAAGCTGTTTGGCCGGCAAGTTCAGTAGGTTAGGTCTATAAAATGGATTAATTAATTATTATTAGCTCTTCTATTAAAATTTATGGTCAGAAACCATCCCCAATATTCACACAACATATATTCCCAAAGTTTCATGCCGATCTGTCAAGTAGTTTTGGAGTCTATAGGGAACATACATACATACAGACAGACAGACATTCATTTTTATATATATAGATTAAAACTGACCCTGTTTAACTTTTATACAATGTTTTACTCCCATATATTGGAGATGTTTGAGGAATGCATTTCACTTCTGAGTCCAATTTCGTGAGCCTCCAGGCTGACGAAGCTTCTTTTCAGAAAAGAAGTGCATTCCTTAAACATCTCCAATATATGTGAGTAAAACATTATATAAAGGTGAAATACAGTATCAGTTTTAATATTAGATTGTTCGTTAAGTATTTCGTCATGGAAAACATCACAGATTATTATTTATTGGAATGGTAGAAAAGTAAGTAAGTTTATTGAAGAAAAAAGAAAATGTAGTTTTCTTATCTCACACTCTATGTGAAAAGTAATTTTCTATTATCAGTATGGTTCCTCTTTCATTTTTATAAATAATATAACATTTCAAGTGCCATTAAGTGTGATATTTCAGCAAAATGGAAATTTCAACCAAAATGAGTGGAATATTTGAGTCCTCTTCAACCCAAAGTATGTTTTCTTACATAACTTACAAGTGGACATGAATTTCTTCACTATAGGCCTGTTGTAGTAGATGAAATAATTTTTTATCCCTCTTCCCTCTAGGGATCTCTTCTACCTTTTAGGGTTGAGTGTGAGAGAGGACCAAGAGTCCTAACTCCGCCCTCAATAAAGGCAATTAATCAATCCCACATCCTAAATTGAAACTCATTCTCAAATATCTGTTATTGTTCAATTTTAATTAAGAATAATGATTGTAGATTTTTGCGTGCTGATAATAACCCATGTGCTGAAGTTCGTGACGTGTGTGGGCAATGAGTGTATGTTAATTTTTTTTTTCAAATTACGTCTTGTAGACTCCGGCTATGGAGTTTAAGACAAGTCAAATCGGATCAGCAATTATATTCTCTAAAAAAATAATGAAGTTTCAAAAAAAATGAAGTTCTCTTTTCTCACACCCTATGTGGAAAGTAATTTTCTATAATCAGTATGGTACCTCTTTAATTTTTATGATTTTTTTTAGTTACAATTCGTTAATGCAAATATTCAATTCAAATTAGTTGAGATGATGCTCAATTTTGATCTGAAAGGAACACTTGTACACTATAAAAAGCTATTTCAATTAAATATTTTCTCAAAAGTTTTTTAAATACCGTACTTTAATATTTCCAAAACTCTTCAGAAACTGCGCTAGCTTGTTATAGAATTTCTTACCAATATACCTAGGTTTTTGTTCGAATAAACTACTATTGTGACTCACCTAGTGGTAATTACCTCAGCTTCGTGTAATAAAATAGTGTTTGTTAAGATTTTGCTTTATATCACTCATTTTTTTGTCTATGATACGTTTGCTATAGATGGACCTACATTTTTAGTTGGGTTCCAAACTAACAGATAAGTGATAATAAAGAAAATTCCAATTTCAATTTAGTGTATTCAAAAATAAAAAACTACATGTCAAACATATTAAAGTAAAAAAAGCGGCATGCTAAATGAATTGGTTGACCAACAGCTAAAGAAGTTTTGATTGATTCTCTTCCCAACAGGATAAATACAACCTTACGGAGAATGTGCGCTTGGTGAGGATGCCAAAAGATGAGCTGCGCCGTCTGGCAGCTGAGCCATATGAGTTCTCATCGGAGTCCCGCGCTGAGGAGCCCGAATGGGACCAGTTCGTCAAATTCCTCATGCGCAAAGTTGAGCGCTTTGTCAAGTCATCTGCGTTCGAGGTTCAGGTGCCTGATGAGGTCACTGTGCAGGGCAGGTACGCGCCAAGGTTCATCGATGAGATCTACAGCGAAATTGACACTCTCGAAGATAAAAACGACAGCCCTTTCTGTAAGTTATAAATTTTACATCAAAATGACCACTCAAATGGGACCTACTTTTAACTGTGAATTCATTTATTTATTATCAAAATAATATTTATTTGATTTGCAAATCATTGATACCGCCAGCTGGAAGTCATGGTTGTCAGTGGTGGAGAGGGGTTGGGGGGGGGGGGGTAGCTAAGGCACAGCTTTTCCCAAGATGCACAAAAATGCATACGTATCAACTGTAAAACTTCAATAACAACTTCTAATTATAACTATTAATTAGAAATAAAAAATTAAATTAAACTAGTCAAACTAATTTTTAGTTTCTCAACATTAAAAATGATTGATTTTGGATTTTATCTCAATGCTATTAATGTATAAAGACCTCTCACTCCTACCGACATTATAGAGTTTTATTATACTCTATCATACTATTAACTATTATACATTTATTCATCTATCACACTTATTTTATTGTATTATCATAATATTATGCGGAATAGAACTATACATAAATTAAACATCTATTTTCAAGAGAGATTAAAAAATTATGTACATAATATAAGACTACAACTTGAAATTATTTAAATCATCAATTTATCGATATCAATGGATATATATATCGATTTATTAATGAAAATTAATATTCCTGGATTTCTTGTTCCATGAAGAACTGCGTTGTTAATATTAAATAGTAAACTCAAAAACGTTCGGCCTAAAGAGTAAGTAAAATATTTCTTCTTCTTAATTAAAATTGACTGCAAGGCGTTAAATTCACCTAAAAAGTTAAAATTAATAAACCCAACTATGGCATGTGCCATTTTCTAGAGTATCTGGTCACTTTTCTTATCCGGCTACTTCAAGCGACCATCACATTATGTTATTTAAAAAGTGGAGAGACTATATGCCTTCAAAAAACAATGAACAAGAAAGTTCAGCAGAAAATTACGGACTATTTTTAAGCCTAATAATCTACAAAGCCTTATTTTGTGAGTAATTTTTACCTCCATCTTTATTTAAAATTAATTCATGTTATCTGAATTCGTAATATTTTTATGTTCATTACTTAACTACTTTTTCCTACAAATACATTTTCTACTTGTTTTACAAACATGTGTATTTTTCTAAAAAATAATCCCAAAAGAGATTTAAACACTACTTTTACTACACTATTGATTACATATTATTATTAGGTATAATAAATTATCGTTTTTATAATAGATTGGTTTATCTGGCCAGGGGCTCGGTCTCGTGGTGGCCGGATATGAGGAGTTCTACTGTAATCAACTAGGGCATAGTATGTCATGTTCTAGAGTAGGGGTACAGGGTCAATATTCAGTACCGTGAGTTCATATCTTGTTTGAAATTATTGTTTCCATACTCTTTCTTTCTGTGTCCAATATGCGGCTCTTGTTTGGGAGCCATTCCATAGCACTGCCATCAATGATTTAGAGAAATTTCAGAACAAATTATTGAGGTACCTTTATTTTAAGAAATTCAATACGTTTTGTCCAAAATGGCTTTCTCCACTGAATACGTTTTGTCCAAAATGACTTTCTCCACTGAAACCCAAAGGCCAACTTTTAATGTTCAAAAGTTGAAAACAAGAAGATTTATCAAAGCCTTACCGTACTACTGTTGTATGAAATTCTAAATAATAATGTATTCATACCAGACTTTATAAATTTGTTGAACTTTTATGTTCCATACAATAGACCAAGAATTAATATACTATTTCAGATACAGTTTGTCCGAACCGCTCATAATTTCAACTCCTACGATGAGATTGTACAATAGACTCAACACAATCATTGATCCTTTCTTTGATCGATATACTCTAAATTCAAAAAATCTTGTGAAATATCATGCCGCTCTTGATAATTAAATTGCTTTTTCCAAGCTCTACTAACTCATTTTTCATATTTTTCTTTTTTCAGTTTTTTTCTTTTTAAGTTCTATAGTACCGTACCTTACCTCATAAATATCGTCTCTTCTAATCTTATTATTTTGTTGTTTTAGTTATTTGCTGATCATGAAGTGATGTATTTCTTTTGGTTTTTTTATTTTTCTTTTGTTTAAATAGTGCTCAAGTAAAATGTCAATAAGGCTCTTAATGGACTTTCTGTTTATTTCTGTGAGCTTTTTATTCATGTAGCCCCTATATGTATTGAATAAACAAATAAATAAATTCATGAATCTCTGAATTAATTCATGTTTTTTTTCATGTATTTCTCATGTATTTTTTCATGTTGCAGCAAGAACCAAATTCAAGAAGCTCTTCATTCCCATGCTGATAATTTTGAAACTGTTCAAACTGAAACTCCTACTGTTTTTGCCGTTAATACTAGGACTTGCATCCTTCAAGAAGGTGCTTGGTTTCATAGCACTCGTTGTACCAGGAGTAATCGGCTTTTTCAAGCTCTGCAAGCCCGATTTGCATCACAATTACGGCAGCTATGGTCACAGCAGTTTCTATCACAGTCCGCCACACAAGTATAACTTGGGTGGATTCTCACTACCAGATCGTAGAGTGCAAGCTGATCGGTTACACTCCTATCAGATGCTGGATAACTCAGGGCAGGTGTCATTCAAGGAATCACCAACCGAAACTGATCTGCCCTACCATGGCTATTATCAACAGCAACCTACTAAAAAGTAGAACAGCTTGCAGTGAAAACAATTCGTCAATGTAAATAACTTGTTTGGAGTAGTAGCCTAAGATTTTGCTCAAATTAGCTGTTTTCATATTATTTGATCATTTGCTTGAACATCGAGCAAAGAAAAAAGTCAAGAATTATACGAAGTTGGATTTGAAGGAGCTGACAATTTTGCAAACTGCCAAATATACAGAACATAATTATTTATGAACTTAGAATTCCTCAAATTGACCGGCAAATGTGTAGCCCGTGATTCGATTCCCGGCGTTGACTATAAAAATATTGTTTGTGCAGTAGCGTTCACCGGTTTCCATCAGCTATTAAATGCTGTTGTCAATATCCGCCATTGCGGAAGTCTTCAGTATAATTGATGGCAATTTGAGGAATTCGAAATTGATAAAATTAATTAATTATTCAAAAATTGTAATCAATATGTAAAACCTAGGCGTCTAGAATATTTTATAATTCGACTTTTGAGCAAAATTTTTTTTAACAAAGTTGAAAAATTATTTATTTTTATTTGGTACAAAATATAAATGGAAGCTTTCAGGCATACGCCCAAACACAATTTTTAAGGGCATGCTTCCTTAACACAATTTCCATAGAATCATCTTACTGTATAGTTAAAATCATAGATACATTTTTAAAAGTTGTGTACATTGTATATATTGTTTTTTCATATTTCACTGAATATTTGTAGTCAATATTTTTACACCAGGTGTTTAGAAAATATTCTAAATATAGAGTTGTAGTAGATTATTTTTGTCAATTCAAATTAGTTGTTACAAATTTGTTATTCTGAGAGTTCTAGTAGAATATTATATTCTGAACGTTTATTCAGAGGCCCTGAACTTATTCAGGTGCGACCTGATAACTCTGACACCAGACCTGAGCCAGCCAGGTCACTCAATATTATTATTATTTATTAATGTCTTGTGCAAAGCTAGGTACTGCAGATATCCAGTGAAATGAATTGGAATATATTCTAAACGCTTTGTCTAAAGCAATTGCACATTTTTAATGAAATTTCTTTTATTATTTTAGTATTTTCCAACTTTGTTGAAACAATTGTTATTATCTTGAACGATTTGTGTAAAACAAGTGTAGATATTCAATGAAAATGTTCTTGCTATTTAATAATGTTTATACTTTGTTAACAAATTTGTTATTTCCTCGAAAGTCATTAAAAAAATGCAATGACTGTATATTATGCGAACTTTGTAATAAATTTGTGAAACAACTGCAGGCATTCAATGAATTTATATGAACGGTTGCCATAAAATAACTGGTGGAGCAAATGGCTGCTTCCAGGGTTTGTTTTCCTTTTGTATGATGAGGGTTTTTTGTATGACTCTCATTCAACTCAAAACAGTCGTTAAGTCACGTCAGAGGCCCTGAACTTATTCAGGTGCGACCTGATAACTCTGACACCAGACCTGAGCCAGCCAGGTCACACGATATTATTATTATTATTTTAACTCATTACCATGCACAATCCTGATTGGGCTTATGTGAGAATAATCGATAGAAAGAAATTAAAATAAAAATATACATAGAAGACTGATCACGGCTATGATAAATTCAGGAGACTCTTTCCCATCATAAGTAAAAAAAATCATATGTAGATTTCCTAATTTCTTTAAAAAATAGATATTTAATAAAGCTTCTGTCATATACCGTACACTTTGTACAATTTGTTGCATACTTCTAGTTGCCTATCCTGTCCTTTCTTCTTGCGTTTTTAGTTCTGAGGTGTGCCAAAAAATTCAGTAAAATATTAGCAATAGTGTTGATAATGATTTTCAACAAGGAGGTTATGTCTGGGCTGGCATATTAAATGTCTTCTTGCTCGGCCATCTTGAAACATGCTGCTCAAGTGCTTACGACTTATGTCCGGTACAATTAAATGGTAAAATTTTCTGTGCTACTCATCTACTGCATTACTTTTTCTAAAGCACATATATGAATAACATTTGGTATAGTATAGGAGCAAAAGTGAATTCATTAAATTTATCAGCAGTGTGTACATAGCTATAGAAAAGTACAAGCGTGTAGTACTCAAATTCTGTCTCTCTTTTAACATTGTATTAACAGACTATTCAAATCAAAAGGAGGAGATTTACTAATGCATCAGATTTGAATCAGTCTTCAGAGTTAAACTCTTAGAATTAACTCTTAGATGTGTTAATACATATATAATTGAATGAAAGTAATAAATAATAAACTACATAGTTCTACAAAATAGCTACAAAATAATAATTATAAAAATATCATAATAATGCAAGAAAATTATAAATTAATGTAAACGAAAAATATAATAATCAATTGATTTGAGCTCTTACCAAATTTTCAAGTTGTGTTACTTCCTGATCTATCATCCAATTAAAATTTTTTTTTTTGAACCAGTAAATAATTGCACAGTTATTTCATTTTAACTCAGTTGTTTCATCTGTCTTAACGCAGTTGACACGTTATTGACAATATTCCATCACTAAGAATTTCTGAAAATATAATGTCTCAAGAGCAGTCATAAAAACTTGAATAGAATCGTTACCATTATAGTTATTATAAGACTTGTATATAATATTATTAGAAAAATCGATTCATGGAGTGTCAATTACTGTAGGCTATTGGTGAAATTGGAAATTCAATGAGGAACGAGATAAAACGAGTTTCTTTTTGGATTCTCAAAAAATGTATTCTTATCATTTTAAGATCTTGAAATAGCTTTATTCCTGCCAATATTTTAACTAAGAATGATTGAAGGTAGAGTTATTCAAGTATATTTTGAATATACATGATAGAATAAACATATATATCACTATTAAATTTTGAATAAGAATACTATTACATTTTTATGTATCATGAAAGTGGCTGCAGTTCATTACTTTTATTACAATTGTTGGTGATTCCCTAATTATCAGATATACAAATTTAATGGAAAAATAACTGTGGGAAATTCTATTGGAATTGAATTTATTCTCAAGTTTTAGAGTCAGGTCTTCTTGTGATTGGAACACAGTAATTAATTATTGTTATAAAACAAAATGCAATAAAAATATAATCAGGCTACAATATGTTGTAATTAACAAAAAATAATTTCGAAAGAGAAGAATATATATTGGTATATTCTAGTACGTGAAAATATATCAATTATATGTATATACAGCAATATAGCAGAAAACTATTTTCTAACATAACTTATAGACTGTTGCACTATTTAAAAAATTGAACTGTTTTCACAACAAATCAAAATGATTTCAGGCTGATTATTTTATTTGGATGTTGAAATAACATATTGAACATCAATTAATTCATCTCATAGTTGATTATTATTATTGTGAATTATTGTTATTTGATACGGTGCAATAAACTTGTAAGATGTACAATGATTAGAAAGTTTCTTCTTTTATTTATTGTGAGTTGATAAAATATATTTTATTCTTAGCCATATAATAATTTTCATTCTACCTGTCAGTTATATTTATATTTGACAAAATAATGCAAAAACTAGTAGTTCTGTAAACAGTAGACCTCACGCCCAAGAATGAGAGAGCTCACACAGTGGAGCATCGATGATAGTCAACATTGCGAAATCTAACACATGCTTTAAAATGGTGGTATTCACATGGCTCCAGCGTGAAATACACTATTTTAAACCATGTGTCTGATTTTGCAATGATGATTATCATATTCTTTAAGGGATGTAGGTAAGAATCTAAAAAAAATAGTATCTTCCGGTATCTCGCCTTTATTAAAGTACAAGTTACAATGTGGTGTCTCTTGCGCAGTCCACCAGCGGGTGGCCTTGTATTTATATAAAAGCATTTTTACAAGAAAATTCCAGTGTATCTTTGTTGATGTATCTTTGCTTTTCAATAGATTCTGGAACAGAGTAAAATAAAATAGTTATCTAGATTCACATTTAATGCATGAGATTGAGCAAGAGCGAGGAGACAAAGAGTGTAGCAGGCGCCAAGTCATTGTGTAAAATAACAAATCAATATAAACAAAGACGCGACGACACTGTTGACACTTGCAGGCACTTAAAGAACGTTCTCCTCTTCATTTGGGCTCTTTAAAAATATTTTCAATAGTTATTTATGTTCAAATATGAAGTAAAAAAGTATTATGGAACTACATCAAATTGATAAGGACCCAAGGTAAGAAGAATCAGGTAGGTACCGCATAATAATTTTTTTGATGGCTGGATGATAGGTTCACAGTATTATAGAATAATATCGTTTTGAAATCGTTTAATTTCGAAAAAAACTAAGAACTTATGAATATTTTGTGATTCTGTACTTCAATGATTTATAGAGCTCAAGGATGTTGTAAGAATAATTATCTCTGAAAATCCATTTGTTACTCTTGTGCCCAGAGCCAATAAAAAGTAGCTTTACTAGACGAATTTATAATTTCTTCCAAATTTGATAAATTTACTAAAAACCTAAATTATTGGTTGATAAGTTTATCTATTGAAATGGCTAGTAACGAACAGTAATGCAATGTCTGTATGAATAATGAATTTTAGAATTGGCCGTATATTAAGGCCATTTAATTGAATTTTCATTTACCTATTATTCTATGAATTACAAACGGTACTATTATAAAATATCTTCAACTGTTTCTTTATAATAGGTCAGTATTGGTCATCAATTTGGATTGGGAGGGCTCCTCCTCTAGTTCAATTTCCAAGTATTGTGGAATAAAACCTGTGTACAGCTATTTTGGAACATGATGGCCAATTACATGTACCTGAAACTTCCAAATTTGTAAGACTTGTTGAATTATTTCTATAATAAGCCTATCTATTTTAGGTACGGTACGTATTCTATTCTTTAACAGTTCTGGGGAGGGGGGCTACTACTGTCCTCCCGAAGATAAACTTCTGAATTATTTGTTCATGAATTATACACTCTCAATGCAAAGATACGACAGGCTATTGCCCATTTCCGTTTTCCTCACAAACTTGCAACAAAAAAATCCAAATTTTAGTTCATGTTTAAGTTCCACTGAAATAATTTATTACAATAGCCCATTTTCATCTGCCCCGCCTAGATCCACAACTAACAACTATTGTTTTTTTCATTCATATTTCTGAAAATTGTATCTAGTGTATCCCCTTTTCGTGCAAGGGGACCGTGTCCCTGCTTTGCCCTCCCCAGAACAGCTTCTGTTTATATCTGGTGTAGGCTATTATTTTTATTCATATTAAATTTAGTGTATCCTCTGTCTGTCTGTGGGGGCACGTGCTCCTGTGCCACCTCCTAGACCTGCTACTGATTATATTTAGAGTGTATTCTTTATCCATTTTACTATAATATCTGGTGTAACATCTGTCTTTAATGAGGGGGGGGGGGGGGGGAGCACGTGACCCGGTGTCCCTCTAGATCCGCTACTGTGAATGGCCGTCGCCGGCATCTTTACGGCATTAGCGCTAGTGAGCAATCCAGTTACTACTAACTACTAATGTATAATGAAATATTTTCTTTCTTGAGGTAAAATTCTTGTTTAAATAATAATTTCAAATAAAAATAATTATTTATTATTCTCTCAGATTATGAAGTCAAGAAAGTGATAACCGAAATATATTATCAAGTTGAAGACAACACTGCGCTGGAAGATCAGCTGATCATACATTTTTCATCTGCTAGCTGCCAGCCTGCCTAATGAACAAGTATGTGTTGAGGTTGAGAGTTAGGTTGGCGATAAATTTTTGGGTGTTGGAAGTGAAATGACTCAAATATTCTTGTAATTTCCCGGAATAATCAGTCTTTTCCTTCTACGTTTTTGATTCATCTTCCTGCTGAGTTTCATTGGGTTGTGTCTATGACTGGAGCTACACAGTTATAACGGCAAGTGTCTTCTCTGTTCATTACTACCACTAGTAGCTCAGGTTTATTCATTTTTATAATGTGAATGTGGACTCTTTGATAGTATATTTTTCATACTTGTCTAGTTCAGTTTTTGTAGAATTTCCTCTTATTACCATTTCGTCAAAGTTAATGATTTTTTGGCGACTATAAGTTCGCATTATTTTAACTTGGGCTGAAGGCTGTATTTTTCAAAACATCTCAAACTCCCTGTATCCTAGAGTAAGTTACTCAATCAGTAAGTTATTTTTATTTTGAAATTTCATTCTTAAAATTGATGAAGGCTACTTTGAATTTGTATATGCTAATACTAATAAATTTCAAATTCTCATTGTAGTACCACTTCATTGTAGGATTATTTTTCACCATAAATATACTTTGAATAAGTTGATTCAATTCAATTCTCGTTCATTGAAAAGGTCTGTTGGTAAAGATTATAATAATGATGATCATTTACACTTACCTGAACGCCCAATTACAGTGGCTTCCCAACTAGAATGACAAGAAATCACCAAAGAGTAAGAGTAAATCAGCTACCTTCAATTTGATTCAATCTTGATATTGGCATGAAATAAATACATAATGTTTGTCCACAGCTGTGACTATCATCTTCACTAGTTATATTGCAAGTAAAGTTATGTTAGCTTCAGTGGCGTACCGAGGTTTCAAGCGCCCTGGAGCAGAAGTGGCTTATTACGCCCTCCCCCCTCCCACAAAAAAATTCAGTCTCACACTTGACCACTCGATTGGGCTGCTCACAGCAGTGCAAACGATTCTCTAGCTTGACTTATAACTGAATTCAAGAGCATTAATTATTATAGCTCTATTAACTACTAACAATTTTCCAGTAACTTACCAGTAATTTTTGTTGTATGTTGCTACTATTATCACTATGACTATACCATCTTAATTTGTCATAAAACAATATATTATATAGTATGTAATGTAATGTGAACGGAATATAATAACACAGTACATTAGAGTAATATATCTGTTGTAAGTAAAAGGCAATTTTCTCTCAAGAACGGCGCGCCCCTCAGAGCCTTGCGCCCTGGAGCGACTGCTCCACTCGCTCCATTATCGGTACGCCACTGGTTAGCTTGGTTTACTTCATTTTTTTCATATGCAACCATTAAAAGTATAAAAATCTAAACTAATCTAAAGTATAAAATCTAAACTATCTAATCTACTCCATCTTTATTTGATGAAATATGAAGCTCAGTTGCAACAGAGTTACAATTTACAATCCTTTATCTGTAAAGGTAGCCTATCTGTTCATTTTTTCTATCTATCTGGCATTTAAAGTGTATCAGCCTACCATTAATCTTATACAAATATTTTAAAAAATAAGATAGGTCTACCGTACCGTACTGTGTTTTACCTTTATTTTCAATTTTTATTTTGCTAGATAATTTAATATTCGAAATTCATGAAATAAAGTGTGTCCATAAAAATGAGATCACCAAAATTATCGATGCAATTGTACGAAATAAATGTTCAATATGCTACTAAACATGTAGGATATAGGTGTACAGTATTACATATTAAAAAAAAAATCCATTTAGAAGACCTGTTCAAGTACTGTAGGCTACCTATTTTTCTTATGCTCATGAATCATGTAAACTCGATCAGTGGTATAAGCCCTTCAAAAGACTTGACTGACTAGTTAGCTGCTACTTTAATATCCATTTACTGAGGCAGAGGAGGTAAAACAAATTGGCACTAACGTTCGCGCTACACTTGGCCAACTCTATCATAATCTTGTACAGGTGCGGCAGCATATATTCAATTTTAAAAACTTAATAGAACACATTTTATGTATCAGAACATTCTCACTTGTTTTTATTCTATTATTTAGACAGAAAGAAATAATCAAGGGCTGAATGAGATTCGAGCTCAAGACTAAAGTAATAGCAGCTATCCAGCCGTCACAATATTTATGCTACAAAAATTGTGAATTATGACCAATGCTAATACCATAATTAAAATACAGTATGCGGAGACATAACTTCTTTTTTTCGAAACTTGGTAGAGCCCATTGTATGAATTAGACAATTCTTATTGGTTTTCTATTATGTAGGCACACCCAAAGTTTTGTTTTACTTAGTTTTGAAGATAAAATCAGATAGGTGATGAGTCCTATTTGCCATAAACTGAGTACCGTAAACTGTTTCGAGGGAACATTTTTAGAGTGCCCCATCTCAATTAGGGGCGATTTGGGGTGGCCGGCCCGCTCTACCGGTTTGGCCCCTTGTGATTTTTCTATGGGGATTTTCGAAATTCCGTGTTAATGCGTTTGAGGGCCCTACAAGATTTGAAGTTAGCATCTAGGAAGGAATTGCCAACATAACGCCTGCTATGCTGACAGGAATAATGACATAAGCCAGAAATCGGTTAAGTCTAATTTGACGGACGTCCCACCTGATTTATTGATCTTCAAAACTAAGTAAAACAAAAATTCAGGTGTTTGCTTACATTACAGAAAATAAATAAGAATTTCTGGTTCGTACAATTTCAAGTTTTGAAAAAAGGAAGTTATTTTTATTTCGGTTTTTGTATTTGTCATAATCCACGAATTATTTAGCATAAAAATATTGTAACGGCTAGCTTGCTGCTATTCCTGTGGTCTTGAGTTCGAATCTCGTTTTTCCCTGGATTTTTTTCATTTTGTCACCATTCATCCTTATTAAACACGTGTCTCTGACTCTTGTGGGCATCACCCAACTATGTAAATTGTAAAATAAATATGCTGCTGGATTTCACTATTAAAATATGCGTCAGTAGCTCATGAATGATAGCATTACATTTTATGACACAAATTATTACAGGTATTGGGCAATTTCACTCAGCTAATTAAATTGTTCCGAGTTTACTTGCATGTCTATTATGCAAGGAATGTTAGAGGTGTCAGCAATTATTTTTTGTAAAATTTGCTTTATTCGTATCTATTTCTGTCCAAAGGAGTTGCATCATCGAACTAAAATGGTGTTAAAAACGTATTTTCGAGTAGTTGGACGTTCAGTTTTATTTCTTTATTTTTCTGATACTCGAATCAATTGAATTTCAAGATTTTTTCTGTTCACTGAAGTCATTCATGGCGTGCATCTCATTAAATTAAATATTCATTAAAAATTCATAGCAAATATAAAAACAAATATAAAATTCATTATCAGTTGCCAATAAACAAATCCTAATGTATAAAAACACAAAAAATTAATGGAAGGGTTTCAATGATCAATTATATATTCGTTTATGTCTCTGTAGTCGGTTTTGGCTTTGAGTGACGTCTCAGACCTCAACATTCGATAAATGTCTACACAGCGAAGTAAATTGAAATTTAAATTGCTATCAAGGATGGTATTACACTGTGTGTCAGTGTAATTGCCTTGAAGTATGTGTGACCTTGGCTTTTCTCATCTTATGCCCGGCTGCTCAGTCGCTCTGAAAATTCAGTAGCTATTAATTCAATAGCGGTCTTAAGGCTTGTTTCTTACATACCCGGCAGTCAGGTACCCGGTGTCGTTTACCCGGCATAATTACATTGTATCATATGATTTCAAAACCCAGTTAAGTGTAAAGCGCTCGCTTTTTACAATGTCCCTAAAAACACCGGTTACCCGACTGTCTGATATGTGTGAAACAAACCTTAGGGCCGCATTTAATTCAGTAACTACTGAATGATTTTCTGAATGACTGCGGAACCGGGCATTAGTTTCGTTTTTATTAGCTTTCCTAATAAGGGGTACCTGCCCACTTTTTTTTTATACACTAGTTACCATAATATTACTATATTAGTTGAGGCGAGGCTTAATTTTGATATGAAAGGAACTTTTGTTCACGATAAAAAGCTTTATCAACTAAATATTTTTTCAATTGTTTTTAAAATATTTCTATACTTTCAAGACTCAAACCGCGGAAGCTTGTTGTAGTTTCCTACCAATATAACTAGGTTTTTGTTTGAATAAGCTACTATTGTGTCTCACCAAGTGATAATCTTCGGCTTCTTGTATTATAATCGTGAACGTCAAAATTTTGGTTAATATCACTCTTTTTTACATATAAAGTATCTTCATATACATATAAGTAGGTCACAGTTAGGAGTCAGTCTCTTGAACAAGGCCTACACGAATCTAATCTATTTGCTCTTTCTATACACCTAACTCTGTGCAATGGCCTGAAAGACTGGGTTGAAGTGATTGGATATTACAAAAAATCTTATGATATATTTTTTCATGATGATATTCATCGGTTTCCATCTAGCTATTTCATACTTTTGTCAAAGTCTGCAGACCGGAGGTCTCCAGTGTGATTTTTGTGTAGCATTGAAAGGATTCTTGAAAATTGATCAGTTGAACTGAGCGTTTAAAAACTCAATTTTTTGGAGTGCAGTAGTTCAATAATAGTTTATACAACGATTGTATTATGACTGCCTTCAAGCAAAGAGTAAGATTCAAGTTAGAATATGAGCGAAGCGAGTTTTCTAAACACCTTACGAGTTGCTTATAGGCGAAATATAATAAATTGATACATAAAATATGTTATCTCCGACTAACAGTTAATAACGTTTGATTTAACTTACCAATGTATCAGATAACTTGCCCTAAATATAACAAAGCCTGTTCTCGATATTTCCGATTTGAAATCCAGTTTGATTTCGAAACGTTCAATCAGCTGATGTGACTATTGTATAACATTCATTTCGACACTGTTTTGAAGAAATCATGAATTATTCCTTTTGGTCAAGACCTGTACTGAAAGGGAACATTAGTGTTGAAATAGCTTCATTATGACACAACTTTGATGGAGTAAAAAGTTAGCTGTTTAAAGGGAAGTGATAGCCGTAAGCCGTAGCAGGTATCTGTTCAATCAGATAAGCTACGAACTTTCGGTCTCTCTTTGTAAGGGTGACCGATTGGATTTGCCAGCAAAAAGACTGTTCTCTGCTGTAAAATCACTTCCTGGTGGTTCGGCATCCACCTAAAAGTGTAGGTTCAATTTATCAATCACCATCATTCTACTCATTACCCACTCACAGGTCTCAGACTTATGTGAGCATCATGCTAAAAAAAAATATTTTTCTGTTTACTTTATAGCGTAACCATATATAAATTGAATATTAATAATCTAATATATAAATTATATTATATTATATTAATTTATATATAAATTGATTAATTGAACCGTAAATACATATTTTTTTTTCATTGTTGATATTACTTACGGTACATATTTTATGTTTAAATGGTTAAAAATATTTTCAATTTCTATTTTGTCGTTTTCAGCTCAGCCAGATGGATTTAAACAAGAAAACGAGCTCCCTACAGGATCAGATTGCCAAACTAAGCATTGATAATGTGGCCACTGGACAACAGCCTGTAAAGAAGCTCGGACCCGCCGTCCCTCCAAAACCAAAGAAACCTCAACCACAGGTGAGGCTAGGCCGGGTTTGAATTAAAACTGGACGTACACTGCTCAATGAAAAAGTTGATACTCATTTCAAGAGCGTGTCAGGTTACAACCTGTTAAGAGAAGTTCAGTTTGATCATACTTTGTTTTGTAATACGGCGATTCATTAACTTAGAAGTCATTGGAAAGTTTATTGTCTGTAAATTAAAATTTTTCATTCACACATTGGTTTTTACAAAATGAAAATAAAATGTGTTACAAATCTGGTGTCGTCAGGAAATTCTTAGAAATACATAAACATTATAATTTTCTTTATTCACAAATAATAATAAAATCTGTCACAAATTTGACATCTTTTCAGAAAATCTCGTAGAAACACATGATTGAAATATATCATTAAAACCCACAAATTACTTCTATTAGTTAGTACTAGAATTGCTACTAGTATTTTACTAGTACTACAAGGTAGTATTAGGTATAGTATTAGAGTTAGTACTAGGTACTGCAAGTCTTATGGAAGTTTTTACTTGTAGATTGTAATTGTTAAGCAACAGGTCCCTGATCTGACCAGATCTTGAATATCAAAATACAATAAATACTAAATGTACTGTTTGTGTTAAAGAATTAATACACTGTTGAACGACTTAAGTGAATGTGAATGACTCATGATGTATTATGTGGATGCTATGACAAATAATCTTTTTATTTTATTACGACTCTACCAGAAAGTTCCAACAATTACAAACCCACAAATTACTTCTATTAGTACTAGTATTGCTACTAGTAGCATTATTGTATTGAGATTAATTACGTTTTCTCATCTTGGATTAAAAAATGGCTACATCAGTAATTGATGCTATAAAATTTATGATAGCATAATAATTATTGTGTTGCTTTCCAAACATATTTGTCCAATAACGGTGGCCATACCTGTTATAATTCGATTATAAATCATTTTTATCCATCTTTATGTTCAATTAATTTATTTTCTTCACATATATTGCAGGTGCCGACGCAGAATAGCATTCTGAATGGGCCGTCTCAGCCGGTGTACAATACTCCACTCACTAGTGGATCGGTTGACCGGCGAGCTAGGGACTCGCCAATATATTCCAACATAGAAGCTCTTCCAGGTAAGTTTAATCATAAAAAACTCCAATTGGCAACATTTTTCGATTTACTTGAGCGTTTCTGGTGTCTATTCATGAATGCTCTATGATTGAAAATTTTTGTGTGTAGTTATTGATATAACTACCAAGACAGAACAAATATTTTTCTCGCTCAATGATAATGTATTAGCGAATGTGGGTATCACCTCTGTTAAACTTCTCGGTATACATTTGAACTCAAAACTCAACTGGCAAGTGCATATAACTGAATTATGTAAGAGATTAGCTCGTGTCACTTTCTTACTTCGTAAATTGAAGTTTTGTGTTAATAATCAAGTTTTAAAAACCACCTATTTTGGACTGTTCCACTCTATTCTGGCATATGGTGTTCGCCTCTGGGGAAATTCAAGTCATAGTATTAAGGCTTTCCTATGGCAAAAGAAAGCAGTACGAATCATGTGTGACCTTGCTGCTACGGACTCATGTAGATCAGCTTTTTGCGAACAAAATATTATTACGCTGCCTGTTCTTTTTATTTACCAGAATTTGATATATGTAAAACAGAATATTGCCAATTTCAATACCCATTCAAGCACTCACAATTTTGGTACAAGGAATAGGGAAAATTTAACACTGCCTCATGTTCGCTTAAGGAAAACGTACAAAAGCCACTACTATCAGCAAATAAAATTGTTCAATAGGCTACTTCAAAAAATTAGAGTTCTTCTAGTTAGGAGTTTTGAGACTGTAGTTGACAAGTGGATTACATCCAAATCCCTCTATTCAATACAGGAATATTTTGAATGTGATATGACTGGTTTTTAGGGTGATTGTGACGACAGCATCTTGTGAAATTGTATTTTCTATAATGTATTATTTGTTTTCATGTATTGTGACTATATTGTGACTTTGCCTATTACTGTTGTAAGTTTATTGGCAATAAAGATATCTTATCTTATCTTAAATTTGTGTATAAAACAATCATAGCCTGGAATCGAACCCGGGACCAACGGACTGATAGCTGTTGCTTTGTGTTTCCACCATTTTACTTGAATTTGGTGTCACTCTAGTAGTGTTGATCTCTGTAGAACAGAATAAAATAATATAAAAATGATTTATCAAAAAAAAAAAAAAAAAAAAAAAAAAAAAATGCTCTTGAAATTATAACTACTATGATTTTTAGCCTGGCTTCTAAACCGTCAGCCGAAGACGGAGCCTCATAACTACATTTTGTCATATATGTATTTTTATTGCACAATATCAACTACAGTAATTGAAATTTTAAGTCACATAAACAAAAAATTCACTTTATTAGAGTTAGAGTTATCTATTTATGCACTCATTATAGTACGCAAAACAGCTGAATCCTGCCCTATATTACTTTGCCGCACTCCAGCTAACTTCGCCGCACTCATTTTACTTTGTGACACTCTAGGTGTGCCAACTGAAGAAAAATTTAATGTGTAACTCGTGCTGAAAGTATCTTTGCTGCACTTGAGAAACTATTCCGCACTCGCCTTAAGCTCGTGCGTAATGCATTTCTCTCGTGCAGCAAAAGAGCTACTTTGCACACTAGTTACACACATATCTATTTTTGTAGCCTTTATTATATTGGTACATGTTTTTGCAGAATTTATGGTCTTTCAACTACAGTAAACAGAACCTGAAATTACCTTGTACTGGGTGCTGGTTACTGGTGTGCCAGTATGAAAGGGAGGTGAGCCGACCAACATTTCATAGAGTATAATGCCGAAACTCCACCAGTCGCACAGCTGCGTGTAGCCAGTGTGCAGCAGAACTTCGGGTGCAGTGTAGTTAGGCATTTCTCTCGTGCAGCAAAGAGCTACTTTGCACACTAGTTACAAAATAGCTGTTTGTGTAACTAGAGTGCAAAGTAGCGTTTTTTGGCATCGAGAGAACAGTTTTTTTCACGAGCCGACGGGGAGTGAAAAAAGTTTCTCTAGTGCAGAAACAATACTTTACGCTCGAATTACACATTACATTTTTCCTACAGTAATGTATAAAGTAATTTAAACAGAACAAAACAGGACATACATAACCTGACAATTCCTCACATAACCTATCTTCGGATCAAATCGATTTCAACAACAACTACTGCTGACTATATTGTGTAGCTGAAGCAGAGTAGCCAACCTATTTTTGAATGCAGAATAGGGAACCTACGTATTACATGCTCACAATTTTGTGTTGTTAGGTTGCAAATCTGGAGTGCGGAAAAGTACTTTCCCGCACTGGTGCAGGAATAGACTATTATGCGTGCTACAGTTAGTGCAAAAATAGGCAAATTCCTGGTCACTGTAGGAAAATAAGTATTTTTAAGATGGTTTAGAATAAACATAATAGATCCAATATTGATAAAAAATTTAAAATGGGGTACAAACCGATTATGGTATATCACAATGTTTCTATGATTGAAATTGTCCACCAAGAACCACCTTTATCTCCATGCATCCTTACAATATAAAGCTTGGTTTCTCCAATGACTACCAACTCATTTGCCTCCAAGAGGAAGGAACTTACCCAATCACTTCTTGCTACATTTTTCTAATACATGACATCTTGCTATGAAGTGGTAGACATCTTCCTGCTCCTTTCCATTGCACAGAAAATTTATTTCAGGCATCCAAGGCTCATCTCTTAAGGCTTAAATTTAGACCGATTAATTATCCTCTGTTGATATCTTTAAACTCAAGTTATCAATAGTTTATTTGACTTGAAACTAACCTTACATAATTGAAAAATAATTAAGATACCTTTGTTCTGGAAGTCACATCATTCATATGCTAATTTTTGCTAATCATGAGATTTTCTTCATGTTTCAGATCACAGGTCAAACGAAGTGTCAGCTCCCAGCTCCTCTGTGATGTACAGTAACATAGAAGCGTTCAATAAATCAGCGGATCCCTACGCTAGGAGAAATGACCAACACCAAGCAGTTTACTCGAATATAGGAAGCAATGCTACGTATAGTAATGCTGGAGTCAAGGACACATCCACTTATAGTAATATCGCAGCTTATGCGAATTTAGGTAAGTCCGCGTTTGTTTCACATGATAACTGTAGACGCCGGCTGTACGTATGCGGTTGGGGGGGGGGGGGGGGTCATAAAACAGTGGTTCTTGGCCCCCCTGACTGATTCAGTCAAATTGAATTTTCTAAATTGGTTGGACTCAAGGTTATTAAAAACAAGGTTTCTATTAACCTTGGGTTAGACTAGTAGAGTTTTTTTAAGGAAATTTTGAATTTCTTCTTTCATCACAAACTGCACGTATTAATCGTAATTTTTAGAATAAATATCAACACTGCAGTAATTTTTTATTGTGTGTCCAGAATTATTAGTAGTGTTGAGTTATGTCCTGTGCCTAGATATTAAAAGCTGAACAACGGTTTGAATGTTTTCGGTTGCTCTTAGTGGTAAAACTAGAGTACTAATGCCCGTATTTATGAACGTTCTTTAACTCGAGGGACTATTGAAACGCATTTAGAATTGAGGAATTTCAAGAGTTCCCCGAGTCAAGAGAAAGTGAAGGAACGTTCATAAATACGGCCCTAACTATCCCGTAAACAATTGCTTCAATTGCATTATACTTTCGGGCGATTAGGAGGAGTAGATTGGCCTCATCACTTTCTGGTGCCCGTTAAGTTAAAAATATACATGTTTTCAATTCATTTGTTTATTCAATTGTCAATCTTTCCCAATCACTTCTATCGAACCTGCCAACCTTTCCTGGCTGTCAATCACCGCCACAGTTACAAAAAATGTACTTCCTTAAAATGCTGACATTATTCATAATAGCTGGGTTGACTGTGACAGCTCAGCAAATTATAGCTAATTATTTGAAGCGTGGGATTTACTCCAGGTCTGGCATACGATCTGTATGAGGACTGACTAAATGCTGTGGTAATCTTTCGTATTACAAACGATTTGATCAATTTATATTTTTACGAGTTGAGAAGGATTGCTCAGATTATGGATGTTTAAATTTGAGTTTTAAATTCTGTTCAAGTATAGTACAATTGTGTTTTTATACTTATATCATTATGAAAGGAAGTGACTTATTAATGATGGAGATTTATATAAAGATCAAGTACATTGATAAACTAATCTACTAGAAGGAAATTAGTATCAGTATGTAATCTTCGATTTGACAAAAATAAATTAAAGTTTCAATAGTTATTCATCTTGTTTGGAGCACTTGTTATTATTGTTTAAAAAAACCAACACTGATACAAGTATTGTATAATTCAAAAAGCAATTCCACTCTCCAAGCAATATAATAATATAATTTTATTTTACACAGTTCAATTTATATTGTTGTCAATTACAATACACTGAATATTACTTGAAAGTAAAGTGCCTTGAATTAAAATTTCCAATTTCCTCTATCAATTATTGTGAATTATGTGTTTACATTTATTTTGTCTGCTTACAGATGATCTCCCCCCACCTCCCCCAGAACCCGTGGAATACTCTGACTTTCCCCCTCCCCCGGCCGATCTTCCCCCACCACCTTCTCCAGTTAGTAGCAGTTACTCGGAACTACGTCGGGCCACGCACAGTAATTATCAGCCAGACTATTCAACCTATTCGCCTCCTTCTCAGGTTAGTCGATTTTTAGTCGATCCAAGTAGTCGATTTTTTTACAAATCTTATAAAATTTTGCATGATATTAAATCTATTGTATCTGCAGTTGTTGCATTAAATTTTAATTTATTTGTGGAAGCCTATTTAAGCCGCAATAAGATGTAAGCTGTAAGATTATGACTATGAAGTCGCGCAACCCAAACTAAAAAAAATTAAAACCCTTTTTAAATTATAAATTTCAAAATAACTTGATAATTATAAAATTTTTACATACAGTCAAAGAAGTGCTAAATAAGACTAACCCCGGCTGCACAAACGTCTTATCGTAATGATAATTCATTATCTTTGCCTATGTTTATGACAAAAACAAATGATACAATGTACATGCTACGATTCGTATGATCTATGCATGCTTGGAATGATGAGCTGGATATGTATGCAGTATTTGATGTAAAAATGGCACCTTTTTGTTCCCTTAACCTAATATTTATAATATGATTTACCAATAAATCACTGAAACAAGTGTTGTATAAATCAAAAAGCAATTCCACTCTCCAAGCAATATAATTTGCATAGTTCAATTTATATTGTTGCCAATTCTAATAAATCCATACCATGCAAGCTGGAAAAATTATTTAAAACATTTGAAGGCTCCTTTATTCACAATATATAGATCAAACGAAAGGTAGTATGTACATAGGTATAGTCATTGTATTATTTGTTGTAAACATAATGGCACGGATGAAACATCATTATGTTATGACGTTTGTGCAACCGGAGGTAAGTGCTATAATAAGGCAAGTGAAAAAAGATTGTGGCATATAGATTATTCCGACCTTGTCCTTTGTCCCTTTCCCTATCTTAACTTTAACCTTTCTCTATCTAATCTATTTAATTTGTCATGCATTTTCCAGACATCCTCTACATATGAATCAATTTATGAGCCGATAAACCCTCGTCCTCCAAGTGGTATGTCCTCCAGATCCAACTATTCACTGTATGCGCCCTATGTGAAGGGAGCGCAGACTGGTTCCCGGACTGGTCACATTCCTCAGGAAGCAGAAGTTGATGCTCTGACCGATCTCTTGGTACAGTCCATGGACTCATCCACTCAGGATTCCGAGGTCTTTGGTGAGATTTTCTCTTCTGCATTTAGGATAAAATTTGAAGCTTTCAATTTCATAGCAATAGATGTTTTTTCCACAATTTGTAATCATCACATTTTCATAAGCTAACAAATGTTGATGAGAAAAATCATGAACTTAGTTGATCATATTTCTCCTTGATTGCCTTTGTGAAGGTTCGGCTCGTTGTCAGAGTAGCGATCACAAAATTAGACGGGTGCTTAGAATTAAGCTTAATAACTGACGCCTGATTAATTTGTTAATTTTTTTAACCTGAACCTTGACATTCATAGAACAACTTCAGCCTATTAGAGAAACATGAATTTATTACTTTCTGATGAATAAAGGCTTTCTGATAAATTTTTTCACAGGGTTAACGTGTAGAAACTGATTTATTCCAGAATTCTGTTTGATTTGCTCTATAATACACATTTCTCAAGTAATCAAGATGTAACTTATTCGTATTATTTTGTGAAAAACAGTTTTGGGTATTAGCCAGTTGTGTTTACATTGATTGTATGCTAGCTAAATGAATAAATAAATTGATTCTTGCTTGAATTTTCAATCTTGTCAATGAATTTCTGAAATTCTATGTAGGTGATTGTGTAAAATGCGGCAAAAGAGTGGTTGGCGAAGGTACGGGGTGCACTGCCATGGACCAAGTCTATCACATCAGCTGTTTTACGTGTGTTCATTGCCATATGCCACTAAAGGGCAAACCATCGTACACCTTGGAGGGTCTGCCCTATTGTGAAGCAGGATACTTGGTAAGTTGATTTAATTATCACTGGTTATGTTGTCATTTATCACTTGTTCCCAAGAACTTTACATTTTTCTTCATGTTTTTATAAAAAGAAAAGTAACTACAATGTGAATTCAATTGTCACCTAACAATTTTTTACCTCATCTGCAATCTTCTAGTTGAAGTAGCTACCATTTTGATTAGTCCTTGCGTGACATACTTATCCACGTATGAGAGTGTATAAAATTAAAAATATGAAAACGTTTAATATTTGTTGTGACTATCCATTTTCGTGAACTGCAGTATCACTAATAATATATAGAATCTTGCTGTGCAAAACTGACCTGGATTCATGATGCTCTTGTCAGTTTTGCACAGCAAGATTCCACATATTAATAGTTTAATATTTGTCAGTTCCACTTATTCAATTGAGCACTGTACCGGTTCAGTGGCCTCACTAGTCACAGTTTCATCAGTACTCATAATTAATTATTCAAAATGAAAATGTGAATTCTGTTGAAAATGTGACTAAAATTAGTCCGCTCAAGTACTTTTAGTGAGGCCACGAAACCGGCCCAGTGCTCAATTGAATAAGTGGAATAATTGACAAATGTTTACAGTTTTTATTTTTATTATGGAGTTTCGTAATATGTATCAATCTAAAATCTACTGACAAGTTGAAAAATTGAAATCGTAGAGGTTTTATAAAGAATTTTAAAGAATATATTTTCTTTGACCCCATTTTCTAGTGTTAGCTGTCTAGTCACTAGATATATCACTAGACATATAAAAAATATATCTCTTAATATGCCACTAAATATAAATATAAATCCCTGGAAGAAACTTCAATTTTCATTGAGTAATTCTACACCTTCTCTTCTACTCTTTTTTACTATTCAAGATCTAATAAACTTTTTTATCCTTATCCTTTATAATAATTCCATCATTTATAATGTAAATCCTTTTAATATGAATCTCTATAATATAAAAGCTCAGAAGAATCCTAATTAACAATATGTAATCGTAGGTTATGATATATAATTGAAGCCAAAAATCGCCTTTTTGTGTAATTTATCTATTTCAGCAATAATTTCTGTATCTTATTTCATTACATTACCCATTGTTATAATCTTCATTTTGTCTATTTCAAAAATCTATTAATGGTGAAAAGGATATTACAATCATTAACAATAATTGTTGAATCAACGTAGATGGATTCGAATTGTCAATTTACTTCCATCAATTGCACTGAGGACTTCCGATTTACGAATATTGACAACAGTAACAAATAAATATGCGAAAATTATTTAATTAAATAGATATGAATGCTGTTATCCAAAAAATCTTACGACCGCCGGGAATTGAACACGAGACCTTCTCTTTTGCGGAGAAGGCTCTTAGCAACTAAGCTACCGTGGATAATCTGAATCATAGCATCCATTTGATAGTAGAGGCAGCTGGCTAATATATATTGATAATTTATTCTATTTATTACAAAACACAATCAAGTAAAGATACAATAGGCCTACTACTGCTATCTTTACAAATTTTTAATTAAAAAATCCAAATTCCAGGTTATGACCAAGTTTAACTAGAAATTTCACTTTGAAGTACAATTCCTGATTCTTTCCAAAACATGAATATTAATTTAGATGGTCTCTTTAAAAACGAAGCACTAAAACTGTCCAATAGACCAAAGAAAGTGAATATAATTCTGAATTTTGATCGAGATTTTAGAGCAGAAAATGTAGAAGTCAAGTCAATTCAAGATGAAAATAATCCAAGGATATACCGGGCGGTGGTAAGACTTTTTGGATAATAGCATTCATCGAATTTTCTCATACCTATTTGTTATCTTTCTTGCATCTAAGGCCCTTGTTATACAGATCCACTTCAGTCGCAGTCAATTTAGGCTAAATTGCATCAGCAGTGCGACTGTCGGAGCTTAACATTGTCAAAGTACATGAAGGTATTAACATGTTTAGAACCATCAGCTGATTTTTCAATCAAATTTACCCAGCTGGTGTAATTTATTCTTGATTGTGGCTCGCGACCGAGACAGTGGCTGTGTATAATTAGGGTCTTAAAGTTGCTTATTTCAAGATCATGCTTTAATTGGTGTTGAAAATTCATACTACCAACACTACAATTAATTAATTTTGAATACTAATTTCATCTGTTTTGTTGCAGGATACTCTAGAGAAATGTTCTGTCTGTTTGAATCCGATTCTTGACAGGATATTAAGAGCAACTGGTAGGCCGTACCACCCCCATTGCTTCTGTTGTATTGTGTGTCACAAGTCATTGGATGGTATTCCTTTCACAGTGGATGCGACAAACCAAATATATTGTATTGAAGATTTCCACAAGTAAGTTACAAGTGAATAATAGTTCAATTGAGCTTTACTTGATCAGAATGTGAAATGTTCACACATTTAGAAATGATCAACATGATCATATTGATTGTATAATTACAAATTTCCCAAAATCACACCTCAAATTTTCAAAACCTGATTCAGTAGGCCTCCAACCGTGTCTAAGTAAGCATTACAACAATGCGAAATACCTATCACACGAATGAGTTGAATTCACCAGTAGAGTATTTTAAAGAATTATTATTATTTTTTTTAATATAAAGTGAAAAAGTAATATGGGACTACATCGAATATTCATTTCAATTCGAAGTGCTGTTACTCTAATATTAGTATCCTGTCCTGAGCATCAGTATAACCACAGACTAACCATTCAAGTAGAACTTCCAATGAACATGTAGAACATACAATGTTAAAACATGAAGACGGAAAAGTGGTGGCGCTATCTAGTGGAATTTCTCGATATATGGTCGTGACGTCACGGTACAGTAGCGCACTCTTGGGGAAACGACTTGGAGCGAGTGAGAGAGGAATATTAGTGGCTCTACACACTGGTGTCTTAAGACATCTGTCGTGTCTGATACATTTTTATCGAAAACCAACCCATGTTATTAAATGGAGGACTTACACACTGCTTGAGACATCAGTGCGACGCGATCCCCGCTTCAGACATGTGTCGCACGGGTCGGTGTTTGGTAAGTCATGACTTACAACCGCCCTGGCGCATGCGCACTAGCGCGCGTCGCCCGAGTAATGAGGCTGTGAGCCGTCAACAACTGAGCTCAACAATTAGCCGTCTGCAACGCAATGTAAGACATAAGACATGCATAAAACATCCATGTCTTATTCAATTCCGTACGACTCGACAGATGTCGTAAGACAAATGTCTTAAGACACCAGTGTGTAGAGCCACTTATAGTGTGGTCTGGTTGGTCAATGGTATAATGTAATTGACTCAGCCCACCATAGACCTTCAGTCCTATGCTTTGATTTCAAAAATTATAATTATTACTTGTATTTTTAACAACCGGTTTAAATTAGATACTATGGAATGAATAAAAATGTTTTTGGTTTTAATAATATACAATCTTTTTTATATTGTTGAATATAGAAATTGTGCATTTTTTAGATTGACATTTTTCTTGTTGTTTTTTTTTTTACCTAGGCAATTTGCGCCAAGATGCTGTGTGTGCAACCTGCCCATAATGCCAGAACCTGGTCAAGACGAAACAGTTCGTGTAGTGGCTCTCGACAAGAGTTTCCATGTTCAATGCTACAAGTGTGAGGTGAGTATCCTTCGTTTTATTGAGGGATAGAAAATTGTGGCTCAGGAATATTCTGATTCGAGTTTCCTTGACTTCCTTGTCTCATAGAACAATAAACAAATTGCAGATCACAAACCTTAGAGCCGCTATTGAAACAATAGCTACTGAATTATTTACTGGACGACTGAGAACCCCGTCATTAATGTAATACAGATTATGATTGTTGAATGATGAAAAACTGCGTCATCTTTTAATATTATGTATAACTAACAGGCGCGAAAATCGAACAGGTGGCAAGGTTCGATATTATAACAGTCTGGTGAAAATTTTCGAAGTAATGAAACACAAAAGTTAATTTTATAAAACCTGAATCAATAATAATTATGACATCTTGTCGAACTAGAGGAAATTTTTTCAACCCAAATTAAAATAAATTCAGCGATAACCTGGAGAAAAACCTCAGACTAGTTTGATGTAATGTAGACCTCACTTGTGGAAAAATGTAAAACCTTCAATAAAATTCTAAATAATAATTATTAGATTGAAAAAAGGTTGAAATTCTTTGTTGCTATTTACCTAGTTAATTTTGAGTGATCTCTGATTATAGTCAACTTGAGAACTCATAATAATTTTATTTGTTTTTGGGAAGAATCAGTAATTGTATTCAAAGTGAAATTCCTAGTTCAACTTGGGCATAACCTAAAATTTGGATTTTTCATTTAAAAATTTGAAAAGAAAGCGGTAGTGGGCTATTTATGCCTGTTGTATCTTAACTTGATTGTGTTTTGTGTTATAAATAAATGAATAGCACAGTGCTAGTTGTTGACTTTATAGCAAACCAACTGTATAGCTAACTGTTGACTGTTAAACAAAAAAATTCTCCAGAGTTGACTGAAAATGTTTTGCTTCTATCAATTGAATAAGACTTTGAAAGGCGATTTCAACAATTAATTTTCTTTTTGCTCATATTCTCAAACTATTGTATGGTTATGGTAACAATTTCACAACTTTAATTGATTTTATAGCTCTTTTCTGTCCCATTCCATTCTTTTCACTGAAATAGTTCACTGTAGAATAAAATTCTCAATTTTTATATATATTTTTGAAGAATAAAATTCTCAACTTTTAAATTTTTTCTGTTGCAGGACTGTGGTTTAGTACTTTCCACCGAAGCTGAAGGAAGTTGCTATCCTCTGGATGATCACGTTCTTTGCAAGAGCTGTAATGCCAAACGTGTACAGAAATTGTCAATGAGTATGACTACCGAACTGTAAAGTATTTCAATAGTTAGTATGTACACAGCGAAGGAATATTGAATATTAATAGGTAAATAATAGTCATTCACCAACTAGCATGTAACTTAATATTGGGTGATTACTAAAGAATGTTTCAATTTCAAAACAATAACTGATGCTTACAATACTTTTCAACCATTCAAATGAAAAAGGAAAAAAAATTGTATTTGCTTTTTCATACAAATGGTCAAAAGTTTTGTGTTTGTGAATTGAGTCCTTTAAAATTGAGACATTTTTATGATCACCGGGTTCTGTACTTCTCATTAGCCTCTTTTAATAATTATAGAAGTGAAACATGGGAATTATAAATATTAAGTTATAATTTTTTTATTGTTTTATAGTTTTCCTACAAAACCGTTATACGAATTGAGTCTGTTCTAGTTATTCATTATTGTTTTTCATAATCATTTTCAATTGTGGAGAATGTTTAAATTTATTTCCATTTTTTATCTGACCCTTTATAAAGGATAAAACTCTTTTAAATTAATACCTTGATTTTGTTAATAGGTATTGTAAAATCTTCTTTATATTTTTTTTTTAGTCTGGACCATGTTTTTCTAATATGTTGACTGCTTGACCAATTCTTCTCACATTTTCTTTAATAAGTGTTGAAAGGTACTGTGTAAATGTATCTACACATATTTATAATGTGTAAAAACCCTACTAACTGGCTGCTTATTTTTGAGTTTAATACTGCAATTAATCATTCAGTCAATACCATTTTCCAAATCTAAGTACTTACTGTAGTTTTCATATAACTTGGCAGCAGTTGGGTTCAGATGTAGCAAGTCCTCCCATCTTCTACACGCTGCCAAGTTATATAAATACTACAGTAGCAAAATGACTTTATGCGTTTCCAATGCTGTTATTAATCGTATTATGATGCAACTATTTTTTAAATTAAACTTAATTGTCTATTGGCCCAACCTGCCTAACGTATAAAACATTCAATCACTACTCTTTCCTGATTTTTTTATATGACTCAATGATACTTTGCAAATATTTGTGAAATTTAGATTTATTTTAATCGAGTTTAGACAGTGGTTCTGTGTCATGAACCTACTACATATTTTCAAAGTCACAAATATTGCAAAATATGTGATATTCATAAAAATAATAATAAGCGTATGGATTTTATTGGTGGGGAGACCCTTATGGGTAGTTCCATCTCGCCGAGCCATGTTATAGTGTCGCAACTTCGGCTTGCTGTAGTTTAAGCGGTCGTGGGTTCGAATCCCGCTCCTTCATCTATATGTACAGTAGAAACAATTAGTCTGGGCGCGCTGCGGTTTGGTAGTCAGCCTCGCCGCTGGGTGCAGAGGGAAGTGTTTATCGCTCATTTCTAAAAACATGTGGCCCGCGCGACGCTGAAGATGTCTTTAAGGTCACCATTTCAGCCGTCAGTGGAGTAAGCGAGCCAACTTTTACAGGACGGCCAGTAGTGACAGAGCCGCGCGCCCAGAGTAACTGTTTCCACTGTAATCATTCACCTCATTACCCACGCACAAGTCTCGGACTCAAGTGGGCATCATCAGCTACAAAAAAAAGTGGACCTACTATTTCCCCCGTAACGATTTCACTATTCTTTATTTATGACTATCTCAAGAATACATTTCTTCAATTAATAATGTTATTCTTTTTTATGTTTATCATAATATTGGTTCAAATGTAGCATTAAATTTAATACTATATTAAATATTGTTTCTTTAAAAATATAAAATTTTACATTTATTCATATTTATAACCTTGAATTATTTAATCACATAACCAAAATATTACAAAATATTGTTTCTTTTCTATAATTCTTTTATGTTTTTGTTATCAGTTATCACTTATTTATCCCCATATTATTTTATCACATAACCTAAATATCTTACCAATATAATTATATCTATATTGTGTAAATTATACTATATTCTATATCAATGTTGAAAAACTACTGTGAATTGTAGATGAATTCTAGTGCTTCTTTCAGTATTATTTACTAAAGTATTATATTGATATGGATAGGTTGAGATGAGAATTATCGCTTAATTTTGCAATGTCAGCTAAATTAGTCAATTCTTCTAACTTTCCTGTTCGTGGTTGCAAGTATAATCGAGATAAATGAAGGTTTTAAATGATTCCATGTGAGAATTTGCCATGAACGTTTGATTTCTCATTAAGGATATACTTACATAATAATTATGTAACTTTACATATAAATAATTCAAGGCTGAGTACCTTATGTAATTCAAGTAAAGTATAGACATCTGTACTGTACATCAATTACGTTATTTTCTCAGCGTTACATAAATTCTTCTTCATTAGACTTTATAATAAATTATCAATTCCTAACTGTCTTCAATATTTATTATCCATGAATAAATAATATCCTAGGTAGTATGCAAAAGCTTCCTTGTAGATAGATAATCATTATAATTATTGTTATTTAGTTCTAAGTATACATGCCGTTAAATCCCACATAATTTCTTCAATATCTCTGTCTTTTCATTACTTTATTTTGTTTTAAATATCATCGTTCTTCAATATTTTCATTCTATATTTTATAGTTTCATCCATTATTAATAATTGGTTTCACGCTTCTTGAAACATTCTTAATTTCTTGATCCATAACAATCTGCGTTGTTAATATTAACTTTTCAACGTAAATTTAACGACTTGCAGACAAATTTAATTGAGAATAAATAGATATTTACTCACGTAGGCTGAACGTTTCCGAATCGTGATGATTCGAGTAAATATTAATTTATTCTCAATTAAAATTGACTGCAAGTCGTTAAATTTACCATAAAAATTCTCAATTTCTTGATTCACAGTATTGACTGTCGAGCAATTCGGGAACGATTGTATTAGAATTTTCTATGCGTGCATTTTGTCTATATTAGAATTTTTGAATTGTGTACTTTATGGTCATTTATATTTTTGTATTTTGCCATTATTCAATAGCAATTTGAAACTTGTATGCCATTTAATGTGATGTAAAGTATCTTGAAATACATTTGTGATGAATTTTAACTGTTCTATTTCATTTGTTTCCCTATTTTAAATTAAGTCAGAAATATAATTATTTATCAATGTACTTAGTATTAAAGAAAACATTGATTGCTTCATTGTTATTTATTATTGCATTGAATGAAGGTTTTAGATGATTGGCTGAAAATATAGTACATTATGATTAGTTTTAGTCTGTCAACTCACTCTTGGCAGTGCGCAGTAACACATTTTGTTTTTTTTTCTATTTTGAGGATTATGCTTTAGGCTATTATAAGAGAGTTGGTTGAAATAAATCTAAAATTTATGACGTTTATCAATTATTTTTTATATATCTCGAGCAATTATCCAATTGAATTGTTTTTATGATAACTGACTGGTTTTGTAGAATCATTCTTGTAACCGTCTGGTTCGCTTGGTAGAACAGTGGTGCACTGCGGATATAACTGTCTGCAATCTCTTCTTTCCGGTGATCGTGGGTCGAAATCTCTGTATTTTGCCAAATTACTTCTGAAACATCGAAATTATTCTCTCTGCAATCTAATAATGCACTATTCACTATTACTAATATAGGATATACACGTAAACTCCTTTTAATGTAATGCTTGTTTATAAAGAGTGATCGTTAAGTCGCGCACATTTAAATAAACGTTTCTGTATAAACTAAACTACTAAACAGAAGTTTAGTTGAATTAAGTAAGGTAGCATCCCGTGTAGTACCGATAACAAATCTAGACATTATTGAAAAGGATTCTTGCTCCATCAAGTCTATATAGCGTTGTTGAGTTTACTGCTTTGTTAGCCAGTCGTTTTCTCAAGAGCAGAAAATAAAGCATGAAATTCATGCATTCAGTACTGAGCAAGGTAGCCATTTATTTGTTGTGAAAATTCATCTAATTTGTGTTTATTGTACTAATAATAATTAATGTTTGTGAATATATTTGGTAAGTTAGTTCTAAGTAACTGACAATTTAACAAAGTGACAAATATACAGAAACAAAATTTGAGGATTTCGAAATTAATAAATTTTTATTGGGAAATAAATCTTATTCTTATTCTAAATTCTTTTTTAATATATATATATATATATATTATTTTTTTTGTTTCTTTGAGGATGAAGCCCACATAGGTCTGAGACCTGTGCGTGGGTAATGAGTTGGATGATGGTGATTGATGAGTTTGGTTTACTTCTTTACCATTCGATTACTTTCTGATGTGCGCGACTTAATGATCATTATGTAGATTATAGTTTGAATTTAAGGTGCTTACACAGTGGAGCATCCAATACTCGATGATAATCAAAATTGCGAATCAAAGAGAAGCTGTGGAAAAGTGTATGGCAGATTGGGCATTGTGAATACGACCATTGTTCAGCATGTGTTTGATTTTGCGACGATGATTATATCTTTGAGTATTGGACTGTGTAAGCACAGTGTTTGCATGCAAATCCAAATCAAACAACAGTCTAGTTGATAACACTTGAATGTAGGCCAATGCTCGACTATATTGATATTTTCTAAAATTATTTCGTGAAATCTAGATAATACTAAGCAATGAAACTAAAAGTTGTTATGTCATTGAAATATGTTGATACTATTGGATTTTGCTTCAAAAATACCTGATACGCGTTCAAATATTGTGAAGAATATCACTTTGAAGCTTGAAATCAATTCGTTTGCATGAAAATTAAAAGAAAGTTTTTCTTGAAAAATAATTATTGATAGAAATGTTTTTCAATGGATGTTCAATTTTATAGAGAAGCTATTAAAAAATTAAACCTCATTTGATAAATAATTTCAATAACAAGCTACATCATTGTAGCCCGTATCTTCAATAAATATTTTGTGATTATTCATAAAATGATATTCAAAAATCCATCAATATTTCAAATTTACTAGTAGGAGAGATAAATTCTCTCAAGCAATCGGGAAATATTATCTTCTAGCGTCAATAATTCATAATCTAAAAAATCCAGTAGGAGGATCTCATGTAGAGATAATAAATGTTAAGCGCCCTTAATGTAAAATGAATGAAAAATAATAATTTGTTTATTTATTTATTAAATAACTAATTAAGAACCTTTTCTTCAGCCACAAGTGTGTAAAATTCTAGTTGATTGTTAGTCTCAACTTAAAAGAAAACGGGAATTGATGGATTGGTGGCAGTCTATATTAATAATTTTCTATGCTAATCTTTCAATTTAACTAACAACTCGTTTATAACATATTCAGGTTGAGAAGACAATGTTTGTTGAAATAAAAATAAATTTAAAACTCACCCTAATAGTTGCATTGCATATTCAAATATCGGATTGCCTTTAGCTTCGTTGTCAGCCAAGCAAACAAATTTCTTCCTGCATATTTCATCCTCGATACCAAACATTCTAAAACTCATATCCATCACATCGATTCTGCAAAAAAGAATTAGTTGCATAGCTTAATAAAGAAACTTCAAAAATATATTGAAATTGGTTCGACAATATAACAGTTAATTTCTATTACGCAAAGTTGCCACAATATTTGCATATTGGGTATGGTATTTTGTTATCATGTACATCAGATTCACCCCTACACAAAGGCAACTGTTCAATCAGAGATAAGCTACGAAACTCCTGGGCGATCTCTGTAAAGGTCCTGAAAGGACTGATTGGATTGGTCAGAAAAAAAACTCTGTTCTCTGCTGTAAAATCACTTCACGGTGGTTCGGAACCCACCTAAAACTTAAGGTCCATCTCATCAATCACCATCATCCAATTCATTAACAACGCCCAGGTCTCGGACCTATTTTTTCTTTGAGGATGAAGCCCACATAGGTCTGAGAACTGCGCGTGGGTAATGAGTTGGATGATGATTGATGAGTTGGACCTACAATTTTAGGTGAGTTCCGAACCACCAGGAAGTGATTTTACACCAGAGTTCGAAGGAACTCTAACCTGGGATTTCCACACCAATCAAAATCACGCGATTGCTCATTTGATAATTTAAATTATAAGTATTAGTCGTAAAGCTCCCAAGGTGGAAGACGCCAAGTCAAACCGGCTCATGTTTGGGACTTCTTGTCCTTTTTATTTGTCCACCAGTTTTTCATTTTTCGCGAGAATTCAACTTTTCTTTCTTTGCTCCATTTTGTTACAACTCTATGAGCTGTTGTCTCTGTTGGATGATGGTGGTTGATGAGTTGGACCTACAGTTTTAGGTGGGTTCCGAACCACCGGGAAGTGATTTTACAGTAGAGAACAGTGTTTTTTGCTGGCCAATCTAATCGGTCACCGTTACAAACAGGACCTACGAGAATGCGTTTTTCTCTATCTGATTGAACAGATATCTGCTACGGCTCGCGGCAGGTATTTATTCATTTAAATGAATAAATAAAAACTAGTATAGTGCTTATTATTATTTTGAACTATTTAATGCTCTTTGGTTCATAATTTAATGAGAATGAATTGAATTGTTTTGAGAAAAAGTGCTAATGGATTTAAAGTTTATATTTCTAGTAAACTTCTGATTTTTGACAATTATTCAAACTGAAGCCTACTGCGTAAGTGCGTAACAATTCAAAAATTTTGTTAACAAGAAAAATGTAAGGTGCTTTAACAAATTATCTTCAAAATTCATGAATGTGGCTTAGCAGAGTAAACTAAGTAATTTTATTCTGTAAGCACCTTTCAAAACTGATTTGCTAAATGATTTTTCATGAGTAAAATACATTTTTTGAAACTGTGACGATCAGTGGCGGATTAATGAATTTTTATGGGAGGGGGCGACATACCCCAAAAATACCCGTTGGTCGGGGGGGGGGGGGGGTATGGAATAAAAATTTTGGAAATTTAGTAGCCTTTAACCGCATTTTACACCATTCTAGCACTTAAAATGTAGTAGAAATATAATTTCTTCGTGTTTAAGAACAATCAAATTTCCCCTAGCTAGAGTAGTTTATTTCTGTATATTCATGTGGAATTAGGAATACAATTTTTTTTTATACAATACAATATGTCTTGAACAAAAATTGCTTTGCTAGCTTAATTTTTATCAAAATTTACAGAGAAATGAACAGAGTCTAAGCAATTTATTCGTGATCGTGATGATTTTTAGACCTATATATATATTTTTATATTTGAATTAATCTCAACATTCTTTCATATTTCATAATACCAGTACTACAATAAATATGTATTAGGTCAAAAACAAACAGATTTATATGCCCCTACCTATTCTATAAAAGATTAATCTTATTCAAACTAATTTCACTTGATATAAGATTTCCTTCATTCTCTGTCATTTGTTAATTCGTCATTGAATTAAAATTATGTCAACAGTTAAAGATAAAGTAAAGGTAATATAGAAAATAAGTATTACAACATTTGTTAATTCCCGGCCGGCGGAGGCGGAGTGGTAAGACAAGTTGGAGGTATTCCGTCTGTGGCGGGACAATTAAAATTTAACCGTGTGCATGTCACAAGTGTTACCCTTTTTAATTTTTTAAAATGTGCAAGTCCTCGGGGGGGGGGCGGTCGCCCCCTCCGCCCCCCCCTTTAATCCGCCCTTGGTGACGATAGTCTACTATTTTTCTTCTCTTCTCATACGACATTTCTGTACATATTTCAATCAATTCTGAACTTTGAAAGCTTGTAAAAAATCAAATATTACAAGATCATCATACAACAAATTTTAAAATGTTTGAAATTGCTGTTTAGCCCTTTTTCCCATCAGTTTTATCATTATGTAGGCGACCGGTGAAATTATGTCTAATCAACTTGTGACTGGTAAATCAGCATCACAGAGTGAACTAAATTCAAGCTTGTACATCCATAGAAGCATAATGACCGAAAGTTTATGAAACATGCCCATAGAAATCTACCGCGGACCACTCACCTAATTTAAACTTTTTTTTTGTAGATTACGTCTTGGAGACTCCAGTTAAGGAGTATAAGACTAGTCAGACGAGTATTAAAATAAGTAATAATTTGTTATTATTTTGAATTGTATATTAAAAGTCGTTTGTTCTCATTGTCAATGAAGGGCAAATTATTCAATCTTATTGATTATTCGTATATAATAATATCCTGTGATGTTTTTCATGACAAAATAAGTTACTTGAACAATCTAATATCAGATTTGGAACTGAAATTTAAATTATGAATTTTACACATTTAGGCTATACTGGAGGGATGCATTCCACTTTTAAAGAGAGAAGCTTCTTCAGTGATGAAGTGTGATGAAGCTTCTCTTCAGAAGTGAAATACATCCCTCCAATATATGTGAGTAAATATCATAACTTAAATAGAAATACAGTGTCATATTTATATTAGATTGATAATAGAGTTTTTCATCATGGAGAATATCACATAAATAAGCCTACTTCCAAAAAAATTTAAGAAGTAAATTTTTAAAACCTTTTTACTAGGCCTCCAGTTGAATACTGCCGTAGAAAGGCTCAAATGCATTGTAACTAAATGGGAAGTGGTCCGGTTTTACGCAAACACGCGTTTTGTTTCGCTCGAGTAAGCCCAGCACCAGATCAAAAGAAAATAATGTAGGCTGTCTCAACCAAAATCTAGCTTTTTAAAATTTCGGTTATTTGAATGTTCAAATTGTAATCGTATTCATCATATTCACCTGACTAAATATTATTTTGAAATATTCTTTTATGAGCAAAATTACGCTTTTTATTGGTCTCTGAATTTCACCATCTTTACACTATCTCTGACCACGTTTTCTTTCGCGTTTCCAAATTGTCACAGCGTTTTTGTAGCGTTTAAAACGCATGACCAAATTGTCAAGCGTTTATGAAGGCGCGACAGGAAACGCGGTGCATAAAACCGGCCCAATAAAACGATTACAGACTATTGCGTGCCAAAATAATTAAGATCTTACCTTTTATAAAGAGAATCAAAAATGTTGTGACTGCTAGATTTGCCTTTGTATATTTCAAAGTTATTGTAGTCGGGATTGTAGGTGGAGTAGGCTGAAAAGGCAGCCACGCCCGGGGGACATGCCACTCCCAGGCTGCTGCATGTGATGGTGCCGATTCCTCCCAGCAGTTTCGAAATTAGTGCTACTATGAAAAAGGCTGTGATCAGGGACAGCACTATTTTGAATTTTATAATCCCCAAAGCTGCCAGCAAGCTTGTCAAGCCACTCAATCCTCCTTGCACTGAAAAAGTTTTTTTTATCAGTAGGTTATTATATGTTATTCGTTACATACATTTCATATTTTATGAATATTGTCCATGCACTATTACTCTCACAAGTTTTTATTTTTACAGTGTCTTATAAAAATTGTTAAACCAAACCTACTAGCATCACAGAATAGATGCAAAATAGTATCGTGTAGTATAATAATAATAATATCGTGTGACCTGGCTGGCTCAGGTCTGGTGTCAGAGTTATCAGGTCGCACCTGAATAAGTTCAGGGCCTCTGACGTGACTTAACGACTGTTTTTTAGGCAGCCGGGACCGACAGCTTAAGGTGTCCTCCGAAACACGTGTAGTAATTAGTATCTATGCTGTGGCATCATCACTCACACTCTTATTTTGTCTTAGTCACACTTATTATTTAGTCACAATATTTATGCATTAAACTTTGTAATAGACAACTAACATAACAGTATAATTATACATAATGGCTGAAATAGTGTAGTGGACATTAAAATTTATAGCAATAATTCTGAATCTGTTAATGAAAAACTTGGAATCAAATCTATTTATCTTTTCACAATTCTCCAAAAGAGGAATTGAAAAATAGTTAAAATATATTTCTCACATAATTTTTCAAAAAAGAAAAAAAAATTGAATGTAGAAAATTTCACTTTAAATTAAGATAATAGAAGAAAACGTCTGATACAAACTAGTTTCGGTATCAGATTGAATTTAATATTTGTTAGATTAATTAATTAAATTTAAGGAAATTGAATTTAACGTTAGAAATGAAGAAATTAGAATTTTAGAATAGATAGGATGAGTTTGAATGATGTAGCCTATATCAATGATAAATTTTAATATTAATTTTAGTATATAACCAAATGAAAAGCTTCAAATGAATAAAAGCAAAAATAAATAACATAAAATTGGAATCAAGGACTTTTTAATCAGAAATTGTGTCTACAGCAGCAATTAATATTATTTCTGTGTTTTTATTTCGGATTATTTTTGACAAAATACCCTGATGAAAAGTAAAATATAATTATGACTGACGTTTCTTTTATTGATGTATTGATTTGACTTGGCCTACGAATTGTAAATTGTTTGTACTTGGAAATAAATGCATTTTATTTGCGTAGCTCAGTCTGCGCTTTATTTGTTTTATAGGCGCGGGGACGGTCTTAGAGAGGTCATAGGTCATGGGGAAGGGTCAAGACCCCCAAAATTACTGGTGGAGGGATAGGAAGAAGGGGCAGTCTCGCTAAAAAGTCAGAAAGGTCCTATTTGTGACCCCCCATACTTTCAAGCTGGGACCGCTCCTGTCCACAGAATATTCTCTCTAAAGTAAAGAGTATTCTGTTTTCTTTCACATTGAGGAGATATAAAGGAAGGGAGAGAAAAGGGTGTGTAAGAGAAAGAGTGAGTGGGATGTGTAAGAGGGAACGAAAAAACAGCTAAAACGAGGGTGAAGTTTTAAAGCTGACTTGTTTCTACGTTAGAAAAATTAACAGAAGCGTATCAGGAATAACAGACAGGGAAAAATCACTGACTACAACTTTACGAAGTGAACTTTCATTCCAGAACGCAACATTTCCCACGCCCTGAAAGCAAAAAATGGTGAAAAAGCACTGGAGAGACGTGGATAACACGTATGGGCTCGTCTGCTGCTATTCTGTACGGCGCTGAGTGGTGCCATTTAATGTGTAAGTCGTGTCAAACGAGATTAATGAGCGCGGATAAAGTTAACAGTGACTGAACGCTTCAGGAGCAAACACTGACATGGGCCTCTTTTTGCCGACACATCGATTCCGGAAAGATAACTAGGAAAGATTTCGCAGAGCATGTCGTCACGAGCTACATTTTGTTTCATGATTGTCTGACATTCCGTGCATTTCTGTAATAGATCACTACTCTCCCTGAGAATCATAGGATAACCCAAAGCACTTGTAATTCTTGATAGAGGTAACCGAATAGACCTTGGGATAACCGAATAGAAGAGAGAGACGTGCTAGTGGAAAGAAGAAGAAAGTCTATGGGAATTTTGCCTACGGTAGCCCACCAGTTTGAGGGAATTAAAGGGAAAATTTTGCTTTAAATCTAGAAACAAACCAAGTAGAATCATAGGATATCGAAAGAAATTGTAATTCTTAATAGAGGTAACCAAATCACCTTGGAATAACCAAATAGGAATAGGTTTTAAATCTAGAAACTAGGGTAACAGAGTTTCAGAATAGAAGAGAGAGACGTTCTAGTGGAAAGGAGATACAGGGGTTTGGGAATTTCGGCTATGTTAGCCTACTAATTTGAGGTGAAGGGAAATTTTTTCCCTTTTAAGGTAAAGGCTAATTTTAAAGGGAAATTTGTTTAAGTCTAGAAACTAGGTTTTGTAAAGGATTTCAAAATAGAAGAGGAGACGGCCTAGGCGAGAGGAGAGACATTCGGGAATTTCGGCTACGATAGCCCACCAATTTAAGGTAATTAAAGGGGAAATCTTGTTTTAAATTTGCACAAGATTTGTGAATATTTCTTGATATTCTTTATACTTTTTTTGTATTGATGATATTGATGTTGAGCTTAATTGTGGTGGATCAGACCCCACCCACAGCTGTAGGATCACCACTCATGTAATCATTGATCATCATTTACCTCATTACCCTCTCACAAGTCTAAGATTCGTAAGGGCTTTATCAGCTAGGAAAAAAGGAATATTAAGGAAATATCCATATCCTTTTAAGGAAATAATAATGAGTAATACTCGAAGTTGTCGGAGCCACATAAACCAAGAAAACAAATAATTATTTCATAAACAGAATTTATTAATTTCGAATTCCTTTAATTGCTATTACTTTATACTGAAGACTTCCGCAATGGCGGATATTGACAACAGCATTGAACAGCTGATGGGAATCGATGAATGCTACTGTACAAAAATATCAGTCACCACCGGGAATCGAAAAGGTTCGATTCCCAGTGGTGACTGATATTTTTGTACAGTAGCATTCATCGATTCCCATCAGCATTTCAATGCTGTTGTCAATATCCGCCATTGCGGAAGTCTTCAGTATAAAGTAATAGCAATTAAAGGAATTCGAAATTAATAAATTCTGTTTATGTATATTTGTCAGTTTATTCAATTGTCAGTCACTTCAAACTAAATTATTTCATGTTTCTGCCCTCGTAATCAAACTAAAACTGTCACCTTACTAATAGAAACAACTAAAATAACAAGTGAATCTACAAATAGAAGCTTTATTAGATTGTTTATCAATTACGATAGTATTGGAGGAAACCGAGCAAACTTATTCTGCTTTTTTCAATATAAAACCCAGTTAAAACCATAAATCTTTCGTAAACTGGGTTCCAATTTTCTGGAGAACAGTTGGCATTTATACTTTTTGATAATTTGTATTTGGCTGTGGATTATGTTCTAATAAAAATATTGTACTCATTTACTCAAGTGTTTCCGTTTTCTGATTTTTGAATCTATTAAAAAACCTACGATAAACTTTTAGAAAATAGCTCTGCCCTCTATGTGGAAGATTGAAAAAGAATTACCAATGAATTTAGAAGTAGAGCATGCATCACGAATCGTTGCGGTCTACTAGAGCAAATAATAATAATGAAGCAGATAGTGTGTTTCAAAAGTGAGCAGATTCTCTCTGTGAGGGCAGAGACTGGAGAGGCTCTATTAGTGTGAGCTTCAGTAACACCTGTACTGGATTACCCTTGCAAGTGTTACCTCTTCAAGCATTGCGCGGTGAAAGAGAGAGAGAGAGAGAGGGAGAGAGAGAGAGAGAGAGAGAGAGAGAGATAGAGAGAGAGAGAGAGAGAGAGTGTGTGTGTGATAGAGAGAGAGAGAGAGAGAGTGAGTGTGTGTATGAGAGAGAGAGCGAAAATGATCAACATCACATAGATGCAATAGTAAACTCAGATAATGCTAATTTTTATATTGCTACTAGTATCTTTATAATTATTATTAAATGTGGTTGGGACAACTTCGTCTTATTATTTATTATGCAAGATATGAAAGAGAGAGAGAGAGAGAGAGAGAGAGAGAGAGAGAGAGAGAGAGACAATGATCTTATGTATGATCTTATGACAATGATCAATGTACAATGATCTTAATTGTATGATATCAATGATATCAACCACGGTAATGACAATCTAAGTGATGCAATCACTTGAAATGGCGAAGTTTGGATGAGAGAAATAGAGAAAGAGGTGATAAAAATCTGTGAGAGTTAGAGCAAGAGAAATGATAAAACTAACTCTGTTATCTGTTATTAATAAAGCTAATTCGGGAAGAGAAGGATCTTTACTTCATAGATTGTTTTTCAATTCGTAGCTATGAAGTTTCAAACCCTTTTGTATAGTAAGACATGATCAACTCAAGAATAGTGGAGATTACGTTCGTTAACAGCATAAACGAGCGTTATAATAATATTTCGCAAGAAATAAACATCTATTTTTGAACCTGAAGATCTTTTAAATCTCTTCGAGATGATAAAAGCTGGAAGAGGGAAGAGCATAAGATGAACAGCTCAAGTGTTGGATTTGGAGAAAAATAACATTTTCTTTTCAATCTAGATTATTCCCCCGTTGGAAAAGTGGGTATTACTATTTAGGTATTAAAGTAGGTGTAGCCAAGTTTCTTTAAAGATTTACCGCGCATCTCCAACTGCGAAACATAGAGTGCTCTTGTTGGAAAATCTAGACAAGTTCTTGGTACGTAAGTGTATACTGGTGTGAGTAGAGTGTAGATTGCTCTAAGAGAGTCTCGTATATTTAAATCTCTTGCTTATAGTCTCAATAAAACATATGAAACATATGCTTCTAGAAGCTATCAACTCGTGCAATAGATTTTTGGCTCAGAAATTTCAAAATTCAAAGCTATATTTATCTTTTTTTGACTGTGATAGTGTTTTGTTTAAAATTTAATTCAAAATTAATATTCTTTTTCTGAAAAATACTCGTAAATTATTGTGCTTCAAGGAGAAATTTTTAGTGAGAATGACCTACCCTAAGATTTTGATTCTAATTTGAAATTTTGTGAAAAGCAGTTTTGGGCAATAGCTTGTTGTATTCACATTGATTGCGTTAGTTAAATAAATAAATAAATCAATAAATATTATATTCTCTTACATTTCTCAATATTCGTGAAATGTATTCTTGAGAGTTTTGTATTGCAATAAGTGCACCGTTTGATTGTATACAAATTATTTCAACGTAAGGGTCTCCCCACCACGAAAAGCCATACGAATTTACTTACTTATTTCAACGTGTAAAAGCGTGCATCCTACCCGCCTCTTATCATAGAAATGAAGCTACATTTCAACTTAAGCTAGCTGATTTTGGTAAATGGGATTATATGGTCACTTAAATAAATATCTAGTTTGGACGAAATATAGCAAATTGGACGGTAGATAGGATTAAAATAATAAAAAATTAAATCTCAACCCCTTTTTGTGGCCTGTTGCATAACAGTGTTTACAAACTAGACCCAGCTACACCTCTTTGAGACTCCAGATGCAAAATTAATTAAATTGAATTAATCAGTTCAGGATTTGAGGGAGAATGTGACATCCATGAAGGGCATACAACATGAGAATATTATTTCCTTCTTTAAACTTGGAATATATATATGTAATATGTGATGTATATTCGTACAAAACACTCAATTTAAATAAAATTACGCTTTGACATGGTATCCATTTTCACTAACTGATATTTTCATCCGCTCTGATTGTAAGAAGTTTTCCCTCATCCTTCAGGTTTTGGCTGTCCACCTCGGCCACTGTCACTGATAAAAATAAGCAGAAAACGAATAAAAAGAGAACTCCCGCAGTAAAAAGAGACGCAGCCATCTTAGCACCAACATTCGATACACTTGCGACGCACTAAATAACTTGCATCTGAAACAGACGCGAAGGTTTATACCGTGCCGTGTTTCTGTCCCCACTATCGGGGCCCTATATATGTATTATGAATAGCTAATGAATGTATGACATTGTTTCGGTATGATGCCTGTTATTAGAGTATGTCGCATTTTCGTTTTTCAAAGGCTGGAAAGAGAGACAGCATACACACACTTGACGGTTTCCGTTACTTATCATTCGGACAGTGTCTCTTGTCTAGTTCGTCATCATCATCATCATCATCATCATCATCATTTTTTCTTCCTCCTCATCACCATATTCATCATCGTCACCATCATTGTCTATTTTGTCTTCCTCCTCATCCTCCTATATGGTGCTTGCTCTATTCCTCTTCTTCTTTGTCTTTTTTTCTGTTTCTTATCGTTCTCTCATCATTATTTTCTTCTTTCTATCATTCGACTTCGATGTCTAATTTGTCTTCTTTCTCGTTCATTTCCTCTCTTTTCCTCATCATCCCCTCTAATTAGGTATTTTTTCTCCAGTTTCATCTTCTTCCTCGCGTCTTTTAAATCTTCTTGCATCTTTTTTCTTCTTATTTTTCTTTCTCCTTTTTTATCTTCTCCTCCTTCTTCGCTCTCATCCTATTCGCCATCTTCTTCTACCATCTTATTTCTTTTTATCTCCTTCTCCTTCCTTGTTCTCTTCTTTGCCTCCCAAACTCTTAATATCTCCTTCTTACTCGTCTTTTTTTTGTCCTCTTCACTATCTTTTTCTTCTTCATCATTCTCTCCCTTCTCCGCCTTCTGCCTTTTCTTCTCTTTCTCCTCCTCCTCCTTCTGTTCCTCTTCTCCCTATTCCTTTTTCTTCATTTTCTCCTTCTTCTCACTCTCCCCATCAGTCCCCCTTTTCCTTATCTCTTCAATTAAAATCTTCATTTCTTCCTCCGTCTCCGTCTCTACCTTTTTTCGTAGTTTCTATTATTTCTCCCTTCTGATTGCGATTAATAACTTATATAGTTTTCCTTATCTTCTTTTCTTCCTCATTCAATTTTCCCACTTCTTGTCCAAAGTTTCCTTCTCTTCCATTCACCGCTTGGTTTTACCTATTTCTTTGCTCGCTGCTTTCTCTTCATCTTCTTTCTCCCCCTTTTCTTCAACACATTCTTCTCATTTGTTCTCTACTCCATTTTGTTTTTCATCCTCTCTCCTTTATCACCATCTTTTTTTTCTTCTTATTTCCCTCCAACTTGCTTCACAGATGTCTCATTTTCGCAGTTCACTTTCTCCACCTCCTTCTCCTCCTCCTCATCCTCCTCCTACTCCTCCTCCTCCTCCTCCTCCTCCTCCTCTTCCTCTTCCTCCTCCTCCTCCTCCTTCTCCTCCTCCTCCTCCTCCTCCTCCTCCTGCTCCTCCTCCTCCTCCTCCTCTTCCTCCTTCTCCTCCCCTTTCTAAAGATTGAATCATTCAGTTCATCCACATCTCACTACAACAATCAACCATTTTCCATTCTACTCATTATTCAATTTGTTTCTTTTGTCACTCCATTTCTCCTTATCTCTAACAAGCTCTCAGCTCTCCCAAAGGAAAACCTATAACTCCTAGAGGTCTCTTTTCTTTTTCCTCTAACTCTTTTCATAGAGAAAAAGAACTCTAATCTGTATTCAACACTGTTTCAACCAAAACAAACAAAAATAATAAAGCACCGTCCAACAATAAGTGGAGTGTCTCAGCCTAGCCTAGTCCACTAGTCAAAACTAGCAACACAAAATAGCAAAACCAAGAAACGGAGCGTTTCACTTTCGTTTCCTGACTTTCGTGAAAATTTCTTTGGATCGATAGGGGCGACGGGGGAAGGGGGACAAGAATGACAGCAGTTTCAGCCACAGAGTGATGGCAGTGGCGTTTTGCGCGCGTAGCGTCTTATTGGCCGCGCGCCAAAAGAAAGCGCTCTTCGTTCTCGCTTCTCACATTTCGAGTTGGCTTCTTCTTTTCAACGCGCGCTGACAGCGTGTCGTGACGATGACAGGCTTGTATGTTCGAGCCGGCACTTTTTCTTCTTTCGGGAAAAGTGACGTCCAGGAAACTTTTCACGATTTGTATTATTACCCAACAGAGAAAACATCTAGACGTTTATGAACATGGAATTCGATTTAAAGGATGTTTTACATTGAGAGAAAGATCTACCCGAGAAAACCTACAATGACCCTGAATATAACCTTACATGTGGGAAAATAGTTACTTCCCCACAATCATCTCAGGCCCGTATTAGACAGTCACTGCAGTCACCGTCGCTTGAAGGCTAAATTAAGTGAGCTGGTCGTGTGACCGAGCTCAACAATAACTTTTTTTTAAATATACGAAGGCATAAACTTCATCAAAGCCAACAGCTGATTTTTTAAATTAAATTTACCAGGCTGGCGTGATTGGTCTGAAATAGCGGCGCGTGACGGCGACTGCAGTGACTCTGTCTAATAAGGGCTAACAAAGGGTCTACAGAATCGGGTTGTAAGTGCCACTGGAACGCCGATTCAATCCAACCTAAGGGTTTTAGGGTGGGGGGGGGGGGGGGGGGGGCGTTTGACAGAAATCGGCCACATTTATAAAAAAAATCCATCTCAATTGCTTGAATTTTGGCTCAATTATATTCCCTATCTCTAAGTTATTGACTTATTATGTTATTCGAATAAAGAAGTTCTATTCAATGTAATATCAGTACAAGCAATTTTTTCATTTTTGGCTTATCTTGTGGGGGCACTTTCCCCCTGTCATTTTTAAATGGCACCCCTCAAGTGTCATAGAATTACAGTACTATACAGTACTATTAATATAGTAGAATCACGGCTCTACAATGGCAGTGCGGCACTGCCAGTGCCATTGATCAATATAATGTTTTGTAGTCCACATAAGTGGACCAAAAGTTAAATTCTGTTCGCAAGTCATAGCACAGTAAGTAATATTGTGCAAACTTTTTTGCCTCCTGAAAAATGTCCTTTTCGGTACCTTACCCCACTTACAACCTATATTTTACTTGAGGAATGCACGCCTCGTTCATACTTGAAGTTAGAATAACAGGTCTGAGGGATATTTTGAAGCTCCGATCAGTCTATTTAATTAAACAACTGAAATATTAGTACTGTAAAACATTTTTCATCTATAACATAAAATTCCAGCTATTTTCGACTTACAGTCACCAATCCGATTTTAGACGTTAGCATAGGGAAGAAACTCCTGGATCTTGTAAAGGGCACAGGTATTGGTTTGCCTAACTAACGTACTAGGGACACACAATAAGCTTCGGTTGACGTGTGAGGATCTTTGAATCTTCTGGATCTTTGAATCCGTCCCTTCAAAACATAACATAAACATAACATAATCCGATTTTATATAGCGTCACATCAACTTTCAAATATCTTCATTCACAAATAAATTGATCAAATTGTGAATTTAATGCTGTTTTTTAATAGTGTCTAAGCTACGCTAATCGAAAATACTCCACAACTCTGCAACTGGAAAAATTTTGTTCTACAATACTTTTTAATTCCCTTTTTTAAATTTATCAGTCTTCAATGTGAACAGCCTACAGTGAAATAAAATAATAAAAAATATGTTTACTCATCATGCAAAAATGTTTGTAAGATGTAAATAATTTATGTAGGTTGCAGTAGTACAGTACATAACTGTGTACACTAAATAATACAAATTATGTTTTACGATTAGTTTTCACTTGATATTCAAACACGAATAATTGTTGAAAATACTTGTGAATATGTAGGTGTAAAATTCACTAGCAGCAAAGGGTTTCCAACAATTATTCATGACAAAATATGTGCTAAAGGACATTTTTAATTCAAATTTAAATAATAGGGTATCTAATCCTAGTTTAAACCCAAAAACTAATCAACTTATAACTGAGTGATTATGTTGGCAATGATTTCTTTAACATGGAAAGGTATCATAAAATATTGTAGTGAGAATTGAGAGAAAGAAGGAACGGTGGTTCTCGGTGTTATCTGCTATGTAAATGTTTACTTCTAAGCAATTAATTACTCTGCTTTTGACACTTTTATGGTGTTTACTTGGACCTTTGTAGAATGTTCTAGTTGTTTGATTAGAAATTAATGGAGTCTTATCAAATATTGTGGAAGGTATGAAGGTCTTTCATTGTTTATTTTAGAATTTGGTAGAAGTTGATAGAAAAATCGAGAGATATCTCAATTATGGAAAATTATTTAAATAGAGGGAGACTTTTGTAAATTAGTTCAGTCTTGTTTGAAATTCGTCGTGATAAACAAGTAGTGACAGTTCTATATATTGTGCCTATATAGTGATAATTCTTTCTTAGTGACTATAGTGATAATTCTTTTTCCTATTTAATTCATGCCAGTGAACTACTGAATAGTTTTTATTGTATTCTGGACTCAGCGGCGGCGATTGGCAATGAAAAGTGGGGGGGGGGGGGGGGGGCGAAAACCTGGGTGGTCTTTATTTATTTATTTATTCATACACGGTAAACACCATTTAAACTTTTAGTTTTACACATTTGCGTCAAATAACAATGAGCATGAATCTATATATAAATTAAGCACAACAATCAGCACTAGCAGAAGGCCAGGCAACAAAAGCAAATACTATAATGCAAAAATAGAAAATATATATAGATGAATATATATGATGTGTAATAATATTAATTAGATAATGGATCAAATATGAAAATACAGATCTATAACAGAAACATATACAAATAAAACATATTGACTTAGAATTAGTCCCAAGAGGAGAGCAATTGCAGCACCTTGCCACGAAAACCAGCCACACTGGATGCAAAGAAGTCCACTGACCCACACACACTGTTTCCTAGTCTCATCAGGCAAGGAAGGGTGCTGCACTGTTGGTAAGTAGTGAAGTAAGAAAGCCTCTCAAATACATCATGAGACCTAGTGCGCCCTGGAACACAAAATGGTATTGTCTGTAGCAGCTCAGGACAGCTTGTGAAACCATTCACCAACTTCATGAGGAAGACTAGATCCTGAACCCTTCGGCGAGTATCCAAGTCATGAAGACAGAAGTGAGTTTGCAGCCCTGACACTGGCACCTCAAGGTAGTTGAATCCCATTCTACAGCCAGCAACTCTGATGAACCGGATCTGCACCTTCTCTATGTCAGAAATGAGACCAGCCTGATAAGGAGCCCAGACAGGAGAGCCGTATTCAAGCAGTGGATGCACCATTGTCTTGTACAATGTCACAAGGGTGGCAATAGACAATCCTTTTGTGAAATGAAAGATAAATCCAAGTGCAGAGTTGGCCCTCTTGCAAATATGCAAAATGTGATTCTCTGAGTGGAGATCTGAAGAGGTCACAACTCCAAGGTCTTTCATCCTTGAGACTCTACGGAGGAGTTCACCACAAAGGTAATAGTCGTGAGAGAGTATTTCGTGACCTTGAAAATGTCATTACCACACACTTTGATATGTTGAGGTCCATGGACTTTCTCAAACACCAATCCTCCACCAGTCTGAGAGATGATTGAAGATGTTCAGTATCCTAAGAAATTTCCTGGAAAAGCTTTGCATCATCAGCAAACAGAAGACATTTGACAGTCAGGCCAACACTAATATCGTTGATGAAGAGGTTGAAAAGGTAAGGTCCCAGGTGTGACCCCTGTGGAACTCCAAAACCTGGAGTCTGGGGTATGGAATACCCCCCAGATAAAGGGGGTGTCGGGGGCCCTCCCCCGGACATTTTTTAAACATAGAAGGCTGTAAATGGGGGTTTGAGCTGTCTAGAACACAATATTAACACATCATGTTGTACTGCAAATGCTAATATTTCTGTTAATACTTGGGATATACTGTCATTGCAAACATACATTATGTCTGTTTGCAATGTCTTACAAATATCTGAGATTTTTCTAAATCTAATAGGCCGCAAAAATTTTTAAATTAATTTTAATAGTTACACGGTTTGTTTGAATTAATTGTAATAGTTACACTGTTTAGGACTGTCACATAATTCTGCACAAGTACTTATTATGAGGAAATGTACTATATACGTCTTTATTTATTTTGGTATAGGCCCTTATACTTGTGTTCCAGTTTTTTGTTCCAAATTTGTTTATGAAAAATTAAGTGGTTTATTGTGGCTTTATAAAAATGTAAAATCAGTATAACCTACGTATTATCAACCGTTACGTACGAGATCAAACGTTTAGCTTGGGGAGGCCGAGTTGTCTGACTTGAACTTGCTTTGTTATGAGCGTGCTTCTATAGACTAGAGATGAGGCGTATTTACTGGAACAGGTATTTTTACTGAGTATTTAAACGTACGGACTAGCACCTAGTATTCGAAGAACAAAATACTCAGATATCTGTGAGTATTTCTAGACACTAGTAAACTACGCGACTTCAAGTCCCCACTCCAATTTACGGAGTGGGAGTGGAGCTTTGTAATTTGCAGTTGTACAGTAGCTATTAATAGCTCATTTCTCGTTATAGAACTATTCAACTACTCACTCATTCTTTCTCGCTCACTCTAACGCTCTCTCTCTATTCACTATACTCGATTGTAGGCGCATGCGTCTACATTGTCTTTGGTTGCGTATGGCGTACGCGCGTACTTTTCCAGTATAAATACTTCTTCAGTACTTGAGTATACGGGTACTAAAAAGTATTTTGTTACTCAAGCGTCTCAAGGTCTTGCCGTCCGCGTCTCATTTCGCTACAGCACATTTGAGAGCAACTCAATAATTAGATTCGTGCTGTATTTAACACGAGTAATAAAGATTCGTGCTGTATTTAACGTGATAAACAGTACCAGTACCGCAGTACGATACTCTCTTGTACGTGTACTCTTGTATGTCTACTCTGGCAAACTGGCTAATATAAAATACTACCTAGTATTTTGGAACAGGTATTTGGAATAGGTATTAGAACGTACTCGTACTCGGAATACTTAGTATCAGAAAAACCTAGTACGACCCATCTCTACTATAGACCCCTTCTGAAAATGGTTAAAGCTTATTATAACCATTATTTTATTGAAGTCTAGCAAAATACGCCGCAAAACTATGATGCAACAACATTAATAATTTTATCCTGTTTGTCAAAATTTAAAAAAATCCTCAAAAAGTGGGGGGGGGGCGGCCGCCCCCCTCGCCACCCCTAATCGCCGCCACTGTATGGACTAGTGCTACGTAAGTTAGTTTTTATTTTTCGAGGTTTCTTTTTGAATATTATTGGACAGTTTATTGTACAGTTATTATTTAATATTAGATCGGCCTTTTAACTTTTAGTGATTGATTTTTGTACAGTAATATTGAAAACTCATTATCAATTGAACAATATCGATTTATCTGCTTTTAATTGCTTATTTTTCTGTAAGACATTACTGATTAGTGAGTCTTGTGATTATTTGTGTAAATAAAGTGCGAGTGATAAATTTAAGTGTTGCCAGCGTTATTTTAGACATAGAATCCGTAAGAATATCAACTTTTCCTAGAATATTTACATTAATGTGGTTGGGACGTGAAAGATAAATTTAATTATTAAAAAAAAAATGTTTGAGATAGAGAAAGCTGTAGCTTGTTTGACTTGTGACAACATTCAATTCTTATTTTATTTTCATGGTAAAGCGGTTCCAAAATCCAGATGTCTGTGAAAATAGCCTTGATCGAAAAAATCATCGATTCTCATATGCTATTTGTCACGCTGGGAAATATTCACATGTTGGAGATAACAGATATAAGTTTCGCTAAGAGATAAAAACCAACAGGCATTCAATATGTTTCTTTCTCCGTGCGGCGGAGAGAAAAAGGAAAAAGAAGTGAAGAAATGTGTAAATAAGCTATTTTTCACGGTTAGTGGTTGGGTTGCACTCAGGTTTTGAAAGTTTTTCGGATTGCCCCTCATTTTGGGGATGGTGAAGAGGGGAAGGGGTTGAAAGAGAAAAACGATGAAGATGAAAAACTCGAATCGTTGCAAGGGCGCTCCACGACCGGGAAAATGTTTTTCGCGGGAAAGTTGGGCCCATAAAAAATTCATTCCTCTCGCTAAGAAACTGAAATTAGAATGCGGAGAGTGTTTTGGGGCAGATTCGCGACCACCTGGTCTATGACCGCTACGGGACAAAAACTGGGCGAGAAACTTTTTCTCAAACTTCCCATCTATCCTTTGATTCTGCCTTGTCAGTCTGCTATCAACGCATTAGGGTGCTTGCACAGTGGAGCATCAATGCTTCAATGCTATTTATTATTATTAATAGCATTATTATTATCATCATTATTTTGTCACATGAAACCGCATTATGATGAACATAATGGTTTATGACACGTCAATGTAATAATTTCAGTTACATAGCCATAAGGCTACAGTAGGTATAGTCGTCAACTCACTACAAAAAATGTAGGAACTTTTTTTAATTCTTTTTCTAGTGCTAAACATGGGCAGTTGCGCGTATCTCGTCATGGCCCGAGACAAGCGCAACAAAGCCATGGAAATCAAGGTGTGTTGCCAGATTTACAATAATTTTTTTCTTCACCATATCGGATATTCACATCCGTCAAAACACCCAGCCCAAGCACTGTGTCGTTATATTTAAATAATCTATGCGCGATTTGTCGCATCTCATTCTGCTGCAACCTAAGACTGAAAATAAAACTATGATAATCTCAGATGCGAGATCAAACATATGCTATGGAATACCCAATTCAATATACAATTAGTAGCATGTAATTTAAAAAATATTATTAGTATCATATAGTCAATATAAACATTTTTATTTTCCAATTTAGTTTTCTTTCGTAAATTAATAAATGTTTTGCTTTTTGAACGTTTTCTTTTTCAATTTAATATTAGTTAGTATTATATTAATAGTCGATATTAACTTTTTCCATTTTCCAATTTCTCTTGTAAATTAATGAATGTTTTTTGCTTTTTGAACGTTTCTTCTCAATTGAATATTCAATAGTAAAATTTTGTAAAACTAACGTGATATGTTTCGCATGCTCTAATACTTTTATGAAGAGATAGGCGAAATAGTGGCATCCCGAAACATATTCATATAGTGGGAGCCACAAAATTCAGTATTGCAATACTTTCTATATTAGATTTAAGACTTTATACATACAGTATTTTCTGCAATGTTAAATTTTTTATTGTAGATAAACTCCTCTGGTTGTGATGTACTCACAATCATATAAATTATTATTATTACATTATAATGGTATATTGAAGCAGTGTGAACACTACCATTCTTCAGAATGTGTTTGATTTCGCATCCTGGTTATCATCGAGTATTGAAGATTCATTGACCATTGTGCAAGCGCCTTTAGAAAAATAGCGTCAAGACAACTTTTCTTCACACAAGATTGACAGTTGGATTTTCAATAACAGCTCGTAGTTTTCCACATTCTTATAACAACATTCGTTTACTTGAGCTCATAATATTGTATAAAAATCTACCTTAAGGCAACCGTGATCCTAGAAAGTCTCTCTTGAGATAAGGTAACCTCAAGGCTGGTTCATGAATATGGGCTCTACTTTTCTTGTTAATATACAATTTTTTCATTACCGGAAAAATTATTTCATGATCGATCCAGTGGTAAGACCTGTTTGATAACAATTTATAACAATAGCGGGCCGCTTAGCGCAGTTGGTTGGGGTGTCGCAACTTCAGCTTGCTGTCGTTTCAGCGGTCGTGGGTTCGAATCCTACTCCACCGTCAGGCATTTATGTGTATTCATCTCATTACCCACGCACAAGTCTCGGACTCATGTGGGCATCATTAATAAAAAAAATTTACAGATTGATGTAATTACAGAAAAATCTTGTATAATTTCTCATTTTCCGTTGTAAGATCGATAATCCACGTGATTTAAGGTTTAATTTTTATAGTAAAATTCAACGACTTGACTTTACAGGGCTTGATCTATAAAGGCATTTGAAGATGAGTCTTCATGACTCGAAAACGTTTGGCCAAAAGTGAGTGAAAATATTATTTATTCTCAATTAAAATTGTCTGCAAGTCATTGAATTTACCATAAAAATAAATATTACCAACGCAGATCATTGAGGAACACGAAATCCAGTAATTTAAGGTCTTAAAAATGAAATGTCTCTTTATATTTTCTGAAATCTCTGTGAGCATGAGTAGCAAAATTTTTCTCAGTTGATTGAAAAATATCCTACATTCACATTCCACTCTTATTTCGCTATTGATACATAATAATAATAATATTTGTAATTGATTGATAATTCAACATTTTTTATAAATAAATTTGAATTCGAAATTTCAAAAAAAATTTAAAACATTATGAAACCAGCATTATCGCAGTTTTTTTTCAAATTTCATGCTAGAAGAGTGTCTCTGAAAACCTTTTTACTTTCTACTGTACTTTTATATGGTACTTGAAACATTCTCAGTGTTCGTTGTGTTAGTGTGTATGAAAGTGAGGAAAAAAAGAGAGTGGGAGAGCGAGAAAGAGTGAGAGAGTGTGTTAAAGAGAGAGAGAGTGTGAGTGTGTGTGTGAGAGAGAGAGAAAGAGTGAGAGTGATAGAGTGAGCAAAAATGTGGTAACAGATGAACTGTACTTTCTCGTTTTTTTGTCAAAAGAACGTCACACCTTGTGTTGATGATCGTAGTGAAAAATTTAAATTTTCATTCTAGTCAAAAGAGAGATTGCCATTGTGTCTCCTGGCCGCTTAGGAAAGCTTGTTAGCTACGAAATAACAACAGCGACTGTTGGTTGTTGTCCTTTCAAATGTAAAAAAAAATACAGAAAAAACACGACTGACGCCCCCCCCCCGCACCCACTCCACCACCCGACGACCACGCCCTGCTTGTGTCTCTTCGCTTTTTAATTAGGTCATCGTCGCCAGTCGTCATTGGAAGTGAAAAATAACGGAAAACAGAGAGGAAGAAGAGGAAATAAAGACATCTAGACAAAAAAAAGTAGAACCGATACCGATTTCGATGATAGAGAAATTTTTACCAAGTGATTTCACAACATGCTACGTTTTAACGACCATTAATCATTGTATCAACAGTGACAATATTGGGAACAGTTTTGTCAATTCAATTATAATTGAAATTCAATAAAATTGAAATCCACTTAATGATTACTACAAAAAAGTCTTATACCAGATAAATAAAATAAATGATACTGATTTTCAGTTGATTGTCAACGTTAGTGATGATTATAAACTTAGATTCAGAGCAGTTGTTACGTTTGTGGGTAGTAACGGACGCGTTTCAGGACCTGACTCCCATCCTCAGTGAACAGGAATACATGTATTCCCTGTTTGAACAGGAGAGATTCTTAACTGAGAGATTGCGTATAGATGAAGTTCAACAAATGGCTGTGGTAGTGCAGTTGATTAGAGCGCTTGTCCATGATAAGATAAGGCTCTAGCTGACTTCGTTTCCTGCAGCCTTGGATTCGAATCTCATTTTTCCATGATGTTTCTCATTATTCACCTCATTACCCACACACAAGTCTTCAGATTCATGTGGGCATTGTCAGCAATAAAAAAAAATGGCTGCTACCACTCTACAATAAATATTTTAAGTAAACAAGTATGATCCAGGTTATTTTAAATCAATTGCAGGAGTAAACTAATTCAGCAATAATTTATAATTTTTTAGTATTTATGAAGCTTCTGATAATAATATTAGTTAAAAGGATATTCCCAGAACAAACCGGACAATCAATGGTAGTCAAGAACTCTTTGTAACTTATACTACTTATACATAAACTAACTTTACTTATGATACTTATTCTTTCTACTAGATTCTACTTAATTATTAGCGGGGCAATGCTATCAGTTTTTACTCTCGTCAACGTAACTAATATATTTCTAAGATTTTTTCAAAAGTACAGAAGAAATTTGTCGTTTTTTTAATAAATTGAATAAGTGACCGGTTTCAACAAATTCTTAATTCATTGAACAGTTTCATAAATATATGATCACGAAAAATTTCACAGCTTTATAAGCTACTTTTAACGTTGATTGGATGGGGCCAGTGACGTAGCTATGGGGAGGATTAGTAGGATAGATCCCCCCAGAGACCTACAAACAAAAGACATTTTGGAATTTTGACAAGCTCTGAGAGACACGAAGTTTTGACAAAAGAGTCAAAAAAGACGTTTTCAATCACTGAAAATGTGGTTTTAGAGGGATCGTTTTTGACACGTATTTTGCTTGTTGCTCCTCCCACCAGTGGGCGTGCCTGGTTTTGGCCTGCAGTCAATCACAGAACTTCAATGATGGTCAGTCGAGGCACTTTCCCCCTCAGCCAAGACGAGTTGTCAAATATCATTGATAGTTTAAATAATAAAAAAACTGTGGGAATGGATGGGGTATCCAGTAAAATTCTGAAAGAATGTAAAGATCAATTGTTAGACCCTTTGATTCATCTGATCAATCATTCATTAGAACAAGGTGTTTTTCCAGATAACTTAAAAGAGGGGAAGATCTTGCCAATCTTCAAAAGTGGTGATAAAGAAAAGGTAGAAAACTATAGGCCCATTAGTATTTTAAATGTAATAAGTAAAATTTTTGAAAGAGTAGTTCTAAATAGGTTACTTCTGCACCTTCAAGAAGCAAACTTTATCTGTGATGAACAGCATGGCTTCCAGAAAGGGAGATCAACAAAAACAGCCATAGTTTCCCTAGTTGAAAAACTAATAGATATAATAGATTCAGGTGATAAAGCTACTGCAATCTTCTTAGATTTGTCAAAGGCATTTGATTGTGTTAATCATAGAACTTTATTGGAAATACTGCAAAATGTAGGTGTAAATGGGGTTGAACTGAAATGGTTTGAATCATATCTTATTGGGAGAAAACAATGTGTAGAACTAACTACAGTAGTTGGTAATAGGATAGTAAAGAATAAATCTAATAAATTAGAGGTGCAAGCTGGAGTGCCTCAGGGGTCAATACTAGGTCCATTGCTTTTTTTGTTATATGTCAACCGTTTACCTAAAGAATTAATTAGTGGTAGAGCCCTCTTATTTGCTGATGATACATCACTCATTTTCAGCAATTCCATTCTAGATAATTTAGAAATAAATGCCCATATAGGTGTGCAGTCCATTGTCCAATTTTTAAATCAGTTGAAATTAACTATAAATAGTAAAAAATGCCAATACCTTCAATTCAAAAACAAACATAATTTAAATGAAGATAGGGCTATAAACGTGTTTGTAAACGATAATCAATTAGACCAGGATGAAAAAATTGCATTTCTAGGAGTTATGTTGGATAGACGATTGACCTGGACTCCATACATTGAGAAAATATGTAGTAAAATTTCATCTGGGGTATTTGTCCTGCGACAGCTCGCTAGATTGAATGACAAAAAGTTACTTTTTACAGCTTACCACGGCTCTTACTGTCACATATTAGGTATGCTATCTTAGTATGGGGTAATTCATCAAAACAAAATCTTGATAGGGTGTTTAAGATCCAAAAGAAAGCGGTTAGGTGTATAGAAAGAGTAAATAGATTAGATTCATGTAGGCCGTTGTTCAAGAGACTTGGTCTCCTAACTGTACCCTGCTTATATGTGTATGAAGCTACTTTATATGTAAAAACGAATGATATTAACCAAAATCTTGATGTACATGATTATAATACAAGAAGCCGAGGAGATTATCACTTGGTGAGTCACAATAGTAGCTTATTCAAACAAAAACCTAGTTATATTGGTAGGAAATTCTACAACAAGCTACCGCAGTTTTTGAAGAGTCTTGAAAATATAGAAATATTTAAAAAACAATTGAAGAAATATTTAGTTGATAAAGCTTTTTATAGTGTACAAGAAGCTTTTTATGTGTTCCTTTCACATCAAAATTAAGCCTCACCTCAACTAATTGAAGTAATTATGGTATCTAGTGTATAATATTGTTGATCTGACTTGTCTTATACTCCTTAACTGGAGTCTCCAAGACGTAATCTACAAAAAAAAAAAATAAAAAAAATAAAAAAAATAGTATCATTCCGTGTTCAGTATATATTAAGCTACTCTGTACTTCAGTTTTAGCTTGATTGAGATTGATAACGCTGAAACTACCAAAACTAGTATTTCACTGTTTTCAATAAATGTGCTTGTGAAAACTTCAAGTCTTATTATTTATTAAAAATCTTTGCCACACAATTTGGGTTACAATAATTTTATAATGGATGAATTTGTAACTAGAATTGATAAATTGTGGTTTTGAAGGAATTATTTTTCAAATATTACCCTGAACCCTCCTTTAATAACATTATTGGAATAAATATGAATTACTGTTATACAACCCATTCTTCTCCTCTTATGGTGTACTATAAAGTGCCTGGAGCCTACTCCCCAACCTTCATTACATCGTGAGTCATCCCCCCTCCCCACCACACTGACCCTTTAGTTACACCACTAGATGGGGCAATTCTCTAAGCATACGGTACTAAAGAAAATTGAGCCATATTGATGAAAAAGTTTATATCCTCCAGATTTCGCATCCGTCAACACAAGTGATACATCTAAAAAGTTAATCCCAAATAAGATCCGTATGCAGAGCAGTCATAACTCACGCCTGATCGATTTTGGAACGCAAACGCATTTACTAGCTGTCATAACGATATGAATGCTCCCAGGCTGAGCCTACAGCAGCCGATAGGAGACAGTTTATTCGCGGCCCAAGAAAAAGTTATAAAAAGTAAGTGACCGACCAGCTTCCAGTCCATATATCATATTTTATTGGCGAATGCATTTTCTTAGGCAGATATCGGCACGTGTGGTAGGCCCGTTTCCCTAGCAACGTCACTAGAGTTTTACATTGTGCAGCTACAGATGCGAAACGAACCGTACGGTCAACGGTAAGCATCTTTTTTTCCACAGAAAATCGGCGCTCTCAGAAAATTGCTCCTCAAAAATATTTTTCCAGTCAACTTGTAGATTTTCTGATTCTAAATAAATTAACCCATGTCTGACTGAATGAATCGAGCTCCTGGCATCCTCTTATATTTCTTTTATTGCAAATGATGCTCACATGAGTCTGGAAACTTGTGCGTGGGTAATTAAGTGAATGTGTGAGTGATAAGAAATATCCATGGCTCAATGAGATTCGAACTCAAGGCTGCAGGAAGTGATGTCAGCCAGCCTTATTTAATCACAGACAAGCGCTCTAGCCAACTGCCCATCAATCTAGTATTTACACAAGTTAGTTCGAAGTTACTGACAATTGAACAAACTGACAAATTTACTTAAACAGAATTTATCAATTTCGAATTCCTTTAATTGCTATCAGTTTATACTGAAGACTTCCGCAATGGCGGATATTGACAACATATTGACCGATATTTTTGTACAGTAGCATTCATCGATTTCCATCAGCTATTAAATACTGTTGTCAATATCCGCCATTGCGGAAGTCTTCAGTATAAACTGATAGCAATTAAAGGAATTCGAAATTGATAAATTCTGTTCTAGTATTTACATTTTTATGTTATATATTTTTTCAAGTAATAACAATTTTAAATTTTACTCAAGTCCTCCTGCAATCTTCCCGTTTCCAATCCCTGCTGATGAGAAGACTTTCTGCTAAAATCAATGATCTAATATAATAATTATTATCGTGAAATATAGGTTGTTCGACTATTGTATTCCTGTAAAATTGACGACAAGATAAAAATCAAATCACAATGATTCCTGACAGTTCATCTTTGTCAAAATATCAAAATTCACGACCTAAACCTTCTGAAGTCCTCCTGCAATTTTCTATTTCCTGCTAATGAAAAGACTCTAAAATAAATGTCGAAAATTGTACACTTATTATAGTCCTGTAGTATTCATTGTGAGATAAAAATCAAGTGACATTGAATCCTAACCGTTCATCTTTGTCAAAATTTCAGATATCTCGACCTAAACCCTTGAATCTAAATATCGATTCAGGCGGAGCCAACTCGTTCTCTTCAACATAACGACAACGACGCCAACTTGGTTCCGAGGCGAATTAAATTGTCCACTGGCTCGGACGTCGGACAATCCAATTTGGTAGCTTGTCAACGCCGGCCGGACATAGTTCAGGTCCGGAAAGAGGTCAGTAGGTAATAAGGCCGATTCTGATGCGACCAATCAGAAGACAGGGGGGCGTGGCCACCCCCCTTCCCCCTCCCCCAGGTCAGACATTTTGTAAACGCCCACCCCTTCCCCCTGCCCCAGACAGCCATTTTGTTTTTAAGGTCACATACCCCCTTCCCTATGTGCCCCCACTTTATTCCCAATAGATTAAAGGGGGACCCCCCGCAAGCACCAATGAGAGAGGACCTATCCCCCCTGACCCCACCTCTCACAGAAGGTTCCCAATAAATATAGAACATACAGCTTTATATCTATATATACATGCTTGCAATTATATATCTATATATACCTGCTTGCAATTACTATATCTATATTTGCAATAGCATCAGCCCCCGCCGCCAGATTTAGCTATTAATTGAGGCTGCACACCTGCTACCTCCTGCTGTGATTCTCAAAGCCCTCTCTCTCTTTCGCACGTGCAGTGTTAATATACCCCCCTGCCCCCCACCCCCGGACAGTGCTTCAGATATTAATAATACTTCCGCCCCCTGCTGTGAAAAACTATTTCATAACGTTTAAAAGCAGAACACGTGCACAAGTTTTATGTGTGTGTGTGTGTGTGTGTGAGAGAGACGTGCTCTCAGGTCATTAACCTTAGAATTTAACGGTCGCAACACGTGCCTAGCAGGTGGGGGGCTGTACACAGAAATAGAATGCTTCTACACTCCCCGATTCCTAGATTGATAGCGTTGTAATAGGCGTTCTTGTTGAGGAGGTAAAAACAAACTACTATCATATTTTATCGTCGGCTCATCCATCCCAATAAGCCGAAGAAATTCGCTGACAGTATGTTCTGGCAATAGTCCTCGTCCCTCCAACTCTTTATAATCAAACGTTCTGGCAGCCATTACACATTTTTCTATCAAATAATAGGCATATCTATACATCAGATCATTTAAATGCCTCTTGAAATCTCGATTATTATGCACATAATCCATTAATAGGTCCTGTGATATTTTTACAGCTGTGTTAAGTTGTTTATATGAGATGAATCCTGCTTTTTCAATTATAAACTCTTTTTTAGTGAGTAAATTTTCCCTATTGAATTCATCTCGAGTGAGTAGTTTATCTCTTTCTGCCTTTGCCTCTTTGCTAATAATTTTCATCTCATTATTGAGGGTATGTCTACTCACCAGCACACTAGCCTTCTCCTGCTCAAATTCTCTCCTAGTTAAAACAACCTGTTCTAAATCATGCATGCGTTTTTCCAACACATTGTTAATTATACTTAATCCACTATTGAGATTTTCAAACGACACAAGTTGGCTTCTTTCATTGTTAAATTCTGTTCTAGTTAAAACAGCTTTCTTCAACTCACTCAATTCAAATTTCAACTTGTCAAAATTCGCTACTAATTTTTTTAACTCCTCTAATTGCTTCGCATGCACTGTATGCGTCCTACCGAATCGATCGGTGTTCATTGTTCGAATGTCGAAATTAATTATCAACATCTCGGTACACCCGCTTTAGCGGAGAGGTTCCAACGGTCCGATTTGTGACGCTTGTCAAGATGACTCGCGCTGGCAGCACTGACGTCACCACCCCAGCTCATGTCTTTAGTCTGCTATTCTCACTTTACACGATGTTTCGCAGAGGGGTGAGGGGGCGCCCACTCCGCATTCCTTCTAACCTCCTCTTTCGCAACAGCCGGTTTCACCCAGCCTCATCTCTCTCATATTTCTTTCTCTCCTCTTTCGCTCTACTGAACAGCTTCCCGCCAACACGGCCTGTCCTCGCTTTTTTACTGTATAAAGCTGGCTTCTCGCAGTTCTTGTAATATCGAATCGATTTCAATATCGTGAGCTGAATTTCCTGCATTTTTTGAACCCATTAAAATAAATAACCGTTCGACTAGTTCGTTAACATCATCCCAGAATATGTAGTTTCTATCACGTGATTTATTTCTAACAAAATTCAATAATCCCTTCCCATACTTTGAACGTTTTTTGGGTGGAAAAAGTTTCTGTATAATTTGAGATTTTTTACCAGAATTGCGAATTACGTAACCCTGGTTATTAATATGTACAGATGTCAGTGATAATATTTTTTTATATTTCGCCAAATCTTTGTTATTGTAGAGATTTGAATTTGGCCTACTGTTAAACAATAGCTCCAACAAACCATGAGTCATTCTAAACCTTTGTTCGCCGACAGTTATAAAAACATCATCAAAACTTACGGGCTCATCGCCGATAAAATATAAATTTTGTTTATGATCAAATCGTATACCATAAGGAATAGAATTATCTAATTTCTCGTTATGAAACACACCTAAATAGCTGTCTAAAATTTCTTCTATTCGAGTGCGACGGTTAGTAATATTCAAAGTCGAATCAAAGAAAGCAGATTTATCATTAGCAGAAATATTTACATCTTCCTCCCCATCCTCCTTCTCCTCCACCTCCTCCTCCTCCTCCTTCTCCTTCTCCCTTACCAGCGGTTCAACCTTGTGTTCTTTTTCGCGCTTTACTGTTTCATTGGCAGAGATTGTGCTCTTTTTGAGTTCAATTAATGGAGTAATTATTGGTTCCAACCTTTTACGATTAAATTCCTCACTCTGTGTTTGAAAACCCAATAAATTTCTGTGTTTTTCAATAATAGTTTTTCTCAATTTTTTTATTCTATCTATTAAACTGCTTCTCTCCCCAACAGATGATGCTGCGGTAGGAGCAGCACGATCGCGTTTCTTACGCATATTAACTTTCTCCATTAATGCCGCGACATTGAATGACAAAAAATCGTGCAAACACCGAAGTTACCTCATTGCAAAGGAATCTTTATGAATTTATCCAATTGCTCTCTGTATCTTCCATTTTCAGCCTTACATTCAGTAAAAATAGAAACAAATTTGTGAACACCTTTTGACCACACCTCCCAACATAGTTTTCTAAACTCACTGAAACTCATATCTTCCCCTACAAAATCCCTATAAATTAATTTCAAATTTAATTGATCAAGTTTAAAAATAATCAATACGTTGCAATTATCTCGGATGTGATGTTTCATTATCGCACCGTAACTTTGTACCAAGTAGGCTGTGTCAATTTCGCGATGTCTACCCATTGTAAAGTAATTACGAATTTGAGGTACATTGCTTAATTGTAAATCATCAAAAATGACAAGAGAGTTTCTCTCAACTTTGTTGGGATGCTTTATCATATCAGTATTGTCTGATAAATGAAAAGTAACACATTTTATCTTTGAAAACACCTTTTTCAAAAATTCATATTTATCTTGATACAAAGAATTACTAAATAAGTATAAATGTTTAAATTTCAATCCGTTTTTATTGAAAATCAAATTCAATAACGTATTTGTCTTACCACTGTTGGATCTTCCAATCAGGATAATGCGTGCATTATGCGGTAATAAACTACCATTTTTACTCTTGCCAATGTTCGGTTTACCTGTAATAACCTCATCAAAATTGATGATGGGTATGGTCGTATCCTTTACCATTGTATCACTATGATAGTCAATGGATAACTGAATAAAACACATGCTTCAACATATTATATCAATTTATTGATAATATTTTTCAGTTCTTTTCCAATATACAACATTTTGCTTATTTACAATATAATACATAGTATTTACAATATAATACATAGTATTTACAATATAATACATAGTATTTACAATACAGTTCTTAACCTAGTAAATTCTTTCTCTCGATCCATGTAGGTTCGCTGAAACCTAACCATTTAACCAATATTTTATCTTTATTTTTCCTTATAATTTTCTCTACTAAATAAACTTTCTGCTCCTCCTCATCCAGCTTTGTTTTTTTCATTTCTTCTTCGTAGAAACGGCCAGAAATTATTTCCCCTTTCAAATCACGCAAGATGTAAGTAGGTGGCTTAGTCGGATAGACTGAATGAATTATAAATAATTCCCCACTCCAATTAATATTATACGATTTGTCGAAAACCTGTCTGTACTTACTAATGCGTACAACATCGCCCAATTTAAATTTCGGTTTTATTCGTTTAGATTTCAAACGCAAGTTCTCATTGGCCGCCTTATTAAGCGATGCTATTATATGATTTCGATGTTTTTTGCGAACATCAGATGGCCGCATTTGAATTGTTCTGTGGAAAGCATTATTATACTCTTTAACCATTGTTGGTAATGCCCCCACCCATCGTTTTGTTCCATGCTGCGTTAAATATTTATAGATTTTTGATTTAATAGTTCTAATAAAACGTTCGACTATTGCAGCTTTTTTCTCACTAAAAACATGGTAATGTTTAATATTATACCTATCCAATAATGCTTTTACTTTTGTATTAAAAAATTCGGTACCTTGGTCTGTCTGAAAAAATTTAACATTTTTATTTTTACGAATAATTGGTTCAAGTGCAGCATACACAGAGCCGGCACTTTTGGATTTTATTGGCACACAATAAGCATATTTAGAAAAACAGTTAATTACAGCTAAAATAAAAGTAAAATTTGAATTATCTCTCGCCAGCGAGCTCATATCAATTAAATCTGCCTGAAGCAGATCCACCTCACTTTTAATCTCATATTTTCTCCTATTAAAATGTACTCTTGGCACAGAATGCAATTCTTGTGCCAATCTATGTCTAAGTTCATTCATTTTTGTCGACATCACACACGTGTGATATATCTCAACTGCCTCGGCACGCGTCCACGCGTCGCGTGGGTAATCTATTTTTAGCCACCCTCTTTTTGTGAAGCAGCACGCCTCACTTCTCCTCTCCTCACTCACCGCCTCACACTTTGAGAGGAAGGTTCTTCTTCTACTACTTCTCCTTCTTCTTCTCCTTTTTCTTCTCCTTCTTCAACTTGGGGGATTCTATAATGACCCCATGCCAAGGTGTCAACCGAATTGGGCATGATGTATCTTTTATCATCATAGCATGAGAGCGCTGTTTTTGCACATGCAATCTGATATACTTTATGACAATAGCTCCTTATCATATTGAACCTCTCGTAATGTGTGCTTCTTTCGAATAAACATTTTTTGTACAAATCATATGTTAGACAGCGATCTTTAACAGATTTCTTTACACCCTTAGCTACGTTTTTATACAATTCATTCTCATCATCTACATATTTAAAACTATACATTTTGGGCCGTAAGCCAGCAAAATGTGTGATAATTTTTGAATTTGTCTCGTCTTTAAATTTCCCAACCACTTTTTTATTTACAAGACTATAACATTTGTGAGTGGTTGGGTAATCAGATGTGTCAAACCACGTCAAATTATTCCTAATATCCTGGTACACATCCTCAGTTTTTATTTCATAGAAAAGACTATCTGTATCCGACATTAATAGATTCACATTTTCAGGACGATATATGTTCAAAATTTTGTTGTAGTGGAAATCAAACATTAGGTGTTTACTCAATTCCAAAATGGTGAAACCCGCATAAATTGGTTTGTTCAAGCATATTTCAGATTTTCTTGAAAACACCCCAATTACATTTTCATCAAAAATCACCCAGCGTTTACACAATGGCCTGGAAACATATTTATCCAATTTTCTCTCATCTGTTATGAGATTTACGGTGCAATGGTGTCGATTACCCTGGAGAGATTTTCCGTATATGATATTCGATAAATTTTTAAAGTTCTGAACTTCAAATTTATTCCTGGCATTTCGCCTACATTCCGTATTGAATTGAATGTAAGGTTGTAGCCAACGGGACTGTGTAAAACTAATTACCCTATGAATCTTCGTTAAACGCATACCCAACTGAGTGTAAAGCTGGAGATTGCGATAATGAATTACATATTTTGTTCTATCATAAAGTGTTGCAAGGAGTTTTGTTGATGATTTTTGTGAATCGTGTTTTTGATATTCAGACATCAGGTGAAGGGGGGCTGCTTCTTTTGTGGGGGCAAGGGGAAACTGATTGTGAGAATCGTGTAAGTATTGTGGATACTGCATATCAACCTCCAGAATGTAGCCAATTTCTGAATCGGCACTCAAGTTTAAAAAATCTACTTGTGCGATTTCATTTTCATTCAAAAATTTAAAATTTCCGCTCGGGAGAGGTTCGCACATTGCGTATCCATATAAATTGTTAGCATCCAGGTAAACAAGGTAATTAGTAGGTTTACTCTCATCATAATTCGACATATATGGGTTGTTCGCTTCAGCGAACCTATGCGGAATGACCGATAATCCTCCTCTCACTGCACCCTCAATCATAAGATGAATATCAATGTCCCGAATCAAACCAAGCTCCACCTGTGTGTATTTTAGCATGCAATTCCATGAGAAATGTGCCAATGAGAGAAAGTGGATAGCATCCAATCCATATTTGTCGAATAATGATGAGCGCATATCCTCAAAAACATCGGCCAAAAGCAGAACATCCGTTAGAAGGTATAGATCGTGATATTCGCCAAGAGAGGAAATATTACACGCTTTCCACACCTTCTGTGCATGTTCATATTCAGCAGGATCCAATGGTGAATCGTTCAAATCATTGTGGAATGCTTCTATGGGAGGAAGACACGTTTCATTGAACTTTTCAGCACAATCAAAATAAGTGTATGGATACACACCCTTTTTGATTAAAAGCCGGTGCTGTTCAGGTGTTCTGAATACAGTGTACATCCTTTTAAATTTCGTTTCCAATTCAGTACTTTCTGACAAATTTTTTACAAGTGAATCTAATGAAGCATTCATGAACTTAAAACTATCTAAAAACCTAATTTTACCAATACTAATTGTCATAAATTTTTCAGAGGAATTGGCGATGCAATGTATTTTTCTTTTGCATTTCCCCAAAGCTTGCACAATAAAATGGGAATCGTACCCTGCGAAATTATGTATATAACATGGAATAAAATCGGGTGATTTAGCATTTAAATTACAGGCTTGGTGAGCTGCACAAATAAATTCGCCTGATTCGTGCGAGTGGTGTTTGCATCTCACCTCACCAATCAAGAAATCCTTCCCACATAAACCACATTGTTTTGCATCATCAAATACTTGTTGTTCACGCTCATTTAATGGAATCATCGGTATTTCGCGTTTCATATCATTATAAAGCATTTCACCTAAATCTGTTACATCATCAACGAATTTTTTAATAATTTTTTCACTTTCATTTCGCGCGCGATAAAGAATGGGTCCATGACAAATTTCACCATGTATATTTAACACTACGAAGCAATACCCGCACGCAACATGCTCACGCGTCTTTTTTGTGAAGCTACTAGTAACAGGGTCTGAAGCATCAGCTTCTTCTTCCCCCTCTTCTCCGCTTTTAATTGGTAAAATAAACGATTCAAAATCGGCGTAAATTACATATTTAGGTTTAAGTGTATAAGTATAGTTTGTAAATTTGATTACATCACCTTCTTTGGGTAGCACCGTTCTTTGCGCCGCGAACTTTGAACAAAGCTCTTGATGCCTTTCCAAATTTTGTTTTCCATCTCTATTTACCATTTTGTCAGTTGTGAAACGATGGAAACAAAATTCGCATATGTGTACTTGATGCCCTCTTTTTGATAAATGACTCAAGAGCCGAGACAACCCGTTTTTCCCGTTCGCGGTATTGATCAAGCAAAAATGTGATTTATGTGGTGCGGTTTTAGTTGTTAAAAGCAAAAGATTCACCTGATGTCTGCGTTGCCTATATATACTACATCTGTAGGGATAGAATTTCTTTCCATCATCGTCGTACGCAATTACATTAATCGATATGTTGGGATTCAAAATTTCAATTTTCCTAACATCTCTCATGGTGGCTGGGAAGTTAACACCGTTTGTGTTGAGTGTGTGAGCAAACTTGCTCAGATATTCAACAGTCATATGTGTACCTCGACGATGATGGAAATAAGCGAGAATTGACCACAATAGGCATTTCTCGTCATTGAAATTTTTTATGTTAATCACACACTTTTTCCTTACAATAAAATCGGGTGTCTCTACAAAGGAAGATGAGGATGTGTACATAGGATTATACCGAATTATGTTTAAATCTAAAGAATGTATTCTACTCAAAACCCACCCACTACCAAATTTTGTAAAATTCTGGAAAGAATTTAAAATTTTCTTAATAGCTAATTCATAGTACTTGTTCAATTCATCTAAATTTTCACGAACATTCACACATATTGCCGAGTAGCTGTGAAAGTTTACAGTACTCAAAATTTGTTCACTTTCCTCGGGCAAAACAATCAATTTTTGTAATATAATATTTAACACTAAAAACCATTTCACATTTCCGTGGAAACGGTCTGACTCCTCGACGATCTGGTTCAATACTATGGGTTTTGTAGATTCCAAAGTCGATTCCACGTCCAGCTCCTCGTCTAGATAGGTTATACGGTGACGTATCGCGTTATTGTTCAATCCACGCAGATCCTTGATTGTATACCGCATTTTGACGAATTAGTGCTCTCTCTCTAAAACAAAAAAGTTAGTAGCAGATTAGAAGTTGATCAGCACGGACTATTCTAAATTACGAAAGATTGACTTTCAAAGGAAGCGATTCCACTGTGTTCTCCAACTGAAAGGTTAAAAAAGATTATGAGTGTGAAACAGATTATATCTATGGATATAAACGTGGCGGCAGACGAGGAAGAAGAAGAAAAGTTTATTAAAAATAAATCCTCGTTCGAAAAACAATTAATACATAAATTACGCTTCCACCGCTTTGAGTGTTATGGAAGAGAATATGGACACTATTGCATGTGTATAAATCCTGCACTCAATGAACCATTACACCAATTTATTGGAGAATGTAATTCAGATACTTGTTTTTATCGAATAATGCAATTACATATTGCAGATAACCATCACGAATCGTGTAATGGTGTCTATCACACATTTAATATGTGTAACAACAAAATTGATAAATTTTTGTGTAATTCATCCAGAAAATTTCGGTGTGGGAAAAATTGTAAATTATTTCAAACACTCAAGTGTGCTGGTAAAACTAAGTAGGAATACTGAACGCGAGTTTACTCCTCCAATGTACAACAATAGGCAGCAGAATTAGTTGAATGGAGATACTCGCATGCAGTGTGATTTCTGCAGAATAATAGTTTCTACCGAGAAAAATAATTCGAAATAATGCGCAGTCAATAATCGCTACTTACATTGTAAAAGGGTGATGGCAAATGATGAACTCTCTCTCTCTAAGATGTCTGCTCTCTCTCAGATGTGTGCTCTCTCTCAGATGTGCGCTCTCTCTCAGATGTATCCTCTCACTCAGATGTGTGCTCTCTTACACTCCGCTGGTACAACTGATCTAAAACAAACAAGTTAGTAGTGGATTAGAAGTTGATCGGTACACTATGGATCAATCACACGTTTTAATGTACGAAAGATTGAGGTTATTAAGTTTTGATGAGAGATGGAAAAAATTCGAATCTCCCCTTTTATCGCCTAAACATTTAGCTAAACTGGGATTTGTATTCAAGGCGCCACCAGACTCAGTGCAGTGCGTGTTTTGTTTAGTTGGTTTGGAAAAATGGTTAATAACAGATGATCCCGAAAAAGAACATGAAAAACATAGTCCGAATTGTGGGTGGAGGAGAATGCATAATATTTCTATCGAGAATGAAAATTTTAATAATCTTCGGGATTACGACCAGCGAATAAAGACATTTTATCAAAGATCGATGCCTCACTGGTCAAACTCATTTAATAAGAGGATATTGGTTTTTAAAAGAAATGCAGAATATTTCGCGAGTAATGGATTTTTTCTACATAAAACGGGTTATTTGCAATGTGTATATTGTAAAGTAATTATTGCAGATTCGAAAAAACTGTGTCATGCATCGTTTTGTATATATAATAAGAACAGTCTTAAAGGGGAAGGAGGAGAAGGAGGAGGAGAAGGAGAAGGAGAAGGAGGAGGAGAAGGAGGAGAAGGAGAAGGAGGAGGAGAAGGAGAAGGAGAAGGAGGAGGAGGAGAAGGAGAAGGAGAAGGAGGAGAAGGAGAAGGAGGAGGAGAAGGAGGAGGAGAAGGAGAAGGAGAAGGAGAAGGAGGAGAAGGAGGAGAATTAATTAAAAAAGTAAACAAACCTGTACGAGAAGGAAGCCGAGGAATCACTTGCGCTCTGTTGTAGACTTGAAACACCTCTAGTTGGAACTGAAACATACAAAATAGGGAAAATGGATCAGATTGATGTTTAAAAATTTGGATTATGCACACTTATTATCAGATTATGGAGATGTCGTCTGCATTAATCAGGTGTGAGAAGATTTATTGTAAATATTATTGAACAATTACTATTTCTATTACAATTGCTCCAATTTAATATGCAAGATTTTTTGCACTAACAGTATTTACCCAAAAACTTGTAAAAATGCGTGATTGGGTTGAAGATAATTTTTATGAGTTTGATTATTTTGTGGCTTTATTTCGAGTTTGTTATAATTGATTAATGTAAATAAAGATTTGAATTATTATTGCTCACCTTTGTTTCAAACTGATGTGATGCTTTCAAAATGATCACTCTTCTTGTTGTGCCGTTCAAAAACGCAAATGCTCTTTTATCGCTGTGCGCGGATAGCTAAAGTTCAAACTGTTGTGACGCTTTCAAACTGATAAAGATGATCGCACTTTTTTGATCCGATAACTATGACGTTCAAAACGCGAATGATCTTTTAGCGGTGTGCGCGGCAATCTAAAAAAAGGATTGCGGGATGCGATGAGCATTCCTCTTTGGAGTAGGTAAGCACCTAAAAGAAGGAAGCTCGCAGGAAGCTCTCGCTGGCACGCGCTCGCTTCTCCCCCTCAACACGGTGTTTTATTTTTATCAGTATGTTTGTATCTGTCAACATGGAATGTGCTTTGGCGATGCGGCACGTGTGGAAAACGATAGTACTATTTATATTTCTATTATGCTGTCTAAACACCGTACTACTTTTAAATAAAGATAAATCGTGCAATCTGCATGAGAAACGAAATGATACGCAATTTCTTTTCAATTCCTTTGGATCGTCAACTTCACTGAGAAATCATACTTTATTCAATATTAAATCTTGCGTTAATTCGTATTATAAAACACCAATTTCCTTTGAAATTGGGTTGATACATTGGTATAAATTTATGGTTGATGAGCTAGAAACAGTTTGTAATTTCTACAAATACTATAGCGTTCTTGCAAATTGTGCCAAGACTTTTAATGAAAAATCGAATTTTCTTTTGAAGAAAACTAATCAATTATGTAGTAGTAGTAGTAGTAATTACAGTTCAGTTTATGTTTAACCTTTAAAGGATGAACACTGTTAAGAAAAGGCGCCGCACTGTTCGTAAGCGTGGTAGAGGTATTTTATCAAAAATTGGCGATGTATTGGGTACAGTGATAAATAAGGGGGTGGATAACCTCAATTTCGAGGCTCATCTACCTAATTATTCGTATTGCGGACCTGGTACAAGGTTAAGGTCAAGGTTAGCACGTGGAGACAAACCTATAAACCGTCTTGATGATTTATGTAAGACGCACGACATAGTTTACTCCCGAGCGTCTGATAACAAGACGCGGGCGGAGGCTGACAGGCACTTGGCAGATGGAGCTTGGGAAATTTTCAAGGACCCAAAAACGGGGTTATCTGAGAGGGCATATTCTTATCTTGTTACAAACATTATGAAAGCGAAATCCGCATTTGGTGGCGGTTTGAGAAAACGAAAAACGAGGGGAGTTAGAAAAACACATAGTGATAGTATTAGGCAAAAGGCGATCAATAGGTTAAAAAATCATATTGCTGGTCGCGGTTTTTATCTGAAACCATATCCAACAGGCGGAAGAATACTAGTACCTCCCACCCAATACGGTGTAACACTATTTCCTAAGGTTAAAAAGAAGCAAGGAGGAAAAAAGCAGAGGAAAATACAGAGAAAAACGCAAAGATGAACGGCCCGCTGTCAAACTATGACCTGATAAAATGGTGCAAATTATTAGATATTGCACTAAGGGGCATATATATGATTGATACACTTCCGAGTAAAATTCGAAATAATGAGCTCGCAATTGTTAATTTAGACAAACAGATTGGAATGGGAACACATTGGACTGCATATATTAAACGAGGAAAAAATGTGTATTATTTTGATCCGATCGGTGACTTGCAACCACCACGCGAATTGGCAAAATATTGGAAAAAAGAAAATAATGTAAAAATATTCTATAATACCAACCAATTGCAGCGGGTAAACACAGACATTTGTGGGCACCTAGTGATTTTGTTTCTTGCTAACCAGTTGTAATTTTACGCTTGTGTTGAAAGCATTAGCTGAGTGAGTGATGGCTGTTATTACACTAACCTCAAAAACAAGTAATCTATATGAGAATTTAAACCATGCTCTGGAATTGGATAAAAATCGCGAATGGGAAATTGGATTGGTTAACTTGTGGACGTTTAATAGTATACCGAATATAATAAGGGGGAAAAATTCCAGTTTTAAATATGGAGATAAACTGGTGAATCTTGATACAGGATCGTACGAAATTGATAATATAATAAGCGCTATAAAGTTGAAATTGAACTTGAGCGATGAGAGTCTTGTTATACAACCGAATAATAACACTATGAAAGTTGGAATTTATTCCGATAAACCAGTAGATTTAACTTTTGACGATTCAATTGGTAAGACACTCGGGTTTGATAAACTTCTACTCGAAGCAAATACATGGCATTATTCAAATCATTTAGTCTCGATCAGTCATATTAATACAATCGTGGTGTCGTGTAATTTAGCATGTGGAAGCTTCGCTAACGGAGATGAAAAGCATATTATTTACGAATTTCTGCCGAGGGTACCGCCCGGTTATTTGATTAATGAAACGCCCGCAGAAATTATATATGTACCTCTCAATACGCGCAGAATTCAGTTTATTAATGTGACGGTAACCGATCAAGACGGATCACTTATCGATTTTCGAGGGGATAGTATAACTGTGAGGTTACATATTCGTGAGAAAAGTTAGAAGATGGGTTTTATTGTATTCAATGCCATACCTAAGCGTCGAGATGAGAACAGAGAAAGCGTCAGTAGGAGTTTAAGCTCAGTAGCGTTAACACCTATGTTAACGCCGAAAAACAGATTAACAGCTAAAAACGCGAGAATACTAGAAAAATTGGGATTTATAGTTAATTGGAAAAATGTCGGGAGCCGCAATAAGTGAAATTCTAGATGTCGATAGTCAAATTCAATTTTACTCTGATATTACTAAGTACGAATTTCACACGCACACAACATATTCTGGACAGAAACTAGGTAATTCGGATGAAGTAAGGCTTCCTGTAAATCAGCAGGATATATACACACTGCCTTGTAAATCCTTTCTATTTATTGAGGGGAGTGTTAAATGTACAAAGCCTGGTGCGAAACCCGAGGATCCGCCAGTGCATGCCGAATATAAACTTGTCAGCAACGTGGTAGGCCATCTGTTTGATGAGATACGTTATGAATTGGCGGGACAGCAAGTAGCGAAATCGAGACTTGTCGGAATTACGTCTACAATTAAAGGATTGCTTTTGAAAAATGTTTTCGATACAAATACATACCAATTGGCAGGATTTGATAGAGATGGATATAAGTTGACAGATAATAAATTCATTTTTTGCGTACCGCTGAAACTTTTGTTACCATTTTTCGAAGATTTTCAACGAATAATTTTAAACTTGAAACAAGAGCTTGTATTATTGAGAAGTGCGTCGGATCTAAACTGCGTTGAATCGGCTACAGGAACAAATGTTTCTTTAACAATTGATAAACTACAGTGGAAAATTCCGTACATCCATTTGGAAGATCACGTAAGGTTGAAATTTTTGAAATTACTCGATTCTGATCGCCCTTTAAAACTTGCGTTTAGAAGATGGGAGATCCACGAATTTCCAAACATGGCCACATCGAGAATTCATTCGTGGGCAATAAAAACATCGTCGCATTTAGATGTTCCACGCTATGTAATTTTAGCCTTTCAAACGGCTCGGAAAAATGCTATTAATAAATCAATGTCTGATTTTGATTCGTGCGAGTTGTATAACGTTAAATTATTTCTAAACAGTCAATATTATCCCTACGATAATTTGTTGGGGAATAAGCAGATAATGTACCGTATGTTTTTAGATTTCGCGCCGAGTTACTATAATCGCACTATAAATGCAGAGCATGGGAACGCTATTGATTTTAAAGCGTTTTGCGAAAAATCACCAATAATTGTGATTGACTGTTCACACCAATCTGATCATTTGAAAACATCCACAGATATAAGATTAGATATGGAATTTAGTAAAGAACTACCAAACTCGACTTCGGCATATTGTATTCTTATAAGCGATTCAATAATGGAATACACACCTTTAACCTCATTAGTTAGAGAAGTACAATAAATTGCCGGTAGGGGGATGTTTAAAAGGTGAAATGTAAAAAATAATTTATCATTCGTGTGGGCGTGTGTGAGAGAGCAACATGTCCACTTCTTCGCTGTTTCAAGAGGCGATTGGAGATTTTGAGGCTAGTGAAGACGGAAAAACACGTACAGTGGGAATACAGTGTGACATGGAAGAAAAGAAGAAGAAGAATTTTGCCGTTGCGGATCTACACTGGTTTAAGGGAGATAATAATCAAATAATTTTAAAAGAATTCGCGCTGGTTGATCAGGCTGGTAATTATGTAGTACTACACTTTAAACCGCCTTTTCCGAAATCTACTTTGAGCTGGAAAATGTTTCGCGAGGCTACCTGGTTAGAACAACATTATCATAAAATATTATGGGATGAGGGGGAGACGGAGTTTACAGATTCATTGATAAGAGGATATCTCGGCGCGTATGATTGCATTTTTACAAAGGGAACAGAAAAAGCGGCATTTTTGAAAAAGTATCATAATGATGTACGTTGCATACCGGAATATTACGCGAAACCTAATTTCACAAAGTTTAAAGATACGTGGTGTTTTGAGGTTTGTAACATACACAAAAATGTAGAAGGTGGGAGATGCGCTCTAATAAGTGCACAACATTATTTGCAACTATTAACATCTAACACGCTTCCAAAGATAGGAGAGGAGGGGGATTATACTTGTGAAAATAATCGAATGAAAAGTATGAGGAATTGTGCTTTTTATAGTAGAACAAGCAAAAGAAATTATGCGAGACAAGGATTTTACTATGATGGAAAAAAGGTCGTATGCGTTTACTGTGGTTATGAGTTGGAATCACACAAAGTGAGAATTTGTAGCGTGGGCGTTGGTAGGAAACCTATCAATTTTTCGGTATTAATCCCGCTGTATAAATAATTAGTTGTAGATAATGGATCCTCAGAAGTGGATGTGTGCGGATAAAGAATTAGAGAACAAATTACGAGAATATCTGCAGTGGTTTGATTTGTGTGAGGATGCCATTAGAAATTCTACTCGTGAAAACATTGGACTTGCGAGACAGTTGAAACAAATTTTTTTAAACACTGTAAATTTGAGCGATATTAACCATTATTTATCCTGGTACAGGCCGCATAGGCTTTGCGTTAAAAAATTATTACAAATTGAGGAAGAAGCTACAAACTGCGCTTGCGCAAACAGCGGTGGGGAGAATGCATAAAAGGAGTGAAATTGAGAAACTTGAATCATTAGGAAAGATGAGACGTTTCAACATGGGTGCATTCAATGCTTTGGCACGTGAGGTGTTGCCTCTAGAATCAGTACCTCTCGGTTCATATCTGACCGTTGAAAACGCCATAGTCTATGGTACAGGCAGAGTGTTACTAAATCTCTACGATCCCGACAGTGAGGGAGACTCTTATTTCGATTTATTACTATGTGATAAATTTAAAAGCGTATTAAATAATGAGAACTTGACAGATTTTAACAAGAGAAAATTCGTATTAATATGCGAACATGAGAACGGACAAGTAGAGTTGAAAGAAATGTAAATTTTTACAATGGGTTTTTCTCCATAGCACAGGTTTATGTGACCTAGCCCTGTGCGAACCTCTTTTTACCCAAATAAAAAAAAGAGTGACCTCCAATAAGGCGGTGAGGTTGACGTTCCTTTGGAGGCTTTTTCTAACTAACAAACCGCCGGTCATTCAGTATGTGTTTAACTATCATAGAGGAAGGATGCGATGCTACAGCTATACAAAATTTAAAAAACTATCCCGTTTACTGATGGCTATTTCAGTAAGCGAGTTTGATATTATTGCAAAGCATATTAAATTTTCAACCGAGGCAGATGATGGAACTTTGTCTGCAACAAAAACTGAGAATTTCTGCTATCCTATTTTATCTGAAATATATGATCTCCTAGATATAGTTATAAGTGAGGAGGGTCATTTGCACTATGGGTGTTCTAACAATTCCCCAATACAAATTATTTCAGATACAAACGAACTTTGGGATGCTCTATATGATTTAGCAGATAAAAAATGTAAAAAATTTTAATCATAAGGGGGAAACCAACAGAACGTGGCATGTGCATTCATGCAAAGGTTAATGACCTGAAAAAGTACACCAGCATTCTACACCTATTTGTGTCTAACAACATTTAATGATGCTAAACGCGATTATGTGTGTTGGGTTTGCCTAGAAACCATGTTACTAATAGCAGGTGCCTATGAATCTATTGGAGGATCCAGTTTCACTTGCACACCTCAAAAGGTAGTGCACGAGATTCAAAAGGTAGTGCACGTGATTCAATAATGCCATGTTTTTGGTCATTCAGTTTACTTATTGGTATAGCTATAGATGAGTTTAATATTATTGCAAAGCATATTTGAATTTTCAACCTAGGCTAATGAATGAGCTGAGAGAGAGTGAGAGAGAAAGCCTCTCTCTCACACACAGACAGGTTAAAACATGTTTGTGACCTTCAAATGAGCTGAGAGAGAGTGAGAGAGAAAGCCTCTCTCTCTCACACAGACAGGATTATTCATGCAAAGGTTAATGACCTGAGAGAGAAAGTAGATGTATGTTCATCTCTGTCATGTTGATGTAGATGGTTCACTCCCGCAGAGAACATGTTAAAAGTTAATGAGCACAATCCACAGCTTAATTAGTCACATAAAAAACTTGTGCACGTGCTCTGCTTTTAAACGTTATGAAATAGTTTTTTCACAGCAGGGGGGCGGAAGTGTTATTAATATCTGAAGCACTGTCCGGGGGTGGGGGGCAGGGGGGTATATTAACACTGCACGTGCGAAAGAGAGAGAGGGCTTTGAGAATCACAGCAGGAGGTAGCAGGTGTGCAGCCTCAATTAATAGCTAAATCTGGCGGCGGGGGCTGATGCTATTGCAAATATAGATATAGTAATTGCAAGCAGGTATATATAGATATATAATTGCAAGCATGTATATATAGATATAAAGCTGTATGTTCTATATTTATTGGGAACCTTCTGTGAGAGGTGGGGTCAGGGGGGATAGGTCCTCTCTCATTGGTGCTTGCGGGGGGTCCCCCTTTAATCTATTGGGAATAAAGTGGGGGCACATAGGGAAGGGGGTATGTGACCTTAAAAACAAAATGGCTGTCTGGGGCAGGGGGAAGGGGTGGGCGTTTACAAAATGTCTGACCTGGGGGAGGGGGAAGGGGGGTGGCCACGCCCCCCTGTCTTCTGATTGGTCGCATCAGAATCGGCCTTATTACCTACTGAGGTCGGCATGTAGAGCCCAGGCCTCACATTATGAGATCTGAACCCTGACGAAGACGAAATGCGCCTTTTAATCAACAGAAACCTCCACAACTCTCAGCGTCGGCGTTCAACTGAGATGAGAGAAACCACACGATCAAATATAGGCATATATATTGCGCCTGTGTATCATTATATACATATATACTGAATATATACGCATATATTGTACCTACTTTCCACTATATACATATATACTTGATATGTGCTCACCCTGAGGAACCCTGTGGTTACCGCTTCTATTAACTGTCCACTTCAACGATTAACTACTGAGTTAAACGATGCCGTCATTCCATTTCACATTCCCAGTCATTACCCATGCAATGGATCACACTAGTTGGGAAACAAATTTAGAACAACTGTCGACAATTCCTACCTAATGGATTGTCTGAATTTCCTGGAGCTTGGACTACATCTCAATTCTCATGAGTAATCTTAATACCTTTACAAAACCTCTAGCTGTTACTTGGAGTGAAGTACTTTATGTTTATTCCAAGTGTTTGGAATCATTTATTTTGCATAATGAATAATAAGATTGACTTGTGAATTCAACGACTTGCAGTCAAATTTGAAGATGGGTTTCAACAACTCGAAAACGTTCGGCCTACAGAGTAAGTAAAATACTACTTATTCTTAATAAAGATTTGACTGCAAGTTGTTGAATTCACTTAAAAAGTTAATATTAACAACGCAGTTCGTCATGGAACAAGAAATCCAGGAATAATAAGACTTGAAGTTGTAACAACCACATTTTTATTGAAAACAGTGAAATACTAGTTTCGGTTGTTATACAATTATCAATCTCAATCAAACTAGAACTAGAGTACAGAGTAGCTTAATTTATATACTAAACACAGAATGAGACTATTGGCTGAGGGAAAAGTGCCTATAATAGGCTGACTTTCATTGAAGGTCTGTGATTGGCTGAAAGCCAAAACAAGACCCGCCCACTGGTGGGATGAGCAACATGCAAAAACTAGTGTCAAAAGCAAGAACCAAAAACCGGGAACACATGAAAGCAACAAACAAGAAGAAAACACAATTAGGCTGGAATTAAAAAATATATAATTTAAAAAAATGAAGCTAAATGAAATGCAGACAAGTTCAACACAAAAAAAACACAGAAGTACCGCTATTAAAATGTGGGTAAGAATTTTGATGAAACCAAGTTAGTTGTATTGAATTGGTTGAAGTAAATTTGATCGTTTAAACTTGTGTTGGAATCGTTTTTTACCAGCCGTTATCTCCAGAGCTTCTACAATGTTCAATTGCCTTTGCCTTTGCTAATCAAATGCAGAAATAAAACATTCTCTTCGGCTATGAACTTGTGTCCATTAGTAATGAGATGATCTGCAAAACTTGTTACACCAAATTTACTTCAACCAATTCAATACAACTAACTTGGTTTCATCATAATTATTCTGATCTACATTTTAATAATGCTACTTTCGTGTTTTTCTCAGTTGACCTTGAGTGCATTTCAATAAGCTTAAATTTTTTTATTAAATTTTGTTAGTTTTAACCTAGTTTTGCTCTTGTTTGTTGCTTACTATGTGTTCCCGGTTTTTGGTTCTTGATTTTGACACTTGCTTTTGCTTGTTGCTCCTTCCACCAGTGGGCGTGTCTTGTTTTGGCCTCCAGTGTACTCCTGTCTTGTACTGTTCATTTATCCGAATATTCGTAGTAAGTAACCGAGGCTTTAAGTGTACATTGCACATTAGTCAATAAAATCAATAACAAGTTATTACTAGCTGGAAATCCCATTAACAATCAGAAATTCCCCTCTGGCCAGCAGATAATATTATATTAACAGCACTTATGTTAATTTATTGTAAAGTGCTTCAATAAAGGAAAATTATCTATCTATCTATCTGGCATCTGTGGCTGAACAGAAATCTTACTTTTCGAGGATAACATTTTTAAAGTTATTGTGATAAAAAATCTTGAATTTTTGATCAATACCGATCTGCGCTGTTAAAATTAACTTTCTATGATAAATTTAATGAAATTCCTGGCTTACTTGTTCCATGACGAACTGCGTTGTTAATATTGACACTTTTTTAAGCGAATTCAACGACTTGCAGTCAAATTAGCCAATTTTTTCAATTTGACTGCAAGTTGTTGAATTTAATGACTTGCAGTGAATTTTAATAGATAATAAATAAATATTTACTCACGTAGGGTGAAACGTTTTCGAATCGTGACGAATCATTTTCAACAGCAACCTTGATCATCCAGGTTGTGGAGGACAATGATAAGGAGGGGGAGTAAGAGTGAGAGAATGGAGAGGCGGGGAGGAGGAATATTAGAAGCTGGATGATCCAGGCTGCTATAAGAATGTCGTTAAGAGGAAAATTCTCCAATACGGTTTGAAAGATCTTCCATAACTGACATAAAATTATGAACACATATTCCAAGCCTTAAATTCACTAAATTTAATACAAAAAATGATGTGTTGACATATAGGTGGCTAACAACTTTTTCAATTCACCCTCACACATTGATAAAAGATAAACGTCACATCATCAGATTTAATCAACAGTTTCTCGACAGAAGATTTCTCGCAGTGTGGTCGACCAACTTTCACATGTTGCACAAAATGCCCGCCAGGGGGCGCTATTCGCCCTCCCTACTTATCATTCTCTATCGCCTCTCTACTCTGTTTCCTTTTTCTATCTTTTCTGCTCTTCCTACTCTTTCTCCTATTCACTCTCCCTACTCAACCCACTCTATTTTCTTTTTCTTTCCTTTCCTCTCCTCTCACCCATCTCTTTCTCCGTCTGTTTCTCTCGCACTTCTCTCTTTCCTGAAAAAGACACGGAAATAAACTTCGAGTGTATTCTCATGTTCAAAATTGATGGACACAACTCTCTGTAGCATGCCACGGTTGAGAGGAAGAGACGAAATATTGTCCTCAGAGGAAAACGTCGACTAATGGGTGGTCAGAAGGACACAACACTGAGCCTACCGCCGCCTCCAGGCCGCCTGTGCAGGTCGCCTGAAGGTCATCGTCGGCGAACAAAGTGGTAATCTCCCACCGCTCCCTTGTGTAACAAAGAGAATATTATTTCACATTTATAACGCAGTGAGAGAGTCCTTTTGTACTCTGCTTTCGTGCCTCTAAAGGCGGTAGATTGATTCATGCTAGCTGTTCAATTTTTGACAAGAGAAAAATGACGTTTTTTCCTTCTTGATATTTCTAGCCTTCATTTCCCCATCTAGCAAACTTATTGGTTTTTCATGTTGAGATGATGATCATTACAGTAATATCTTATTAATAAACCGATACAATGGAATATCTAAGCACCCGACGAATTTACATAGAATAATAAAGTACTTATGTATTATACGGAGGCCGCTATTTAACAAGCTTAGCCTAACCTCGCTAGATCGTGAAATCCTAGATATCGAATTCAGTAATGTAATGCTCTAACACAAGAAATTTCAGAACATTCCAATTAACGGGACGTCATGATCTAGCGAGGTTAGCTGCTTGTTATGTAGAGGCCTCCGTATAATACGTAAGTACCAATAATAATAATTATTATTATCAGTCGTGATGATTGGTACATGCACCATTTAGATTCTTTGATTTCTATGAACAAACTAACACTATAATAATTATGCTTCCCGATTCACAGAAAATACACAGTGGCAGTTCTTGAAAAAGAAAAAAGAATTTCTTCCCTTTTTTCTGTTCAAAATATATCATGCCTCAATAATTTTCTTTCTGTTTTTTTTTCAATTTGATGATTTAAAATAATTTAAGAAAAATTTCAGCACAACTAAAAATGAAAACGGCAGCGCTTGCACTGTTAAAATAAAGTGGATAATTATGCTAAGTATAAATCTTCGTAATGTTTTTTTTTATTCAAAATGAACCAGTTGTACAATGTTTCGATTTTTACTTGCCAAAACTAACACTAGATAAATTGAATAATTATTGATTGTGATATAAAAAATCAGATTTCACCATCCGTGCTCTTTCAAAGAAGAATCCACGTTATATTGAAAATAAATTTGAGGAGAGATTAGCCTCTCAGTAAATTATTATTTACGCATCGTTCTACTAATTATCAATATTTCTAATAAGTCCTTGAAATCGAATCAATAGGATAATCAGAATCCGCCAATTATTAACATTGATTGTATTGTTCTCTTATTTTTCTCGCCACATCAAACCAATCAACTGTTTGATTCTCATGCTGTAATTAACTCCATGATCCGTCCAGAGTTAAAGTGGGCTACATTGCTCGGGTTTAGTCTAATAATATCATATAATATCAATAATCTGATCGAAAACTGAGTGATTTAAGAGGAACCGGATTCATCCCTAATACTTCGAGCAGGCCTAGAATTGGATTGGTAGCTGACGAATGATTAATTACTCTGGGAAGGAGTTATCATAATAATCGGCTTTCAAAATTGTTTAAATCGGATACGACAGCCAGTGTTCATTTTGACATCAATTTATGAGCTTTCGTAAAAACTTTGATTTAATTAATAATTAATGATCGGTGATGTTTTTCACGGCGAAATACTTGATGAACAATTTAATATAAAAATTGTCACTGTATGCCTATTTAATATAAAATTTTCACCCACTTATACTGGAGATACTGGAGGGATGCATTCCACTTCTAGAGAGAAGCTTCATCAGCCTTTGGAGCTTCAGCTTCAGGAGGCTGATGAAGCTTCTCTTTAGAAGTGAAATGCATCCCTCTAGTATCTCCAGTATAAGTGGGTGAAAATTTTATATTAAATAGACATACAGTGACAGTTTTCATATTAAATAATATGAGCTATCCAATACATAAGATTGATTACTTTTACACTTAATTGAGCTCAACTGAAATTGGATAATAATACAACTAATACAACTAATTGGATAATACAACTAATAATTGATACAACTAAACGGTCAAAACTCAACGTAGCATTTATTAAATGGATGATTCTACTCGGTGATTTAATAGAACTACTTTAAATAATGAGTTGTCTTATTCAATAGATATACCTAACATGTTCGTATTAAGTTAATCTTCTTGGTGTTGTTGTTATTGTGATAGTATTCATGCTGAAAAAGACTGATGTTGTCTGAACCACTTTCACTATTAAAGCACAAGAGACTATACTTTCGACAGTTAGATTATTATCAATCTCAATAAACTAAATAATGAAATACAGAGTAGCCGAATGTACTCTTCTTGAACAGATGCTATTGGTTGATAGGCTGGTAACCTCTCAAAGATCGAACTCTACGATGGAGGTCTGTCATTGGCTGATACTAGACAGGCCCCTAGTAACAAGAATGAACTTACTTGCTTCGTATTGGTTGGCCATTCTTGTTACTTTCTTCGTATTGGCAGGCCATTCTTGTTACAAGGGGGCGTGTCTAGTATCAGCCAATGACAGACCTCCATGGTAGAGTTCGATCTATGAGAGACTTCCAGCCTATCAACCAATAGCATTTGTTCAAGAAGATTATTTTTTATATTTGGCCATTTTTATTTTAGTTTATTGAGATTGATAATGATGTAACTGTCGAAAGTAACACTCTCGTGTTTTTATAATCAATATGACAATATGACATATTAGTATATTTTTAATAGAAATATCAATGAATATTTTTGATTGATTTTCGAAAAATAATGAGTAGCCTAGTTTATTGTGTTTGTTGTCTCGAAGACATGAAGGAACTTAGAATGGCTGTAAATATTCATGGAAGCATAATGTGAAATGTTTCGATTCAGTTTAGTCAGATAAGTCCAATACTTGAAGCAAATAAAGTCTATTGTGGTTTGAAGATGTTCTGACTTCAATTCTCTTAAATTGATTTCATGATCTGCAAATCAAAATATAGTTAACTAAATTAGTGTTTTCTTGTCAAATTGCTAGTATCATATGCCTTTCAAGTTTATAGTAGAGCAACATCTAACTGAAAGTAGTTATTCTATTCTCTATTCCATGTGTCTACTTTGAAAATATTCAAAATTCAATACTGTTTGGGTTTGGGACAAACGAGTACTATAGGTCTGTTGTATCACCTTCATATGGGGTTCAAAGAGAATTATTATACAGTAATTTCATCAGTAAATGATTCAAATTGCTATATTTTGCAATAACTCACCAACATTATTGATGTCTCTTCCTGTTACATAGATATGGGCACTATTATCTGTGAGGGTAATAAGCTTCAAATTATTTAACACTTCCATTAATAATTAATTATTGAAAAAAACTTTACAAGTGAATTCATCACTCACTTATCCAACAGAGTACATGAATAAGTGAGTGTTAAATTCACTAGTGAAGTTTTTTTTTGAGGATGAAGCCCACATAGGTCTGGGACCTGTGCGTGGGTAATGAGTTGGATGATGGTGATTGATGAGTTGGACTTACAGTTTTAGGTGGGTTCCGAACCACCGGGAAGTGATTTTACAACAGAGAGCAGTGTCTTTTTTGCTGGCCAATCGGTCACCGTTACAAACAGGACCTACGAGAACGCAGCTTAACTCTCTGATTGAACAGATAACTGCTACGGCTCGCGGCTATCACTTCCTAGTTTATTTGCAGTAATTATATATATTTAATAAGTGAAAAAGTAATATGGAATAACAACTTTGATATTAGTTGTTTTTAAAATTATTTGTGGAAATCAATATCATTTGTAAAATGGAGCTTGCATATCTATAACTTGCAAAAATAGATGAAAAATTCAAACAAATCGTTATTGATGTTTCTTTTCGTTACATATCCTAGAGTCCTAGACAGATGAATCTGTACACGTTTTATCTACGACAGTAATAAATTCCGAAAATTCTACACTCCATATTATATTTGTGAAGCATGCATTTGTGAGGTTTGCAACTGGAGGAGAAATTTCAGCATTGATGTGTAAGCGAGCGACGAACGCCATAAGCCAAATTGCGCTTGCAGTGATGGATTGAACAGGGTCGGATTATTGTTCAGCTTGAAGCCAACCGGTACCAACGGCCAGCATCACTCGCAAAAAGTATTACACTACAAAGGAGACGCAATTAATTGTGAGCAAAGCAACGAGAGGTCGCATGCTCGCTCATGATTTAGCCGGCCATTACTTACAGTCCGCTTACCGCTGGGTTTTCTAGCTGCCGTCGTAAATTTATATTAAGTTTTTTTCTGCTGCTCACTCTCTCCTCTAGTTCTTTCTCTCACTTTACAGTTGCACCACCTGCAGATCTCAGTGAGGCGCCACTAAACGCTGCCTCCTCAAAAATTCATCCCCTAAGAAGCCTCAGCCTCATTGCAAAAACACCACCCGTTCTTCAACAACCCCTCACTCACTCACTTACTCACCTGACACTTACCGTTTCATTCCCACCTCATGGAATCACTCTGCCTCATACGCTATGACTGATTAATTTTTTATTTCCACGCTCATGAATTGGTTTGAAATGTACAGCATATATATAGATCATCAGTCAAGCGTGGAGGGGAAGGGTTAGTAAGAGCTTGAAATGCAAGTAAACATGATGAACATACAGAGTTGAAGTTGACTTGAAATGTACACTATATAGATTATCGGTCAAGTGTACGGTGAAGGGGAGAGGGGTTAGTAAGAGCTTGAAATTTGATTAAACATAAAGAGAATACAAAGTTGAAATTGACCTTGAATCAGGAAATATTGATTGTTTTAAACGGTCAATTTATGTTTTTTCGATAGAGATATTCAAATAACACTAATATTTAACAGTCGAAAAAACTGTTGATTAAATCTGATGAAAGTAGAGTTTTTTCTCGGATGATGAAGCCCACATAGGTCTGAGACCTGTGCGTGATAGTGGTGATTGGTGAGATGGACCCACAGTTTTAGGTTGGTTTCGAACCACCGGGAAGTGATTTTACAGCCGAGAAGAAAGTTTTTTTCGCTGGCCAATCAAATCGGTCACCCTTACAACCTGACTGAACAAATACCTGCTACGGCTCTCCGCTATTAATTTCCTGATGAAAAACATTCAGATTATTATAACATTATGTTATTGATGATATATTCAGCAGTTTGAGGATTACAAGTTGTGAAACTAGTACCATCTAGAACCAAATTGTCTCTGCACAAAAGAGTTCATCGAATTTCCCAGCTATTTGCATGAAATTCAGTTCTGACGTTGGGAGAAAAGTTTTTGAAACATTTTATCAAACACAACATGCACTTTGCTTTGAGAGAGAAAAAGAACAAAACGTCTGAAAAAAGTTTGTTGTCTTTTGACTGGGCGCATGTAAACAAGATAGCTTATTTGAATTATGCAGATGAGAGGATCCCGTCTCTCAGCTTCTCATCGAAAAGGCAAAGTATTTCAAATTTCATGAGAGAAAAAAGCAACTTGCTTTCAGAACATTTTAAGTTTTAACTTTGTTCTAATGCCGAGTAGCTCAGCATTAGCTGTGGGAGAAGCTGCTTAATAAATCATTAATGGAAATATGTCTTTCACAAGAAAAACATTTTACAGTATATTTCAAAGTTTGAACGGAATTTTGTAGTGTTTTAGATATTTTGAAGGGTAGATAAGAATTCAGTGAGCTGAAGGGTGTGGAATTTCACTATCAGTTACATTGTTCAGGAATTTTTACCTGTATTTCCACCTATCTCCGCATTCAAGTCATCCCCTCCATAATTAGTTTGTTATAGTTTTTATTGTCTGTTCCTGATGTATAAAAAGGGTGTTGAAAAACATTTTGGAGCAGATTGTGGCTGATCAGTGAAGGATACTCATCACCAGAGACGCTCAAACTCCATTACTAACCAGGTAGGTACTTCTTTTTAAATTGAAAGAAAAGATTCTAATTTCTTCAATAGTGCATGAAACTTCAAAAGCTTGTTTATTAATTCAAACCTGAAAGTTTCAAGATTCAGATTGAAGCTTTATTTGTTATGAAAGCTAATTCTCTTCACTTCTTGTACAATTATGCAATACATTATTTGAAAGCTACAAATCCATCTTGATTCCATAAAATCAATTTCAATTCCATTTTTCTCTTCAATCACAATATATTTTATCCTTAAATCTGGAAATTTGGTGTCCATGACGAACTGCGCGTTCCACTAGTAATTTACAAGTAATTGCATGACTATGAGTAGAATATTTGTCTGCATAGCAGTGCAATTTTTTCTTCTTTTCTTTTTTTCTTTTTCTGAGGATGAAGCCCATATAAGTTTGAGACCTGTGCGTGGGTAATGAGTTGGATGATGGTGATTGATGAATTGGACCTACAGTTTTAGGTGGGTTCTGAACCACCCGACATTACACGAATTACTCGTACATTACTAGTATTCTACCCCATCTGTATTTTTCTCTTGTAAATCGATTTTTATCATACACTTTTCTACTTTGTATGTTTCACTTTTGACTGATCCATGGTGGAACTATAAAATTGTAGTTTATCCTTGTAGTTTGTGATATTCACATTAACATTTCAAAATATATTACAAACTACGAAAATAATTTACAATTTTACAATGCTATGGTACCACTACAAATCCTTCAAGTGAGACACAAATTAGTAAATATGTTATAAAAATCATCTTACAAGAGAAAAAGCGTAATTCTAATCTACAAATAAACTTACCCTGGGGAATAAAGTATCAATTTGGTGAGAATAAAACTACAATAGGAATAATAATAAGCATATAGCTTTTAATAAAATGAAAAATAAGGAATATAATATTATATTTGAGAGATGTCTAGAAGGTGGAATACAATCCAACATTTCTCTAATTAATAATTTAAACCCCTATAAATAATCTTATCACAATAATTATTAAGAGAGAAAGATATTTCCTGTGGAAATAGTACTCTTATAATTCTCTGGAGAAAATTAATCTTTTTTAAAAACATATTTTTTTGATTCTCTATGTTATGCAATAACTAAAGTAAAGATTACAACATGCATCATTTCTTAATTACTAAAAATAGTTTTTTATAAAATTCACTAAATATCAAAGATAGCTTGAAGTCAAGAATGCTTTAAAGTGAACTTGTTCAAAACTATAAGCTAAGATAAAACGTCTTCAGTGTGGAAATAAACACTCACACTTTTATGCTATATTTCACCATGTTATACCCTTACATTGATTCAGTTCACTGTCAAGTATCAGCAGTGGCTGATTATGCTCTTACATCATGTTTTAGCGATCGGCACACATGAAAATGTAAGAATTTTGCCACTTTTAGAGTCATTTTTTCTTAGTTTCATTCTTTGTGCGACAGAAGATGACAGCACATCAACAAACCAGTCCAAATGTAATTATTGGACTGTTGAATAAACAAATTCATTTATTATTAACTTCGATATTGTAATATTTTCAAGCTCATAACCAGTCACAAATGCTGAAAATATATGAATATGCATACATATCATCGTGGAACATTATTTGAAAAAGCACAATTATCAAACGAGTGACGGACATTTGAATAAAACAATTCGAAAATGAGCTCACTTAATTGGGTAATTGGAGATATGCATGCTGCTCTCAAAATTTGAAAATATCAATTTACAAAACAAAATTATAAATTCAGTATAAACAACATTAAAACCAGCTTATGAATTTGAATATGTAGCCCACTCAGAGAATAAAGAATTTTCAAAAGCACTGTAAAATATCATGTGATTGTAATTACTGCAATGCTTAATTTCATGATACAGAAACAATTACCCTAGCCTAGTTTCATTTTGTTATCTACAACTGAAAACGATTTGAAAATAGATACATTATCACAGTCAAGTTTGCAAATCAATCAATCAATCAATCAATCAATCAATTTTATTACATAAAAAGACATTACAAAATGGTCCCGCTAAACCTGAAAAAGGTTTTACAGCAGGTGCCTATAATAAAATAAAACACAATAATAAAATGAATGCTTACAATAAATTAAACAATGAAAAGAACTGAAAGAAAACTTTTTACAAGTTTCAAAATGCACTTCAAGGTAATTGGAAGGGGAGTAATAGAGTTGAAAAATGTTAAAAAATGTTAAAAAGGAAAAGGTTAAAGGGAGAGAAAAAAAAGAATAAAGATAAAGGTCTACTATGGATTGAAAGTTAAAATTAAAAATAAAAGAATACTCCTTTCGCAGGACCTGCAAAACTTAGCGAATTTCTGTATTTTTTCAAATATTTATGAATATCTATAGGTTATATATTTTTTTAATTTCTGGAAAAAAACACGAAGCGTTCTGTACTCTAGGGACCACAAAACAAGTTTATATCGAGGTTCAGGGTGAAAGTAGCACATCACGACCCACTGTAATATCTGCATTTCAAGAAATTCGCTCAAACCCTCCCCCCACGAAATTAGAATAATTTGAAATTAAAAAAACTAGCTCCATATTCGCTTTTATCACCAAAAAATACTGATAACTAATCACTTTTTTCATATTGCACAGAAATTGACAAATTAAAAAATTTTCGATGCCATTTTGAAAATGGCTGCTTTTCTCAAAACGCACTGGTTTTTCGAGGTGGATGAGTTGAAATTCGGATTCAGCGCCTCAAAAACCATAAGGAACAGTCAAGAAAAAAAAGATTAAAGTTTTTTCCTGAAACACTTTTTTAGCACCAAATAACTAACTCCATAGGGCAAGATACAGCTTTTGACAACAATGGTTTTTTCTTGATATCTTGAAAATTTGTTGAGCTAGAAGGCAGTGCAATACCTTAAAGTTTTTGACTCCATGAGCTCTATCTTAAAGTCCAATAATAGAACTAAAATTTTCAAATACAACCCTTTTTTTCTTGAAAACCCCTAATTTTGGCGGGAAAATACCCCCGAAAAGGGGGTTAACCTTTTTGGATTTTCCTGGCTAACGAACTTGTCCAAGCTATTCACAAGAGGAAAGTGTATACCAAATTTGGTGGAAATCGGACATCTCCTTCAAAAGTTATCGTGCTATCAGACACATAGATATTATATATATATATATATATCTACATATATAACATTTTGTGCCACTATGATTTTTGTACTCTGGGGGCTCCAAAACAAATTTCCATCATGGTCCCGGGTGAAAGTCGCACATCACGACCTGCTGTAATAGCTGAATTTGAAGAAATTCGCTAATATGCTATAAATTGAAAGATAATACTAAATATAAAGAAATAAACTACAATAATTGAATGAAAATGCTGTAATAGATTAAGGTATTTATATTTAGTTTGGTCGCTCTAGTGCGGCGGCGGTGTTCTATATTATTTCAAAACTAATGTTTATAATGTAATTGAATTTTATTAATTGAATTTCTTTCCATTGGAACATAGAGCATTTGTTCATTAAAACATTAATTCATTCATTCATTATCCCTATGAGATAACTTTTTAAGGGTTGTATAATATGTAGGCAAGCCAGTGGCTATGCCTGCTGTATCTTTACTTGATTACGTTTTGTGTAATGAATGAATGAATGAATAAATAAATTAGGCAAACGATATTTCCATCAGAATCAGTGTGCTACTATCCAAACATATAAAATAGAACGGATTTTTTTATTGAAATCATTATGATAAAGCAACATAGTTACTCTAATTAAATTTCATCCAGTTTACTCAATAGAATAAAATAGTACTGTTGACTTATTTATTTTTGTAGTTTCATTTTTCTGCCATAACAGGGAGAACAAGAACATTTAAAACGTTCCATTAATGATATTTTTATGAAATATCTATGGTTATGATAAAAAATTAAATGAAATCTCACCTTTAATGAAAAGTTAAGAACATTAGGAAGCAAATGGATGAAATAGACAAACAAGTTAATTCTCAGACTATTCATACATTAATAATATTCTAGTATTTCTTTTAGTTCTCAATAAGTAGTTCTAAATAATTTTAGATTATTGAATAAATAAGTCCCGAGTTTATGATGAATATATTAATTTAAATTATTAATCTCTAGTACATCAGAATTGAGTTCAATTGATAACATCTTATATGTATATTTTATTAGTGAACTTCAAGTTCTTAAACATCTGTCAGGAAGTCTGAAAATCTGTGAGGATAATTCCAAAGAGAGTTTCAAAAAAGGGAATTAATGTATGTCTCAACCGAACTGAAACAGCAAATATAACAGTCAAATTTAATAATAATGATATTAAATGAAAATTGACAATCTAAATTAACTTAAATTTATCAAATTCAGCGCAAATATCCATTGATATTCTATTGTGTTTCAACAAGCCACATCTTGAAAATGAGATTGCACTGAAAGTTATTGACTACAATTGCGACACAATAACTTTTATAACTACCACAAGTAGTTCTGGTACATTTGAATAATAGCTATGTGTTCATCTCTAACTTCAGCTAGAAGTCTAGAGGCTAGATGAGATACAGCTAACCTACTTAGCTTATTACTATGTTTAAATTAACTCTGCACAACCACAAAATACCTAAGCAACAATTCTATTAATTCCTACAAGTTGGAATTTGAAGGAATTTACAATAATTTTGTAAACTGCCTAATATACAGAATATGATTTATTTATTTTGAGTGTTATAATTGATAGCAGTATATACTGAAGACTTCTGCAATTATGTACTTTGAGGAATTCAAAATTAATAAATTGAGTCATACTTAATTAAAATTCCAAGGTCAATGCCCCTTTCATACCTTTATCCTAGATACTTGTATAATTTTTAAATCTATGGACAACCCATTCTCATTTTCTTAAAAATGTTCTTCTTTAAAATTTGCATTCAAATCTAAAATATTTTGTAAGTAACCACCAAAGTCTGTTAGACAATAGTGTTGTAGGAAAAGATCTAGGTTGAGGAATAAGTAGAGGATTTTGAAGGACAGTAGAACGAGCTTACAACAAGCGAAGCGTGATAAATATTTTTATACTCTATGCAATGGAATATCATGGTTTGCTTCACTTGTCACTGCAACATGCACATGCATGTTCACTGTTGTAGGTTGGCTTGACAGAACATCAAAACTATCATGGCTGACCTATCGTATGTCAGATCCTTTCCTCTCTATCCTGAAATATTTTTTCTTTTAAACTTTTTTAAGAATCACTTTTGTTTATATCATTCAAGATTTTGAGACTAGTTAGTCATGATGTTGAAGATCCATCTTGTTTCCACTAATATGTAATATAAACTTAATAAAACAACTTTTGAATGGAAATTAACTCACGTTATGGCGTGACGGCCGTTTCGCTCTGTTGTCTAGAGCATCGTCAGACGACCCACAGTACACCATAACGCCATAACGTGAGTTAATTTCCATTCAAAAGTTGTTTTATTAAGTTTATAGTTAGTCATATTTTTTATGATAGCTTTCTTTGTAGTGGCGAAGGTGATATTGTGGAAGATATCCTTAATGAATAATAAGACATAGTTCTCACACAACCACATTTATTGAAAACCGTGAGATACTAGTTTCGGTTGTTACACCATGTTTGTTTGAGATTGATAATGGTGTAACAATCGAAACTAGTATTTCAAGGTTTTCAATAAATGTGGTTGTGAGAACTTATTATTCTTATAAGTCTTATTATTCAATATTTGTGATAAATTGATAACTAGCTGAAGCAGACCCCGGTAGCTAAATAATAGTACTTGTTATGAATAATGTTCCTAAGTAATAATTGAACATTTATTGGTTTAACATCAGACTCTTCTATTTTGCTATTATTTCTAACTCTGTTGATGTAGTTACATTTTTTCCATAATTGAATTAAAGTATTCAAGGTTTAACTAATAATTGAACTTGCTTCTAATCCTTTGGATTATCAATTTTTAAACTTGAATCTTTTCTTTTTTTCTCCTTTTCTCCCCTTCCTTTCCCGAAATTAATAACCTATTCCTAGTACGTGGGTAACCATAGTTTGTTGGAAATGTTATTCAACTTTTCACCCTACCATGAATCATGATCTTCTTTGCAAAAAGTTTGTGTATTTTTATATTTTATGCCTGTTTTTCATTATTAAAATCAAATCAATTCAAGTTTTATTCAATGACTCATGTTTATATAATATGCACATATAATACAAGGGAATCACATCCTATACTAAGTCACTGAATACAGTACTGCTTGTTCTTATTCAGAAGAAACTCTTATTCTTGTCTGCAAGCAGGAGCATTACACATTATAAACTCGAAAATTGACATAATTCCAATCTAAAAGGTCATTTCACACTACCATACACACATACACACACCAAGGAGTGATAAATTATCCAATATAATCCACTGCAAGACTGCAGACAAAATCCTCAACAGGTGTAATAGATGAGGTGTAAGTAATTCATCTAAGAATCACAAATAAATTCTCAACTTGATCCGGTGACAGACCCCGCACTCACACACTCAGTTTGGACTTGAAGGACCCAAAATTTACTGAATTTTCTATTCCAAAAGGTAAACTGTTGAAAAATTTTGGACCCAAGAAAATAAAACTCTTCTGAATAAGACTACAATGCGATCTGGGTAATACTATAAAACCTCTATTTGTACTTCTGGTATTGTAAGCTATGTCAGAACCCCGATTGCCCCTCTGCCTAAAAAACAATGAAATTACTTTAAAAACATATAAGGGACGCAAAGGCAATATAGATATTAACTTTTCACTATCTTTCTCAGAGAGCAATATAGATGTCGCTCTGAAAATACCTCTATTTGTACTTATGGTATTGTAAGCTATGTCAGAACCCCGATTGCCCCTCTGCCTAAAAAACAATGAAATTACTTTAAAAACATATAAGGGACGCAAAGGCAATATAGATATCAACTTTTCACTATCTTTCTCAGAGAGCAATATAGATGTCGCTCTGAAAAGAGGGTAAGAGAAGAGGTTATTATTTCTGTATATCTATTTTTGTGTGTGAGTATTGATTGAAAAGCTTCACTTCATCTACTTTATGGTGCTTTCTCAGAGAGCATTAGAATAACACAATTCTGAGAAGTATAAATAATACATTTGATACACTTAAATGATACACTTTAAAACCTAGCTATGATACACTTTAGAATCTAGCTCCAATACTACAGCCTAAAGTCTAGAACGTTGCTGCAGAATCAAACACAATGCTGTGGTATGGATTAAGACACAGTAGAGTTTCAAGTAAAGGCTCTTTTGTCAAAGAATGCGTTAACCGCTGACTCTAGTTGACACTATCTAATAGTGTAATAGTATCACACTTGGCTTATGTTCTAGTATCGAAGCTTCACTGTGAAAGCACTCAGTTTTCCATTGATTTAGTTTCATGGCAGATTTAGGCAATTTTTTTATACATTACGTCTTGGTGATTCCAGTTGAGGAGTATAAGACAAGTCAGATTAACAATCTTGTACACTTGTTAATTACTATATCAATTAGTTGAGGTGAGGCTTAATTTTGATATGGAAGGAACTCTTGTCCATTATAAAAAGCTTTTTCAACTAAACATTTTTTCAATTGTTTTTAAATATTTCTATATTTCATAGGCGCTTTTCTACATTCACACAATACCTTTTACCCATAGTTCATTGAAATTATTATTAAGCAACGTTCCGGGGTTATCAATTGGATGAGTTCTATTTTATGCTAGGATCCTTCCCGGACTTACTTTCATTTTCTTCTTTCCATTTCTTTTCTTTTAACTTACAAAACTGTAGCCATTGTACTGGCAGATTTAAGGTTGAACTCTTTACTAATAGGTATCGAACACACAACACATATATGAGCATAGCGAGCGTGATTTATTGATTTAATGCGAATGCTTTTATTATTTCAGAATGATTTGTTCACGTAGCTCGTCGCTTTGTCTGGCCGTTTGCTTTGTAGCTGCTGGTGTGATATCGATATCTGCCGCATCCACATCACCATCATCATCATCATCATCATCATCAACATCCACTGAAACCACCAAAGACAATATTGACCGCAATAGCAATAGCGCAGTAGCACCAACACCGACTCCTCACAATGATGGTATGTATGTTTTGTCCCACTTTCTTACTATTTGTGATTTTTTTTTCAATTTTTCACCACCACAAGATACAGAAAAATAAGGATTACTGAGAGCGAAACCAAAATTACCCATGGCTGTCTTTAATTACAAGAATAAAATCCATTATTTCACTAATTTCAAATCTCATCTCTTTTGTATTTTCTTCACAAGAAATTTAAAAGTTTGAAAAATAGGAATTTTCTCTAAAAGCGTTTTAATTGTTGGGTTTGAAGGCACTGACAAGTTCACAAAGTAATACAGAAAAGCTTTATCAATTTCGAATTCCTCAGAGTGCTATCAATTATACTGAAGACTTCCGCAATGGCGGATATTGACAACAGTATTGAATAGCTGATGAAAATCGTTGAACACTACTGTTCAAAAATATTTAGTCACCGCCGGGAATCGAGCCATGGACAAATCTCAGTTGCCGGTCAGGCGTCTTAACCACTATACTACAGTTACTGATTTATAACAAAAAAACTGGAAATTTTACCTTCTCACCCCCTCCCTTAACGAGCTCACCTCCCATCATTTGGTACTTATTATTATCCAAGCTTAGAGGAAGCGATTGAAAAATCAAATCTCTATCAATTGTTTCTCTCGATGGACATATTTTTGTCTAATTTGACTGGGCTATTATTAAATTATTAAATTCCTGGATTTCTTGTTCCATGACGAACTGCGTTGTTAATATTAACTTTTTAAGTGGAGGACTCGAACTCAACACCTTGGAACAATTTGTAATATACAAACATACCACACACAATAAACAAACATCCTCAACGAACAACTCAATTTTAAATCACACAAACGTTTTGATCACATTCTACAAAAACCACAATTCCTCTAACCAAAAAACTGACATCGATGTTCAAGGAAGACGCCTCTGAAAATGGATCTCAAAGATTCGAAAACGTTCGGCCTACAGAGTAAGTGAATTCTTAATAAAAATTTGACTGCAAGTTGTTGAAATCACTTGAAAAGTTAATAAAACAATTATTACTTCATTACCGGTAGCGATATCTATTTAGAATCAAGATTAGGATTGTAACAGCTCAGATTACTTGATTATTCTCATTGATATTGTAATCTCACGGATAAAATCATCTAAATCCTATTAAATGAAAATACAAGTGTAAGGTGACTGAGAATATTTAATACAAAAGAACTAAGAATCCAAAACAGCAGTCTCATATCCTACTAGTTGCTGCTCCGTATAACGTTATTATCAAAAGACCAATTTTCACAAATTTCCGCACCTCTTTAGTGGAAAATATTGTATAGGCCTAAGTAGTCTACACGATGCTAATGGAATTACTTCCATGGTGCCTTTGATTTCGTGTTCGATTATTCGAAACCGTTTTTAATAAATAGCATTCAAGAGTAGGAAGATCTGTTCAATTATGGAGATCGGCGAAAAGCGTAGATACTAAAAGCTGTAAGCGAGAGGTCGGTCCTCTTTACTTTCTATTTCTCTTCCTCCTCTTATTCATCCTATCCTCCACTTAACCTCCTATTTCTCACTCCTATCTTGATTTAGTAAAACGCTGATTGTGAGTTGTAGCAAGGGATGCTGCTTTACAGGCTACATCAAGGCCTTTTTCTCACAGAATTCAGCAAGATCTTTTTTCCTTCTCTCAAAATTCAGCATACTCTCTCACTTACAATCATCTCTTTCTTTCTCCATTATTATCGATATGTTTTCTTCCTATTTCTCTTTTACTCATAATTTCTTAGTTCATATTTTTCTTTTCCCCATAATTTCTCTTTCATTCAAGCACATTCGCTTTGTTTTCCTGCTCTTCACTCACTGTCTTTCTCATTCTCTCTCGCTATCACTCTGTCTCTCTTTGTTTCTATATATATTTATTTAATTTTTATCATTTTTAAGATTTATATGTTTACATAGGCGATAAGCCTTGTAATAATTGACTGTAATAAATATTTATCTATGCATCTATATCTCTCTAACTCACAGACACTTTCTTTCTCTCTATCTACCTCTGCACCTCTCTCTTTTTCTAAAAATTTTCTCCTGCTTTTTCGATATTTTCTCTTTGCCTCTTCTCCTATTTCTTATTTTTTCTCTATCTTCCTGATTTTCAATTTTTCTTATTTCCCTCCTCTATTTTGTATTTATCTCTCATTTTTCCTCTTTTGCAGTATTATTTAGCAGTCATTTTCCTCCACTCTGTTTTTTTCTCATAAAAGTTCTCACACTCCTCTTTCTCTCCCACTATTTCTCACTTCTTCTCTCTTATTTATCTCTCTCTATCTCTCCATGCCATTCAATCTTTCTCACAATTCTCACTCCTAAAAATCTCTCAGTTTTCCTTCCACACTTTTATTCCAAGTTTCAGTACATACTCTACCACTCTTTCAGACGCTCTTCTTTGGGAGCGTCTCATCTCATCGCTCTCATCTCTTTCTTTCGCTTCAATTCTCTCACACACAAATTCTCTCTTTTCTTTCTCACCCTCTCTGTCTCCTTCTCTCTATCTCACTACTTCTCTCACTCTCTCTTCTCTCTTTCATTTCTTTAGTTTCTCTGCACTCACTCAATCCTTATCACTCGCTTTTTCTTCCATCTTTCTCTCTCATTTCAAGTATTTTACAATCTCGTTCTTCTTTTCGTCTCTACTCAAGTATCCTCCTTTTCTCTCTTTTCTCTTTGGTGCTCCCCCACTTTCAAGATTCAGATCTCCTCTCTCTCACTCTCTCTCTGTTTTCTCACTATTTCTCTCTTTTCTCTCTCTATCTTCCCCTCCCTATCTTTTCTCTCTCTTCTCTCCCATTTCTCTTTTCCCTCTCTCCTCTCTCTCTCTTTCTGACATTCTCTCTCACACTCTGAACAATCCTCTCTCAATCGCTGATTGTCTCACCCGCTCTCATACTCTCACTCTATCCATTTCTCTCTCACACACTCTTTTATCTTTCCTCGTCTCAATCACCCTCTCCCACATTTTCTCTCTCTCTCTTTCTTTCTCTTGATCTATCTTCATCTCTCCCACTCTCTCCCGGTAGCAGCCTTGCATCTGTGAATAGACGGGGCTGTGAACGTATCGTTTTCTTCAATTGAATTATTTTGTAAAAAGCAGCTGGAACGTCGATGGCCTCTTGAAAGCATTTGCAAGCGATATTACACCAATGCTCGGATTTCAAACTCGTTATTCCTACTCAAACTAAACTAAGAGCTGAGGGCTTCCAATCCCCTCCCCCTCCAAGGGCTCTAGGGGTGCTTTTCTGTCTGATGAAGCCCTTCATGTGCTGCAGACTGTTTTAGTGATCAATTAGATTTGCAACATAAATCAATCCAGCCGGAATTATTTTAGAACTGTGCGTTCTGCGTTCATTGCCAACTAAATACTGGTTTTAACCTTGACTATACCTTACCCGAAGGTTCGGAGCCCACCCAAAATTTTAGGTCTACCATGTTTCCCATAACATGGCTCAAACGGCGAGGTGGAACTATCCGTAAGGGGATCCCCAACAATAAAAGCCATATTGCTCATGGCTTTTCAAAATATTGTAAAAATTTGCAGGAAATTTGATCAATAACTCAGACGAAATATGCCTCTACTAACCTCAAAAACTTGCTAACAGCTCCACACTAATCTCCTTGCATGATTTTTTAATGTAAAACTTAGTACAACTAAGTACCACTAGTGCACTAGTTGCACAGAATTCATTAATTCAAACTTTGCAGTTATATCGCCAAGTTGTGATATTAAAGAGAGAAAACACCGGAATGAGTGAAACTGCTAAGATGAAGATGCTCCTTCACTTGCAGCTGCAGTTGAGGAATAGGAATAGTAGACTAATTGAATTCAAATTTGCCGCGCTGTAGAAATGGCGAGTGGATTATTTATGACAGGATATCCTCCACTAATCTAATTGCAGTTCGAATTTGGCTGGCTTTGTTCGGGGATTTCATTTTATCGTGAATTGGAGGAATGATGGAGGTGTGGAGAGGGGAGAGGTGCTCTCTTTGCTCCAGCAAGCAGCGCGCTCAACTTTGCAAAGTTTTCGAGGCGCTCATGTAAATTTTGCGGAATTAAATATATATGAATGCCGCTATAAACAGTGCTTTAAACCCAACTGGGAAATAGTTCGAGTTATACAGAGTGAGCTCTTAAGAGCGACCTGGTCTTTTTGTCCAGCTAAGGCTAACTAAGTACGAGTCCCTATTTCAAATAAAAAGTTTTAAGCTTCCACTTACTTTGTAAAATACTAAGCGGAAAAATACTTGGTTGGGATAGCAAAAATAATAATTTTTGAAGTAATTCTTTGTGCGTTAGTATTCTACCAACCTCAATATTTACGGTATACTACTGTGGTTTTGATTGGGCTCACTGTAATATAAGCCAGGAACAATCCAATATAAAAAGTGACACTGCATTTCTGTTTAAATTACAACTTGTACTGTATTTATGAATAGAAATACAGTGTCAGTTTTGATATAAGATTGGTCATAGAATATTTCGTCATGAAAAACATCACAGATTTTAACTCAGGATATGAGTTGGTTCTGTAAATAATACAATAACATTCTCTATATATTTCATTTAGTTTTTTATATTAATATTTTCATTAGCCAAAACTAAAGCCTAACTTGATTCTGGGTGATCAACTCCAGTTTCTCACACGTCTTGTTTGTTAACATATATCCAAATCTACCGCCTTCTCATCCACCCATCCATAACCATAACCATAACCATCATAACCATCTACCCATAACCATAATCATTTGAATCGAATATGAGAATAAGACATTTTGATAATTCATAATCACTCTTTGAACATAAATAATTGTTGAAAATAACTTGCCAGTTGATTGAACATTTCGCATTGTTGCAATGCTTCCTCAGACACGGCTGAGCTTGCCTCGAGTTGTGTCGGTGGATGCATTTGCATCCAGCTGTGTCTGAGTAAGGATTCCAACAATGCGAAACAGCATCACACGAATATATAAGTGTTAGATTAGATCTAGTAAATTTTACTAGCAAAATATTCTTAACAGTTAATTTTGTTTAATTTATTGCATTGAAACATATCCCAAAATAATTCCAGTACATACATCTACTATGGATAAAGTAGCGTATCTTTGAAACGAATTTAAAAAAACTCAATCGCACCAATAATTATCAATAAATAACAATTCGATTTACGATGTTTTGCAGATAACGAACTGTCATACAGCAACATTTTGTCGAATCTGACCTATCATGGAGGATTTGTTGCGGCAGGCGTGCTGGCACTGTCTGCACTGGCCGCCATGATCATGCCGATGTTCGGCCTCAGGTTCTGCTCACTGATTGGCACCTGCGATCCTTACACCACTAGTAATTATGCATCAGGCTACGCAAATGATGCTGCCTACGCTGGAGGCTATGGACAGGCAATGTACTCGCCATCTTCCTACCAGAAAAGGTGAGAAGTGCATGATGAAATTAACAATAGAAATATAAAATAATCTGCAGCAATGTTACCAATGAAACTAACAATAGGAATCTAAATCCATTTAAGTTTATTAAGTCCCGGCATTAGAATTTTGTTGGACAAAGTTTGTTACAAAGCTGGATTTTTAAAATTCACTCTAAGCATCCCAGAAAAAATCCTCCAAATTTGTTATAAAATCTGGTTTGTGCATAACTTTTGAGTGCACAAAACCCCCAAAGTTGGCGCTATTCAGTTATTGGCCTATAACTCGAAACCTACTTACCGCATTTGAAGCATTGTCGAACATTGAAGAACATAAAATCCTTCGTCGATTGATGTATAATAATGTCAAATAGGTTCAGTATTTCATTCACCTTTGATCACCAGAAATCATCGATTTTTTGCGATCACTCTGAAAAATGGACGATGTCCAAGTTTGGAGTAATTCATCTTGAAAACGCTCACTCCAAAATGAAAAAGTTATAGAAAAAACGCTCCAGACCATAAAATATACTTTTAGAAAAGACTTTGATTTCAAAATTTCGATCAATTTATGTAAAAATATGCAAAAAAAAAACAAACTGATACATATACATTATAAACTTAAAAAACACTTTTAAATGGAAATTGACTCACGTTATGGCGTGACGGCCGTTTCGCTCTGTTGTCTAGAGCATCATTAGAGCATCACAGTACACTCGCAATACATATTAGTGGAAACAAGATGGATCTTCAACATCATGATACATATACGTCTAATACATAATACATATGTCTAACCACGAGGCGTTGTATAATTGCATGTAGTTTACTATTCAACTAATCCTCTCCATTCAAGCTTTTCACTTAGAAAACATTATTTATTTGTGAAATCTGTCATATTCAGTTCACTCAATGTCGTGACTCCAATTGATTTTTCCAATAGATTTGAACGATGACTCAAATTGATTTTTCCTTCAGAGCAGAGTTGGAGCTAAGAAAATTGACTTATAAATTTATTATATACAACGTTCTTGTAGGGCTAAAAGTAAGTGCGTTACAAAATTGAAAATTTCGGGCGTTGAATGGAGTTTCATGTATTTTTGCCATGGAAAAAGCTTTTCAGCAAGTTAATTCAGCATGAATGGAATTTATTGTTAGGGGTTCTATCTCTAAAATAACGCTGACAACACTCTTAAATTTATCAATCGCACTTTATTTACACAAATAATCCACAACACGCACTGATCAGTAATGTCTTACACAAAAATAGCAATCAAAAACAGATAAATCGATATTGTTCAACTAATAAAGAGTTTTCAATATTACTGTACAAAAATCAATCACTAAATGTTAAAAGGCTGATCTAATATTAAATAACTGTTCAATAAACTGTCCAATAATTCAAGAAGAACGTCGAACAAGAACAATTAAACATGTAGCACAAGTCTGTAATACAATAACAGCTATGAGTAGTCCACTCGTATGAATTTAATAGGTAAAAGAATTATCACTAAATTTATCAATCACGCTAATACACGCTATTCTACTAATCACTCTAAGTAATTAAAATAAGTGATACATTATCATTGTAAAATATTGTTTAGATTCACAATGCACAATATACGGTAATAAATCATCATTACAGAACTGTCACTACTTGTTTATCTCAACAAATTTCAAAGAAGACTGAACAAGTATTTACGAATGCGTCCACCTTAAATAGGTTTTTCAAAAATCGAGAAAGTACTTCATCTTTCTATCAACTTCTAAAGAAACAGATAAGGACTCTTGCATTTTCCACAATATTCGATAAGATTCCATTAGATTCTAATTAAATACCTAGAATACTCTACAAAGTTCCAAGTAGATACCATAAAAGTGTCAAAAGAAGAGTAATTAATTGCTTAGAAGTTAATATTGACACAGCAGATAACGCTGTTCCTTCTTTCTCTTCATTTTCACAACATTATTATAGTTTATATCATGCTAGTAAGGATTATCGAACAAATCGTATTGGGTGTTTTAATTAGTCTATCCTTATGATGAAATATTTGTTGCGGAAGGATTGTGGGGAGGGTCACTTGTGGGAGTGTTATAAGCCAAGCCCGTAGTTTTGTCCTAAAACTCGAAAACTATCACCAGGTTCAAAACATTGTCCTATTCAAAGATGAAGAACATAAAATTCTTCAGATATATTATCATTGTAAAATATTGTTCAGATTTACGTTACTTGGGTTTTCAACAAAATTTTCATAATTGAATCAAATGATAACCACTGTTTTGTTACGGCTACAACAGATTTGAGTGGTTGTGTGGCTGGTTGCTGATGTGATAATCCATAGTAATAATAATTACTACCATGTAGAAGAGACTTGCTTGCAATGACAGCCCAGGCCACCCGACCACAACATCACATCAAATTTTGACAACATGTTTCAAAACTTTCCAGCAAACGTCCGTCTGTTCCCTCTAAATCTAATAACATTGCTCTGACAAGCATTGCTGGAATAAGTTATTTTGGTATAATGTTACGCGTTGAACTCAACTTATCCAGAATGTGACTGGAAATGAATGGGAATTTGACTGTGAAACTGGATATCTCATAAATTATATTGTTTATAATTTCAATACATGGAAGTGATGTGAATCGATTTGGGTTTCATACAATCAATTTTTTAAAGTAGACAAACTTTAAAGACGGCCTACTTGAAACAATTTTCACTCTGCTATTTTTGATCCCTCACCTCACCTTATACGTACTTAAAAATGTTTTTTAAAATGAGATGGGAGTTTCTAACAGTAATTCAAGACTATGTCGTTTGTGCGTTCAAAGGGTACTCCCCCTGAAAATTACTTGTAAATGGAGTGGTCGTAGCCGAGTGGGTTAAGTGCTGGTTTGCTAGCCCAAAGGTCCCGGGTTCGATCCCAGTTCTGACCGAAAGTTTTTACCTCGGGCCACTCCCGTGTTTCGGAGGACACGTTAAGCTGTCGGTCCCGGCTGCCTAAAAAACAATCGTTAAGTCACGTCAGAGGCCCTGAACTTATTCAGGTGCGACCTGATAACTCTGACACCAGACCTGAGCCAGCCAGGTCACACGATATTATTATTATTTATACTTGTAAATAATCCCTCTCCTATCACATTTTCAGCAATTCAAAATGTTTTCTCTTGTTCTTGTTTTTTATTCGTTTTCTTGTTCGTTTTTTCTTTTGGATTTCTTGTTCCGTAATGATCTGCGTTATTAATATTAACTTTTTATTGTAAATCTAATGACTTGCGGTCAATTTCAACTTTGAATAAATAATATTTCTACTCACTTTTAGCCAAAAGTTTTCGAGTCATGGAGATTCATATTCAAGTCTTTTTTTACTCTTGTCTAAAATTATTGTCTCTCAGGGCTTGTTGAAATTCTAAAATTTCTTCTGTTTCTGGGCCGCTGGGGGATCCATCCCCCATTGTTACACAACTATATTCAATTTATTGGAGTTCAGTGCTTTATTGTATAATATATAGCTTTTGGAATAAGTCTGGAAGTTATTGGAAGTAGAACTTCAAAGCGCTACATAAATCAATTGTCCGCTATCAGGTTATCAATACCATGTCTAGTGATGCAGAATATTCGATCACAAGATTCAGTTTTGCAGGCTTCAAGTTCATCTCTGGAGAAAGGAGTCGGTTATGAATATTAATGCACTTTGCTGGTTATTCACTGAGCAAACTTTGAATTCACGAAAGCATGATTTATGTTATTTTATAAGAGTGGAGCTTATAGCGTTGTTGAACGGTTGCCGAGTAAATCAGAGTAAGAGACAGTGTGAGGGAGTGAGTGAGAGAGAAGTGAAATAAATTTCTAAACTTTACAAAAACCTGTGACACACGGGAGATTTTCAAGCTGAAATTCACCGGATGAACTCCAGCAACGAATGAATATTTATTACTTTCACATGTGAATGTGTGGAGGCCTCGATGGCATGTGTCAATTACCAGTTATGGATGTTTTTGTACAAAAGAATGTCGTGCTCCAGTTTTATGTTTAGCTTATTTGTCTCAATTTTTTTCATAAAAGCTGAAAGCTTCCAGCTATCATATGGGACTGCCGTCATTCGATAACTAATCCCACTTTAAAGTGTCATTTCCAATTTGAAATAAATTTGAACACAAATCATCTAAAAGCCAGATGGAATTTACTTTTCAAATAATAATTTTAACATAAAACAGTCCAAAAGTTGATTATTCACATTTGAAAATAATTATTATGCAAATCAACTTAATAAACCGATACGACGGAGTATCCAAGACCCGACGAATTTGATAATAATAATTATTATTAACAATATTTTGCTGTTATACATATGAGCCATTCAACCAAGGTGCATAATAACCTCTCCACTAACCTTGCCATTCAACTGCTTTGGTTTCTATAAACGTCATAAATGATTCCCAATTCACAAAAAATGAACGTTGGAATTCTTGAATAATAGTTTAGTTTTTACTTCATGTTCAACAAATATACCATGCATTAATATTTTCTCTTTGTATTTTCCAATTGGTCTTTTTAAAATACGGGCATTCTTATCAATGACTGAATGAATGAATAAATACTATAAAGATTAGTAATATTTATAACATTCTTAAAATCTGAAGTGGGTTGGGGGAGAGTCAGAGAAATTCGGGAAAATGGCGCCATTGACCTTAGGGGGCAAGGGAATCTGTACGGTGCTGATCATTCTATCTTGATAATCGTGTAAATAATTTAGACTATAATAATAATAATATTTTTTATAATTTATTTTTTTCGATTTTCAGGTCCATTGAGTACATAGGACCGATACTGAAAGCGCTGAGCTCGGCTTATGACAAATACGGCAAATCCAATGCAGCAGCTTCAACTAAAAAATCAACGTAAAGATGACAACTGAGACTGGAATTACTCTACTGAGAAGAAAACAACGGATTATTAATTTGCTAGACTTGATTTCTACTGTTATTTATTTAGTGTAAATGGGTTGAATGTAGTGTAGACTGTAGTGTAGATATCATTCATTATTTGTTCTTGTACAAAATACCTGGATCACTTGTTATTATTATAAGTTGTCCTTACAGATTTATAATCAAATAAGATCGATAGAACTGTAGTTACTCAATAATACTGTTCCTACTATGATTTATAGTTGATTGATATTAATTATACTTCAAATCTGTTTAAAATATTATCAATTAGTGATATGACTGTGACTGTAGTAACAGGTAGACTTGAAGAGCTTGCTAACTGTATTTATCTGAGAGCTATCAAGCTTGCATTGAATTAGTAATGGTGTTGGAAATAGGATAACATTGTTTGATACATTTTGTTACCTCTACGTATACCATTGTATTGTAGTTTCGTGATAAATAAATACTTGATAATAGAGTGTGTAATTTCAATCTAGTCATCAAATTTCAGTATTAAAAAATCCTATTGATTACAAGAATACTCAAGGGTTTCCAGTAGGGATGAGCATCGATGGGAAAGCATCGATGTTGACCATCGATGTTAACATCGAACCATACCATCGATGTTAACATCGAACCATACCATCGATGTGAGGAAAACATCAGTCTCTAAACATCGATGTATTTCAGTGCAAAACATCGATGTTTTAGGAAAAAATCATTCACTCATTGCTACCAAAGTACAATAAATGTTTGATATTGATTTTTTCATTGATTTTTACTTCTTATGGTTTAAATTGATGCAGAAAAGTTTTTTTGATAGTATAGTTCAAATCTCACAATTTTAAGTGAAGGACAAATAAGTCCCTCACAGCCCTACAAACAAATCGGCTTATAACTGAGGGGCCCAAGTGTCCCCAAACTCAATCCTGATATAACCTGTGCTTTATATAATATTTTACTGCTCTTTGATCCTTCAATTACTGTAATTTTTTGAGAATAAATTGTTATTTTAAAGTAAAACCATTGAAGCAATAAAAATTGACTGTTCTTGGATGCGAGTGACTGGCAAGAAAACTTCACGTTATCTGCTTCATCATCACTTACCTGGTGGTTTGAAGTCCACCAGAAACTGTAGGTCCAACTCATCATTAACAATCACCCACTGATACCCACGCACAGGTTTTAAATCCATGTAGGCTTTATCCACAGCAAAAAATAATGTTCATTTTCAGACTCCTTTGAGAAATCAAGAAGACATACTGTAGTTTTCATATAACTTGGCAGCAGTATGCTGGGTTCAGATGTAGCATGTCCCATCTGCTACACGCTGCCAAGTTATATGAATACTACAGTACCTCTAAATCACTGTCAACTAGTAGCCTGTCAACATCATCATCTAGAATGTCACTCATGTCTACATTTACATTTACTATTAATGTTACTTTAACACTCCTAACCGACTGGTCTTGCTTGCTTGTATACGATTGTTCTAAAAAACGGTGTGTTGAAAATAAAATTAGCAAGTCCGCGTTTATAAAACATCAATTTACGAAAACATCGCTGGTAAGCATCGATGTATGAAAAACATCGTTCCCTTACCATCGATGTCAAAAACATCGAGCATCGACATGGAAACATCGATGTTTTAAAAACATCGACCATCGATGCTCATCCCTAGTTTCCAGTCTGAAACCTTCAAACACAGGGAAGGATATTATTTCGGAAAAGAAAATTCTACATCGGTTCTATGTTTTTCATAACCTGAGTAAGGGTGTCTTACCAATAAAATCCGTACTCCTATTCATTTCATTCTATAATAATGCTATAGAATCTGAAACAGGCAACTTACTTTCAGGCTCAACCAGTATAGGACTGAACAAACAAGTGTTGAACATAGTACAAAGATATTGTAAACAGTACAAACATATTGTAAACCGTACAAACATATTGTAAACATAGTGTAACATAGTGTTAACATGATGTGTAAACATAGGACAAGCATAACTCCCAGAAAACATGAAGACCATTAACAATACACATCCCAATCAATTGTAATACAACAATAATACAATTAAAATATCAACCCATTAATTATTATAAACTCGATTCAAGACTGGATTGAAATAAGATTTCTATAGGCCTATTGTTTTCTAAAAGTAGAACAACTTTTTCCAAGATTTCATATAAGTTCATATTGAACCTTAATAAAATAGTTGATTAACCATCGAGTTTCGAGTTTTAGATACTCCCCTCGGCAAGCATACAGAACATACAAGCATACGCACTACAAACTAAAGTGAATTTGATGGAAACTCTCAGTTTAAAGTCGATCAGTTCCTTCTTTTATAGAAAGAGTAGGGATGTAGTTTTCGTGATCAAAAAATTACTCAACGTATAACAAATTGAATGTCTATTTTTTATTACGAAAAATAGGCCTACTACAGTAGAAGAGAGCTGATCCACTCCAATTAGAGATTTTATCGAATTGATATTTAGAAATAACCCGACGCTGCATTGCGGGCCGCTTAGCGCAGTTGGTTGGGGCGCCACACCTTCAGCTTGCTATCGTTTCAGCGGTCGTGGGTTCGAATCCCGCTTCTCCGTCTGGCATCTTTATGTCATCATTCACCTCATTACCCACGCATAAGTCTCGGACTTATGTGGGCATCATCAGCATTAAAAAAAGGCAGGAGGGTGCGATAAAGAAAAGAAAATATTTAGAAATCAGTGTTCTAAACCAATTTTAATTACTACTAGGAAATAGATGAACGAACCTAACACGCAAATAGGGTGATAAAGTGATTAATCACAAATAGTGATTTATTTTGTAGTATTTCATTCACCTACAACCGAGCTCCAAAGCATTTGTAAAAAGTGATACATGTCGCAGCTGGTGATACAGATTGGATACAAAAGGTGATACAGTTTTACAATATCGCAGCTGCACAATGAGCGTGAATGTGTATCAATTTTTTTTTCTTTTTACTAGTAAAATGGCATAATGAACTTTACCATCATTATTTTTAATATTGTCTTTGATTTTGGTTTGTATTACTTTAATTGTTTTGTATTAATTTTAATTCATGGACGTTGAAAGGCGTTGACGTGGGAGAGAACACATTTTATTTCAAACTTTGCCATTTCAAGAAAAAATAAATGGAATATTCTATTCTTTTCTACAACTTTCGAAATAGCATACTCTGTTCAAGATTGGAAAACGATTCTTTCAGGGTTCTGAGACCTGCGAGCTGAATTATGAAGCACTTCACCTGCAAGGAAATAAAGCGAATGATTGTCAAGGGATCGTGTTATTTATTTTCAGCAAAGGATTACAGGAGGTGTAGAGGTATAAGGAAGAGGGAGAAAATAAAAAAAGCGAGAGAATGAGATAGATAGATAGGAATGGGATGGGAAAGAGTGTGAAGGAAATAGAGTATTCGGGAAGAGCTTTCAATAACTTTATCTCCTATATATAAAGTATCGGATAATCGAAGCACCGCAGTTTCTACATGGTCGCTTCACAACAGACTAACTAGCCGGCATAAATCAGTTGTAGGGGGTGAGTTTTCAGGGGGGGGGGGGGTAACAGGGGGGACCGGAAGTACCCCGGAAGCTCCCTGCGGTGGCCAACCGAAGAACTCGTGTCAAGACAAATCCTGCGCCGGAGTCTTGGTTTAAGAGGATTCTGGTGGTCGTTCCATGCCACAATCCCTCATTTCTAATCTCTTCCACCCTCTTCCTCCATCCCTCTCTGTCACACTTTCATTCTCTTTCATTCAGATTCACTCACTCACTCTCTCTCTCTCTCTCTACCACACACATGCACACACACAATCTTCCTTTATCCAACAATCACCTTCCAATTCCAGATTTATGTAATGTACTGCTTTACAGCTTCGTACGTTCTTGAAGCCAATACATTGATCAAAAGTTATTCAGACCGTACCAATCGCTGCGAGGAAAGGTAAACTTCAATGAAAAATGATTTCTAATATCGCTGATTTTCCAGCATGCTTTATTGGAAATAAGCTTCTGTTTAATGAATAATAAGACGAAATTGTCTCAATCACATTTATTAAGAAATATTAAGAAACTAGTTTCGGTTATTATACCATTATCAATCTCAATCAATCATTGAGTTTGATTGAGATTGATAATGGTATAACAACCGAAACTAGTTTCTCAATATTTCTTAATGAATGTGGCTGTAACCATTTCGTCTTATTATTAATTATGGATACTGATACGTATGATATTGAATGATACCAGCTGTGGGTGGTTGCTATGTGAGCAACGCTAGTAACAAACTTACCTTTCGAGTATCAATGGATTCTATGAAGCAGTTATAGTTACAGTTACCGTTTATGTTCTAATTTGTGAATAATAAAAGATTTAACAATGGCGACGAGAATAACGGATGAAGTGGACAAATTGAAAGATCATTCAAAGAAAATGAAAAAGTTGAAAGTTCTTCGAAAAACAGTAAGGTCTCAGATTGAAAATGTGAAAAAGCAAGCGGAGGTACCATCTACCTATGATGATAATCTACCTATAATCTACCTATGATGAGGTAAAAATACGATTGGAAGTGTTGAATGAACTTAAAACAAGGTATGTAATTATTCAAGATAAAATTGATTTTTACACAAACGAAGAAGATGAATTGACGGTAATTATTTAGTATCTGAACTTTTCGATTTTTTCAACAATTTTTTTTTTGTGACATCTACACACCCCACGAAGCAATAATCCGTTGAAATTTTTTGGGGGTCGCGTCTCTTTTACCCAAAAATTCAAATTTTCGAAAAAAATTTTTTTTACGAAAATTTTATTTTTCATTTATAAAATTCATAATTTGCAAACATATTATGAACTCCCAACCATTAAACCATATAAATCAAATTAATAATCACATATCTGAAGAAAACTAAGCTTACTAACCTTTCAATACTTGGTACAAAATTTCCAACAATTGAACAGAAAAACTTCCCGGCAAAATGAATACCAGTCAACCACTGCTGTTGTCGAAATTCCCAGCTCTTCACAAATAAATGTTTGTCGGGGAGGCTTTAGGTGCAAAAGTATTGACACCAAATAAAAATATTTTTCTATTGGGAGTCTACAATTGTCCAAGAACGAGCCCACCCTTGCCGAGCCAGTAAAGCCACAAACCGCAGCCGCCTTCTTCCCAATTCGAATTTTCTTTTGACAACGAAATTTAAAATTTGATTTATTCACAATCAACTCCGCACCACACTTTAAACATACAGAAATCTCTTCAAAAACACCATGCCTGAACAAAAATTCAATCACGTCCTTTTCGCCAAGGCGTATAGATTCTAAAAATTTTAGTTTGCACTCTACATCACACATCTCACGTAATGAATAAATATGAATGTATATCTTCCATGTGATCTAACAATAATTGTCGATCTGACAAAACACAAAATCTTTTCATTTCAAAAAAAACATATGTTATCAAACTATGATATTTTTGGATTGAATGGCTACTTCACCGACCTTGCTAAGCCCTAAACCAAACCTATCCTAACCTAGCCTAGTCTGGCAGTGTTACAGTGTGTTCATAGTATTCATACGCGGGAGAAAAATAGTTCCATCAGAAAACTCTAATTTGAATGCCAAATAAGTGTTGCCCCCACAAAATATCAGTGTATTATTACTTACTAGTGTGTTTTGAGTGTGTGGGGAAAAAATTGTTGGAAAAATCGAAAAGTTCAGATACTAAATAAATACCGAATTGACAAATGAATTAAAGTATAGAGAAGAAGTGGATAATTAATTGTAATTCAAGCTATGTTATCAGAAACAATGAAAAATCTAGGTGACTCAAAAACGAAAGAGAAATCAGTTACAAAGCAAGCCATATCAAATTTAAATTTTATGCCTTTTGATGAAAGAGAGAGTTTCAATAATTTTGCAAAAAGACTTGATATTTATATGTACTTGAAAAATATTATTGAACCTAAATTGAAAACTCTCACATTGTTACACGCATTAACACCTCTTCTTCATCAGAAACTTGTCGACCTCTCAACTCCTGAGGACCCAAAAAACATGAAATATGAAGAATTAGTGGGAATCTTAGATAATTATTTGGATCCCAAATCAAGTATTCTAGCATTGCAGCATAACCTTATGTCTCGGACACAAGAAGAAGATGAATCTATTACTGAGTTTTCTACTGAATTAAAGAGGCTATCAACAAATTGCCAATTTAATTGTGATGCATGTGGTAAATCTGGTTCTGAATCATTATTGAGACTTCAATTTGATCGAGGATTGAGGGATAAAGAAATTAAGGCAAAATTATTACAAGACCGAGAAATCAAAAGTCTGAATGAAATTGTAAATGTCGCAACTACAATGGAACTCTCAAAGCATGAAAGTAGTAATATGATATGTAACAAGAATACGATACAAGATATTAACCAAGTGAAAACAGATGAAGAAAATAAACGGCCAATTTCTAAAATAAAGGAGTATAGATCAAATCCTTCTTCTGAACATGTACAACTTACTAATCACAACTCATTAAAAGGAAAATGTTATCGTTGCGGAGACACTTATCATCGAGCAAAGACATGTCCAATGATAGAGAAAATTTGTAACACTTGTAAAAAGGTTGGACATATTTCAAAAGTATGTCAAAGCCAATTCAGAAACAAAAAGCGAAATGTATTTTACAATGAAGAATATCATAACAGTGTAGAAGAAAATACCCAAAATATCCATGAAATCAATACAATCTCTGGGATAGAAAAAAATAACAAGTTCAATGTTAATATAGAAGTTGAAGGAAAATCAATTGAATTTCAACTGGACACAGGTGCATCACTTACATCAATTTCTTTTGAAGATTATAAAACCTGGTTCCATACAAAAAAGCTCTTTAAGACAAATATAGAGCTTAAAACATACACAGGAGAAATAATTGAACCCAAAGGTGTTATATATGTGCGATGTGATTATAGAGGGCAGAACTTCATGGGAAAAATATACATCATAGGTCAAAAAGTTGACAGAATACTTGGACGAGAGTGGATACGAGAAATTAAATTGGATAAGGACATTGAGTATCTAGCCAAGACTTGTAAGCAATGTTGTCTGAAACAAAACAAACCACCTCAAGCTTCACCACACACTTGGCAAAAGCCAGATCGACCTTGGCAAAGGCTACACATCGACTTTGCTGGTCCTTATTTTGGAAACAATTTTTATTTCATTGTAGTGGATGCATATTCCAAATGGGTTGAAGTATTTCAAACCAAAACTACTACTTCTGATTGGTGTATAAAAAAACTGAGAGAACTGATTTCTACATTCGGAATACCATACTCGATAATATCTGATAATGGAAGACAATTTACTGGACACAATTTCAAAATGTTTTTGAAAAGCTATGATATAATACACAGAGCCAGTGCACCATTCCACCCATCTTCCAATAGTCAAGCAGAGAGATTCATACAGACAATTAAAAAAGGATTAACAGCAATGCTAGAAGAGAAAGGAGATATGCCTACAAAACTTCAACTATTTCTAATGCAGATAAGGAATTCAATAAATTCTACTGGCTCAAATGCATACAATATAATGTTCAACCACAAAATCAGAACAAGGTTGGATTCAATGACAACTGATATAACTACAAAACCAGGATGTTCAAATAATGCTATTTCTAAAAGGTTGAGACAATTTCAGGTTGGGGACAGAGTGCAGGCGTCCAATTTCAGAGAAAGAGGAGGGAAGTGTAGTTTTGGAGAGATAGTTGAGTGATCTTATCTATATAATCAAAATGGACGATAACGGTACATAGAGACGTCATGTCGACCCCATCCTAGATTCACAATTTGTTGGGGAGGATTGATACGTATGATATTGAATGATACCAGCTGTGGATGGTTGCTATGTGAGCAACGCAAGTAACAAACTTACCTTTCGAGTATCAATGGATTCTATGAAGCAGTTATAGTTACAGTTACCGTTAATGTTCTAATTTGTGAATAATAAAAGATTTAACAGATACCTTCCACAATATCACCTTCGCCACTACAAAGAAACTTCTATTTAATATTGTGGAGGAGTTTTGTAGATTTGTAGATGGTAAATCACAAATGAAAAAATTGTAGGTCCACCTTGTTTACAATAACATGGCTCAAGCGGCGAGGTGGAACCAATTAAATTCAATTGATCAATTAAATTTTTCGTTTGATGAAATTCTTGATATATAAATATAATTATTATTCCTCTTCTAAATGTAATAAATAGAATTTACAATAGTTTGTTTAAATTTTATTCTTAATGTAGCTTGATGGGCTCATGTAATAGAGGCTCCCGTAAGGTAGACTTTCTTTTTTATCAATTCAAAATCAAACACATGCGTGGAATACACACTGATCTAATCTGTCATAGAACATTCTGAATCATATTGCTTTGGACGCTCCACTCTGCGTTTCTAGAACATGCAGTACAGTTAAAATTAATTTTGTAAGTTAACACATTATAAAATCAACCAGCAGATTGACCGTTTGTAAATTTTATTGTTTTCAATATAAATTTTTGCATATTTCAGGGTTCAAATTTCGGATCAAAGAATCGTGCTCGCAGCTTAGCCTTTCTGCTGAACTCATGCATTATAAGAATTATTGGATTTCTTGTTCCATAACGATCTGCGTTGTTAATATCAAATTTTTATTATAAATTTAAAGACTTGCAGTCAAGATTTGCAGTCAAAGTTGACTGCAAGTCGAGAGATATTAGTTCAGCTACAGACTAATAGATGCATTTTCATTTCAAAGACATTTAGTTCAGAATATCACTTCCTTCAAAGCCATTTAGTTCAGAATATCTCTTCTTTAAAGTCATTTAGTTGAGTCTATTTCTGATGGATTTAATTTCGGTTGAGCAGAAGAAAAAATAGTAATTGCTTCAAATTTATCTTAATTTTTGCGCACATTTTGCACATTATGTGCAATCAAACGAACAGATTGGGTTGAATTACATCGATTCATGGATTTGAGAAATGGGTTTAAATCGACCCAGCACCAGTTTGAAATGCGTTCTCGTTGGTGCCCCGAGCCACGGGCTTGAACGTGATGAAACAAGATTGGGCCAATATCTTAGTGAGAAAGTTTCCATTACTTCATGGACTTTGAAATGCAGAAGTCAGGTCACGTGATGGAGTGGGGGCGTGGAGGAGAAAGAGAAAGAGTGAGAGAAAACGAGAACAGGGTGATGGCGGCTGAGGGCTCATTTTAGCAGCCCATTCTTATTGCTATAATCGCTCACCTCGCATTTAAATTCTAAGCTGCAGCTCGTGTGTTTGTTTAATGTTGACAAAAAATCTCATTTAAGGAGAGGTTTCTTTGGTGATTTGTGAGATATACGTTTTTCTTCAAAGAAAGTTAGTGGGTGACTTTCAACTTCGTCATTACCAAGCACAAATTGGCAACAAATTTTAGTTGAAGTAATACTAAGTTGGTGAGTCAGAATCAAATCTATATGAATTCATATGATATATGACATAAAGTATTAAAGTCTGATAGGTTGAGCTTCTTGGAAGAGAAAATATAGAAATTGAAGTCTGATAAAGATGGAGCGAATTGAATTGTACAAGTTTGAGTGAGAGAGTTAAAGTGAAGGACGCAGAAGAAATGTTTTGATTTTGACGATTGGATAGAAAACAAAAAATATATAAGAGAGCATAATGAGTTTAATAGAAAAAAGGAGCACATGAGAAGAATTTGTTGCAGAAAAGGCTGAGTAAGAAATTTGAGGAGAAAGTAGTGAACATAGAAAAAAGGAAAGAAAGCAGTAAATGGAGAGGGGGGACTATGAAAAAGAAGTGGGGAAAGAGAATAAGAGATAAAAAAAATACGGAAGACCATGAATTAATGGCAATAATAAGGAAGAAATAACAGACCATGGGAGGAGAAGGGAAAGAAGGAGTAGAAATAGGAGGAGAAAGAGGATCAAAAGAAGGAGGTGACGGGGTAGAAAGAGGAGAATAAGAAGAGGAAGAGAAGAAGGAGTTGGTGGAGGAGGGAGAGGAGGAGAAGATGGAGGAGAAGGAGGAAAGGAGGAGGAGGAGAGAAGGAGGAGAAGGAGGAGAAGGAGGAGAAGGAGGAGAAGGAGGAGAAGGAGGAGAAGGAGGAGAAAGAGAAGAAGGAGGAGAAAGAGAAGAAGGAGGAGAAGGAGGAGATGGAGGAGATGGAGTAGAAGGAGGAGAAGGAGGAGAAGGAGGAGAAGGAGGAGAAGGAGGAGAAGGAGGAGAAGGAGGAGAAGGAGGAGAAGGAGGAGGAGGAGGAGAAGGAGGAGAAGGAGGAGAAGGAGGAGAAGGAGGAGAAGGAGGAGAAGGAGGAGAAGGAGGAGAAGGAGGAGAAGGAGGAGAAGGAGGAGAAGGAGGAGAAGGAGGAGAAGGAGGAGAAGGAGGAGAAGGAGGAGAAGGAGGAGAAGGAGGAGAAGGAGGAGAAGGAGGAGAAGGAGGAGAAGGAGGAGAAGGAGGAGAAGGAGGAGAAGGAGGAGAAGGAGGAGAAGGAGGAGAAGGAGGAGAAGGAGGAGAAGGAGGAGAAGGAGGAGAAGGAGGAGGAGAAGAAGGAGAAGAAATGAAAAAGTAAGGAGTATCATGAAAAACAAGAAAAATAATGAAAAGATAAACAAAAATAAGAAGAAATGTTTTGCTTTTGAAGAATGAATGCTGCAGCTCCCAATTACAACTCACTTCACAAGAGGGCCCTCTTAAAAAGGTGTGCTAATTACCTCCATCCACATCGCAGTGCAGTCTGTAGAGTTCCACTAGTCAACGGTACAGAAGCTGTAGCCTTGAGATTTCAAGAAAACTCTTGAGTTTGGCGAGAATATTTTCTTGGCTGAGTTCAGAGTAGAATAATAAGTCACTTGAGTAATTTTCGTGGAGCTGATTTTTGCTATTGATGGACGAGTTGAATTTAGCCGTTCGGCGATGGATGTCGTGGTAAAAGCTTCGTGATTAGGAAGGAAAGTCGATTTTGGGATATTTGTAATAAGTTCGCATCTACACTTACACTATAAAAATTTAGTGTAAATCACTAAATAAATACAGTATCTTTGTTCATGTGGTTTTGGTAGCTGGGTATTAGAGTCAGACAATTGGGAATTTTATATTCATTCAGAAGAAGAAAATTAATTAATTACTTCATGAAACAATGCACTCAAATTTTTTCTTGGGTCTATTACTCTTGATGAACCTGAAGCCACAATACTGTATACCAGGAAGTTACAGGAAATTGGAATGTCCTACTTAACAAAAGTTTCTCACATCATTGGATGTTATCTCCACATCTAATCAATCAGCAAGAGTTTCTATAATGCCACATTCTATATAGAAGCAAGAATATGTGTATTATACTTTGAAGTTTTTAGGATACATATCTGTATTATTTCTTATAATTGTACGTATTATGACTTTTTAAAACCTTTTAAGGCTTTGTGAAACAAAAAGAAATGCCAAACCCACTACCTCTTGAAAACACTTTTTCTTGCCAATCCCAGAAAATTTTATTTCTGATTTATTTCTTATAATTGTGCGAAAAATATAAAAACTGTTATATTATGACTTCATGAATTTTTAAATTTTACAATTCTGTCATGAAGAAATAAGTCTCTCCTGCAGAGAAAAAAGAAAATAATTAAGAATATTCATTGCTTTAAACCAATTGAGTGCATTAATCAATATTTTAAAAATTTTCGACTGTATATAATCTTTATTTATTATGATTTTAATAAACAGGTCTAGCTTTCTAAACGAAGACAAATACTCCATGTGAGTAGGTTTCTTGAGCATGCAGCACTAAGAATGTTTGAGAATTCAGTTCGATTGGCTGTATATAATCAGTTGATATGAGTTTCCGGCTTTGTGGTTTTAAATTTGAATTTCTGCTCTAAGGATTGAGCATCGAACTTTGAAATTGTCCCAACTTATAATATGGAATTCTATGCATTACAAATATAATTAGTTTAGCTGAAAAAATGGTACGGTTAGAAGAAAATTAGCTTAACTTTTTTACCATAGTTTGTTTTCTTTATTCCCTGAATTCATTCAGACACAATTTCATTGTGTTTGATTGAGTAATTAAAGGTTTCCTTGAATGTTTAAACATAAGACAATAAATGTATAGAGTTTGATTTGCTGAATATAATCAGTTCTTTGATTTGGATTTGGGCCTTTGTCGTTTTTAAGTTAGATACCTACTTAAGGGAATCGAGCTTTACAAACTTATAATTCGAACTCTACGAATCACAAATCTGATTAGTTTATTTACAAAACTGACACAACTAAAAGAAAATTAGTTTCAGGTTTTTTCCGTAGTTTTTTTTTTCATTTGGAGACAATTTCATTGTATTTGAACAATTAAAGGTTGAAGTTTCCATTGAATGAAAGTACACAAACTTCAGCGATTTGATTCAGTACATCCCCCCCATAATCAAAATAACGCCAAGTTCGTAGGCAATCTTGTGAGGTCCAATGTTTGTAGGCATGTTCATGATGATTGCGATGCTGTTCAGTGACAAGTACCTGTGAAGGGCATTCTGCCAGAAGCTAAATCTCCCACCAAAACTACCATCAAAGTAAAACACAAGGCATTCATTGTTACCTACCTTTCCTGCACCCCTGGCCACAAGAGCTAGTGTATGTCAGCTGTATCCTCATTCACACACATGTTTTCTAATGACATTTGCAATTCAGATCTGTAAGCCATGCTCTCTAATGTGTTTTATTCATGATGCGTTGATAAAAATGCGCGTGCTCTATTTGAATTGCCGCTGACAATGAGTTTGGGACACCGCTATGGAGTCATTCTTATTTTTCTTCTCTTCTCGCGACCCATTCTTCCCCATCCGTATTGAGTTTCGCACATTTACATGTCTGTATTAATAGCGAATGTGATATCATGAAAAAGTAGATTTCATCATCTTCAAAAATGACTTTTCTATCCTGTAATAGACCTATATAACGAAGAAATATGAGTGTGTTACATGTTTTGAGTCTGAAAAAGTTTGTTGTGACTCCACGAGCTTTAACCCTGTTCAACTCCATTACTGCCAGTAATGTGATAAGGTGTTTCAAAAACACATTTCAACATAGGCATCTTCATTCATACCTATATCTACTAGATTTATTTTACAGGATGCTACAACTGCTTAATTCCTCAAAAAATTCGCTTCCGGGCACTTCTGAATAGTTTAACATTCATCGATTTCCATAAGCTGTCCACGTCCGCAGAACCGGAGGTTTTCAATATAATTTATAGCATTGAAATGAACTCCGTAATTAGTTCACATGAAAAAACAGTCCGAGCATGTCATTGAATTGATTTTTCGGCTCTAAAATCTTGAACAAAATTCAAATTATACTCACTTTCTTTGGACTATTGGACAGTTTTAGTGCTTCGTTTTTAAAGTGAACATTTAAATATATATTCATATTTTGGAAAGAATCAGGAATTATTGGACTTATTTATTAATTCTTTACAAACTACAGGGAAGCAACAGGTAGATGTCTATTCATATTGTTTCCATAACACAACTATTGTACAAATTAATATAGAAATTCCAGTTATAGTAGGCCTAAGCTAAAAACTAATTAATTATACAAAAATGAATTCAATTATAATTTTGTGGTAAGAAATTTAAGTTAAAGACTTCAAAGTGAAATTTATAGTTAAACTTAGTCATATACTAAAATTTAGATTTTTTATTGAAAAATTGTAAAGAAAGCGAGCTGTACCTGTTGTACCTTGTACAGTTGAAATACTACAGCTATTTAGTAGATTGGTAACTTAGGATAATTCGCTGAATTCATTACTTTGTAGTTTTTGTCCTGTTGTTTTGTTTATTCTTAAAAATGTTATTGAAACATGATCATTTCTCAATCCATAAGATTAGTTTGTTTCTTGTTTTATGTTAATTGAATAGTAAGTAATTATCTGTAATTATAGTTACTACTTAGACATTAGTATACCTTTCATTTATAATATTTAAAAAAAAAAAAATTTCATTTAGTTAGAAAACTTTTCTTGTATCTGAAGTATATCTTATTTACGTTTTTTCTTTTATATCTTAATATCATCTCTGAATGAGGGGAGGTAGAGTCTGAATATTATTACGCCTGCAACTTTTTAATTTAAAACTTCTTAACGATTAATAATTTACAGCTCCAGCTCAGCTAGATGTCTCATTGCTTCTTTCTTATAAGTTTAAAATGATGATGGTGCCCCAAACAGGACTAGCTTTCCTCGGGGTACTTGAAATTATTTGTTCTGCAGTTGATGTTGTAAGGATTATACTTTATATAACAGTGAAATTGTATTATTCTTTATTGTTTATAATTATATGCTTCTATTTTTTTTTTAAATTTTGTAGTAGTATACTTTGACAACATTGATGATTATGAATTGTATCAACTGGAAGAATAAATGAATTTGAATTTAAAATTTTTCATTAGTTCTTGTTTTTAATTTCTTTGTTTAGATTATGTGGTTGACCCTTTTATTATAGATTTTTCTAGGGAATTTACTTGAGTTGTATACTTTACTTGATTGTGCTTTTGTAATAAATGAAGAAATAAATGCAGTCGAACCTCCATGTAACGAACCTCCAAATAACAAAATCCTCTACGTAACAAATTTTTAACTTGTCCCATGGCATTTTAGAATTTTTAATGCTTATTTACCTCTATGTAACGAATTTCGGACCTCTCAACAACGAAGTTTTCTCTCCACTTCAACTTACGAAATATAGGTGTATAGGAAACCCGCAAAGTAATTTCCAAGGAATTTTTATTTTCAGCAGGAAGGTCAATAAAACCAAAAATAATGAGAGATTCAGGTAGGTAGACAGTTAGTAGAGGTTGAAACACATTTCGGAAATTGAATGCAGGTTACTAAAAATAGAATTTTAAGAACTTGTCATTGATAGACTCGTCATTATGTAGGTTCCTATGAAAGTTCCTATACAAAGTTATTTACAGAATTATGTTGTGCTTAATCTGATAGTTTCGTGTGTAAAAAGTATTGAAATAAATTTAGTTAAGTCGTTTGAAAAATTTTGCTACTGAGTATACCTCGATTAAATTCCACTACGCTGAAGTCATGCTTCCTGGAAATGAATCGGCGAGTGTAGTTACTTTACATTCTATACATATTCAAAAAACATGTTTTTATTATTTTCAACAGCCACTCCCGTGTTTCGGAGGACACGTTAAGCTGTCGGTCCCGGCTGCCTAAAAACAGTCGTTAAGTCACGTCAGAGGCCCTGAACTTATTCAGGTGCGACCTGATAACTCTGACACCAGACCTGAGCCAGCCAGGTCACACGATATTATTATTATTAACAGCATGAATTTTCAAATTTCTATATTAACGTTGGCCTATTACCCTACCTACGCTCGCGATATTATACTGTATTGTGTATTCATTTAATTACCGCCTGCAATATATTATGAGATCCTGAAGATTGGGTCGCCGTATTATTGACACAACAACCTCTCAATAACGAATACCTCACTACAGCGATTTTTTTCTCAGGATAATCGACTTCGTTATACAGAGGTTCAACTGTAGTTATATTCTGAAGAATTATAACTACTTAATTCAATATAAAATAATACTATCAACAATTTGATCTTTAAAATTACATAAAATACATATTTTTGAGAAGTTGTACTTGATGTGAATTTGTAAAAGACACTTGAAAGATGAGAATTCTAGAATTCGCCACTTGAGAATTTATTGAAGTTTGATCTCCAATCAATCATAAAAATATTCTAATGAATGATCGGAGATCAAACTCTGATCAACGTTTTTGTAACCGGCCCTTAAACTTGGTTCACCACTGTCAGCAAAGTTAAAATAATAAAATAAAACACCATGAATCTAAAATTGAACCAGTCCATATCAGAATGTCAAACTTGGGCTGCTTGAGTGCTCGCATTTAATAGCTCTAGGCCTTCCCTGATAACTTCAACCAAAAATTCTGTCTCGACTAGCCAGGCCTCAATACGATATGAATAAATCAAGAAAGTTGTTAATCAGACCTAAATGTACGTGCAGCGCGAAGTTCTTCGTGAATTTCCGGCCGCTTGGAAATGAATAATCCGAAGCGGCGATAATTTCATCCGATGATTCTTACTCCTTTCCTAAGAAAATTAAGAAGTGAAACTTGGAGCAATCGAAAGTTTTAATAGCAGTCGACTTCTTCCTATCTCATCATTCTTAGTTTCTGTATTGAAATTAAAAATTGTCTCTTCCGACGCTCTTAATGGAGAATCCAACATGGCTGGTCCAGGTCTTCACTCCGCAATCAAATCTTTTGTGCTTTCCCCGGGGCGAAATTCAAAAGTGTATCTCCTTCATAAATAATGCAGTCGCTCTACCGTTATTCTTCTCATTTCAAGGCTCTTCTACTCTTTCAATACTCTATGAATATTCATTAACGATACATACAGTATTATTTGAACGATAGCTAAGATTTTTTTGCCTGATTCAATCGTTCGCATCATTTGTTGCATTTGAAAAATGATGTTTGCATAATTATCATTAAAGACAAATACAAATGTTTCACCTGGAGCTATGACAGTATAAGTAAATCAAGAGTAAAATAAAAATGAGAATGATAACTAGAAAGTAATAATAATGATAAAATATTTATAAAATTTAATAATAAATTATAATACTTTAATAATAATAGAACATAGGCTACAAAATAATTGTATAGGTAGTTTTGCTACTTTCCCCATGAGCAACTGCATCCTTGAAACAGCGAGGCGTATTTGCAATAAATATTCAAATTATTATATATTATGTGAGTATTTAAATTAATAGCACTTGAAGGAATTTGAAATTGATAGATTATGTTTTGTAAGAATTCCTTCGTATTTTTCTTCCCTCTGATCTATCACATCCAGCCTTCATTATTCTCAACTTTTTATGATAAATTCAACGACTTGCAGTCAATTTTAATAGAGAATAGATAAATATTTACTCATGTTGGCTGAAACGTTTTCGATTCGTGATGATTCATTTTCAACAGCTGTTGAAAAACTACGTAAGTAATTCTGTATTGAAATTGACTGCAACTTGTTAAATTTACCATAAAAAGTTAATATTAATAATGCAGATCGGTAGGAAGCAAGAAATTCAAGAAATTTATTATTACTTGAGGTCACATCTTTAAATTCGATTAAAAAAAATTCAGGTCACTATGCATCAAAATTTTGTTTATGAATTATCATCACAATATTGGTGTTAAAATTCCATATGTTGTAGCCTATTTGTTTTTTGGATCAAAAGGCGAGAAATCTATATTAAAGGGAGAATTGCATAATCGTAGGCTTTGTTACAATAAAACCAAGTTTTACGAATTTAGAGTCTGGCCTAACTTGTGTTCTATTTTATAAGTTTTCTTTTTTGTAGATCACGTTTTGAAGACTTACAAGGAGTATAAGGAGTATGAGGAGTATAAGGAGTATGAGGAGTATAAGGTGTATAGGGAGTATAAGGAGTATAGGAAGTATAAGGAGTATAAGGAGTATAAGGAGAATAAGAAGTATAAGAAGTATAAAAAAAATAAGGATTATAAGGAGTATACGACAAGCTGGATCAATAATTATCAATCATATTCATTGGCTACCATAATTACTTTATAAATTTGTTGAGGTGAGGCTTAATTTTGATGTAAAAGGAACTCTTGCACCAATAAAAAGTTTTATCAACTAAATATTTTTTCAATTGTTTTCAAAATATTTCTATATTTTCAAGACTTTTAAAAACTGTTGTAGTGTTTCCTACCAATATAGGCCTAACTAGGTTTTTGTTTGAATACGCTACTATTATGGCTCACCAATATGATTCAATCTGTAGTCCCGATAATTAAGAGTAATTTTTGTCCTCTCTCATAATAAAAGATAGAGAATTACCCTCAATATAGTCTCCTCAGAGTAATAATTAAAGATTGATTAGGTGTTGATGAATGAGGTGGTCTTTGGAAGGTGTGTAGTCTGTGGGGAACTGAGTGACACCTGCACGATGGATGAGATCCCCTGAGCTCTCTCTGTCACTGAATTGCAAACCGTAAAGATTCCTTCTCATTTCTCTTCGCTCTCTCGCTCACTCTCTCTCTCTCTATTACTCACTCGCTCTCTCTTTCGTTCTCTTTCACACCCATGAGAGTTGCAGCCTCGTGCCACACCAAATTAGAGCGCACAGCAATCCGAGGTTTTAATCGAAAAATTATACGGGTAGCGCTGATAAAAGCAGTTTCCCCTTATTTTATTCAAGCAATTTAAGTTATTGCTGGCAGTTGAGACAAAATGAAATCAGGCGCAAAAACCTCAGAAGTTCACTTGCTGATTCATGGAGCTTGACGCTTTTATCTGCTTGCATGTGCCATTCACTTTTTAATACTCTATAGTGATTTAAATTTAAAAGAGAACATAAGATGCCTGACAAAATCAAGAAATGATGATATCTCGAATCATATAACTTCCTTTATTATAATTCACGATACTGTTCCGCCATTGCGGAAGTCTTCAGTATAAATTAATAGCACTTAAAGGAATTATAATTTCCTTATATGATCCCGATATGTTCCTAGGTAGAGTTTGGTTTGTATTTATCCTACAAGTAATATAGTTATCAATTTTCAGTTAAATTGATTAATTTTGATTCAATTTCGAGCTTGATTAAAATGGTACTCTGGATGTTTTTATTCAAGTGATCTACATTTTTAAAAAAGGACTTGACATGCCTGACAAAATCAAGGAACTAGATAATATCTCGAATTTATTATATTATTTCCTTATAAGAATTTGGGATGCTCCTAGGTATCATTTTGTTTTTACTATCCTACAAATAATACTGTTATCGTTTTTTAGATTGATTGATTCATTTTGATGCAATCTCGAGGTTAACATGATTTATCAGTGCTGATATAACTGCATGATTTACAGAACATTTTTATTCTAATGGTTTATATTTAAAAAAAGAGGATTTGAAGTGCCAGAGAAAATAAAAAAATTAGAAAATATCTCAAATTAATTATATTATTTTCTAATTAGATCCTGGCTCTTGATACTCTAAGTATAGTTTTTTGTTAATTTTTTTATAAATAATATGTTTTGATTAATTAATTAATTTTTAGTTCGATTAACATGGTATTCTGGACTTTCTAGTTATTTATTTTTAAAAAGAGGACATGACGAAATCAAGAAATGAGATATTTCAAATCCATGATAGAGTTAATTCATGATTTTCTGAGTAGATCCTGGATGCTTCTAGGTATCATTTTTTATTTTTTGATTATGCTATGAATTGTTCCTTTAGTTCGGTTAATCTACTCTGATTCAATTTTGAATTCGATTAACGTTGCATTGTACCAGGTGTCTGACAAAATCTTAGAACTATAAAATATCTCTCACATGATATCATTTCTTGATCAGATCTCGGGATGCTTCTCGGTATTATCATGTTTTAGTCATGTTATTAATAATTAAAAATATTGTAAAACTTGGTTTGAATTATCTTCTTTTTTTTGTTGCTTAGAATTTCATGTCGATCTTGAGCTCGAATAGAGAATCATTCTACAGAAAATGTGGAGTTCTTTTAATCGTCATAATAGTTTAAAAAATTGTTAACAAAGAGCTTTTTGAAAAGTGAAACATTTCAACTTCAGCTGGACCTGACTTATGATTATTGATTTTATATACTTTCTCAAAAGGCAATTAACTGTCAAAGAACATGCAAAATGCACTCTCTCATAATAATAGAACTTTCTCCCGAACTTAACAACTTTCTCGTCGTGAACTTGAATGCAACTTTGTTACAGACGATTGTGGCGAGCGAAGTGAGTTTGCCGGCTAGTTATCAATAATATGAATGTATTTACATGCATTTGAGAATCAGCTACGCCACTAGCAAATAACAGACGTAATGAATATTATTAATTGCATTTGCAGATGCATCGTATGTATTCAAGTTGACGAAGAGAAAGTTGTTCATTTTGGGAGAAAGTTCTATTATTAAATTGAGTGCATTGTTGCACGTTCTTTGCCAGAAAATTGTCTTTCGAGAAAGTATTATTTCTTTTGTACCTTGGAAAAGAGGTGAAGAAAAAGAAGAAGAAAAAAATGAAGAAGAATAAGAAGGAGAAAAAAAGAAGAATAAGAAAAGAAGACAATGAAGAATAAGGTGGTGGTGGAAGAGGAGACTAGCAAGATAGCCACAACGAAGTTAGGCGGTTGAAGAGAATATTTCCGAATTGTCAATCATTTAGCTGTCTTCAACAGAGAGTTCAACAAAACTTGAACTTTGATTTTGATTTTTTAGAAGAAAAAGTGAAAGTACAAGTAAAAGCTTGACTGTTTGTAGAGTAAAAGCATAATGGTTGATGGGAAGTAAATCATGGATGATGGTTAAAAAGGTTTAACATTAGTGAAGTTCATGGTGAGTGGCTTGAAAAAGAGCAACCTTACAAACAAACCAGAACTAGAACTTGAGTTTTTTGAAACAAAAAAAAGTGAGTATGAAGAGTGATGAATGGATTGGCCATTTTGGTAACAATTCTTTCAGTTCAGATAGGTAATGAATGTGAATATCAGTCATCACTCAGTTATGATCTAGTTGTGCCCGAACAGAAAAGTTTTGGCTTTATCTCACGTAATCACTTAATTGCCAAATTTATTTCATAAAAATTAATAAACTTTATCTAAAGTTATAATGTTAACTATCATCAAATAAATTGATGAATAAACCACATTCATTAAAACAACCACACTCATAGTTTCGGTTGTTATACTATTCTCAGTCTCAAACAAAATGAAACAAAAGTACAGAGTAGTTTAATTTATGCAGAGTAACTACTGAACACAGAATGATACTATTGACTGAGGGAGAAACTGCCTCTAATTAACAAACATTTATTGAAGGTCTGTGATTTGCTGAAGGCTATAACAAGTCACGCCCACTGGTGGGCGTGACAAGCAAAAATATGAGTCAAATTGGTTCGGAACCCACCTAAAACTGTAGGTCCAACTCATCAATCACCATCATTCAACTCATAACCCACGCACAGGTCTGAGGCCTATGTGGGCTTCATCCTCAAAGGAAAAAAAGAGAAAAAATCAATAACCAAAAACCGTGAACATCTAGAAAGCAACAAAGGAGAACAATACACAATTAGGCTAGAATTGAATAATTTTTAAATTAAAAAATAGAAGCTCACTGAAAAGCAGTCAAGGTCAACCGAGAAAGACACGAAAGTACCGTTATTAAAATGTAGGTCAGAATTATGATGAAAACAAGTCAGTTGTATTGAATTGGTTAAAATTAACTTGATCATTTAAACTAGCATTGAAATCGTTTTTTTTTTTACTAACCTAGTTATCTTCAAAGCTTCTAAAATGTTCAATTGTCTGACTTTGTCAATCAAATGCAGAAATTCAGTATTTTCTTCAGCCTTGAACTTATGTCCATTATTAATGTGATGCTCTGCAAAATTTGAATCTCCTTTTTGGGTTTTCCAAAATTCGTCATAACTCTGACCTACATTTTAATAACAGTACTTTTGTGTCTTTCTTGGTTGAACTTGACTGCATTTCAGTGAGCTTCTATTTTTTAATTTAAAAATGATTCAATTCTAGCCTAACTTTGTATTGTTCTTCTTCGTTGCTTTCTAGATGTTCATGGTTTCTGGTTATTGATTTGACTCTTATTTTTGCTTGTTGCTCCTCCCACCAGTGGGCGTGACTTGTTATGGCCTTCAGCCAATCACAACCTTCAATGAAGGTCAGCCTCTTTTTCGTTTAGCCAATAGTATCATTTCATGTTTAGTACATATTAAGCTTCTCTGTACTTCAGTTTTAGTTTGTTTGAGATTGATAATGGTTTAACAACCGAAACCAGTATCTCACTATTTTTAATAAATGTGGCTATGACAATTTCGTCTTATTATTCATAATGGATATCCTCCACAAAATCACCTTCGCCACTAGAAAGAAAGAATATGAAATGAAATATTTTTCTCATTCAATTTCAAAATCGTTTCCATAGACTGAATCAGATTGAATTTACAGTGAAAAGTGTCAATCTTTAAAGTAACTGCGACTCGATAGCTTACTCTTGTTTTATATTTTCTTTCTTCAAATAATTTTTCATTTCAATTCAGATCTTACAATAATACTGATTAATTGATAATATCTTCACCTTTTTAACTTAGTTGGAAAATAGCTGCAAGTTGGTTGCATCGAATCACAGAAAAACCCCTGAAATCGGAAAACGCGATAATCTAGTGGAGCAGCTTTTCCAGGTCACAGATTTCACGGTAATTGATTCAAGAGTACTTATGAACAGGTTTTCCGCTTAAATTCAGATGATGATGAATTGGCAGCAATTTTTCCGCGTTGCTTCCACTCGCTGAAAGTTACTGCTGATGTTAATTGATCTGAACCCGTTACGAGTAATAATCACCTTCAACGTTCCAGTCATAAATTCAACTGATAGATTAATTTATTTGATGTGGCGGTCCGGTAATTTCTGGCGCGATTTTTGAAAAAAAAACGCGTGGAAGTGATGACTCTTATGATGAGTGTCATTCGCACTAACAGTTCAATTTTGAAAAATTGACAAGTATCGAACCGGAAATAGGCTGTCATTTCCAATTTGGGAAGAGTGCGTCCGGTACAGTTTATATTCATGACGACAACTGTGGGCTCCTCTTTTCATGTAGCTTACATAGCTCCTGTGTGTTATTATTCCAATACTTAAAAGCGACCTATCAAAATTAATGTCCGTGAATATATTTCGTGAAAGTTCAAAAAAAATTTTCAGGAACTTTCATTGTACTAGTAGTGGTGAAGGTGATTTTGTGGTTTTTTTTTGTTCTTTGTTATATACTTCCTGAAAATTATGAATAATTTGACGAAATCGTCACAACCACATTCATTAAAAAATATTGAGAAACTAGTTTCGGTTCTTATACCATTATCAATCTCAATCTTATATCAATCTCAATCAAACTAAAGTACAGAGAAGCTTAAAATACTGAACATTCAGAAACTAGTTTCGGTTGTTATACCATTATAAATCTCAATATTGAGAAACTAGTTTCGGTTGTTATACCATTATCAATCTCAATCAAACTAAAACTTCTCTGTACTTTAGTTTTAGTTTGATTGAGATTGACAATGGTAATGGTATTATCAACCGAAACTAGTTTCTCAATATTTTTTAATAAATGTGGTTGTGACAATTTCGTCAAATTATTCATAATTTTTAGGAAGTATATAACAAAGAACAAAAAACCCAACAAATAAATTTAGTTCATATTAGTTTCCAGTATCGTGAAACAAAATTGTATGGACTAATGAATCCATCTAGTCGAAATTCTTGAATATTTTCTATAAAACCTTCATTTATTTGACCATAGAGCTTTATTACTCAGAGCCACTGCAGTTAATATTGTACCAGTATTATTGATCGGCCTATTGGCAGTTACTAATTAGTTTTGTACAGTGATTTATGTTGTTATAGAATTATTCATTATTAGTTAAACGTTATTGAATTATTTGTTTCTTTATTGATTTTCTTGTGTGATAGTAATTACTGATACGTGTCTGTTTTGTTTTTCGTGTAAATTAAGTTTGAGAGTTACTTTCAAGTGTTGCCACTTTTATTTCACTTTTAGAACCCGTAAAAATAATCTGAGCTCATTTTGATCATTACTTGTCCAGGCGCTGATCCTTCCTCATTTTGATTATTGCTCGGTGACAATTGCTCGGTCATTTTAATTACTGCGCAATGACACTGGGCGAGTTATTAGCTGAAGGGTCGATTACAATGGCATCTCTGGAGATCTCAATGACAAACTTCAAAGAGCACTAAATTATGCTTTAAGATTTATTTTTGATGCTCGATGGAATTTGTACAGAGAACTAAATTGGTTGAAATTAAAACAGAGGCGATTATACTTCATTCTATGTCTTACCTATAAATTGATTGTAGGACATGCTGGCCCGGAATATTTGAAGGAGAATCTTGTACTTCTCAGTGCTATTCATTCCAGAGATACTCAAACTCATCGTTTTTATCTCCAAATACCACATCACCGAACGGCGATATTTGATGCCTCGTTCAGAGTGATGGCTTCCCGTGAGTGGAACTCACTGCCGCTGGATATCATCCTATCGCCATCCTTCTCACTATTTCGTAAACGAGTATACCGGCACCTAACTATTGCTACTGGATACTAACTTCCTCACGTTAATGTTCAGCCTATTGGACGTCTATTTGGAAATTCATGCTAAAAGAAAAAGGGGGAGTCTTTCTTTATATTTTTATTTTATTTTTGTCTCTTCTTCAATAAGTTACTCATAAGGATAAAGAATTACCTATACCTCATTTATTAATTGCAGGTTCTTTTTCTCTAGATTATTATTTTTTCTTTCTTTCTGTATTATCCAATTGATACATAATATACGGACAATAACTTGAAATAACAACTAAGTAGGTAATTTATTTATTTATTTACAAGTTGATAATTTCCATTGGGTCTTATGAGACACGGAGTGGTACTAATTAAATACTACAATACTAGTCTGGCATATGTTATGTAGACTAGTATTGTATTATTTAATTTGTTTTGTACCACTACGGGTCTCATCAGACCCAGTGGAAATTATCAACTTGTTAATAAATGAATTACTTATTCAGTTGTAATTTCAATGTATTGTTCCCATTATAATGTGGCAACTGAATATACCTATTTGGAAAAGCTCTTTCGTTGATTCAGATTTCCTTGTCTCATCAAACCAAACATCTCAACAAACTACTCATGCCAAGATAATTTCCCCTCTACCAATCAGTAAAGACAACAAAGATTCCTCAAGATTCCATAGGAATGGTGATCTCTCATTACGTCATCAAAAAGCTCAGTGAACAGGAGGAGTGTGACCCCTGGGGAAATGTCTAACTCAATGATGAGGGGAATGCGTTTGAATGTGTTTCAGTTTCAGGCGAGAAAGAGGGGAACTAACACGCCTTGCTGCAAGCTATGGCCTTTGCAAATTAATAACGTACGTCTACTTTCTCCACAGAGCTAATATTAGTCTTTAATAACAGCCGAAAATCAGATACGACCATTAAATATTACCGCTTCTCTGTATGAATTTTAAAATGCAGCCCACCGCAAGGGCTGTCAGGGCTGGGAGCTGTGGCTTTTTGTAAACGCACCAGTTAAAAGATGATCAAGAATTCTGTCTTGTTCAAAATGGCGCTTTGCTATCTATTTAGTCACCCGATATTCTATGCATTAGCCTACTCTTCTTTCTATTATTCTTGTAGTTATTTGACCTTGATGAGTTGTTGACCTTTAATATTTTCCAAGTTTAGTTCAGTAACCAAATAGTCAACAACTGACCGGAGGACCAAGCACACATACACAATGATTGAACTCGAAAAATATTGAAATATAGCTCAATCAGTTTGCTTGGTCACTTGTTTACTACGTTACTATAATACTTGCTTCGTATTGGTTGGTCATTCTTGTAACTAGGGGGCGTGTCTAGTGCCGGCCAATGGCAGATTCTCCATTGTAGTAGAGTTCAACCTATAAGAGAATTTTAGCCTTTTAACAAAATGTATTCGTCTAAGAACAGCATATATTGGGCTACTCTCAATTTAGTTTTAGGTTTGTAAAACGTCAAAATCATTCATAATAATGTTCAATTTTTAAATTTGTAAGTATTCTGCGCTCTTTTAAAAGTCGTAATACAGTTAACTCCGGCTGGTTCACTGGAATGCACTATTATTATTATTATTATTATTATTATTATTATTATTACTATTATTATTATTATTGTTATTATTATTAATATTATTATTATTATTATTATTGTTATTATCCACTTTCGTTTTTTGAATTTTTCACTTTGCAGCCGGGGATATTGATCCCAAGGCTACAAAGCTGCATCGCAAAGTAGAGACAGGTCTATGAGGGTCCCTCTTACCCTGCTATATTATAGTGAGAGAAATTTTCGTACAATATTTGCTGTACTAAGCACTGCAGCTTTTTGCATAGTTCTAAGGTGCCAGTTTTCCAGAGCTAGCCTTTCTTTTGCATACATCCATTCTTTTGATATCAGTCCATTTGCAGATACAACAACCGGAATAACTTCAACTTTCTTTAGCATATACATATCCTTTAATTCAACAGATAGAGGCTGGTATTTTCTTTTCTTTTCAGCAATTGTACCCACAAGATTTTCATCCAGGGGCACTGCCACGTCAATGATAAAAGCTTCTTTTTTCTTTTTATCAAACAGGACAATATCGGGCCTGTTTGCCTCCACTGCTCGGTCTGTTGTAATGCTGCAGTCCCACAGTAATCTTCCTTTTTCACCACTCAGAACCTGTTCTGGCCTACATTTGTAATAAGGCGTTTCATTTGATACCAGTTCCAACCTCCTTGCCAAAGCCTGATGAATGACTTTGGCTACATTATTGTGGCGTTGCAAGTACTCACTTTGGGACAGCATAGAGCAGCCACCACAGATATGCTGAATAGACTCTACAGCCTTTTTGCAGAGGCGACAGCTGCTGTCCACTACTTGCCCCAAAACATATCTTTTGTAAGCCCTGGTATTTATAACTTGGTCCTGAATGGCAAACATGAATCCCTCTGTCTCACCAAACAGACTGCCTGTCTGCAACCATTCCACAGAGCCTTTTGTATCAATAAATTCTGAGTTGAGCTGTGCTGCAAATCTCCCATGCAACTCCTTTTGCTTCCACGTCTCCATTCTCTGCTCCATTGCATTGATATGGAGTGGCTGGACTCCATGGGCCAGTTGTAATGGGCTGTATTCTTTGTCCAGCAGGCAGATGGACTTGAGCAGATCACTGTTTGCTTTCAAGAAATACTTTTGTAGCTTTGCTTCTTGTTGGCGACACATGGTCTCAAGGCTTAGGAGACCCCTTCCACCAACATTTCTTGGCAGGTAAAGCCGCTGAGTAGAGCTACGTGGATGGTGAATTCTGTGCTTTGTTAGAGTCGTTCTAAGCTTCCTGTCGAAGTCTTGAAGAGATGTGTCTGTCCACTTAACTATTCCAAATGTATACATGGCCATAGGCACTGCCCAAGTATTTATTGCAGCTATTTTACTCCTTGAGCTGAGTGCTGTTCTGCAGACCTTCTCAACTCTTAGCACAGTTTTTCTCAGAATCTCCTTCCTAATTACAGTGTCAGCTCTGCAAAGGAGCTGGGAAAGACCCAAGTATTTATACTCCTCTGTTCTACCCAGGCTCTGTATCAGCATCTCCTCACTCAGCTGCAGAGACTCTTCAGCATCACTCCTTATTTGACCTCTCCTTACATGCAGCACTGCACACTTCTCCAGTCCAAAGTCCATACAAATTGAGTCACTAAAGCTCTTGATCAACTCAAACATGCTCCTCAACTGGTATGAATTAGCTGCATAGACCTTGAGGTCATCCATGTATAAGAAGTGTGACACTCTAACCTCAGGATTCCTTCTAACTACATACCCATAACCTGAGTCACGAATCATACTACTTAGTGGGTTTAATGCTATACAGAACCACAAGGGGCTCAAACTGTCTCCCTGAAAGATACCCCGTTTTATTGGAATCTCTTGTGTCCTATATGATTCTCTTCCCCATCCAATCTGCAGTTTAGTCTTCCACTGCATCATCACATAGATTATTATTATTATTATTATTATTATTATTATTATTATTATTATTATTATTATTATTATTATTATTGTTATTACTATTATTATTGTCATTATTATTATTATTATTATTACTATTATCACTATTATTGTCGATAGAACTCCCAAGAGAAAGACGATAAGTACTCAATGACTCGTGATGTATGGTATTTATTTTTTGCCCAGTATTCTTTCATCCTTTGCAAAGAAGCGCTGCTTCCTTTCTTCACTCCATAGTGGTCTGTACTGTTTAGGGCGCAGCTCTGAGAGAATTTCCCACTCATCCACTCTTCTCCTGAATAACTCATTATTATTACTATTATTATTATTATATATTTTTAATAGAATTGGAAAGGAAAGTATAAATTAATCTCAAATCAAACAATGAGAGTTTCAGATTCTAGGTGACATTTTTGAAGAGAAAAGAAAATGCTCGAAAATATAGTATCAGTAGAACAATAGTGCAACTAGAATGTGAAGAGTTAGAAGGTGGGATTAGGATATTAGTTCGAACTGCCATTGTTGAATATGGAGATTATTTTTACATGGTGAAAAGCGGGAAAAGTAGTCTGAGCTTGAGAACAATCGGGTGTGTGTGAGAGGATGTGGTTGATGGAAGTCAGAGAGAGTGAGAGAGATAAAAGAGAGAGCGAGAGTGTGAGAGTGAAAGAGTGTATGAGAGAGAGTGTGAGTGTGAGAAAAAGATAGCGTGCGAGAGAGTGTGTTAGAGAGAGAGAGAGAGAGAGAGAGAGTAAGAGAGAGAGAGAGATGGAGAGAGAAAGAGAGGGGGGAGAGAGCGTGTGAGACAGGGTGTGAGTGAAAGAGAGAGTGTGTGTGACAGGGATAAGGTGAGTGAGTGGGAGAAATAGAGAAAGATCGAGTGTGTGTGTGTGTGTGTGTGAGAGAGAGAGGGAGTGAGAGATTGAGAGAGCGAGAAAGAATGAGAGAGTGAGAGACAGAGCATGAGTAAGTGAGTGAGAGATTAGCCGATTATTAATACGGCTCCAGTCGAGTTGAGACGCGATTATTTTTTATTCGTCACATATGTGTCGGCCCAACGATGCGAAATAATGCCTCACCATGTGACGTCACACTGTTCACAGGCGACTGAACACTATCACATCATCCATTTCTAACATACATGTATTCCACTGCCAGAAGATTAGTATATATCTATATATATTCAATCTGCGACACATTATATAGCTTGATTTCCTTTGGGAACAGCCTAGGATGCGCTGGGAAGTAATCAATTGTCTATGTTGGGAGTTTCAAATTGGTTCAGCTAATATAATAATATTAATATATGTGATATTATTACATCAATGAAATGTTTCTATGAAGATTTAGAAGGAAATATTCAAAATTTAAAATGAGTTCCATCGTGTCTTCATATTATTTATATTTTGGTCATTCTAATAAATAAATGGGCGTAACTAAATATTACAGTTATTGAACTGCCAAAAATATTCAACTAATATTGATATTCGTAGCTCCTTTCAAGACTTGTGATGAAATAGTAGACTTAAAATACTTTATTGATGGTCGAATTTATATAAACAGAAACTGTGTTCAGAAATAGTTTTTATACGTATTATTGTTTGAAATATGAGAGGATCTGAGTGAAAAGAGTTATTAAACCACAAATGGACATTTAGATATGTAGCTTTACTTAATTCGTAATAAAAAAATATGCAAAATCGAATAATTAATCTTATGAAGGATCAGGCGTGGTTAAAAAAGAATTGTTAGACTAAAAAAATAATGTCTTCTTTGAGATTAAAAGTAAATTTCAAATACTGTAGATTGGTTTTTTAATTTTTTTAGTTGATTCATAGAAATTTTTGTTCATTTTGATAGAATAAACAAGAATGTGAATAATGACAAAAACATTAATTATTGACCCAACGAGGGAGGTCTTTAGGTCGGTTTCAGGTCGACCGTATCGTATTTGCCTGTTTGTAACGCATTTTCGGCTGAACGTGTGGACCAAATTCTATGAAATTCTGGAAAGATCTTTCTTTAAGGAATGCCCAGCGATATATACAAGAGGATTTCTACAATTTGCTCGCATTTAAAGGATATTTAAAGGAAGGAGAGGCACATAGGCCTTCTTCTATAGAAAACATATGATTTTTAAAATATTATTTGTTAACAACATAAGGTAAATTTAGATTCTATCTTATTAATAGAACCAGGAGTTGAGCCTATGTTAGCTAATGTTTGATGAATGGAAATATTGAACATTGAACACGACCTATGAATAGAATCTTCCTTCTGAAAAATTCACTCACGAGTTTTGAGCTCTATGTCTCTAAAGGCTACACGAAAATACGCTAGTGCTACTTCCATTCCACAAGCTGCTAGCACGGCGTATAATGTGCACCATTTTTCTTCATGAAGGCGAGCATGTGAAAAATGTGATTAAGTCTATAAAATACAGCAGGAGTAATAGCGGATGGCTCTTTAGCGGGGAAAAAATAGAATGAAAACGAACAGGAAGAGGAAAGGGAAAACTAGAATGAAAGAAAGAAATAAGAAGACGAAGAAAGGGAAATTTTTGCGTCAACAGACAATTGGAAGCGACATTAGATGGGGGAGAGGAGGAGGAGGAGGAGGAGGAGGAGGAGGAGGAGGAGGAGGAAGAAATGATGATGATGATGATGATGCTGCTGATGGAATGCGATCCGTGGCCTACGAAATTGAAACGCAACGGGCCGCGAGAAAAGTTATTAAATCATAAATTGATGATGACGCGGCTTACAAAGATTGTGTTTGTTGTGCTCTAAGGGCGGGAGTCATGGGTGTGGTTGTAAGAGGTGAGGGGGGAGGGTTAAAGGAGCACACTTCATTACCGTTTCTGTCTTAGTAGGTAGGAGAGGGGCGGGGGTGAAGTTCGGCTGCAGAAAACCTGGTCGAAAGAAAACCCTCGTCTTAAAATAAAGCCTAATTCTAATAACCGGCACTCATTAACTATTCACACAAGAGGGCAGCCAAGCAATATCAAACCGGCAACTCATTTCAACCAAGCCAAGCCACCAAGACGGGAGCGCTTCTTTTGTTTCAATGATTTATTTGTGCAGATAGCATTACGGCACGCTTCATTTGGTGGACAAAGAGAGTGGAGAGAAAAAAGAGAGAGAGTGTGAGAGAATGAGGTTGAGAGAGAGCGAGATAGATAAATAGATATTTATTCGTCGGAGTGAGACAGAAAGAGTGAGAATGAGTCAGAGGGAAGGTGTTAGAGAGAAAAAGAGTGAGAGGGTAAGAAGAGAGAGAGAGTTAATCACAGGTCGAGAGCGAGTGAGTGTGAGAGAGTCAGAGAGAGGGCGGGAGAGGGAGTGTGAGAGAGGTAGATAGTAATTGTGATGGTGAGAGAGAATGATAAGAAGGAGTTTGATGAGGTGAAAGATTCAGATTCAGATTGCTTTATTTGAGTAAAAGTACAATTTATATGACTACTGACTATAACCTAACAATGAATGACATCACCTAAATTCATGGAAGATAATTATATAAAAAATATATCAAAGACAATAATTTCTCACTGTTACTATTACACTGCTTTGTAAGATTGATATAAAGGTGAAAAAGAGTGGAGGGAAAAGAGTTTGAGAGAGAGTAAGAGAGAGGGAGTGAGTGAGAGTAAGAGAGAGAGTGGGAGAAAGTGTGAAAGAGTGTCAAGAGATGGAGTAAGAGAGAGTGTGAGAAATTGTCAAAGAAAGAGAGAGATAGGTTGAGAGAGAGAGAGAGAGAGAGAGAGAGAGAGAGAGATAGAGATAGAGATAATATAGAGGGAGAGTGAGAGAGCGATAGAGAGATAGAGTGAGTGTGTGAGAGAGAGAGAATATATAGAGAGAGAGTGAATGAGTGAGGGTCATAGAGAGTGGAAGATTTAGGGAGAAAGGTAGATAGAGAGAGTGTGATAGATTGTGGGAGAGGGCGATAGTGATAGAGTGGGAGGGATAGAGTGATTACGAATGATAGGGAGGGTGCGAAAAAGAGAGTGAAGAGGGAAAGGGTTAGAAAAGAGTAAGAGATCGAGGAAGAGTTAGTGAGAGAGTCTGAGAGAGAAAGTAGGAGAAAGAACGACGATTGCTGGCTGCCTGAGACAATAGCTGCAGGCAGATGAGTGATGAACGGCGACCCTTTTGCAGCCCAGCTGCGCGATAAGGTACTTTCTCGCCCACACAAACTCTCCCCACCCCCACCCCACCTCGCAACAGATAACTGAGCAAATTTTAATTTCGTCAAAGCTACACAAACGCCGCCGTTACCGCTATTATGTATTTATTCACCCTGTTTTATTCATTATTTCATTATTCCTACGCTTCTACTAGTATTTCTACTTTTTGTTTAATTTTTTGAGTTTTTCTACAAGTATTATCTTTTTTTGGGGGATGGATCCCGAATAGGTTGATACCTGTGTGTGGGTAATGAGTTTGATGAGATGGTGTTTGGTAAAGAAAACAGCAGTGGGCTATGCCTGGTGTAAATTTACTTGATTGTGTTTTGTGTTATAAATAAATGAATGAATTAATGATGATGATTCATGACTTGAACCTACAGTTTTAAGTGGCTTCCAAACCACAAGGCATTGATTACAGCTAAGAGCTGACTCATTCTTGCTAGCCAAACCAAAGCGGTCAGCCTTAAAAAAGAAGCTCAAGCGCTCGTGTCGTATCTTAAATCACTGAACAGATACCTGGCTTGGCTTGAGGCTTATCACGTCACTAATTATATTTATTCATTACACTCTATCTATAATTACGTTATAGAGTAGGTAGTAGAGGTTAGAAACTGATAACTAGTCAGCTGACTTTAATCAGGCCTGATCGATACAGTTTTATAATGAGGTTATATTAATATAACTATATTTATATTAATCACTACTTTGATTTACCTACCTACCTATAACACTACTTTAATTTTTCGCCATTGGCTGTAGACCAATAAATACTCATTATTAGAACTCAGGATTCCTTCAAAACCGTGTCGAAATGAATATTATGCAAAAGTCACACCAGCTGATACAATTCTACGAAATCAATTGGAATTTCAATCCAGAACCGATCAACAATTCAATTCGGAATCAAATAAATCAACATTCCATATGCTATTCTTTCAACAGTTACGTCATTGTCAAATTGATTTTAGTTTCAGTTTGATAGTGATTATCACTATCAAACTGAAACTAAAATATAGATAAGCCAATGAAATGCCTTTCTTAGACAAATGCTATTGGTTTATAGTCTGGACGAACATTGGCCTCTCATTGGACGAGCTCCAAGTTGGAGGCGTATATTTGGTTGATACTAGACCCGCCCATTATTAATAAGAAATAGCCTCCCAATATGGAACAGCAATGAAAAACAAGTAGTGAAAAAACATGTATCTCACCGACCAGACGCAAATCAACAATAAAATGAACATAAAATATTAAGGACAATAACTCAATGAAGGTCAAGTGTCAAAAAAAAAAATGGATATAGTATCAACCAATGACAGGCTTCCAACGTGGAAGGCGACCAATTAGATGCTTCCAGTCTAAGAACCAATAGTATTCGTCTAAAAAGAGATGTATATAATTTGATTTACCTATCTACCTATAACACTACTTTAATTTTTCAAGATTGCACTACCCTGCATTTTTTTGGAGGATGAAGCCTACATAGGTCTGAGACCTGTGTGTGGGTAATGAGTTGGATGATGGAGATTGATGAGCTGAACCTACAGTTTCAGGTGGGTTCCGAACCACCGGGAAGTGATTTTAAAGCAGAGAACAGTGTCTTTTTTGCTGGCCAAAAAATCAATCGGTCACCCTTACAAAGAATGCCCAGCTGCACGCAGCTTATCTCTATCTGAGATACCTGCTGCGGCTCACGGCTATCACCTCCCAATTTTAGTTTAAGTTTGATAGAGATTGATAATGACGTAATTGAGTACTGTATACCACGCGCCAATCCAAAGACATTTGCTATCGTGAATCCCCATTAACCCATGGACCCCTAGCAAGCCTCCATTGACACCAAGGGGTCCCATACGGACCACATTGGAAACCACTGTGCTAGAGACACTTACATAATGTTATGGAAGAATGGGCAGTAATTTTTCTGTGTTATCTGCCTGTGTCAATATTGATTTCCGGAAGCAATTAATCAGTCAGTTGTGCTTCGAACTTGATAACGTGATAAAGTGACAGTGACAGTTCCCGCTCATACAAACCGGATTACCAGTGAGCGCTTTTCCAGACTGTGTTATACAAACTCCTGTTGTTGAAGTGATAATCGCAGTATATTGTGACAGATTATTATTCAGGCTTATTATTATTATTATTATTATTCAGGCTTACTTAACAGTTTATACAGTGACTCGTAAGTGCTTGCAGTGTTTCAACTGCGTATTAGACGCTTCTCCTTGGATTGTTGAACAGTTCATTGAACAGTTATTATTTAATAGTAGATCGGCCTTTTAACATCTAGTGATTGATTTGTGTACAGTAATATTGCAAAATCTTTATTAGCTGAACAGTATCGATTCATCTGTTTTTTTTTATTACTTTGTTCTGTGAGATATAACTGATTAGTGCGTGTTGTGAATAATTTGTGTTAATAAAGTGCGAGTGTTAAATTTAAGTGTTGCCAGCGTTATTTTAGAGATAGAACCCGTAACAATAACAGATAGGCTAGGCTTTAATATTACAGTAATAAAAAATTTCTGTTATTTTTTTCAATGTTTGTTAATTGATACAAAAACTATTTGAAAAGCAACCTCCTAAGTTCAATTTCACCCTTATTTCAGTCCGCATTACTGCAATATCATATATCTTACTCAAAATGGACCAAAATTATTAAAAAATAATTCGAAATGAAAATAAAATTAACAAATATTCTATAATTACTTGATATCATACTGAAAGTATCTGTGGTAGCGTAGTTGGTTAAAGCGCTTGTCTGTGATAAGATCTGGCTGGCTTCGTTTCCTTGGGTTCGAATCTCATTCAGCCGTGGATGTATCTCGTCATCCACCCATTAATCTCATCACCCACGCACAAGTATCCAAACTCATGTGAGCATCATCCGCAATAAAAAAATAACTGCTGATCACCATATTATTTATCATCTCTGTGTAACCTATTCTGACCAAAGCTATAATTTTTGCATGGCTATGAGTCGTTTTTTGACGTTGTAAAGCACTTCTATCGCGCAGGAATGGCTTTATGTGTATAAAACGTAGAGCAGAGAGCAACAGAGCAAAATATGTCTTGTACAGCAGCGAATATTGTGACAAGTGTAGTCGGCTCATCAAAGTGGCATGCTGCATTCTGTGGAAACAAATTTATTTCCCCAACTCACCTCCTCCGCTCACATTGAGCACCCCTTTTCATTTCCAGCTGTAGGCAGTGTATTTTACAACTTACATTATCAGCTGAGTTTCGCTCGTATTCATCTAATAGAGTCTGCATCCATTACAATGTCTACTTTCACATCTATCTCTTCTTTACAGCTTAAAATATAATAAAATTATCACTCCACCGAGGATATAATCAACATTTATCACACAACTTCTCACCATGTCTGCTAAACAGAAATTTCCATTTCAAAAGAGAGAAACATGGCTGCATGCAGACAGACTCAGCGTGAAATGAGATAACTTCCAGCATCATTTTATCTTACCGAATATTTTCTCACTATATAAACCCTGATATTCTATCTTTGTCACATTTGAAAATAACCATAGAAGTTGATTACAATGATGAAGGGGTTTTAGGATTTTATTATATTTCTGTGATGTTTCCATGACGAAATACTTGATGAACAATCTCATATCAAAACTAGCACTGTATTTCTATTTAAATTATGATTCAGCTCATGAAGGTCCTCTTTAAAAGTGAAATCCATCCCTCCTGTATAAATTGTAAACATCAAAGTTCAAATAGAAATAATACAGTTTCAGTTATGATATTAGATTATTATATTACATCGAAACTACGTTGTATTAAACCAATTAAAAATATTTATCCCAATACAAATGCAATTTATTGCTTCCTTATAACAGAAATCTATTTTTAAGTATTGGTGATAGCTTTATTTAATGTTTCGGAACCCAAGATTTGATTTAAATTCAAGATGAATTAGATTTGCAACTCAATCCAGCCGGAATTATTTTGAAATAGAACGTACTGCGTTCATTGGCAACTAAATACTGGAATCACTGACCCGATGGTTCGGAACCCACCTAAAATAGAAGGTCTACCATGTTTCCTACAATGTGGCTCAAACGGCGAGGTGGAGCTACCTGTAAGGGTAGCACTAATAAAAGCCGCACTAATAAAAGCCATCATTAGTGACATTTTAGTGGATATCCAAACTGAATAATATGCTACTATGTCGCCTCTACCACTTCAATTAAAAACACTATCGATAACATATGAAGGGCGCAGGGGAAAAACCAACATAGTCACAAAATGATGTTTTTCAGGAAAGCAAAAATAAAGTTAAAAACGCGTTATTGTTTTTGATATTTTTTTTACACATTTCAACTCGGTATGATCGGGCTTGTTTGCTTTTCCCTGGATACCTCATAAAATAACATTTAATGTAAAAAATTCCGTTTTTTATTGATAATTTTTTTATAAACTCTCATCAGGACTCAGTGGTTTTTTCCCCTGTTTTTTGTTATGATGTGTTTGAAAACATGTGTATCAATTAAAATTAGTCAAGTATTAGTTAGATTATAAGTTAGTTTGAAGTAAATTACAATTTAACAAACTGGCAAATATACAGAAACGGAATTTATTGATTTCGAATTCCTCAAAGTCCTGTTAATTCATACTGGAGACTTCCACAATGGCAGATATTTAATAGCTGATGGAAATCGATGAACGCTGCTGTACAAAAATATCAGTCACCGCCGGGAATCGAACCATGGACCTCCCAATAAATATATTATAGATAAGAACTGTAGCCGTAATGTCTATCAATGCCAGTAACCGTAAAGAAACTAAGAACTTGTGCAAACAGCAGTGCTGAACGAACTACTGCGCATGTGCCATGGCCATATGTTTTGGACTGCGTTGTATCTTTCCCAGTTTCAACTGGACTGAATTGGTTATTTCCCTGTTGTAGAAATCTTTCAGCTGCTATAACTTTAGACTGAGTTGTTTCTTCCCCAGTAGGCTCTGTCATGTTAAACTACAGCTGATAAAGTAATGGTTGCCACCATAAACTCAATTTTATAATTTTTGGACTATGTTGGTTTTTCCCCTGCACCCTTCATATATTACTATAGATAAAATATGAGATACTATAGTTCCGCTATTAAAATTTAAGTGTTTGATGCAACATCATCATTCTCAATAAGCGGAAAGAACTACAAAATCATCTATCAGTTCGTATAATTTTTCTCACCTAAATTTTTAAATACTTCACAATGAATATGATTGTGAGTGTTGACAAATGTTATTTTATTCACAATCTCCCAAATTTTTGATACTCATGTGGGATTCATCATTAGCAAGAAAAATGTAATATATCTCTCATAGTACCTACTTGATAGGATGCTGAATTCGAGATTTTTCAACTCAAGTTTTTATCGTTGAATATTTTTTAATTAGTAATCAATTTTTAAATTGGTTCTGTTTAATCATCATTCATCCATACCAGAAGCCAGTTTCACAAGATGTCAACAAACAGTAACATTTTAATAAATAATTGTTTCTTCATAGGCAGAAAGTACAATATTGAAAAATGCGAAGGATCAATATTTTCGCATTCACATTCAATAGAAATGGTTCTACACTAGTATTTTTGCCACTATAATATTGAATCAGGCGAAACGAAACAATTTTGTATACATTATATTGATTTATCTTGGTTTATATTGGTTATATTGATTATATAAATTAATATTGATTATATTCTGTGGCGATATCAAATTCCATGTATTCTATTACAGTTACCCTCTTATCCAACCTAATTTGGTATTATCAAAAGCATTCATTGGAATTATTGTTATTGCTGTTCTTTCAATAGCTTAAATACATTAAAGGAGAGTGATAGCCGAGTGCCGTAGCAGGTATCTGTTCAATCAGAGATAAGCTACGAAACTCCTGGTCATCGTTGTAACGGTGACCGATTGGATTGGCAAGCAAAAAAGACTCTGCTGTAAAATCACTTCCCGGTGGTTCGGAACCCACCTAAAACTGTAGGTCCAACTCATCAATCACCATCATTCAATTCATTACCCACGCACAGGTCTCAGACCTATGTGGGATTCATCCTTCAAAAAAAAAAAAGTGCTAAAGACTGAAATATCTAATACTGGTGGAATAGAAATATACTCTTATATGGGTTTATATGGAATTTTTGTTCTTGATTCAAAATCACCGCCAGCAGGTCTACATCAAGACTTTTCTACAGTTTTTGATTTGCTTATATACTTCAATAATCTATAATTATAGAATAATAAATCATATGTCATCAATAAACTTGTTTAGCATTCTTCAATTGACAGAGAAAAAAAATGTTTTATAGTCCAAAACTGTTCAATACAGTGAAACATAATTATTATTATATGGACCAATAATAATTGTCTATGAGAATCTCTGTTGAATTCGAAGCTGTTCCATATAACCCAAAACTAAGGGTTATATGGAACAGCAATAAATGTTTATAAAAAACATGTGAATATTATAAATTGATGTTTTTTCCTCTATGATTCAAGCTGAATCGAGTATCTTATTTTAAAAGCACTTAATTTGAAATATTTTCTTTACTTATTTGAAGTTTTAAATTATGAAAATTAAAAATATTGTTCCATATATCTGCATGTGACGGTGTAGCTCTATTCTAAAAACATCATAACATAATAGTTTTTTTGGAGAACATTTTTTATTTACATCGTACAGTGAAAGTCTAATATAGAAATATTAAATATCCAATTCAGGAGATTTAAATAAATACAGATAAAGCTCATCTTACTTCTAATAGAATCTATCACAAAGAATAAAATAAAATTAGGTGCATGGAGCTTTTAAAAAATAGCTCCATAAAATAGCTTAAACAATAATCATAGCACAAATAGGCTGAAAATACATTCATAACTCATAAACAGTTCTATGGCATTTGCAACAGTTTAACAACATTGTTTTTTAATTAAATAGGATGATGTCATATACATAGGCTAAAGATTTCTGATGGACCCCCGCTTTAACAAGAATACATTAGGATCTTATAAGATATTTCAAGTGTCTCACCACAGATGCTATTCAGATATTAAATTTGCTTCGCACTTCCGAAAAGCATACGCAATAAATTCAATATTTAAAAATATACAACCTGATTTCTTCAACTTTAGTCATGGATTGCCTTATTCTAGCTATTTAGTAAAGCCACACAATGCCACAAATATATATCAATCTATAGTTCAATTTTAAAACTTTAAATACTATCAACTTTTTTATCAGACTGTAGGATGTCATAGATTCCCTACTTGTCACTAATTTAAAAACAATAACAAAATATTTTAATGTTTGTTTTTTAAATGTTTTTTCCCCGTTAAGGATTAGTTTCTCTATTCGTTAGAGAAACCTTCTTTATTCGTTCTCCTTCTCTTTTCCTTCTTCTTCTCTCCCACTTTCTTCTCCTTCTCTTTTTCTCTCTTCCCCTTCTCTTCTCCTTTTTTTCTCTCTCTACCCCTTCACTTCTCCTTCTCTTCTTCTTTTCTCCTTCTCTTTTCCTTCTCTTCTTCTTCTCTTCTCCTTCGCTTCTCTTTCTCTTCTCTTTCTCTTCTCCGTCTTTTCTTCTCCTCCTCACCTTCTCTTTCTCTTCTCTTACTACCCTCCCTTTCCTCTCCAGATCTTAATAGTACACTCTTATATGCGAATTTTATCGTAATTTAATTTTGTTAGACTGTGATTGGTTGACTCTTCAACAACCGAGCCGGCCTTAGACGAGCACTTGATTCACAATCTGCTTCCCTCACATATCTGGCCCATGTTCTGTTCACATTATCCACCAAATCCTTGCGTGCTGGTTTCCTGAACTGGACATCCTTACTGATCGGAGAAGTTTTTGAGTCAAAATGGCACAGGAGTCCCTTCTTTTTCTTCCTGCCGCCAGTGGATATCGCCTCTGGATCTGTGGTAGAGCCAATCAGCACCCCCAAATCACCTTTAACAGTCAGTGCCCATTCCCACATGTCTGCAATATGACATCCACATTTCCAAGGGTTACTCACAAGTTTCAACGCACTTAAAAACGTGTTGTTATCAAAAACACTTGGGGAGATATCGGTGAGTTCATTTCTGCTTAGATCAAGATACTCCAATTGGGGAAATTTTCTCAAAAACTCCAAAGAGTTTTCATTAGAGCTATTCAGCTTGTTACCAGCTAATTGAAGCCGTGTGATATTCACAAACGACTTAAGAGTATGTGGAGGAATGTATGTTAGATTACAGTCAGAAAGATCCAAAGTTTTCAACCGTTTTATTTGAGCCGGAAGCAACATTCCTTCTTTAGAAATCTCCAAAGGATTACCAGCTAGCCTCAATTCCTCCAAATCAGGGTAAGTGAAGTTTACAGGGAATACTGTAGAGCTGAGGGAGTTCAAACCACAATTATTTAGCTCCAATGTTTCTAAATGAGTAAGTTTTTCAAATAACCCAGATTCCAAACTTGTCAACTTATTTCCAGACAGTATCAACGTTTTGAGTGTGCTCATTTTGGAGAATGTTGTCTGAGATATGTGTCCCAAATTGCTGTAGCTCATGTCCAAACGCTCCAGCGATGTAAGCGGTGAGAGAAGGGCTGTAAATGCGTTGTTGAGCGGGTTTCTGGAGATGTCCAACTCTTGAAGATTTTCTAAGTTGTGGAAAGTGTTTGCAGGAAGCCTTGTTAGGTTACAACTCCTCAAACCCAACTTCTGAAGTTTGGATAACGGTGGTAGAGCATCAGCTAAATCAGCTGCTGATAGAAGATTGCCAGATAGTATCAGGGTCTTCAGTTTGGTGCAGTTGGTGAACGCATTTGCAGTCAAGCGTCCACTGAAGTGACAGTTGGATAAATCCAAATATTCAAGATGTTTAGGATTGTCACCTAAAATGGACGATATGTCCAAACGCATCAGATCATTTCCTGCCAAAATAAGACTTCTCAACCATGTGTTATTGTTGAATGCATCCTCAGGTAGATTCGATATGGCTGATTGTCTCAGGTCGAGGTACTCCAATCGTCCCAAAGCTCCAAGGACAGTAATCCAATCGGTTGGGACCATCAAGTTATTCCCAGATATTTCCAGGTATTTGATATGTTCGGTGAACTTGAAAGCATCATTGGAGATGAATGTAAGGTTGCATCGATTGAGTTTCAAAACTTCTAAACTGACTAATGGATCCAGAATGGAGGGCTGCAGCTCCTTCAATGGATTTCCGGAGAGGTCCAGTTTGTTGAGAGTTGTTAGGTTCTGGAAGAACTGTGGTGTTAGCGTGTCTATGTTACATTCGCTGAGATCCAGATAGAGTAGGGAGCGAGATATGAGGAACGGTCCTTCAACAGGGTGTAGTGGATTCATTTGCATCTCCAATGTGATTAGGCCGGGGCTGTCCCTGTAACACAATAAATTATTGCACTTGAAAATCATGACCACAATTTTTAATACCATCCAAAAATTATTTTTAAAGCAAAATTGATTTAAAAAAGAAGAGAATCATTATATTTTTATTTTGCTTCACGTAAATGAGGAACAACAAGAATCCATGTGATTTTCAAGCTTATCAACTCTACTCAAATAACAATTTTACAATAAAATACTTGCATGATTGCATTTAGAAAAGATATTGAAAATACATTCCTTTGCTATTCAAATTACAGAAATTGTATTGACAATAATTTTCAGACAATAAATTGATTATTAATCCATTGATTAAAACTTGGCATTCATTTTTTTTAATTGATTGTTAGTGATAATCGCAGTCTATCGCTCATTCTTGTACACAATCTACTATAATTTTGTATAAATTACGACGTGATTGAATAAGAATTAGGAATGATTGATTAGATTTTCTTCTAAATAATTTATTTACAGACCTTACAGTCTATTAGAAATCATTAGTTTTTCCTTACAAATAATTCTCTCTAAATAATATTTGGTTTGCTTTTGCTTGTTCTTCCCATAACTTTGAGGCTAGTATATTAATATTCTTACATTATCGTAATAGTTCGAGAAAGAAGCCCATGTTAATTTCTCAAAATTTTATCACGGAATCCACCTTACACTTAGAGTAGCAGAGTTACATATTACGCGAGAACACTAATATAATATATTATGAGAGTATTAGGCCTGAATGCACTTTTTTTGTTTTTTAGAACCCAATGCATATTTCTGACATTGAAGGGCTATAATAATATTGAGGAGTTTTTAAATGATAGTATAAGTAATCCTATTCACATTTAATGGTATAATTGTTCTTATTTCTTCAATTAGTGATTTCCATCTGTTTTTTGTAGTGGTTGTTTTGTCTTGCCACTTTAATCTTATCTTACCTTTAAATGTTGACTTCTATTACTATTTCTCTGTTTTATGTGTAAATTTTGTGATTCTTCACTTGGCCAAATTGTTTTGACTAAATAGAATTAATTATTTCGATTCAATCCAGCATGATTATCACGGATTAGTACAGAATTTAATTTCCTGATGTAGGACACTACCACACTCCAACATAATCGAAACGTGAAGTGCAGCAAGGTCGTAGTAGTCGCATTTGAAGCGAAAAAGTTAGTTTTTGTTGGAAAACGAAGCGTAACTAACGTCTGTTACGTATGTTATGATACTGCGATCGCAGAGCATCGCTAACGGCGCTTCGCTATTGGTCAAACGGGTCAGCAAGCTTTTCAAACTTCCCGCGAACACAGATGGCGTTGAACGTGCGCCGTACCAGTTTACTGTCGACAGGTGCTTTACTTTTGAAACTTCAACTTTGGATATTTGTAGTCAGTCGGGCTTGGCTAACCATTCCCGCCATTTTGTAAGTGGAAGACGGAGTGGGGGAAATCAGTGAACTATTCATACCTCACCCACCCTAGTGCTTACCTGAAAAATAATTAGAGTGGAAAAGTGATATTTTGTTGTATCAACATGGAATTATTGACCGAACGAAGATAGGTCTTTGTTTCAAGTCGACCGTTTTGTATTTGTCGTATTTGTATTTGTCGTATTTGTATTTGTCGTATTTGTATTTGTTATTTGTATTTGTATTTGTATTTGTTGTAACAATGGAATTATTGACCAAACGGATAGAGGTCTCTGTTTCAAGTCGACCGTTTTGTATTTGTCTGTCTGTAATGCATTCACAGCTAAAAAAAACGCGTGAACCAAATTCTATGAAATTTTGCATTGATCATCCTTCAAGGAATGCCCAGCGATCTATGTGAGAATTTTCAAAATTAAAGGATATTTAAAAGAGGGAAAAGGAAAGGCACTAAGGCCTTCTTCTATAGGAGACATATGATTTTTAAATGAGCTCCTTCATCATATTTATGCAATTATTGGAATCATATTTCAAAATAGGACTCTGGCCCTTTTATTCATCTAGTTGAACCTTCATAAGTAATGAGTATTCATTCATAAGAATAACATTTTTGTTTGAGAGAAACAAATCATCAATATAATAAGAGAGAGTCGGTGTGTGCCTGTGTGTGTTTTGTCTTCGGATTTTTGAAAACGGCAACGATTTGGAACACTAAATTCGGCACATAGCTTCCTCTAAACTCGATTCTGTACATCTCGAAGCCCAATTTTTGATCCTCTCGGACTTTTCAAAATTCCTAGATTCCTACACCTACCCAACAAATGGAGCGAGGTTGATTTCCGACTTCAAAGAATGAGACTTGATCTAGTGAGAAGAGGCCCTTGGTATATGGGTCAATCTTTAATTCGCTTCCATTAGATCTGAAGGATATATCAACGGAAAATTTTTTTAGGAGTAGATTAAGCTGTTACCTCATCAGTAAGTACCCATATAAAACAGAGAAACGTCTTTAGATCATTGATAATCATTTTTCATGCATTTTAATAGTTTTACATTGACTAACACGCATTCATTGTATGAATTTTATATTAACTTGTATGCATATTGACATGTTACCCTCTGTTTCATGTACACAAACATAATATGTGCAAATTAAAAAAATAATAAATATGTATAAAAAATAATGTTTAAATTTCACTTATGAGCATTATTACTGTTTAAGAATGTGTTAAGATACAGGTAGTTCATAGAACAGCTGATACATTATACGTAACTATGATGCAAAAAAACTTCAAGTCACAAGTCAAAGCAACACATTTGTTCAGTTTCAATATTGCAACTCCTAATTCCGTTTTTGGGATGGTATTGGCATTGGCGGTTAAAATCCATATACAACATGTTTAAATTAAATAGCCCGTTGCAAAGCACGGGTGAACCATTAGTTGAAATAAAAACGGTGAGATTAAAGGAGGAAAGTCACATGATTCTAAAAAAAGAGAATATAAGAAGGCCCGTATTTCTCATTTTGCAACGGCAACAAAACTTCCTCAGGCCTATTCTGCAAAAACTAGGCGCTCTCAAACCAACCCATTGAGCTGATGTTTTACGATAGCTGTAAGCCATTTTAATTCTCAACTTGAGAGATAATTTTCAAGTTGATATCATCTGTAATCTATCATCCGCTCGAAACATTCGCTTGAAACGCATAATTTTTCCATTAACTTGGTCGTAAAATTGAAATTACAACAGTGGATGGCTCCTATCCGTTTAAGCGCAATATTAATGGTTTAATCTTGAAAGCGTGTGATGATGGCGTATACCAGTCTAATAATGTGTTTTCCGAGCAATAATTGGGAAGTATTCAAAAATGCAGGATGCTAGCCCAGCCGCTATCTTCCAACAAAGAGCAATAATTTCCGCAAAAGTACATCACACTCAGCAGGGTTTTGTTGGAGCATTAATCCGTTATCACAATACGGCACAAGTTTGTAATTACAGAGCCACACGGTATCAAAAATACGCTGCCATTTACTAGAAACGCTCCAATCAGCAAAATATATTTTCTAAATCGTTTGGTTTGTGCTCTGTTATTTATCTAGGTCCATTCAGATGAGAAATGACTCATTTTGATGAACAGCTCCAGCCAATTCCGAGTCCTGGAACTATAATTAGACAATAATTATGGATCCATCTGGTTCCATAATAGCGTTTTCAGAATTCGGAAAACACTATGACGCATTCACCTATTTTTTTCAAGGCCCAATTTCATTTGAATCCCTATTTTTGTTTAAATTCATTTTGCAATAGAATTTTATACAATCAATTTTGTTCAATCCCAGAAGAAGCCAATAAAACTTCTAATACGTCTAATTTAATCCATCAGAATAGGTGGTTTTAAAAAAGTTCAGTGTTCTGCAGATATGAGGCCATACGTGCAGCTGATAGTAGAAAATCTCCAACGTCAATGCACGAATTGATAACACTAATCGTGCCATGTTGCCTAGTCGGAAGTAAACTGTTTCCGGCTTTCGTGTGGATTTATCTCTTGACCTGCTACAGCAAAGCAATTCAATTTAAAAACTTTACTTTTATCCCAGATACCAATTTTATCTTTACTAAACCCGAATTTTATCTTTACACACCTTATCTTAGCTCAGTCCAATAAATTAGGAAGAGAATTGAAAAAGAACGGTTTTGATTCAGCTTTTCCAATAAAATCTATTTGGAGTTGTTCGGGTGTAGCAAAGATAAAATTGATATCTGGGATAAAAGTTGAGTTTATAAATTGAATTGCGATGATTGTATGTGGGCCACACCGGTACAAATAATATCAACGAGCATATTAGAGATTGGATTAGAGACTCATATTTTGGAGAACAACTCATTACTAATGGACACAAGTTCAAGGAAATGTTGAATTTCTGGATTTGATTGGCGAAGGCAGACAATTGAACACTTCAGAAGCCAGGAGATAACTAGGTTGGTAAAAAACGATCCCCATACTAGTTTAAACGATCAAATTTATTGCAACCAATCCAATACAACTAACTTGGTCTCATCATAATAATTCTGGCCAACATCTTAATAACGATACTCTCATGTACTTTTTTAAGTTGACCTTGACTGCATTTCATTTAGCTTCAATTTTTTTAATTCTAGCATCCTCATGCACTGTTCTTGTTTGTTGCTTTTTATATGTTCACGGTTTTTCGTACTTGATTTTTACACTTATTTCTGCTTGTTGCTCCTCCCATCAGTGGGCGTGACTTGTTATGGTCTTCAACCTATCACAGACCTTCAATGAAGGTCAGCCTATTAGAGACAGTTTCTCCCTTAGCCAATAGTATCATTCTGTGTTTAGTAGCTACTCTGTATAATTATACTCTCTAACCATGCTATTTTGTTCCAAATTAAAAAATGAAACTGTTTGGACTGTTTAAATTTTTTATTAACAACTGCAGTTTTCGAGTTATTTCAATTTAAACATTTAAAATGGCCGTCATTTTGCAATATTTTGTCAGATAAGGTTGCTTCATTTTTTTTACACCAGACCTTCATCTTGGCCTCGACCATGCCAAATTTCAAAAAAATTAGTCAAACCATTCTGGAGAAAAAAGGGGAGCAAAAAAAAAATGGCGGCTAGGGGGGGAAAACAAAGCATTTTAGGACCCATGTTTACTGGAACTAATTTCTTAATATTAATATTACAAAACCACTCACGAAGTTTGTCGGTCTATTTTAGAAACCCCCTGTATGTATTAAAATACTCTGTACTATTGAGATTGATAATGGTGTAACAACCGAAACTAGTATATTACGGTTTTCAATAAATTAATGTGGTTGTGACAACTCCAAATCTTATAATTCATTACGGATATTTTTCACAATATTACCTTCGACAAGAAAGTTGAAAAAAAATGTAACTAGAGACAATGTCTAAGTATTATTACTTTAGTTTTGTTTATTTTTAGCATTATTATTATTCTTTGCATCGGTCTTTAGCTATTAGATGTGAACCCTTGTAACTAGTCATATTTTATCCAACTGCTTATCTCTCAATGATATGATTTTTAATTCTTTTTAATATAACTATTAATATTATTTGGTTCTTTCCATTTTCGCCCATTAAAACCAAAAAGGTACCAGATTCAAATAACTTACATTCTGATTTTTGAATCAGAAAATGTAACAGAAATTCTAAAGCGATCAAGACTAGAAGAAATACCACGAATCTTGATCGACCTGATAAACTTTGAATACGAAATTACACCTCACTACCCACGCACAAGTCTCAGACTCATGCGGGCATCGTCAGCAATAAAAAAAATCATATTCCATGTTGTGTAATACTAGATTTAACGGGAAAATGCAATGAAGACAAATTTGATGTCACCGGCTGACTAATAACAACTAACAGCATCTAACAACATAGTAACAGCTATAATAACAAATACTAACAACTAACAACACTCTAACGAACAGAAAAACTATCACAAAACTTGATCGAACTGACAATCTGTTAATGCGCCATCACATTCCATGTTGTGTAATACTTGATTAAACGGTAAAATGCAATCAAGACAATAATTCAACTGCTGTTATCGGCTGACTAACAGCATCTAACAACATCCTAGCAGCCCACAACAATCTCTACACGATCTACACTACTCTAGCTCCTCATTGAACAATTCAATTCCAATTAAGCTACGAAAACAGTCACTGCATGCCGAATAAACACTGGAATGGAATTTGCACGCGAAAGAGGCAATAACTGCTGATGAATTATAGGCCGTCATCGATATAGAAGCTAGGCTTACTCCAGTATATCGATATCCCACGATCGATACAGCTCTTCTCGCATCAAGCTGAAGGTTTTATTAGCACTTGAAAGTTTTTATTACTTTTGTAGTGAACCGTATGAACGATTGGGGTCAGCAAATGATGATCCTGCATCATCAAGGTAGAAAATCGGAAAATGGGGTTTCTGGGCTGGAAAATTCAATCGGACTTTTCCAATGTAGGCTGGCAAATTTTGAAAGAGGCGTAGATAAAAATGATACCAGCTATGGTTCTACTGACGTTTTTGATTCCTATGGAATAATGAACTTTGGGCCGACTGATCATACACTTCTGCTTTGCTGAACTGTAGACCTACAATAATTGACGAAAGTGTAAAAACATTGGACTGATAACAAGGGGAGCTACCAGACAACCGCCCAATGTGAACAATTCGAAAAAATTCAATCAACAATGCAAAGTACAGTAATTGAGTTCCTGGGAGTCTTACCGGTAACCGGTAAATGTTACTGGTGGCGTCTGATTAGATTAGAACACTTTATTCATGTAAAATTTCTTAAACGAGTTTAAAATAGCATTATTACGTCGCTTAGGTAGCAAATGTAATTAATTAACTAAAGAAAATCCTAGTGATGTATTTACATAACTTGATCCATTACAAAATTCGTCCATTCTTAATCTTAACCTCTGATTGGTCTATTCAAATTCATAGGCGTTAAACATTGGATGGACCATCAGACGCCCCCGGTAACATTTACCGGTGAACGGTAAGACTCCCAGGAACTCTACCATTTATATAAAATAATTATGCTCCTTCCCTTGCTCTTATTAATGGGTCTCACTACATCAAATATAACAACTAATTATTCTTCAATTTTTCAGGTAGCAAAAACCAATAATTTATAATAAACCTTATTAATTTCTTCTCCTACCCTTGCTTAATATTAGATTTATTATTGTTTATTGTTATAATAAACAACAACTAACAACTAGTTAGTAACAAGTAATTCTGAAGTAATTCTATTTTCCTGAAGATGAAGCCCACAAAGGTCTGAGACTTGCGCGTGGATAATGTATAAGATGATTGCGATTACCTACATTTTTAGGAGAGTTCTTAACCACCGGTAAGTTGATTAATATGATATTTTTCTATCTAATATAACTGCTACTAGTACTAACGATAAGTTTTTTCAAGCCTAAATTATTAATTTTGAAGTTATTACCAGAAGAAACTCAATAGATTCTTCTTGTTTAAATTTAATTCTAATATGTCTACATTTTCATTCTTACTAGATTTATATGAAAAAATATTTTAACAATAAAGTACACTAAATTATACATTTAGTATATACTTGTTCAATATATGATTTCAAACATAACTCTGATTATAAGTGATTTTACAGCAGAGAAAAGAGTCATCAGCAACGCTCACTCCTTGTCCCTCACTCTGAGGGTGACAGATTGGATTAGCCAACAAAAATACTCAGTTCTCTGCTGTGAAATCACTTCCTGGTGGTTCGGAACCCACCTGAAAATGTAGGTCGAACTCATCAATCACCATCATCCAACTCATTACCCTAACACAGGTCTCAGATCCATGTGGGCTCCATCCTTGAAAAAAATCAGTCAATCTCAGGCTCCAGTCTTTTTACTGACCTATAATAATCTTGCGATTTTAAGTTTCTGTTACTCTTTATAAGATTTAAAAATAATTATAGCAGTGTCACTGCAGGAAACGAATCAAAAAGAGAAAAGAAGGAAGAAAAATTACCGAGATTGTATGACTATTTAATAGTAGGCCTACAGTATTAAAAATATCTATCGAACACGTCACCAAAACATAGAATTACTTCACCGTTGTCACATCACCGGCATACAATCATGATTCAATATCAGTGATAGGATGAGGGGGCGTACAGGAAGTATAGGGGGGGGGGGGGGGTGAGGGGGAGCTAAGGTGTCAGATCCGCATAGGTTGCTTTATAATTAAAACGACAGCTGGTGCCAGGATATATACATGGTGCCTCGTTATACTGTTGTACCTGCTAATTCAGGATCACACCGACTGCATAAGGAATGAACGCTGCTACAGCTGGCATCGCTGATTGTCGTTTGTTCAGCGCAGATCTCCTCCACGTCCCCCTCCACAACATAAAACACCCCCCACCAATATCTCAACCCCCCTCCACGCCTACAGCAACCCGCATCTCGCAGCTGAACAGAGCGATCAACAATATGCGGCGCGGCTGTAGCATTGGCCAATTGAAAGGCTGCTCTCTGCAGCATTCGGCTTGTTGTTTGCTAATATTCGCATCGATGCTCGCCTCTGCTGGCAGCGTGCGCTCATTGACTCAGTTTGAGAAGTGAGCCAGATTTTGTGCGGTGAATTGTTCACGGTGCGGGGAGGGGAAAGGTAGGAATAGAATTTAGTAAATTTGATAACAAACTCTTCTCCAAAGCAAGGAAAGCCTACTGGAAATCCATAGGAAACTGTTTTATTTAGCTCTTTTGGCTTTGTTTTTTGTATGGCGAGGGGGTTATTTTTTAAATTTTGATTAGGCCAATAAATGTGAAATTTTGTTTTTTTTTTGAGATTTTTATGGAGGAGAAGTCAAGGAAAGCCTAGTAGGGAAACTGTTTTATTTACCCTTTCTGCCGCAGTTTTTAATTTAGATTAATAAATGATAATCTATTTTTGTTTTTTAAGAATTTTGTCGTGTAGAAGTCAAGTAAGAAGAAAGCAAGGAAAACCTACTAGGTTCATGAAAAACTGTTTTATTTAGCTTTCTTATCGTACTTTTTTTATAGAGATGCTTTTTAACTTTGATTAATAAATGATATATTTTGTTTGTTTTTTTAAGAACTTTGTCGTGAAAAAGTCAAGTAAGAAGAAAGCAAGGGAAACGTACTAGGTTCATGAAAAACTGTTTTATTCAGTTTCCTTATCGTACATTTTTATAGGGGGTGCTTTTTAATTTTAAAAGTAAATTCTAAATAGATGAAAATTTTAGTTTGTTTTTGAGAATTTTGTGGCGAATGATGTACCCTAATGTAGTTCCTATTGTTGAGTAGTAATAGGTGTGATATATTTATTCATACATGTTCATATTAAGGCTTATTCATGTTCATGTAGGCGTAAGCGTATCAAGCTTAGAAGCAAATAAATAATGCAACTTGTTAGCTTATCGTATTATGATGTTATTTCAAGTTTTAAGCTGAGGTTTTTGATTTCGAAACAAATTTTATTTTGTAACAATTAATAAATTCTAATTTATTCACTTTGACGAATGTCGTTATTTTAGTTTTGTCCAGCTAAGCTTAGATGTTCGATTTGAAAAAATATTGTATTTCAGGTTTCATTGACCCTGGATTTCATTTTTATTTGACAATATTCAAATAATGAATACAAAATGGAGAAAATTCATCCACTTTTATTATTTTTGTTCTAGTATTTTCCTCATTTCCTTTACAATAATTTCAAATTTAAAATATTGATCTCTCACTCAGATGTTCTACCTCCCTGCTATATAACATGAAATACTTTTACTGAAAACTTTGTAATCTTTTGAACTTAGAAGAATGCTTATTATAAAATTATAAACTGCTTAATATAAACTGCGTGTAATGGCATATTTGTTGTGATAATTGTTCCTCAATAACATCTTTTAATATCTGTAATCCAGCAGTGACAATTTGAATTGACTAATGATCAATCACTTGTTCTTACAAAGGGCCCGTTTTCCAACAAAATACCTCAGAGCATCACTTCAAAAGATAACCTCCTGCTTTATTCAAAAACATTGATAGAGTTTTTTTTATTCATCCATATTGAGGATGTAGAGAGCTGATTTCATATAAAGAAGTGAGATAAGATATAAAGATCTTAACTTTTGCACCTTATCTGAAATATTACTAATTTCACTGCAAACCGCATCTTATCTGTTTTCTGTATTTGATCTTCCTTGATTAACCTTTCCTATGTAATGATCTTGCAATCTCCCGAGGGCGGTCAGAAATCTTCTATTTCTCTGCACCCAGAAGTAGTGCATCTATTAGGCCTACATTTAGTCAGACAAATGAAAATAATCAATAAATAAAACCTACTCAATTTTATGTTAATGAATAATACTGATGATATTGTCTCCAATTTACAGGGAAGCCGAGTGCCGTAGCAGGTATCTGTTCAATCAGAGATAAGCTACGAAACTCCTAGGCGCTCTTTGTAAGGGTTGGATTGGATTGGCCAGCAAAAAATACTCTTTTATCTGCTGTAAAATCACTTCCGGTGGTTCGGAAACCACCTGAACTGTAGTTCCAACTCATCAATCACCAACATCCAATTCATTACCCACGCACAGGTGTCAGACCTATGTGGGCTTCATCCTCCGACAAAAAAATTAACAATTATACACGAGGTAAATACATATATATGTATATCCTTGACTGTCACGTCATTTTGAATCTCAATTGAGCTATTCAAGTGAGTTTGAGTTAAAAAGTGATGTGATAGTCGCAACTGTAGAAACTTGCAAGCTTCAAAAGTGGTTAATTCAACATCAGTATTATTTTATTTGTAGTGGCGAAGGTAATATTGTGGAAGGTATCCATAAGATCCAAGTTTAGTACTTACGTACTTACGTATTTTTGCTTGTTACTCTTTCCCCCAGGGGGCGTGACTTGTCAGCCAATAACAACCTTCGATGAAGGTCAGCCTCTTTCTCGCTTAGCCAATAGTATAATTTCATGTTCAGTATAATATTAAGCTTCTCTGTACTTTAGTTTCAGTTTTATTGAGATTGATAATGGAAAAACAACCGAAACTAGTTTCTCAGTATTTTTAATAAATATGTGATTGTGACAATTTCGTCTTATTATTCATTATCAGCATTACTCACTATGAATATCTACCACGATAACACTATCGCCAATACCAAGAAGATATAATTTATGTTATTGAATGATTTGTGTCAGTAATTATAGATATTCTATTCAAATTAAATCAGTATAGTGATATCTCACCTAAAAGCATCAGGATAGACAGACGTGATTTGATTCTCGGACAGGTCAATCTCCAGTAGAAAGCCCAGACCAGCAAAGTCGTCCTTGGTGATCTGGGTAAGCTTGTTATCAGCCAACTGCAAGCGTCTCAGCTTGATGTCGGCGGGAAAGGGCACAATTTCAGTCAGCTCGTTTGCGTTCATATTTAGAATGTAGACATTGAGACTGAGTCCATCTTCAGGTGTTGGGATCTCGGTAAGGTTGCTCTCTGAACAATCAGTGACCCAGTTTACACGAAAATAGTGACAATCGCACTCGTCGGGACATTCCAAGTCTGGCAGTTCTCCTCTAACCACCATCAGTAGCGTCGCAAAGACCAGGATTGACTTCGCAATCATGCTGATTTGATTTTTTATTGATGTCCGTTCAATCTGGACTTCTTTCTGGTGGTTTACTCTCGCTACTTGTGAGCCTGTAACAGTTGAAAATGAAGTAAGTTTAATCAAACAAATTGAGGAAAAAATAGATTAACACTAAAGAGTGATAGTTGAGATGACGATTACATTCACTAATAACGAATAGTTCAGGAGTTGTTGCTCTAACGACCCGTTCAATCTCCAATTGGTAGGGAAAAGAGCGCATGCGCGAACTGTGTAGCGAAGCCAAGGTCACTGTTTGTCTGCATAAAATAACAAAAAACTAAGATAACTAACCTTTTTATACTTAATATACTTTCTATACTTACTATAGTATCCCTTATACGTAAAGAAAGGTTAGTTGGTTAGGTTTTTTGTTGTTATATGCAGGCAATCATTTCGCGTATTAATGGGTCGTTTTGCTCTATACTAAAAATAATAATGAAACATTATTAAAACAATTTAACTAATTCATATACTATATTTCAATCTCAGCTGATCTCCGTATTTTAAATTTTCAGTTGACTCCGTTGGCTGCATTGCAATCTAGCTACTACCATCGCTCGAGTAACAGAACTCATTTATCTTCTATATATATAAAAATGAATGTCTGTCTGTATGTATGTATGTATGTTCCCTATAGACTTCAAAACTACTTGACAGATCGGCATGAAACTTTGGGAATATGTTGTGTGAATATTGGGGATGGTTTCTGACCATACATTTTAATAGGGGAGCTAATAATTATTATTAACTAGCTATTGTGCCCGTCCTTCGTACGGATTATGTTTAGAAATAAGACTAAATATGTTTCGGCTTTTTTGATAGCAACGATCATGAAGTTGTTAGCAGCTTAGGCCCTGTTCAGACGATACAGTTTTTTTGCGGTACGGTTTTTTTACTGTACGGCGTCAACTGTACTGTGATGTTCACACGGTCCGGATTTGCTGCTTATTGCTGTGCTCTCCTCCTTCTTCCATTGCGCTTCCTTCTTCTTCTTCTTCTTCAGTGGCCCTACAACCCAGGACGGGTCTTGTCCTGCACTAGTAATTGTCGCCAACGGTCCCTATCCAGCGATCGTTTAAATGTCTGTTCCTTTACTAAATTCCTTGAGGGCCGACCGTTCCTATCATTTTGTGCTTCCATAACAAATGTTTTTTTTATGGAGTGGGGGAGTTAGCCCCACATCCAACCCCCAACCTGGAGGACCAGGGAATTTTTTCAGGTTTCCTTCCTTAGCCTTTAACAAACCAATGCTGAACTACAAGGCAGCAGTCAATTTTCTATTGGGGTTTTCTTCCCCTAGCCATTGGATTTCCATTGACCTCCATCTGCAAGGCAGCAGTTTCTATGCTGGTTTTGGTCCACCCCGGGTATTTCATTTCCCCGGTACCACCTATATCTAGGAGGCATCCCCCAATCCGCCACCTGGGGAGGCGCCCGATAGGAGACCAGCAACTCCCACCATTGCGCTTCCAGTTCAGTTTCATTTATTCCAGTCCAGGATTTTTTTTTATTTGTGTAAGATTTTTTTAAATAAGTTTCTTACTGAAGGTTTCTCTTAAATTTTGATCAAAGTATGCAAATTCTGGTTTCAATATTCTACACATTTTTCTCTCATTATTTTTATATTAATCTTAAGTCTTGTCCCACAAGGCGGGTCTCTCATATATTAGAGAAATTAAATTTTCACAATTAATATCTTCCACTTCTGGACACTGGAATTCACTAATAAGAAGATCAATGCTGAAGAATATCAATGAAGAAGATCAATGCTGACGATCTGAAGACTGCTTCCAGCGTAATAAGCGTATCGTTTGAACATATCCATTACCGGTACAATACATGTGCCACCGGATACGGATAGTTATTTTGCGGTACAGCTGATTTTATAGTGATACAGTTTTCGAAGACAAAACCGAATGTAGAAATCGGCTAGAACAGCTTTTTTACTGGATCCAGTCGAAACAGTATTGTGTGAACATACAATATGAAATGTACATGCAAACGAAAGCACTGCAAAATAACTGATACAGCAAATTTACTGTACCGCACAAAAACTGTATCCTGTGAACGGGCCCTTAGTAAACAACTTAGAACGTCAGCAATTCAGTGACAGGTATCGGAGAGAATATTTTTTGAGAACAGCTGATTAATATATCATGATAAATCACGTGATTTGTTCTTATGTGGTAATAATAGTGCTACCTGGCGAATTCCCAAGAGCCTAGCACAAACCGCACCTTTCTGAAATGTTATTTTTTGTTTTGATAAATTTAAATTAGAAAATTTTGTTTTTTTTTTTCAACAAAGAAATAATTGATAAAACATAAGATGAGCTTTGATTCACCAGACATATGTTTCCTAAGACTGCAATGCTCCGACTACACAAGTCTGCAGACAGCGTAAATAACGCCGCGAAGGGCCCACCATTTATATTTGAGAACAGCTGATTGATATATCATGATAAATTACGTGATTTGTTCTTATTCTTATGTGGTAATAAAACTTGGAAGAAATGTATCCAAAATCGCACAATACTTGGTTTTTAAACGTTTATTATTCTGTTAAAAAAAAAGTTAATTTAGTTTTTTATAGCTAAAGACATTGTCAAAAAGGTTTTCAATACCGATAAATAACTTAAATCCCGATCGATGCTCTCGTTTTTCAGGAGAAGGCCGCGTAAAATGTATCCAAAATCGCAAAACACTTGGTTTTTAAACGTTTATTACTCTGTTAAAAAAAATGTTAATTTAGTTTTTTATAGCTAAAGACATTGTCAATAAACTGTTCAATACTGTTCAATAACTAAAATCCCGATCAATGCTCTCGTTTTTGAGGAGAAGGCCGCGTAAAATGCCTTTGGGGCCGTGACAGACAGACAGACAGACAGACAGACAGACAGACAGACAGACAGACAGACAGACAGACAGACAGACAGACAGAAAGTGAGATTAGACTATTTTCAGCTTATTTGATGTATAAAACGTAAAAATAACCAAAAAATATATAATTCTGATAAATGTACAGACAAAACTCTAATTTTATTTATATAGATAATAAATTTTACAGACCTAACCTACTGAACTTGCCGGCCAAACAGCTTAAAAGAACAGCTGATAGAAATCAACAGTTTTTAATCATATGGCAGGTCCCTTAGCGGCGTTATTTACGCTGTCTGGAACGCAAAAACTTTGCATGTACCGTACAGTCGGAGCCTTGCAGTATGTAGGAAACATATGACTGGGTATGATGAAATATAATTATGCCGGGTTGATGACATCTGTTGACCAATGCAGCTAGAAATTTGAAATGCAGCCTCAGCGGGAGGTGCGAATAATAATATTAAAAACCTAGCATCTACCTTTATAGTCGTAGGAGGTTTAAATTTTAAATGTTTCTTCATTCAGAGGTGGTGATTAAGAAAACAACGAAGGAGGACTCTATGATCAGCTGGAAGAGCCCTAGGACTAACTTCTTTCCTAATTTTAAATGTAACCTCAGCGGGAGGTGGCGAATAATAAAATCAAGGAGAATTTTTATGAGAACGCAGCAACGCGCGTCGGGCCAGCTAGTCTATATAAATAAAATTAGAGTTTTGTCTGTACATTTATCAGAATTATATATTTTTTGGTTATTTTTGCGTTTTATACATCAAATAAGCCGAAAATAGTCTTATCTCACTTTCTGTCTGTCTGTCTGTCACGGCCCCAAAGGCATTTTACGCGGCCTTCTCCTCAAAAACGAGAGCATCGATCGGGATTTTAGTTATTGAACAGTATTGAACACTTTATTGACAATGTCTTCAGCTATAAAAAACTAAATAAACTTTTTTTAAGGGAGTAATAAACGTTTAAAAACCAAGTATTGTGCGATTTTGGATACATTTTACGCGGCGGCCTTCTCCTCAAAAACGAGAGCATCGATCGGGATTTTAGTTATTGAACAGTATTGAACACTTTATTGACAATGTCTTCAGCTATAAAAAACTGAATTAACTTTTTTTTTAACAGAATAATAAACGTTTAAAAACCAAGTATTGTGCGATTTTGGATACATTTCTTCAAAGTTTTATTACCACATATATAAGAACAAATCACGTAATTTATCATGATATATCAATCAGCTGTTCTCAAGAAACATTCTCTCCCATACCTGTCACTGAATTGCTTACGTTCTAAGTTGTTTACTAAGGGCCCGTTCACACGATACAGTTTTTGTGCAGTACAGTAAAATTGCTGTATCAGTTATTTTGCAGTGCTTTCGTTTGCATGTACATTTCATATTGTATGTTCACACAATACTGTTTCGACTGGATCCAGTAAAAAAGCTGTTTTAGTCGATTTCTACATTCGGTTTTGTCTTCGAAAACTGTATCGCTAAAATCAGCTGTACCGCAAAATAACTGTATCCGTATCCAGTGGCACATGTATTGTACCGGTGGTATTTATTGAGTATCCGAACTTTTCGAATTTTTCAACAATTTTTTCCCCACACACTCAAAACACACTAGTAAGTAATAATACACTGATATTTTGCGGGGGCAACGCTTATTTGGCATTTGAATTAGAGTTTTCTGATGGAACTATTTTTCTTCCGCGTATGAATACTTCCATCACACTGTAACACTGCCAGACTAGGCAAGGTTAGGTTAGGTTTGGTTAGGTGGAATAGTTTTCTTTGGTCGGTCAAGTAGATCTGATCAACGGAAAGGTCGGTCAAGTAACCAATCAATCTAAAAATATAATAGTTTGAAAACATATGTTTTCTTTGAAATGCTATAATTTTGTGTTTGGTCAGATCGACAATTATTGTTAGATCACATGGAAAATATAGCTTTCTCTTGGAAAGGTGATTGTTTTAATTTATTCATTACGTGAAACGCCATTTGTAATGTGTGATACGCAGTGCAACCTCAAATTTTTAGAATCTTTACGCCTTAGCGAAAAGGAGGTGATCGAATTTTTGTTCAGGCATGGTATTTTTAAAGAGATTTCAGTGAGTTTGAAATGTGGTGCGGAATTAGTTGTCAATAAATCAAATCAATCCCTCAACAAAGATCTGTATGACCACTTGACTGTCAATCACTCATTGAACTTTGTGGACCCAGAAACCCAAGCTCACACGAATACGGTTGAGAGGAGTTGGCGCGAAGTGCGCTGTACGATTCCAAGGTTTGGAGTCAAAAAAGCGCATTTCGCCGGCTACCTTGCTGAGTTTCAGTTTAAGCGCCGATACCAGCGGGAGGAGCGTCTACATTATTTTTTTAAAGCGGCTGCGGAGTTGTATCCCCTGAAGTACCGTAATGAAAGGTTAGTAAGCTTAGTTTTCTTCAGATATGTGATTATTAATTTGATTTATATCGTTTTATGGTTTGGAGTTCATAATATGTTTGCAAATTATGAATTTTTTAAATGAAAAATAAAATTTTCATCAAAAATTTTTTTTTTTTTTTTAATTTAAATTTTTGTGTGAAAAAGACGCGACCCCCGAAAAATGTCAACGGATTATTGCTTCATGGGGTGTGTAGATGTCACAAAAAAAATAATTGTTGGAAAAATCGAAAAGTTCGGATACTCAATAATTACCGTACCGGTAATGGATATGTTCAAACGATACGCTTATTACACTGGAAGCAGTCTTCAGATCGTCAGCATTGATCTTCTTCATTGATATTCTTCAGCATTGATCTTCTTATTTCCAGTGTCCAGTGAATTCCAGTGTCCAGAAATGAAAGATATTAATTGTGAAAATTTAATTTCTCTAAAATATGAGAGACCCGTCTTGTGGGACAAGACTTAAGATTAATATAAAAATAAAGAGAGAAAATTATCAGCGCGGCGAGAAATGTGTGGAATATTGAAACCAGAATTTGCGTAAAATCAAAGAGAAAACTTCAGTAAGTAACTTATTTAAAAAAATCTTACACAAATAGAAAAAATCCTGGACTGGAATAAATAAAACTGAACTGGAAGCGCAATGGAAGAAGTAGGAGAGCACAGCAGTAAGCAGCAAAGCCGGACCGTGTGAACATCACAGTGCAGTTGACACCGTACAGTAAAAAAATCGTACCGCAAAAAAACTGTATCATTTGAACGGGGGCCTAAGCTGCTGACAATTCATGATCGTTGCTATCAAAAAAGCCGAAACATATTTAGTCTTATTTCTAAACATAATCCGTACAAAGGACGGGTACAAGAGCTAGTCACTTTCTAAATTCCTATTTTTCATTTTCAAGTTATCAGCTGTTCTAAGAGCTTCCTGCAACTAAACATGTACAGGAGACTTGTTTTGGCTAAACACAGGCAACTAAACAGAGGCAAGAGACATTGGCGTATCATCTATATTATCACCATAGTGACGTTAGGTGTTCCACGAGCTTCCTGCATCCAAACACATTTGATACTGTTTGCCCATAAGTGAGATTTGTACATTATTTTTGAATATTCTGAAAGGAAAATAAAAAATCGGGTTTTAAGGTGCACTGAATCGAGTTGAAGGAAGCTATTTGCCAAATTTAGTGTTCCAAATCGTTGCCGTTTTTGTGAAATCCATAAGACAAACACCCACCTCCTGTCTCTTATTATATAAATTAAATAAAATAACTATTTGGCTGAAACGACTTGTAACAGTTGACTATTTGTCAAAGTTGAGACAAGAAGCATTTTGGGGTAGATCGGAAGTTATCCCTACACTGTAGTTCACATTGTTCAACTTTGCAGCAAGAATGTTTCCAGCAGATAGAGTGTAACCAAGAAGTGGGCAACTTTTGATGAGTTGAACTGTGTCTTATAGAAGTTTATTTTTCGGTGAATAGAGCAAGATAAGCTTTCTCCGACGTACCTTTCTGAATAGAAGACGTACGTGTGCCTTTTCCAGTACATAGACATATTCAATAGCGGGGAGACGTTTATTATTCAGTGTAGACGTATCACACTCCCTCTGTCTCTCTTATATTCATTCCTCCTCCCACTTTATCCTTCAATTTTCCTTACCGATTTTGTTCTCTCTCACTCAATATTCATCCTTTTATTGTGCACATTCTCTTGATCACTTGCTTTCTCTCTCGCCATTGTGACTTCGTATATATCTTTCTTTTCTATTTTCTTTCCCTCTCGTTCGAATTTCCTTCTTCACTCGCTCTTTCTCTCTCTCTGAGAGTGTGAAAGAGGGCCGGCTGCACCCTAACTTCGCCCTCCTAGGCGAAAAAATAAAGGCAGTCATTCTATTCTCTTTCTCTCTGAATTTGTAATTTATTTTATAATCTTTTTAATTTTGAATATTGTATTCTTTAGTATGCATTTCATGTTGTAAATTTGTGAAATTTAGTCTCAATTGAAAGGCTTAAGTGGAAGAGAGGACCAGGAGTCCTAACTCCGCCCTAATGAAGGAATTTAATTAATCAATCAATCAATCTCTCTCCCCCTCTAATCTAACCTATCAAACAAACTCTTTCAAAGGTGAGTGTAGGACCTTGTCCTAGCTTTTATAAGCTAGTTCCCACACACTTGCTTGAGTGTCTTCTTCTTCTTCTTCTTCTTCTACCTTTTCCTTCTTCTTCTTCTTCTTCTTCTTCTACCTTTTCCTTCTTCTTCTTTTCCATCTTCTCCTTCTTTCCACTACTACTTTTTAAGACTGATTCTGTATTACCATTCAAATTATGATTCTATATGAGTAAAAATCAAAATTTAAATAGAAATACAGTGTCAGTTTTGATATAAGAAGTATCTAACAACATGAATGAATGTGAGAAGCAGAAGAATAGAGGAGTGAGTCTACGGTTATCAGGAAGGTGCGGAACGTCACGAAGTGTGGGAGGTGGAGGAGGAGGAGGCGGAGGCGGAAACCCGTAATTCGGGATCGAGAGTGACGACGAGCTCAAATATTGGCACTGTCCTCGGTTCCCCAGGCGAAGTTGCAGTTTCCTCCCGCAGATAGCGCGCTGCAAAGAACAACGCGCCACAAAGAAATAACATTAACATTGAACTTCACTTCACTCGAACCGAGACCGTATTTGCATAATCCCCGTTGCCGATATATGGAGGAAATTACTTTGGCAAGCTAGCTTCCACGGCACAGGGCGCACAAGTATGTGTGTGCACTGTGCACAACGAATGTTGGTAACTACAGTTCTCGTAGCACTGGAATGGATAAAAGTTCAAATTTGAAACACCTTTGGAAGTAGTGTCTTTCAAAAAATTTATACTGTTTTCAACTGTTTCATTATTATCATCTGCTTGACCTTTCATTCGTACAATATATTGCAGAATTCATTGAATTAATTCGAGTGAATATTGTTTAAATAAGGTTTCAAGCACTCCTGTGAATCCTGAAGAAATTTCTTAATAGGTTGGCAGATATTTTTGCATTGGAAGGGATGAGATTTTAAATTTGAAACATTGTTGAAAATATTGTTGTTTTTTTTGGAAAATTATACTGTTATCAACAATTTTTTATTCATTGAATTAATTCCAGAGCATATTGATGAAATAAGATTTTGAGCACTTCTAAAAAACCTATAAAAAATTCTTAATAGGTCGGCTGATCTTCTTGCATAATCATTACTATGTTACAATCATAAGTATTATGAACACATACCTGGTGGTTCGGAACCAACCTGAAATAAATTGTAGGTCTACCGTGTCCCCCATTAGAAGGGATGAAAGTTTAAATTTGAAACATTGTTGAAAATATAATTTTTTTGAAAAGTTAATATCAGCTATTTAAATTGATCACTTTCAAAATTCATTGAATTGCTTCAAGAACCTCCATTCCTGAAAAAGTTATAATAATAATCTCCTATAACCTAAATGTCATCAAATATGAGACTATAACCCACAAAATGTTTAACCTAATTTCAACTGTAGTTGGTTGATAGTAGATTAAAATCGTTTAGAAATAATACAGGACTTAAGACTGTTTTAAAATTGTTTTAAAATGTTAGACTGTTTTAAAATTGCCTGAATCATGTTTTGAAAAAGCCGGAAATTAAGTGAAATTGAACTTGAAACTACAATTTCACTGTCTTTTCAAGACTTTAAAACGGTCGTAATACAATAGCTGAAGTAGTATAGCCAATTAAACTGCAGCTCACTTAATGATACTCTCAAATGAACGACTATCTCAGTAACTGGAACTTCTCATATATCAGCTAATTTTCAACTGTGAAAATTCTTTACAAGCAAATCTTTGAAAATTGACTATTGTTTTGAAAAATTTTGAATTTATTTGAACAATAACAGCAAAATGGATAATAATTATCATCATTCTTATTGACCAAATTAGGGAATTATTTAGAATTATTTAAAATTAGGGAAATATTAATTATTAGGGAATAAACCAAATGACATCCTTTATTCCGGGGGTTTCATACTCATGAACTTTTTGTACCATCGATGTTAATATTATAGGCTGAGCCTGCATTTACTACAAAACTTACTTTTGTGAATAGTATCAGACGCGTTTACGGACCCGATCCACAAACTCAGCAAACAGAAATCACATTCTTCTATTATTAACATCCCATTATTATAATCTGTGTTCATTTATTCAAGATTACGTCTTGAAGACTCTGGCTATGAAGTATAAGACATGTCAGATCAGATTCAGAAGCAGGTTAGGCTTTTCTCTTTGTGAGAAAAATCAGAATCACATTTTATAAGAGAGAAGTAATTCTCATTGATTTAATACGTTTGTAATTGGGTGACAATCAACTTGAAACTTCACAAAATCTATAAATATGAAATGCGTACGGCTTTTGTTGGTGGGGAGACCCTTACGGGTAGTTCCAGCTTGCCGATCTTGTTGGAAACATGGTAGACCTACAATTTTATGTGAGTTTCGAACTAAAATTTATTATAGTGGGTGACTGTAAAAAATTAATAGCATTCCTAACCTCATTTTCAAGTACATTTAGCAGCTATACTATACGTTTTTGAAGTAATAATAATTATAACAACGAAGTTCAAGGTTTTTGTAACAGATACCTTTATTTAAACATTCACCCTCTTTCTCTATTCTAAATTTATTCTTCACTCTAACACTGAAGTAGCAATGTGGGTCACTATAAAGCCTTCACAAATGTAGCATCTATTACTAATATATACACAGAAGTGGCGTATCCGAACAATGCAATTTACATGACAAACAACAGTGTACAGCATAACAGTGTTAGATATTGTTAGAAAGCGGTTAGATACATCATGTCGGTTATATCTTTGAATCCGAGCAGTGTTGGCTTTTCATTTATTTATTAATGATTCCATTGCCAAAATTGTGATACTCAATATGCAAGCAGAGCAACAGAAAAAGAGAACCTTCTTGTCCAAATTATATTTCTTACTGACGTAGAATCTGAATATCCAACCAACTAGTACTCTCGGACATGTACGAAACACCGTTAAAACTCAGTCATATTCATTCCTATCATGAGATCTTTGTCTCATTGCGTATTCCAACGTTCGCTCTGAGTGAATGTACCTGCTTATTAATGATGGCATACATGAAATTTTGAGTTGGATTCTGTTGCGGATGTAATAAGAAAATCCAGTTCAATCAAGTAAGTGGAGAGACTCAATGTTGATGTAATATTCTTCGTTATAAGGTGATTGCAAATGTAAAAGGTGAGACGGAAAAAGAGTGTTTGAATGCTGAGAAGATATATTTAGAATTATTGATTATGATTGATTTTGTGTCAAAATTATTATTAATCTCTAGCATTTTACCTGGTCTTGCCCGGGAATCCAGTTTGGAGATTTTCCTGGTAGATAACTTGTGGTAGTGGTCACAAAATTTTCGAAATTGGGAAGGGCGAGTAAAAAACCATACAGTAGATAACTGATAGATAATTGTCTTTATTTTCGCACTTTACAAGAAACAAAAGTGCTGTGAGCGAAGTTGAGGCATGAGTGCCCCCTCCTCAGTATATAAAAAAATGCATTACTTACGTTTGAAAAAAAAGTTCACAAATAATAAACTGTTTTTTTTTGCACTGATGATGTGAATTTTTAGTGTTTTTCATAAATAAACTAGTGAAGTTGCTAAACCTTCTCAGCATAACTTTACAGCTCTACCCACTGTCACGGTGCAAAATACACCAGCCCACTTCATTAATAAAGATCTCGAGAAAAGTAAGATAAAGATTACATCTAGAAAATTAAGTACTCACATGGGTCCTTGAATATAGAAACGTTACTTGTTGAATTTTGTGGTGAATTTTTTTTTTGTGACATCTAAACACCCCAGGAAACAATAATCCGTTGGAATTTTTTGGGGGTCGCGATTATTTCACATTAAAATTTAAGTTTTCCAGTGGTACTATTTTTCTTAGGCGCAAGAAAATATTTCCATTTGTGAAAATCCGCAGTGTCAAAAATCGTGACTTTCTTCAAGTTTGAGAATCAGCTGACTCACTAATAAAGAACTCTTATTTGAGGCACGGCTATGAGGCATGCTTTGAGGCTTGCCTTCTCTCAGTTCTAATGAATTGGAGAATTTGAGTGTTTGCTCAAGGTATTGTTGTGTGGTAATTTATGGCGTGTGTGAAGTGTGGAGTGACTTTTCTGGAGTCGATAAAAATGAATGATGAAGACATTTTAAATTTTTTAATACATCACAAAGTGATAAAAGAAAAAATTGACTGTCCGAACTGTGGAGATGATCTCTACGTGAATCGGGGCACTCTCATGTCTAGATGCCAGAAGAAGGTGGTGCTTGGCAAGAAGGCGGCTCAGCCAGAGTGGGGTCTTCTTTGAGAACACCAAATCACATTGAGAGGGATGGACCACAAGGTTGGTGAGTGTTGCTCTTTTATATATGCATGTAACAGTGACTTCATGATAGCAAAGGTTAGACGCGCGGTTAGGTATTTTGTGAAGTAGTTCAGTCACATCTAGCCTAGGTTAGGTTAGGTTAGGAATTGTTGTATTCAAAAAATTCAACAAGTAACGTTTCTATATAATTACCAAAATAATAAAGGTATGAGGTGGTTCAGTCACATCTAGCTAGGTTAGGTTAGGTTTGGTTATGCGCGCTTTGCGCGCACTGCGTTTGGGGAAGGTAGTGTTTTGGAAATGTTTTATTCACTTGGTTTATATTGTTTTAAGATTTGGAACTCCTCACACGTTTGCAAATTATGAATTTTTCAAATGAAAATATAAATTTTTATGAAAAATGTTTTTTTCGAAAATTTCAATTTTTTTGTGAAATAATCGCGACCCCCAAAAAATTTCAACGGATTATTGTTTCCTGGGGTGTGTAGATGTCACAAAAAAAATCACCACAAAATTCAACAAGTAACGTTTCTATATAATTACCCTCACATGAGATCATTTTCATATCATTTTTTATTATATTATATCAGGGCACACATATTTGTCAAATTAATCATGTTTTAGCGCCATACAATGGTTGTTATTCAGAATGAATGTTTACGTTATTCAAAAAGGTTAAATTCATCCATGCTTGGACTAGCCGCATTATCAAACAGCTGTTTTCGATTTATCTCTGCCGGTTCTTTCGTTAAAATTTAATTATTTTTCGAATTGTTCTTTTTGTATTTATTTTTAATGTTTATGTGGGAAATCTGCTTATTCAAATCCCATTAATTATTTTATTTTTTAACTTAGATATTATTTCCTCCAAATTTTGTTTTCTATTACGTAATAATGTCAAACTGTAAGCTCAAGACCGTTGTAGCCTTCCTATTGGAGGATTTCACCTAAATCTGCTAGGATTGGTGGATTAATATCACGCCACTTTTTTCTTTCCAAAACTCTGGCTTCAGAACTTGGACAAGGAGAGACCCATTTTGGCAAGCTGAGGAGGTTCGTTTGCAAAACCTCTCCTACACATTTTTTAAAAGTTTTAAAATTACCATTTTCTAGTCAATTCTAAATGTTACATATTTTATTCCTCTATCGCTTCTAAAGTATAAAGGATTCCGATTGCCAAAAAATTGTCATTACCTCACAAATGTCAAAAATTTGCGACCCAAGATGTCCGAAGAAAAAACGACTCCAACTCCGATCGAGTATCAGTGAAATAATTATCTCATCGAGTGCGCGAAAAATTGGGCCCAATCAAAAGAGTATGGTATGTGAATATTTCATTATTATAATTCAGGACATATGATAAATTTGGTATATCACTTGTACGTACTGCCGAAGCGAACTCTCGAAATTGATTCACCCTTAGGTGACAAAGACCTGCATGCTGAAGTAGCAATTTTTATTCAAATTCAATACATTGTCAAATTTCAACTTCTATTTATGAATTTTTTTTCCCATTTGTTACTTAACTTCTGATCTTTTATGCATATTTTTTATTCAAATTTTATAATAAACCACATAGTAATATCAACTAAATTTTATAATTTAAATTCCTACCCGACTCTGGTTGTAGAATATTTTAGTGATTTAATTCAGAAACCCAACAGCCGGCTTCGCCGAGTTGAGTTGGTTATTTGGTATATAATCGTATGCCCTTGATAGAGGACATGCGTGTTGACACTTCTGTTCACTTTTTAGACAGTCTATGACATGATTGTTTTCGTAGATTTTTCACCTCGCTGGCGTGGGTTGTTGGGAAGGAGTAATTAGGAAAGTGAATTATTACACATTCTACATAATGACTTTCGCTTGCGAGAGAAAGTTAGCTTGAGATATAATATTTTGTTTCACTTCATCTCTCTTTGCTGGGTCGAATCGTGTGGATGACATTTATGGGCATTCTATATTTTCTCCCACGATTCCGTCTAGCGAAGATAGATACCTGTGTAGTTGTGGATTGAGATGGTGTACCTATCATCGAGATCTTCATAAATAATTATTCACGACTGCAGCATCCGGCCATTAGCATCATCAAATTATATTCAAAGAAGGGGCACCCCCTCGAGCTATAGCTCACTAAGGGACACTTTCTCAAAATGCAGCTCACACCACCTGCATAGATTAGTGTTAAGTTCTTTAAAATAATAATGTATTACAGGAAAAGCTCAATAAACACAATAAGAAGGCTCCCATGACGCTGGGTAAGCAGCAGCTAAAATATTGATACAGAGCTAATCTGTTGCTTTGGCTGAAAAGACATCGGCGTATCATCTACAAATTATCACCATATCATGTTATCAGCTGTTCTATTAGCTTCCTGAATAATCAGCTGATGCGATTGTATTTACTTGATTCCTACTTTTTCGGCTCGAAAAAAATTCAAAATTATAGTAGCTTTTTTTGGACTATTAGACAGTTTCAGTGCTTCGTTTCCGAAGTGAACATCTAAATATATTAATATTCATGTTTTGGAAAGAATCAAGAATTGCACTTCAAAGTGAAATTTCTAGTTGAACTTGAATGTAACCTAAAATTTAGAGTTTTTAATTTAAAATTTATAAGAAAACAGTAGTGGGCTGTGTCTATTGTATCTATACTTCATTCTGTGATAAAAAGATAAATAAATGAACACATTTGAAACAGAATTACTTCAACTCATATAATTATGATAGGCTTAAGATTATTGTATGTTTTAATATGTAATAGTATTTATCATGTCTTGAGAAATGTACACAAATAGAATGGAATTGAGAAAGCCAAATACAATTGGAATGAAAAATAAAAATAAAATTGTGTAATAGTGCCCATAAGTGAAATTTCAATATTAATGTGAGAAGTCTGAAAGGAAAATAGAAAATCGTGCTTTCAGGTGCACTGAACCAAGTTTAGATGAAAAAATATTGTTTATCTTTCACACAGACTGAAGATTATCCTCAAATGATCAAAACATTATGCTACGGGTTCTAATAGCTTAAAATAAGGCTGGCAACACTAAAGTTCACACTTGCACTTTATTTACACAAATTATTCTATTTACATACACTAATTTATTGTAAGTTCAATTAATAAAGAAAAACAGATCAACATATGACAGGCTAATACTTATTTTCAGTAATTATTTACAAGAATTAATGAATAATTAATTAAAGGCTGATCAATAATAAAATAAACTAGAGTCCAATAAACTGTACAATAATGCAGAAAGAAATGATAAAAAGAGCCACTAACTTCTTACAAAACACAGTCCAATTCGTTATTTGACAGTCCCAAATAGTATCACTTAACACAACGTCTTTAAACTAGCCTATTAGTAAGCTGCACAAACAGTAAACACTTGTCTCTGCACTTGACACTGGAATCAAGCACTGTTTACTCCACTGGCACTGGATTGTCTCTCTCACGAGATCTGTAATACAATCTGTCACACAGGTTTGTAAACTAACTGTCACTCAAGCTTTTGTAAGACTCAACTCAATGGTTCATGTGAGTTCCTTTATATACGAGATACTTGTCATGATTCCAAGAACTGGAGGTCACCAGACGCTTCGAGAAGGCCACGGAACATGATCTTGATTGTTCAAGAAGAATGTAGAGTCGATGAGAAGATCAATTAAGTGAGAGAATTGCAGACTTGAAGAATAAGAGTGACAAAGACATGTGAAGATCAAGAGAATGAAGATCGGATGTTAAAGCCACGTCCGACCATGAAAACAATAGAACAATCTACGTATAACAAGTGCATAAATAACTGCTCCATTCGCTTTCGTAACAATTATTTTCCCCATCTGTTTTCAGGTGTCTAGTGAGATTTCGATGGAACGACAACATCCTCAACCAGATTCATTCCAAATAGATTTCCCCCACTCATTTCAGGTTTTGATGGAACTCTGAGTCAGCTGTGCATTTTTCCAAGTGCAGTCGAAGCATCTACAACACTGGAGGCGATCTTTATAGTTGGAAACTTTAATAAACCTATTAGTCGGACCTGGCTCGAGTCCCGGCCAATTTCGAAAAGAAGCAATCTTATTTCCGACCTTATCGTATCGCAGTCTCAAACTTATTTCGCTCTGCGCTAGGCACGGTTCTTTTCGGGACCGGTCCAAAAACTTCTGCTCAGATCCAAAATCCCCGTTTGGAGCATGATGGGGAATGGAGTGGGAGAGGTAGTCATGACCGTGGGGGGAGGGAGCATGGTCCGACTTAATTGACCTTGTCGAGTTCAAACGGCTGAAAGAAGAGAAAACATTTCCCAAGTGACATCTTCTCGAAACGAGACCGGACAATACGGCTCTCTCTATTATTTTTTGCCACATAAAAATGACCGGGCTTCAAGTATATATATAGTCTTCTTATCAAACTAGTATCCTGCTTGAAAATTGGACTCCCATCCAAGTATTGGACTCAATTATAAATATTTTGAGTATTTTTACTTCCTTAGTATATCTGCATTCTAAATATTTTGTACAAGTTGTTCTTTTTTCTAAGTATTATAACGTCATAAGTACTTCCTTTAATTTATTGCATTGGGGGATGTGAATGAAGTTCAGTGAGTAGACTCTGCTGAGTGACTGGAGTCAACTGTTCATCTGTTGAGTCGATGGGAGTCCGATTAGGGGGCGTGAGAAACAGTTATGATTGACTCAATTTTTATTCACATGAAATAAAAGTAATCCCTAGCGCAAAGTCAAAAATATGACTTACCTTACTCAACAGACTCAATGTGAATTAAGTTGAGTACCTTGAGTTAGTAGACTCTACTGAGTGACTGTAGTGAACTGTTCATCTGTTGAGTGGACGGGAGTCCGATTGGAGGTCGTGAATAACAGTTGTGATGGACTCAAATTTATTCACATCAAGTAGCAAGAATCCCAAGCGTCAAGTTAAAAATATAAGTTACTCAACAGGTTAAATGTGAATAAATTTGAGTAGCCTACGTTGAGTTAGTGGACTCTGCTGACTAGAGTTAACTGTTCATCTGTTGAGTGGACGGGAGTCCGATTGGAGGGCGTGAGGAACAGTTTAGTTGTGGTTGACTAAATTTTGTATTCACATCAAATAGCAATAATCCCAAGCACCAAGTCAAAAATTTGAGGTACTCAAAATTCTCAGCTTTAATAACACCCATTAATTGAATAGTAATTGGTTTGTGACCGAGAATGTGTAAATTAGCCATTTAATTCCAACTTTCAAAAAGAGATTAGTACGATTAAACAGATAGCTATTACAAATGGATATGAGGAAATCATTGTCAATAAAATTTTAAATAAAATAAGTAGGATACCAGCAATCAGTGCTAGCATTGCTGTAACTGATACTGGGGAAAGGTCATGGATAGCGGTACCTTACAGTTTCTGATAAATTAGGAAAAGAATTGGAGAAAGAACTTTTAATTTTAAATAAATTAAATTTAAATAAAATAAATTAAATTAAATTAAAATTAAAATTAAAATTAAAATTGAATTAATTTAAATTAAATAAATTAAACTTTTAAATAAATTAAATTAAATAAATTTTTTTAAGCGTTTTTATAATTTAATGTGTTGTTTTTGTGTATTCTCGATTTTTTGTGTATTTTTAATTTTTTGTGTTTTAAATTTTTGGTGTATTTTAGATTTATTATGGTAAAAAAACTTGAGCAATCTATCAAATTTAAGAAACTTTACAAAATTCAGTCCGAACCACAAAAGAGTTAGAACTTTTCTATAATATTAATTCCTCTTGTTCGTTTATCGTCTAAGACTGAACACACCATTAGTCCTTTCAGTTCCAATTTTTTTTTTTATTGGAATTTATCAGGATTTTGCTAATCAAGAAATGCTAATGATTCTTATATATTAATAAATACCAGAAATATTCCTTATGAAACTCGTCCAGCAGTGTCAAACACTTTCAATGGCAACTTTGCAAGACTGACAGTCTGTAAACATCAATTTAACTACCTTTGTAACATAGTTTCAAACAAAATCCCTATAAAATGTATCTATCAAAAGATTACGAAGTCTCTCAAAACAGAAATATTCACCTGGGTTAAACATAATATTTATTTCACTTTACCTAAAGCACAAAAAAATTAATTATTATATAAATATTGTCTATACTGTCTAATTATTTATTGATATATTGCTATTTTCTGGGTATTGTATTAGTGTATTTGTATTGATTATTTTATTAGTATTTATTGGTCAAATTATTATTATATCCTGTTATTGTCTATGAGAAAATGAGATCTGTTTTTATGACATGAAATGTTTCGTGTCATTGGTTAACCGAAAGCTATACATTTGTTTTTCTGGTGTTCGTATTGATTTTTTTTTTTGTATTTTGTTTTTTTGTATTGTATGTCTATGATGAACTCGCAGCTGGCGCACAAGTGTTCACTTTGCTAGCTGTGCCAAGTATAAGATATAATGTACATTTAAATATTTTCTTGTATCGTTTTGGCAAATAAATATTATTATTATTATTATTCTGAGTACTGCATTCCAATAAAAAGCTTGATAGCTAGAACAATCTTGATGGTTTTATTTGGTCAGAAATGAATAACATGAATATATGGATTTTTTCCAAATCTACAAACAATCTCGTTTTCAATAATATGGAACAATTAAAATCGTCATTATAAATATTTGTACTAGATTTCCTTTGACCCCCGAACTTATGCTTATCGTCTTAAATCAAGCATCAAACTGTGAATTCATACAAGTGTATCGTGTTAAATAACAACGTCAATAGATGAATTTGCTAACATGACTCCCGTTAATTCCCTTCATCCCGTAAATTCCAGTTTATCTTATAATGTTCTATGCTCATTTTCATCAACTACGGCAGCAAGAGATGTATGAAGCCCTATGTCCTCGTCAGTGTATAATGTAAATGTTTGAACCTACTGCTGTCAGTGAGCAGCAAAGCTTGACCTTGCTAGTTTGGAAGCTTAAGACAGACAGCAACAAGCTGATTCGTCTCTTTGGAAGCTACCCACTTGGAACCCGTGCTAGCTCCAATGATCGCTCGACTGTATAAACAAACAGATGAGATAATAGAAGCAATTGCAATCAACCAAGGGAGGACTTTTAAATTGGTGTGTGGGTTTAAAGTATTGTAGTTACAGACTAATTTAATTTAGCTTGTTATGAAGAAATATCTTAAACTGTTCAAGGTAACTGCTATGCTAGAACAGTTTTGAAAGGGTTGACCTGGTCGTAAAATAATTTTATGATACTCATGTATCAAATGAATAATTGAGTTTTGAATGAAAAATGAATGAATATTTAAAAAATGTACGAAAAATCTCTAGTTTTGAAAAACCTAGAAAGATTAAAGTGGGGCAGTCGGGGCTCTACCCCCGGGGTGCCCCAGACACAGAGGTCTTAGGACTAAAACTTGCATAAAAGGTCATATCTACACTTAAAAAATGGGGGCTCCAAATTTACTTGCCACGGGGCCATCAAAAAAATTTGTATAAAAAAAGGGTCTGAAACGGAGGGCTCGAAATTCACATCTTTAACCGGGGTCCCCCCGAGACATAGGGGGTCTGCTTTGAAGTACAAAATTGGATTGGAATTCACACGTTTGAATGATCAAAAACATATTCATGTATGAAAATTTTATCTATCATTTGAGATGGGACGATAATTATCGATCAACATAACTGATTAACAAACAGTAATAGCAATCTGCAGTAGCCTAATTTAATGTATGAATATTCTTCAGCGGGAAAATATTCATTTTATCTCAGATACTTGATATTGGGCACATTTCTTCTAGATTCTAGAGCAGAGATCCAAGTCATCAAGAAAGATAACTACTATTCACACGCTTCCTTCTAATCATGTCTAATTGCAAGATAACAAAGCGATAAACAAGTTTGATCGCCTATTATCCTGTACACTTTGCTACGCCAGTTTACTGTCCTAATCATAATATAGGTTGGCAATGGAAAAGTTGTTAATAACACCATAAAACTGAATTTATAACGGATGAACCTAGATGCACGCTGCAAACTTTAATAAAAAACAAATAGTTTGAGGATAAAGTCGTAAAATACAGACGTAAAACTGAGAAGAAAGTGCAATAAAAGTAGGAGAATCCTGCTCGTCTCTATGAGCGATAAAGACTCTCCTCACATAACCTCAAAATGGCGGCGTGCAAATATTTTTCAAAGCCATCGGATGACGCTAACGGAAATCTCTTGTTGTTGTAAGGGGAGTAGACATGATGAACTTCGAATGAAGTTCCTCTTAACTATTCAATTTAATCACTTTTGCAGTTGTAAAATCAATGGCGAAATATATAAAACCTTTTCCATCCCAACACAAGTCTCGTGATGCAAGCAGTAAAAAGTTTACACAGCATTAACGAGCTGTCAACAATCACGCAATGTCATAAAGCATTTAATAGGCAGCCAAATATGATGATCTCTTGCCGAGTTCTTGTGCTGTTATGTTAAAACAAACAGCGGCAGAGACATAATTTTGAAAATGTTGGTGCAGTAGTGGGGTAAGTACTACCGTAAGCAGAAGAAGGTCTATAAATTTTCAAAACATCTTCGTGGGTGGTTTTTCTCCTGCACCGAAGAATTCGCTTTCAAGAAGATAGTATAAAAAAGCTTTGCTTTTTGTCGTTGCTGGAGAATAAGGGATTGGAAATCGAAAGAAAGCTAAATAAGGAGGAAAATGAAGGATGAGGAGAAGTAGAGGGAGAATAAAAAAAGTAGAAGGCGAAGGAGGAGGAGATGGCAGAGAAGGTGGAGAAGAAGGGGAAGAGAATTAGGAAGAGGAGGAGGAAGAATAGAAGGAGACGGAGAAGGAAAGGAGGAATTAGAGGAGGTGGTGAAGGAGAAGGTGATGGAGAAGGAGAGGGTGAGTAGGAAGAGGAGGAGGAGAAAGAGGAGGAGCAGGAGGAAAATATATCCATGAATGAAAAATTGACTGAAATAGGGTATATTTTTTGGAAAAATTATAATCAAATTTTATTTCATTACTCTGGTGTGGTTTGTGCTAATTACAAGAGACTGACTACAAGCAAACTTTAGCTGTAGAAAGGAATCCAACAATCAACCTTCTTCAATCAAAAACTGATATTTTTGCCATGCTTTATAGCGGAGAAGTCTTTTTCAAATTTACAGTTATTAATCAAGACACACAGATCATGCACTATAAAAGTCTTGTTGGTTAGAAATATTATTAAGAAATAAGACCTGTACAGCTTGTGTTGTTCAGCCAAATAGCTTTTTTTGTGGCTTAGATAACTTCAGATAGTGTGAAACAGCAGGCTACTTCACAACTCATAAGAATGGGAAATTAACCATACTCGAAATTGATAATGTTACAAATTCTACACCTTTTCATGTAAAATTACTACTTTTTTCTTGGCTTTCTCTTATTTGCACTTCTAGGGGAACACAAGCCTTAGGCCTGTTTCACATCAAACTAAGTTACAATGTACAAGTGGGAACATTTTTTCTAAAAACGAAGTACAAGTACAAACGATAGGTATTATAGGTAGTATTGGTATTATAGGTATAGGTATTATAGGTAGAATTATAGGTAGCATTGCACAGTAGGCTATCTATGAATAGATTGATTATTGAAACTGAAACTATGAAAACTGATTTATTCACAGATATCACAATGGGGGCCACGTATGCCCCACGCATTCGAGTTTGATCTCCTGAAACTCCAGTAGAAAAATACTTCCACTTCTGTTCAGATGGACAAAACATGTTCAATATTTCTGTAATTATGTACGAGACACAATTAATTTCGAACACCATACAATCCTAATCTGCTACAGCGTCTGTTCGCTATAGAGAGATGAAAATGGCTCGTTTCTAACACACACATACGATGTTGCGCACGATGTTCATGTTGTGTCAGCTGCGCGTTTTTGTTAACGCGCAGGATGCGTATTCAATGTGATGGGTATCCATGTTAATTCGACACCATTAACTCTCTTACACACACTCAAATTCTCTCTCCCTCTCTTGCAATGGGCTTTAGCCTGGTGGCAATTGTCAATAAACAATCTATCTATCACTCTTTCTCGCTCCCTCTCACACTCTCTCTTTCGATCATTCACTATCTCTCTTTCGATGACTCTTTCTCTGTGTATCTTTCACAGACACATGCAAACACACTATCTCGCTCTCTTTAAGCGAGCATAAATCCATGGAAAGCATAGGCTCCCGCGCACATATGCGTTTATTGGCAGTAGCGAACGGAACCTAATTGAGTTTGCAACATCATCTCACCAGATTGAAATGATCTTGCCTGTACAGCGTAGAGCCGTAAACGATAGACCCATGTATTATGGAAGCGGAAGTCGTGGATAAATTGTGTGAATCACATAGATTGTCGTTCGTTCTCGTGAACTCACTATCGAGGACATTCTGGCTATTAATACCAATAGACACGAATTCGGAGTACTATCGATTGCGTCACATAAGATGACTTTTTTTTTGAATGATGAAGCCCACATAGGTCTGAGACCTGGGCGTGGATAATGAGTAGGAAGATGATGATTGATGAGTTGAAGCTAACAGTTTTAGGTTGGTTCCGAACCACCGGGAAGTGATTTCACAGCAGAGAAGAGAGTCATTTTTGCTGGCCAATTCAATCGGTCACCCTCAAAGAGAGGCCCCAGAAGAGCGTTGCTTATATGATCAGATTGAACATGTGGCAATCAGCAGTAGCAGATGATCCGAATACTTGCTATGGCTCACGGATATCACTTCACAGCTATCAGGAGAAGGAGGAAGACGAAGAGGTGGAGGAGAAGGAGAAGGAGGGAAAAAAGGAGCAGGAGTAGGAGGAGGTGATGAAGGAGGAGAAGGAGGAGGAAAAGGATAAGAAAGAGAAGATGGAGAAAAAGAAGGAGGAGGAGGAGGAGGAGGAGGAAACGAAGGAGTGAAAGGAGGCGGAGGAGGACTAAAAGAAGGAGAAGCATAAGAAGAAGGAAAATGATTAGGTGAAGGAGTCAGAGAAGAAGGATGAGAGAAAGAAGAAGGAGATAGAGCGGAAGGAGGGTTAGAAGAATAGGCATAATAAAAGAATCATTTTGAAAAATAAGTGATGCTGTACACTGTACCATCGATACCAGAAACGTTAAAATATTATCATTTTCCTCCCCAAGCAAGAAGAAAATTATACACTCAAGCCCAAATTCATTTATTCAGCAAGTGATCTGACTTTCATGTTTAACTTTGTACGTTTTTCAATTTTCTGAGATAATAGAATTTTTGATCAACTTGCTTCAATTTTCATTAACCTCCTTCGTATTCGATAACACATGTCCACAACGGACTAATCGGACTTTCCTGTTGTACTCAATCTGGCAGCTGGAGCAGAGTTTTCAAACTCAATTAACGATTCTGCCTGCCCGGTACAGACCAGTACGTAAAACTTGCAATCCTTTTCCTAAAGGATTGCGTTCATATTTCCCTGAGCAGAACATTAATTTAAATTCAGTCTACACCGAGAATGGGTGTATTCTGTAAATTGGAGGTCACAGTAGATTCCAAGAAGTTGAGTAGGTTCATAGTAGAAAAAGTGTTGGTAGAAAATCTATATTTTGCCTCTTCACTGTACTGAGAGAGTATAGCTTGGGCGATCATTTTCAGGCTTAATACAGTAGATTAACACAGTAGATTCTAAGAAGTTGAGTGTGGTCATGTAAGATGAAAAAATGATTGTCTATTCCTTGTACTGTGAGAGTATTGATTGTTCGATTTGGCAACCGTTAGCAGGCTTAAGTCCATTGGGACAGCATGGGACAGACACCTATTGGGACACGTAACGGTGACCGATTAGATTGGCCAGCAAAAAAGACACTGTTCTCTGCTGAAAATCACTTCCCGGTGGTTCGAAACCCACCTAAAACTGTAGGTCCAACTCATGAATCACCATCATCCAACTTATTACCCACGCACAGGTCTCAGACCTATGTGAGCTTCATTCTCAAAAAAAAAAAAAAAAAATGAAATTCATACTAAAAAAATACAGTACTTTAAAATGACATGTGTAAACGTCGACAGAGAGAGAAATAGGAGGAGAGAAATTATATTGGAGAGAATTAAACATAAAAAGTTGTAGAAGATGAAAAAATGGTTTGTGAGAAAGCAGTATGAGAGAGAAAAAAAACAATAATTTTCTACGTATTGCCACAGGCATGAACCGCGAGGGTGGCAATGAAGGAGATGGTTGTGTCCTTGTCTCTGAAATTTCCAAATAACATTAAAAAACTGTATTTCTTCCTTTTATGGGAGGTGGTGACCATTTTTCAAGTAAAATCCCAACCCCCCCCCCCCCCCCCAACAACCAAAAATATTTTCCTAGTTGGTTTCCCCCATGAAAATTCTGGGTTCACCTCTGTATTGATATATGTGATTATTTCAAAAGAAACAGAGAGTTTATACTTTTCAAAGAAGTACTACATTTTGTACCGACCTTTATTATTATACTTAATTATTTTTATATTATTATTATTAATATTATTATTATTATTATTATTATGATTATCATCATTATTATTATTATTATTATTATTATTATTATTATTATTATTATTATTATTATTATTATTATTATTATTATTATTATTATTGTTGTTATTATTATTTTCATTGTTATTATCAAGAAAAAAAAGTTTTATATCAAACTAATTACATCGGGCTTATGGCAACGAAGATCAACAATTTTGATTTCCCGAACTTTCTAAAATGCTCGGCTAACATAATTTCCACGCAGCTTATTAATTTATTTCTTAGCACAACAACAACAACTTTTGTCGTCAAGACTTTACCGCACGTTCAAGTTCATTAGCAAGTTCACTGGCTGTCTTCCTTTCATCTGGTTGAGCGATCAGAGCGCCGTCTGGTGGCGGGAGGTGGTACTAGGCTTAATTAAGAAGCGGGAGTTCTGAAGACGACGAACTTATAACGAGTGAGGAGGCCTTTGTTATCACCAACTATTATCGCCGACATTATCTTCTGGACACCGAGCTTCCGTCTTCAGCGTCTGCTTCTGCATATCTGCTTTCGTTTTCACCGGACGTTCAGCTCCAGCCTCCTTCATTTGCCGCCTCCAACTTTGTCCACGTATCGATAACTTAGGCGGCCAAGTTCTGCCCTAACTTCGCCCGATCCGCTGAAAGTGATCCGGCAACTCTCGCTAAGCTGACGATATTCACTAGCAAATTGAACCTATATCGTTTGAATAATGATCTGCACATGCTGCCGGCACAGGAAGGCTATTCAGCTGCCGTTAAGTTCAAAGTTCTCGGTTTGAATCTCGAGTCAAGTTCGCAGAACTTCAATCAAGTTCAAAGAACTCAGCGAGATAGCTTGTGAATGACTAATACGATCTGTGGAATACTTAATAGATACCCCATACAGGCTTACTTCGTTCAGTTTCTAAGCTAGATGCTGAAGAAATAGTTTCTAAAAGGGGGAAAGGGAGAGGAGAGGACCTCTGAACTTCTAAAGTATTAGAACTATAGGCCTATGACTAAGTATTTAACTACTTTACTATTGGTTGGCTTTAATATCGAAAAGCTGCAAACACAGGGGCGTTATTTGGAAAGATATGCCAAAAATGCGTATATATTATTATATTAAATAAAGTTTTTTTATTGGAATAACCTATTAACTTGATAACCTAGAAATTATTACATAACTGAGTCTAAATTGAAGCAATTCAGATAGATTTTTAAAACAAATCTGATGGATTTTTACAGCCCCCACCTCGCAAGGTTGAACTGAAATGGTGTTCTTGTGCAAACAGTGAAGCGACGATTCCTTTCGAAAGCCACGCTGTGACATAGCATCCAACCAATCGAAACTAGTGAACTATACATTTAATTTCAACCAGAACACTCAAGAAGAAAAAAGAGGAACAAAGAAAAAGAAGAAAAAGGCGAGGGGATAAGAAAGAAGAGACTAGAAGAAAACTAAGAGAAAAGATAAGAAAGAAATTAAAATCGTAGATAGGTTATTATAAATTCTATGAATCCAGATTCAATTGAATCGGGAAACCTTCTAGTATAACAAATAGCGACTTCCCTTTTTCACTCCCCGGTCAAGTGTTGATGAGAAGAATATTCTTTTTTTTCTTTTTTTTTTCTGTAGATTACGTCTTGGAGACTCCAGTTAAAGAGTATAAGACAAGTCAGATCAACAATATTATACACTAGGTACCATAGTACCAGGTACTTCAATTAGTTGAGGTGAGGCTTAATTTTGATGTGAAAGGAACTCTTGTACACTATAAAAAGCTTTATCAACTAAATATTTCTTCAATTGTTTTTTAAATATTTCTATATTTTCAAGACTCTTCAAAAACTGCGGTAGCTTGTTGTAGAATTTCCTACCAATATAACTAGGTACTATAATATATAATATTCTTGAATATCCTCTTCCAAGAATGGACATTTATATGTTCAAACTTCGCCGTTTCATGTAGATACATCACGATCATATTATCGTTATCAAATTGCATCTTATACTGTATACATATCGTTGATTAATTCTTTAGTTTAGATTTGTAAAATTCATAGAACAATAATTACAGTACTTTTTAACTATCATAATCTAGAATCTGAGACTGTGCATTTTGTAATCTACATGAATAAAGTAAATAATCTAATCTAATCTAATCCCCCTCACTGGGCACGACCTTTTAGCAGATTTTTTGATTAACATTATTATGAGAACATCTCTACAATTTGAAATTGCAGAACCATCATTCTTATTCTAGACAGCGAAGTTTGTGATAAGAAAAACTACGTGATAACTACTGAAAATAATAGCCTAGAAAACAACAGAATCACAGCATGCCACGTTATTGTAGACGTTTGGTATGGCGAAGAGATTCAAATGGCATGCATTCTAAGCAATATGAAGCTGGAGATTGCGATGTGTTCGGATGAAAGCGCACAGTAATGAGATTAGTATTTGATTTAAAGAGGACGCTGAAAGCGCCTAGCGACCTTACAGTAATGGAAATTGCAATGCAAATGCTGTTTCACTGTTCAGGCCAAAAGGACAAGCAGATTAACACTGAACAACGCTGAACAAGATTATACTTTTGCTCAAAGTGCGTCGTCGACTTTGTTGTTGTAGTTTTTGTTTTTGTTGTTGTTAATCTTCTCGGTTGACTCAGGTGGATGAGATTGTATAAGGTGTATCAGCTTCGAACACAGGTTGTAAGCTGGTTTGTATATTGACAACAGATCATTTCTAGGAAAATGAAGCGCAAGATTTTGATTATTTTAATGATAAATTGAATGAGACTTGAGTACAGTAGCTATAACGTACAGGTGTAACGGGTATGCAAGAGTTTGCTGCTTCAGGTTCAGGTAGTAACATAGTTTGTATTGTTACGGGTTCTATGTCTAAAATAACGCTGGAAACACTTAAATTTATCACTTGCACTTTATTTACACAAATAATCACAACACTCACTGTTCAGTAATTATTTCTTACACAAAAATAAGCAATCGGAAACGGATAAAACGTTATTGTTCAACTGATAATGAGTTTTCAATAAACTGTACAAAAATCAATCACTAAATGTCAAAAGGCCGATCTAATATTAAACAATAACAGTACAATAAACTGTCCAATAATATTCAAAAAGAAACGTCGAGAAAGAACAATAAAAACTGGTATGAAGCTCACTGGTATGAATTAAATAGGAAAAAGAATTATCTCTATAGGCACAGAGAAAGAATTATCACTATATAGGCACGATATATAGATAGAACAGTCACAACTTGTTTATCACGACGAATTTCAAACAAGACTGAACTAATTTACAAAAGTCAACCTCTATTTATATAGTTTTTCATAATTGAGATATCTCTAGATTTCTCTACCAACTTCTACCGATTTCTAAAATAAACAATCAAGGAAACTCGAACTTTCCACAATATTCGATAAGACTCCATTAATCTCTAATCAAACAACTAGAACATTCTACAATAATCCAAATAAACACCATAAAAGTGTCAAAAGCAGAGTAATTAATTGCTTAGAAGTAAACATTTACATAGCAGAAAACACCGAGAACCACTGTCCTTCTTTCTCACTATTTTCATTCTCATATTTGCTACAGTATTGACAGCAAACAATGATTTCTAGGAAAATGGAGCGCAGGATTTTGATGATGTTCAATTAAATGAAACTTAAGTATAGTACAGGGGAAAAACTATGACTCCTTATTCTAAGTATCCAGTTACATAGGAAAATTATTAGAAGTGGTCATCGAAGTAAGTGTGGCAATTTTGTAATATAACAAGAGATTCCATTTAGTGGTTCTGCACTTAAAAAGCTTTTGGTATCCAACATAAACAGTTTATGTTTTTCTGAAACTAGTTTTTCCTGAATAAGAATCTTCTTAATTGGTGGAAAATTACTAAAATAAGTGAGGATTACAGAGAAAATTCTGCCGCTCTTTGCATCATTATTACTTGATAAAAATATTGATGATGATGATGATGATAATGCTAATAATAATAGTAGATAAATATTGAAAATAAACTACCAGTGAATTCAACACCTACATGAATAAGTAAGAGTTGAATTTACTAGTGAAGTTTATTTTCAATATCTATATATATCAAGTTAAGATAAATATAAAATCAAATTCATCATGACTGTTATGCATTCGAACTGAACACTGATACTGATTAATTTAATACTGGGAATTTGAATAAATCAGGAACTGATAGGAAATTGACATCTGGTCTGACTGATTCTTTGCATTTCCTTGTTTTTTTTTAATGATTTATGTATTCTGTAAATACTTTTTTTATTTACCTTTGATTAGTTTTATGAATAATCTTGATTGATAAGTCAGAGGAAATAGGGGCAAATCCCCCCCATAAAGATTAATTTGATAAACAAGCTTCTGTACGTACAAATCAGAGTTTTCAGTTATTCAGTCGCTTGAGACATCTAAAACAGTGGTTGCTGATTTGTGGAGCAGTGACCAGCTCCAGAAGGACCAGGAAGAGGATCCTGACCTGAAATATCTTTGGGCTTGGAAACGCACTGGACAAGGAAGACCAGCCTGGCAGGAAGTGGCACCTCTTTCACCAAGTGTGAAGACATATTGGGCCCAGTGGAGCTCAATTGTCGAAGATGAGGGAGTACTAAAAAGGGAGATTGAAGATCGGATGAAGATCGGTCGAAGTCACGTCCAACCATGAAAACAATAGAATGATATAAATAGAACAAGTGCGTGACTAACTGCTTGTTTGCTTTTGTAACACTAATATTCAAAGAAATTCGTGTCATAAATAAAGTCATAAAGCAAATCATAAGTCACTTATTTGAGATCCGGAAAGAAAACGAACGCTTGTATTCAAACTAATATACTCATAATTCGTGTTTCCTGACTGAAGGGTATTTGATATGCAGTGATAGTCGTGAGCTGTAGCAGGTATCTGCTCAATCAGATTAGATGAGCAACGCTCTCCTGGGCCCTCTCTGTAAGGATGACCGACTGGATTGGCCAGCAAAAACGACTTATTGTAAAATCACTTCCCGGTGGTTTGGAAAAATTTGATTCAGTGGAAATTCTTTTGAACAACTCTTCAACACAAGTATCAAGATTATAGCCTGTGTTAAACTCAATGTTTTGGACAATATAACATAGATCCCCGATCGCCTATAGTTACGCCACTGGCTGCAGATGTTATGTTTTCCGGCAGACTCTCTGAAGATAGAAAACGTTTGAACTCTTTTGTTATTTTCGTTCTCTGCAGATGTTATTTTCTTTAGCCAGACTCTTTGAAGATTAAGAAAATCCATTTGAGCCACCTGTTCCACACCACTTATGACAGCGATTCGACTGGTAAGTTCATGTTGGCGGAACGATACTCAACTGATGGCACTGTTAGCTCGCGTTTCCTCAATAATGATAGTATCAGACTCCTCTATAGAATAGGCAAGGATGGCACAGATTACAGGCTACAAATTCCATAAACACCGACGCCTCTTCCGTCACGTACGAGCTTTGGTGTGAGCGTGCCCCTCCACCCGGAACGGTCAACAAACTGCCAATAATTGCACCCCGGCATTAAATCGGGCCGCTCACACAATAGGCCTAGTCACACAAGCGGCCATTATGGATGATGATCGCACTATGTAGCTAAACCGGCACCAAACTGTTTACATCTGGTTCGCCTGTTTCAAGGCATGTATTCACCATTAGCACAGCATTATAGGTTGTGGCTGTCGTTCCAATTTGTAAACAATAACAACTAGAACTGATACAATGGGCTGATTCAAATAAATAAAGTAGAAAAAACTGTTATTTAGCAGAACATTATAGGTTATGGCTATCGTTCCAATTTGCAAACAATAACAACTAGAACTGATACAAGAGAGCTATTCAAATAGATGAAATAGAAAAAAATACTGTTATTTACTATTAGCAGAATATTATAGGTTATGACTGTAGTTCCAATTTGTAAACAATAAAAATGGGAGCTGACACAAGAGGCAGAGGCTATTTATATAGTTATGGAATAGTAAAAAATATTGTTTTTCGAATTTGAATCAGGATTGCATAAACTATTTAGTTCACTTTCCAATTGGTAATTGGTTAGAGCGCTCTCTGTCACTGTAATAGTCTTTGGAATTTTTGCATTAGCATCCACCTTATTATCAGGCAGCATGGAGAAAACGAAACTCGATCAAATAATTACTATCATCAATCTACCGTTTTAATCTCAAGTTAGTGGAAAATTGTCATTTGAAACTGTAGTTTAGTTTTGACGCTGAATTCAATTAAAACAAAAATCCTTGTGGGGAATTTTGTTATTACATTTTTCGTTTTGCCAAGATGGTAATATGAATGAAATTAATTCATTTATTAAATAAATACCCTAATAATAATGAGGAAATACCATTATCAATAATAGTGATAGCCGTATCAAAAAGAGATAAGCTGCGTTCTCCTGGGCACTCTTTGTAAGGGTGACCGATTAGATTGGCCAGCAAAAAAGAAACTGTTCTCTGCTGTAAAATCACTTCCCGGTGGTTCGGAACCCACATAAAACTAGGTCCAGCTCATCAATCACCATCATCCAACTCATTACCCACGCACAGGTCTCAGACCTATGTGGGATTCACCCCCCAAGAAAAATAATATATCTGTACTAGCTCTACTACCCATTACAGGTCACTTACATGACGAAATACTTGATGAAAAATCTAATATCAAAACTGAGGCTGTTAATCTTTTCAAATTAGGATTTTATTCAGAAATACTGAAAGGATACATTTCGCTTCTAAAGAGCAGCTTCGTCAGCCTCACTTCGTCGTTTTGGAAGCGAAATGCATCCCTTCAGTATAAGTGAGTAAAATCATAATTCAAATAGAAATACAGTGTCAGTTTGATATTAGTTCGAAAATTGAATCTTACCATTCTTTTCTTATTAACCGGTTAAAAATAAAAGTGGGTCAATTACTTCATGTAATTAGAATGATCATTAAATGCACATTCCAAAATGGCGTGTTCGTGATATTCACTAGTGTTTTCAAGGTGGAACCTATTATCAATGAATTTTGAACAAGGTCAATAATTAGAGATGCAGACAACACAACAATGCAAATCTCACGAGAGCTCTGTTCCACATAACTATTTGGTGTCACGAAGAGTCATACCATTTTATTGTCATTGATCTGTAGGGAATATAGAGTGTGTAAAATTCACCTGCATTGTCAAATATCTGTAGAGTGAAATAAAATCATCAAATTTTAAACTGCATCGAATAATTCCGGTTTGGTATTTTTTTTTGTAGATTACGTCTTGGACGTTTACTCCAGTTTAAGACAATAAGGTTTTTGATCTTGAAGATTTTGGCTCATATCACTCTGTTATACTTATGAATTAGCTTTATACACATGTAAACAGGGTACAGTAAGGAGACCAAGTCTCTTGAACAACGGCCTACATGAATCTAATCTATTTACTCTTTCCATACACCTTAACAGCTTTCTTTTGGATCTTTTAAACACCCTATCAAGGTTTTGTCTTGGTGTATCGTATTCTACCTATTGATGATACCGTATCATCGTTTTCTAGAAATCAATTACTACGATAATTTTATACTTGATAATAATAAATTTGTTCGTTTTATTTCATTTTCATTTTATTTGTTTCCGGTTATACTTGATGGAAATAAGTGCCTGAAGGAGTTGATAATATGTTTAAAAAAATTTAGAAAGTGTTAGGATTAAAAATAAATCATAATTTATCAATAATAACTGCTAAGTCATCAAATAAATTGATGTCGGCCTTATACTGACTCATGATTGTCACTATTGAGTCATAGTAACTTTATAGTAATTTGAATGCATAGTAAGAATGAGTTGATTGATGATTGAATCAATGAAATTAGTGAGTTAATGCAGATTATTACCAATGAATTTAATTAAAGAATTATTCAAAACATTCAATTGACTAGAAATGAAAAGTTTATGACTCATAATCTATTGCTGCACTCTATTCGATAGTTTACTGAGAAAAATATTATTGTTATTATTCAATACTGTAAAGGCCTATTAGAATAAAAGAAATTTTAGAATGGAAATTGATTTCGTCATATTCAATTGATTCAGTTATTATTAGCATTCATTATTCATTATATGAGCGTGATTTGATAAGAGTTATATATCTATTTATAGCTTCGAAGCTATCAAAGTTATCTAAAATTTATCAGTATTATCAAGGAGTGGTTTTTCTAGCTGAACTTTGATTCGCTCTAGGGGCAAATCCAGGGGAGGATAAAGGGGATCTATCACCCTCCCCCTGAAATTATCAACTGACACCAGAGAAAAGATTATTTGTGGGTTTATGTGGGTGAGTACCTTTTTTCAGGTGATACTACACCCTCCGAAATATTTATTCTGGATCACAATAATTAAGATGCGCAAGACCAATTGGGGGAGTGATAGCCGTTAGCCGTAGCAGGCATCTATCTAATCAGATTAGGTAAGCAACGCTCTGCAGGGCCCTCTTATGGATTGGATTGGCCAGCTAAAGATACTCTGTTTTCTGCTGTAAAATCACTTCCCGGTGGTTCGGAACTCATCTAAAGCTGCAGCTTTATAATAGTGATTGATGAGTTGGACCTACATGTAGGTCCAACTCATCAATCACCATTATACAACTCATTACCAACGCATAGGTCTCAAACCCATGTGGGCTTCATCTTTAAATACTAATTCAATTCAAATCATTCGAATATCAAGCACAAATAAAAATCATGGTACAATTACTGCTAAAAAAGCACTAATTGGGTCGGAATTGGGGGATATACATCCCCCCTAAATTCTCATCCGACTGTTAAAAAGCTCTATTTTTGTCTTTCAAGGGGATGAAAACATTTTTTAGGTGATATCTCTTCTCCGAATTTTTTTCTCAGTTGTTAACCCCTCCCCGAAACAATTCTGAATTTGCTGTTCTCGATACTTGTGTCTTTCAAATTGAAATGATAATAATTATTATTATTCATAGATCAATCTAATATTTATAACTTGAATTAATTTTACTAATTTATTCGTTGGTAAGTTATAAATATTATATCAATAGTCCAATGTATTCCAAAGTAATTGGATTAATCCAGAGAAAAATTGTTTGATATTTTCAGGCTATAATTGTCTAATGTATAATGTAGGCTACATAATCTGATGTGATGTGATCTGTCTTGGACTTGAGACTTTAAGATTGAGTTTATATGTTGTTGAACTTATGTTGTCTGTAAAAGAACAGTGCTAAAGAAAATATTGGCTTGAGCAATGCTAAAATGCGTAAGAGTTAAAGGCATGTAACTCCAATGTAGAAATACTAATTATTGAATTCTAATCAATTATTCTAGGGATCTAAATACACAATAATATTTTAAAAAGTGTTTCATGACTAAAAAAATGTTGAAAAATTCTACTCACATGTAGACAGTGTAACAGTAAGGTAGAGAGATTAAACAGACGACAGGAGTTTGAGTTTGACAACTGCACAGCAGCACTGGTGAAATTAATGTTGTCCAGTTGTGCGTCGAACAAGCACTGGCACTGAATGAATGATGAGATTTAAAATGGCGACACAATACACACGTACAAACCGTACCTCGAGTTCGGTTGTTCGGGTCAGACTGTTTTGCTGTGCTCAATGCTCGTTTGAAAGCTGACTGCCCAACTAACAACCACTGTGACGTCACAGCATCGCCTTGTGCAGACCAGCACACGCAGTGAAGGTCACTAGCTTCCCATCCTAGTAGTGGCCTATGTAGGTAATGAAATAAGCAAGTAGTGGGATGCTTAATTGCAGCAACTAATTTGTTGTTCGCCGGTGGCCTTAGAACATCTTTTTGTGGGATCGCCGCTCAGAAAATAAAAGTACCGCCGATGGAAACAGGAATGATTAAAATGGATGCATATGTATGTGGCTTAAGTGGCTTAACTATTAGGAGAGGATGAGGGGGATAGATCGCCCCCCAGAGACCCAGAAACAAAAGAAATTTTGAAATTTTAACAAGTGCTGAGACACAATAAGAATAGAGCTTCAGAATTTGTTTCGGTGGGTTTGCCATAGGTACAACTCTATTAGCTCAGTGAGAAAAGTAATCGCACCTACCTCACTCCTAGTTTGCATAGTATGCTCTTTGGATCAGACTGAACAGTGACGGATCCACGGGGAGGGAAAGGGGAAATCCCCCCCCCAACGCAAAAGCAGAAGGAAAAGAAAAAGAAGAAGGAGAAAAACAAGAAGAAGGAAAGAAAGGGAAGAAGGAAAATAAGAAGAAACGAGGAAGGAATGGAAATGACAGAAAACAATGTTGAGAAGTGGCAAAGAGACAACAAGAAGTAAAAGGATAGAAATGAAAATAAAAAATAAGGAAAAGTGGGAAGAAGAGGAAAAAATTAGGAAAAAAATTAAAAATAGAAGAAAATGAAGGAGAGTTTTCAAAGTTGTTGACAAGCGATGAAAATGAGACAGCAATGCCTAACCAACAATTACTTTTCTATTGCAAATATTGTGTACTTCAGTACCGTACTTGGTCTTAAATGCTAGTACTGAAAGGTTTTTGTGGATTCTGCAGCTTATCTATACATGGCTGAGGACTGCTATGGCAAAAAAGCAGACCTGTTTTGTAAGCACTACTTTACATTCACTGTGGTATCACCCTAGAGCCTAGACCCTGAATCCTCAAAAATTTGTTAAAAGATTTTGGCTGATTACAGAATAATTTTTCAATTGCAAATACTGTGTATGATCTTTTTGTAAATTTCATTTTTCCTCAAAAGTTTGTATGGGGGGGGGATCAGGGGGGTTCCCCCCCCACGAGACAAATTTTTTTTGGAATTTTAGCAGGCCTTAAACAATTTTTTACAAGAGTCAAAGATGTCTGAAATCGCTCAAAATGTGGTTTAAAGGAATTTTATTTTTTAACACGTTTTCAGGGAGACCCCCACCCCAATTTTTTTTGAAAGCCTACAGAACTGTACGGTACCCAGGCCCGTGCTGGACCCCCTGTTAGGGCGGTGGACGACCATGGCCAGAGGGCGCCAGCACAATGCAGTGGGAGGACTAACTACTTTGGGGGGGGGGGGGGGTGTTCTGGAATATAATAATCATAGTGTTAATTGCACATGAGGAAAGTAACAAAAACAAATATGTTCACAAATGTAATGTTCTTTGATTGAATTTACAAACAAACCTGAAGTAGTCTTTTTAAATTCCTGGATTTCTTGTTCCATGACGAACTGCGTTGTTAATATTAACTTGTTATGTGAATTTAACGACTTGCAGTCAAATATTCATTAAGAATAAGTAAGATTTACTTACTCTGTAGGCTGAGCGCTTTCAAAAACGCCTCTGAAAACGGATCTCAAAGATTCGAAAGCGCTCGGCCTACAGAGTAAGTAAATTTTACTTATTCTCAATGAATATTTGACTGCAAGTCGTTAAATTCACATAACACGTTAATAGTCTTTTTAATTCGGAGCTGGAGTTGGACAATACAATCAATAACGGTGTCCAGTGGCGCACGCAGGGGGGCTTGGGGTGTTTAAGCCCCCCCCCCCCCCCAAGAACCCGAGGTCCTTAAAAAAATTGTTAATAATTTTCAAGAAAGTTCAATGTAGGTAGTATGTGCTCCAGGCTGATTAGTGTTGTTGCATTTTATGTGTTCACACTTTTAAAGTAGAATAAAGTTCATAACTAGTGGCTTGACATGGGGGGCTTTGGGGCTCAAGGCCCCTGAAATCCTTATCAAAAGGTTGATAATTTTCTAGCGAATTAACTGTGTAATATGGATTCCAGGCTGTACATTTTACACTTGTTTAAATATGATAGCGGCTATAACAATACCGTTACATTATTGAGAGGTATATTATGAGTACCATAGGTGGAAATAGAGCTTGTAGCATGGCAGAATTGAATTAGACTAAGTGGCTCGGTTTAGATAACAAAAATAATTCGCTTCACTCATTTATCGATCTGACAATCATGTAATGTAATACAAGATAATTATCTAGCCTCTAGATCCTCCTGAATCTGTAATAAATTTAACGTTACAGTAATAATGTAATGTTTTGGAGGTTGAAGCACAGATAGTTCTGAGACCAGTGCATGGGGGTAATGAGTTGGATGATGATGATGATGAGTTGGACCTACAGTTTTAGGTGAATTCCAAATCATCGGTAAGTGATTTTATAGAAGAGAACAGATTCTTTCTTGGTGGCTGATCCAATCGGTCACCCTTACAAAGAGGGCCCAGGAATTTGTAGCTCATCTTATCTGACAGAACAGATACCAGCCACAGCTCGCGGCTATCACTTTCCTAAAGAAGGTATACAGGTGTTTGCGAAAAAATTCCGAAAGGAATCTGCCAGATAACAAAAACTTATTCTTTCGAAAACGCTTCATTACAGAAATACAGATAGTAGAAGAATGAAGCTATCTTTCTCAGTAATAAATCAATAAATTAGTACTCATTCAGAAACGTTAGGCTTCTAGAGCTCTCATTTAGGTGAATTCAATACATTAATTCATTGTGAAATGAGCTGAAAAATGATATGAAACATTAACTACCATGATTATTGAGTTATTCTATGAAATACTCAAATTAGTCAAACGAAGGCTAAGCTTTGGGATCGATCGTTCTTAACAGGGCTTAATTTCTAAATTGCTGAGAAGTACCAGAGCTGTGGCTTACCAGGGGGTACTCCTCCGGGAAATTGTTGAAAATTTAACTTGAATTGGTGTATTTTAAACGCATTTGAACATGGTTAGTAATGCACATATAATATTACATAAAGTTACAAAATAATAACATTCAGGGTTTTAAAAATAAGGTCTATTAAACGATTTTGACGAAAACTTGAAAACCATAACTACAAAAGTTAAATACTTAGTCAGTCTAAATTTAAAAAAAACAATCATTTCCAGCTAGTTCAGATTTGGTTTAAAATAAATGATTCTATTATCAATTAAGATAGCCGGAGCTCCGCTGCAGTGTGCTCCGGCTGAAATTAAGCCCTGGTTCTCAACAATTAGGTACATTCACATTCAATTAAAAAAAAAAAAAAATGATTTCATAAGTTTTGAAAGAGAATTTGAAAAAGATCTGGTTCATTGCCAATTAAATTATAGTTTACCCATTAAGACGACAATAAGAAAACGTGTTTTTATGATCATTTTGTGATTTTTTGTAAAATATCCCACCAATTTAAAGATTAGGTAATCTCGATTTGCATTCAGACTGGCATTTTTCGTTCACTTTATTACCCACGCAAAAGTCTCTGAATGGTGTGGGCATCATTAAAATGTATAATAATAGATCTTGTAGCACATTTAGTCAATATTATATTAATTCAATTTAATTCACACCACCTATATGAAGGCCTTGGAGTTTTCTGAATTTATGATGGAATAGCTGCAATCTTTCACCCTCCGTATTTCTGTAACAAAGCGTTTCCGGACCTTCATTAATTTGATTTTTTTATCTTCATGAGAAGATGATGCTTATGCAGTCTGGCAGAATCATTTTGAACTCTTGAAACACTCTGTACAAATAAGACACATTTTGTTTTCCCATAGCTAATACACATTAAAAAATCAAGTAATGAACCCCCTCAAGAAACTTTATCAGGCCACAATCTTGTAAAAAAAAGCTCAGAAAAATCGCAATTTTACCAACCCCTCCCCCTCCCAAAATAATTTTACCTGGTAGGACGGGTAAGCCCCCCACCAAACCATAAGTCTGGGTGCGCCCCGCATGGTGTCTGGATCTATGGAGTTCAAATAATATCAGTTTCTGAGTGCATTTTAATAGTAAAGATTCTAAATTTTCGTTTGTCGAAGACGATCTCAATCTGGTTATAATTCTATTACCTTCAATGCTTTTGAAGGAAAAGATTCTTGGGATTTGAATAATTTTGGGTCTAAATAGGCCAGATCCTAGCCGAGGGCGCCCCGTGCGGGTACTGGAAGAATCAAGTCCATTCAGTAGTAGCCTACACCCTACAGTCGCAACACAACCCGGCCGCTCAGCTATATCGACGATAAGACTCATCATAAAACGTGTCAATTTCAGAACAGGAGGGCGCCAAAATTTTTCTGGCTGGAGGGCGCCCCGGGATACGTCCCGGTGTCCCGGCGGGCCAGCACGGGCCTGACGGTACCCCATTCTGGAGCAGTGAGAAATCAAATATAGAAAAATGGAAGTTTCAAGTGAGATTTGGATCTCCCATTGACAATAACACAAGAACTAGATAACACTTACTTTGGCACATAACGTGGGTTGAAGTGTTAAATTAGAAGAATTAATGCCTAGAATCAATTGAAATGTGGTTAATTTTTTTCAAACTTTTTTCGGGGAGTACCCCAAGCCACGTTTTCAAATAAATAGCCATGTATATTGCTTCAATTAATCGATAGAGGTCTACTACTCCAAATTAAAAATTACTATTGTAATTATTGTACCAAGAGTGTGAAATCTAGTTAGCTCCCAGGACTCATATTATCTATTAATGAAATATGATCTTCTAATGCAATTGATAGCTGCTGTCTTGACCAATAACATTTTTTTCTAGTTAAGTTTATTATGAACATTTTAATGTGATATTCCCACTCAATGTTCAATTTCTAGTCTCCAACCTTTTGTTCTATGAATGATAGTAATATGGGTAATTAATATCTTCTTTTTAAATTATGTTGTTTCTACTAATACATTTTCGCATCCAAAAATACATAGATTTTTCACTGATCAAACTCTATTTCTTTACTAGTAATAAATAAATATAGTATAATAATAATTATTATATATTTAATATTTATTAAATTATTTAATATAATTTGGCCACATTTGAAAAAAAACAGGCAAAATCCACCCCATTTTTTATTCTTTCTTTGTGCATCGATTTAAAAAAAAAATGCATCGATTTTTGAAAAAATGCATCGATTTAAAAAAAATACATCGATTTAAAAAAATTCATCAATTTTTGATAAAAAAAATGAATTGATTTTTGAAAAATAAATTTTTGAAAAAATTAATTAAAATGATAACCAAAATTACATAATTAACTTAAAAAATTAATAAGTTACACATTTTTTTCCAATAAAATAAGTGGATAAAGTTCATGAAGGAACAACCGGAAGAAAATACAATAAATAATGGTAAATTATTTCCTGTTTTCCTTTATTTATCTAGCCTTTGTGTTTTCATCAGTCATCACACAAGACTATTGTACTAGTTGAATTGGACACAATCGATCGGCACTTCAATTGAATGTATTGAGAATTCAACTAGGTCACAAGCACTGGCTTGCGAGCGCTGGAACAAAATAAAGAGCCTCACCATGAAAAAAGGAATCACTTTGCTATGAATAGAGTCTGGTTTTTATAGAAATTGATATCACTTCACAAAAATGTCCTTGACCCATCATGCATGTGATAGTTTGGTTCACATATCAGAAACTTCGAACGAGTGACTTTCTTACAGTTTTATTTCAAAGGCTGAAACTCTTTGTATAGTAATAACGGGTAATTAAAACATGACGCTACTCTGAGATCATATGGAGGAAGTCATGCATGGGGTGAATATTCTGTGAATATTCTCCCCACCACGAAAAGCCATACGAATTTACTTTACTTTCTGTGCCTCAATTGATATCTAAGCAAAATTTAATTCAATGTCAACTATCTGATTCAATTTGAATGTTCTAGTCGAGCGTTAGTTCAGTCACAGCGGTCTTTTCATTAAATTATTGGATCTATTTTTTTCAAGATGATTCTATTCTTGAGATCCTTGGAACTTATCTTTCCTGATGTTCTTCAGTAGAGTTCTTTGCAATTTGCATTGCGAATTTAAAAAAAAATTCTTAAGCAAAGTAATTCATTGAATCGAAACTCAAACACAGTTCATAATAGATTATTCAAGTAGAGTAAGAAAGAAAAATTGAAGGAAATTGCTACAAATGTCTTGAAATTGGCAAAAATCTATTTTGAAGTTGAAGGACATCAAATTCAACATCCGAATTCCTAACATTAGTACAAGATTGAATTTCAATCATGTGCATGTTGAGTATGACATATATTAAACTTTGCAGGCTGCTTCATTTTCGAAACATTTTGTACGTGTATTACATATAATATTATGTAATAGAGGAGGTATTCAATGGATGATAAATCATTGAAGAAGATCCAGATTATTAAATATGATTGTTACAAAAATATCCACATAACGTATTATTACCAAACTTCGTTACTGAAAGCGATTACTCAAAGCGATTGCTGAACGCTCCTGGATTGCATTCTTAAAATTTTCTACAAATCCAGAAAACTCTCTGAATCAGTGGCGTAGCGAGGTCTTGTGGCACCCGCGGGGGTATTTCAACTAGACACTCCCCCCCCCCCCCAAACAATTGCACACAGTTAAAAAACGACACCTTATTCATAGCTGATTCTTATTTTGTATCAACCATGGAAGAAATATAAATTTTTTCATGTAGATATTCAAAAGTTTTGAATTTTAGGTCTTTTGAAAGCAATTTTAAGCTATTTTGGTGATGTTTGTCTTGATATTGGGCTCATCAGAATGTGGGCAAGCTAATTGAAAATATTGAAATAGCTTGCTTGAACAGCATGTGATTCAGTTGAGAATTCCATTAGATCATTAGCTAGTTCACTTTGGGAATAGTTCTTAGGACTCTATTATTGGAATTTAGAGAAAAAATTTGAATTGAGAATTAGCTTGGAGGAGCCCTTTAACACTTCAAATGAAACAAATAACTCTTCTATATGTGGTAGGAAATAAAAAATAGAAAATAATCCTCTCAAGCGCTTTTAAACACAAACTCATTCATCTTACACCATATTTTGCAGAAAAATTCAATTGATTTTTTGCGTTTGAGAATCGAGTGACTCAATTTGAGTCATAAAAAATGTTTGGGTCCAACCTCTGGGAGCACCTCATTTTCTTGACTATAGACTCACCGTAAACGGTATAGTCCAATTAGTAAAAAGCACCTACAAGACCTACCACTGGAATTTATTGTAAAAAATTAGTTACTTAATAATTTACATTACTTTATGACTAGCTTCTCACGAATCAAACTAATAATTTTTATAACATTCCCTACTGAACTCTATCATCTACCTCCACAGTAGGCCGATAACTCAGAATAAATTAAGGTGTATTCTTAAAATACACAAAATTAACTGTTGCTCATGTGAAGAGCTTATTATTCAAAATTAATTGTAGAATTTTACAAAATATATGACTCTCTTGTTTGAATAGAGTTGAGGGGGTGCGGAAAAAAATGAAAATAACCACACTAAAATTGTACTTTGAGCGTTTCTATACATAAATCCTCCCAAATTATTTAAGCCCATACATATCCCTGTATTAGCCGACCCAAAAAAGTTTTAGCTCTCACCCAAAAAACCATATATCATTTATCTAAACGCTGTATTTCAATATTTCAACCCACATTATGAATCAAATTCTATTAAGTGCTTGAGTCATCGCTAATGGAGGTTGTCCGTACCCGAGGACGCTCCTTAGCTATTCTCCTGACACCTGCATCAACAAATCCACTAATTCTCTAAGGGTGAATGGCAGTGGCAAGTTTAGGAGAACAGAACAGATTTCTTCAAATAATGAAAATAAATTTAGCTGATAAGTAAGCTCTGTGACACACATTTCGACACTCACTGTTCCTGCACCATCAACCGTATGACTAAATTTCTCTCAACTCAATAACACGCAACTCAGTCGCCTGTCATGTCACCCCTAACCAGAATAACTTTTTCTCAAAAATGATCTATTGAAAAACATTTAATACCAGTACTTTAAAAGCCTGATTGGATTTGTTTTTTGTCACCCCCCTTGGGCTGTCACCCGGGGCGGTCCGCCCCTTCCGCCCCCCCGTTGCTACGCCACTGCTCTGGATTTCTATTTTAGATAGGCTGTTTATTTAGAACGAAATGTAGTCAACTATTTAAAATTGTTAGAAAAACAGCCTATATTGGCAATCGCACATTCTTTAATTTTTATTGTAGAACTATTTCCGAAGGTTTTTAATACTTTTGTAATGGCTGTCTCAATAATACATAATATTACAGTAAGCGCCATATAGCTGTGCCCGCGTGTCCTTGAAATACCTTGTTGATGAAGTAAGGTTCGCGGGGTGATATCAATGCCTTTCTACGTACGTCTGCTGTCTGCTGCTGAACATTGAACGCTACTGTCAGTGCACTTGACACTGCGTTCAGATTGCTTGCATTCGGGCTGTGATTCGGGTTTACTTTTCGGTCAAGTGTTTCTCCTCTTCGTTGTTATTCAAGTTGAATAAAGTGGAATTCGTAAAAAAATGTATATTGCAACCTTGGAGTCCAACTTCATTCACTGAATTGAACAAACTAGATCAGTCAGTCTGCTGCAAAGGCGAAGACAAGTTGCTTTGTTGTATTGTTGCCTAAAGGGAGCATAGATACGCGTATTTAGAATCTTTGCAAAATCTCACCAAATAGGTCTAGTCAGATGATTCTTTCACAGAAAATAAATTCAATTTATTCTCTACATTTCATACACTGAATGTATATGAAAATTATTGAAGACAAAAAAGTTTCTCGATGCATAACTTTTCAATGTCATGAAAATTTCGATTTGTAAATTTTCTGTATTAATTGTCTTGTGCTCGGAAAATCTTTGATTGAAATGGGATTTAATCGATGGTTATGGCGTTCTTGAACTGTTTTTATTATATTACCAAAGTTTCATCGATTTCTAATGAATGATCCGACAGCAGCTATGTTGGGAATGAAATGTGAACACATTTTTTGAATGAAGTCTGGTTTTTATTAAATTCCAAATATCTTTGTAATGAGTAGGTTCTCATTGAAAGTGCAAAGGACAAAAATGATGCACATCGGTTAGTTTAATAGAAAGAACTTAGTTCCAAAACAATATTCGAACATTTTGGAAAATGGTCAAATGTTTTCAGCGCGGGTAGTGTCGTACTCTCCTGGCCCTTTGCCGGCGGGCACAGCTATGTGGCGACTACTGTACCATGTGGATTGATTTCGGTAGCAAATTTATTGCATAGTTAGAGTGAAGTTGCTTGGAACTTATTATCAGTTCATTATAACTGATTATTACCAGTTATAATATGAAAAGGAGTTCATTGACCGAACGAAGAAAGGTCTCTGTTTCTAGTCGACCGTTTTACATTTGTCTGTCTGTCTGTAATAACGCATTTACGCTTTATACTCATTTGTACAACGCATTTACAGCTAAACGCGTGAACCAAATACCATGAAATTTTGCATGGATCTTCCTTCAAGAATCTCCAGCGATCTCTGTGTAAAGAATTTCAAAATTTGCATGCATTAGAAGGATATTTTAAAAGAAATAAAGGAAAGGCGATCAGTCCTTCTTCTATAGAAAATACATGATTTTTTAAATTAGCTTTTCCATCATATATTTTTTTTTAGGATGAAGCCCACATAGGTCTGAGACCTGTGCGTGGGTAATGAGTTGGATGATGGTGATTTATGAGTTGGACCTACAGTTGTAGGTGGGTTCCGAACCAATATGCTATTGGAATCAGGAGCCAGCTTCGGCACCACCTCTTACACATTTCTAGGTAGGATACATTATACAGTATAGGCCAATAGACTGTGAGTAGAATTTTATTGATTGCGAATTATTGATTTTACCCAGTCCTACCCAGGAATCCAGTTTGGAGTTTTTCATTTCTGTTAGCCTAGATAACTTATGGTAGCGGTCACAAAATTACAATTGGGAAAGGTGAGTGAAATATCATACAGTGTTCATAACACTTGTTTTAAAAGAGAAGTTTACAAATAAACTGTTTTTTGCACTAATAATGTGAATTTTTAGTGTGTTTTTTGTAAGTAAATTACCTTCATAAGCAACTTTGCAGCTCTACCCACCTGCATAGTTTTGTGTTCAGTTCAATGCATTACAGGAGACGCTCAATACACACAATAAGTAAGCTCGCATGACGCTGAGTGATTAGCAGCTGTAATATTGATACAGTGTGTTAACTTGTTGCTTTGGCTTAAGAGACATCTGTTTAGTTCTTTAGATTATTGTATTACAGAAAAAGCTGAACAATAAGTAAGCGCGAGACATATCAACGTATCATCTATTTTATCACCGTAGTGGCGTATCACGTTATCAGCTGTTCTACGAGCTTCCTGCTTCTAAACACATTCTGAAACTGTAATAGTGCTCATTATTTAAATTTGAACATTAATTTTAAAAAGTCTGGAAGGAAAATAAAAAATCGGGCTTCGAGGCGCTCTGAATCAAGTTTAGAGAAGGCTTTGTGTCATATTTCATGTTCCAAATCGTTGCTGTTTTTGTGAAATCCATCACATCAAACACACCAAAACACCATACAAAAACACCATCACACATACACCTACTCTCTTCTGATTGATAGATGATTGAAGTTTCACCCATGTCATAAAAAGCAACAATGTTTTAATAAATAGAAAGATAATGAACTCCATTTGTAGCTCTTTTTTTTAAATTTTCATTCTAAAACATGTTTGTTTTTAAATTTTTTTCCAACTTCTAGCAAAAAAAGGGAAAAACATCAAAAACAGCCTAGAGGATGTTTTTATAACGTTTACAGCCCTACTATTATACATCGACGTGAGTTTCGGTATATTTGTTGGTGGGTATACGGTACACATTTCTTGAAATCGCTTTGGCGTGATGAAAAAGAGCTGAACGTGCCTTGGAAAAGTGGCGGCCTTCGTCGCGACGCCACTGGCAGCGTTGTAAATTTTTAAAAGAGTTGCCAGCCAAAGTGGAGAGGGAGCAATTAGTGACTCTGTGTATGCTGTAATGAATAATGAATTATTAAAAACGGCCAGTTCCATCCTAAAAGCAACAAGCCTTCACAAGCCAGCTGCGTTCAACCATGCCTTCCATTGCCAACCATAGCTGAAACCATTGTCCAAACCAATTGATAAATATTTGCTCACACAAACAACTCTCCCATGTCTGTGATTGCAACCCATTAATAATTCGTTATTGATCTGTATTTGAAAGGGAAACGTTTGAAAATTTCACATGGTTCTCCACAGTAGTTTACTTTTTAACTTATTCTATAACTAGCTTATTCAAAAACTTCTGTTCACGGCTAAGTTAGATTCAGATGGCTTTATTTGCGCAGATTCATAATATATATTATCAATGTTTATTAATTGCAAATTCCTATCTATTAATTGCGAAGTGCTACTAATTTATATTACTGAAATTTGAAATTCTGATAAATTATAAGAATAAGACAAAGGTTATATTGTGGAAGATATCCATAATAAATAATAAGACATGAAGTTGTCACAGCTACATTTATTAAAAATACTGAGAAACTAGTTTCGGTTGTTACACCATTATCAATCTCAAAAAAACTAAAACTGAAGTAGAGTGTAGCTTAATATATACAAAACACAGATTGATACTATTGGCTGAAGGTGAGAGTGCCTCTCATAGGCTGACCTTCATTGAAGGTCCGTGATTGGCTGAATGCCCTAACAAGTCACGCCCTCTGGTGGGAGGAGCATCAAGCAATAATCAGTATCAAAATCAGGAACCAAAAAGTAACAAACAAGAACAATATACAAGTAGGCTAGAATTGTACAATTTGAAAAATAAAATAAAAAATGAAGCTAAATGAAATGGGGTCAAGGTCAATCAACAAAAGCAAAAAAATACCGTTATTTTGATGGCCAGAATTATGATGAAACCAAGTAAGTTGTACTGAATTGTTTGAAATAAATTTTACCTTTTAAACTAGTATTGGAATCGTTTTTTACATCCTAGTTATCTCCAAACCTTCTAAAATGCTCACTTGTCTGATGCCTTTGTCAATCAAATACAAAAATTAATCTTCTTCAACCTTCAACTTGTGTTCATTAGTAATGAGATGTTCTGCAGAATTTGAGTCTCCTTTCTTGGGTTTTCTGATCTCTAATATGTTAATTTATTCTACGTTTGAAACTCCTACCAGTCTGACCTACATAATAGGCATTACAATCACCGCAATTCAATTTTTGAAGTTCAACTTTTAACCCAGATATAATTTTACCTTTACTACACCCGAACAAGCTCTTTAACAAAGGTTTTGTTTGAAAAACTATATAAAATTCGTTTTTTAAAAATTCTCTTCTTAAAATTCTATCAGACACTGAGCCAAGATAAGATACCGTTATCTATGACCTTTCTCCTGTATCAGTTACAGCAATGCTAGCACTTGCTTGTTACTATTTGGTTCTTGATTTTGATACTGATTATTGCTTGATGCCAATCACATACCTTCAATGATGGTCAACCTATTCCTTAGCTAACAGTAACGTTCCGTTTTTAGTATATTTTAGTACTCTGTACTTTGGTTTAAGTTTGTTTGCGGTTTGAGATTGATAATGGTATAACAACTGAAACTAGTATCTCACTATTTTTAACAGATGTGGGTGTGACAACTTCATCTTATTATTCATTATCAATTAGTGTAACCTTTTCTTATATTTAAGATGAACATAATTTGATCAAGATCAATGGGTAAGAGAATAATAAATGAATAAAAAAGCAATATTCCCAATATTTGAGTCTTTCTCGCTTGACCTTGACTGCATTTTAGTGAGCTTCAATTTTCTAATTTAAAAATGATTCAGTTCTAGCCATATTAACTTGTGTATTGTTCTTCTTTGTTACTTTCAAGATGTTCACGGTTTTTTGTTCTTGATTTGATTCTTATTCTTGCTTGTTGCTCCTCCCACTAGTGGGCGTCACTTGTTATGACCTTCAGCCAATCAGAAATCGTCAATGAAGGCCAGCCTATCCCTTAGCCAATAGTATCATTCCATTTTTAGTATATATTAAGCGACTCTGTACTTTAGTTTCAGTTTGTTTGAGATGGACAATGGTGTAACAACCGAAACTAGTATCTCACGGTTTCCAATAAATGTGGTTGAGACAACTTCAAGTTTTAGCCTATTATTGATTATGGATATCTTCAACAATATCACCTTCGCCATTACAAAGAAAAATAATAATAAACGTATGGATTTTTTTGGTGGGGTAGTTCCACCTCGCCGTTTGAGCCATGTTATGGGGAACTTGGTGGACGTACAACTTATGAAATGAGATGTTTCTCATTGATTGTGGCCTAATTAAAAACCTCTTGTTACTAGACTACTACTCTATAAACTACTAGGATTCTAGGTTGATACTAGATTGGTAATTACCCTGAATCAATTAGCTAGATTCCTGATCTAGGAAAAAATCCTTCTAGAAAAGAAACAAAGCTTTTGCATTTCAAACCCGTTTTGGTGAGCAATTAGCGGTCCATTAGCGAATCTGCTATTTTAGGTCAAAGGGATTCGTGGAACAAAAACACCGGTCTGACGAGACTTCCGTGATAGGTTGAGTTGTAATAAATGTGCCGGCTCTAACAGGGAATAGTGGCTAGCGGATCAGTGGGTGAAGCAGTGGCGGCTTTTGCGTTATATTTTTAGGTGTCTAGCAGGGAAATACCAGTCTCTATCCTTTTCTTACTCTCTACCGGTCTCTCTACATTATTTTCAAACTATCTCTCTCTGTTTAGGTGTCTAAATTTCCCCTTCCCCTTCCGCGGTATGTTTGTAGGTGTCTGGCTGGGAAATATCACTCACTTTCCTTTCTCATTCTCTTCCCTACTCTCTTCATCATTTTCACACTATCCCTCTCTTTTCAGATGCATAAAATTTCATCTTTTCCTTTTGCATTATATTTTTTCAGGTGTCTAGCTTGGAAGTCTTACTCACTCGACCCCTTTTTCTTTCTCTCCCTTACTCTTCCCCTCATTTCCATACTATCTCTCTTCGTTCAGGCGCCTAAAATTTCCCCTTTACCCTTTGTGTTATTTTTTAGGTTTCTAGCTCGGAAGTCTCACTCACTCACCCTTTTTCTTTTTCATCCCTACCCTCTCTATCATTTTCAAACTATCTCTTTCTGTTCAGGTGTCCAAATTTCCCCTTCCCCTGCATGGTTTCAAGGGGTGGGGCCGTTGACAAAGCCATAAATCAGCAGCAGACACAGTTGGTGGTGTGAGGCGCGGTTTAATAAAACCTAGCCGGAGATTGACAACGAGTCTCTTTATTAATTTGTTCACCATTTCATTTATCACCTATACAACTCTTTCCAGCCCGGCCTTGGGCCTAATCTAGTGCGGGTGTCAGCAATTTAATGATACTCCTTCTTGCAAAGAATAATTTAATGAATTCATCTACTGTCTAACTAAAGCTTAGGGTGAAGTAGGTTATTTTTAAAGGTCATCTACGTAGAACAACATTTTTGAGCGGTTGAAAAGATATTTCACATTCCTCGATTTCTTGTTCCATGACGAACTGCGTTGTTAATTATCAACTTTTTAGGTGAATTTAACGACTTGCAATCAATTTTAATTAAGAATAGGTAATATTCTACTCACTCTTTAGGCCGAACGTCTTCGAGTTATAGGCCGATCTAGGTGCTTTGAAGATGAGTCTCCATAACTAGAAAACGTTCGGCCTAAAGAGTGAGTACAATATTACCTTACTTAGTTTTTAACATCTTGATTCCAAATTATTCAATTATTGGATAGAAAGTTACACATAATGTTTCATGTATTATGTATTATATTGGATGAGCAGGCTAAGAAAATTTGTGAAAATATTTTGTAAGAATATGGAATAAGGATTCTTATCCTTCTAGTAGTCTGTGAGACACTCTTGTAAGAGCGGTGTACATTCACGTGCTATATAATATAAATGAGGCTTCCCAGCTTTCCCACTTTTATTCTTCAAAGTGTGGCTTATAGGTTGGTTAACTATCAATTCCGATTATTTCCAAGATTTTTTGGGAATTTTTGCAATAATATTTCAAAGTTATTTTAGTATTTTTCTGAGTGTAACTTTTATTGGTGAGGAGACCTGTATAAGTAGTAAGTAGAGTGTAAGAGTAAGAAGTTCAACCTCGTCGTTTGAGTAATGTTATGAAAACATATTATGATTTCAGAATCATCGAGTAATGTGACAATTATGATTATGTATAATATACTAACTAAAAATAGACAACCGAAAGACTGTACAAAGGGTATTCACAGTTGATGAACGACGAAGAAGATCTGAAAGAATGAAAAAGTACTGGACAGTGCGAAAAGAGAGCATTTTAAATAGGACCAGAAAATGATTGACTTCAGTGGTCCAATGAGGCCGTGAAAGAAAAATAATAATAATAATAATAATGATAATAATAGTAAAATAATAATAGTATGATACATATAATATCATACATCATAATTATTATCAAGTCATAAGCAAAAAAGTTCAAACTTGAGGATCTTTATTTTAATGTTGTGAAGCTGTTGTTCTAAGCCTAGTTCACCACACTTGTAGATATTTCTCATAGATATTGCTCTAATAAACGTGCCTCATGTTGTCTACTCAGCCAGAGTGTAGATAAAGGTTTGCAACATTAAAGCAAATATGATGTTTAATTTTTCATTTATCGCGTGAATTTCAAAATGCACGTGCATAACTATTCAAACTATCCAAAATCAGTCATTTTCTCTTTTTGAATACTTGAAAGATTTTCATGTCCAGGAACCATAACCTTGTCACAAATACCTAGTAACGTAGAATATTATTTATTGTTAATTAGCTTCCCAGAATCAGAGTGAATAGCAAAAAAAATTGTTGACTTGTACATTTTGAAATTTTATGTTTTGAAATTTGCAGCAGGTTTAGGGGCTTTTCTAAATTACTTGACAAACATACGGTAGATTATTTATTTATTCATTAAATTAACATATAATCAATTGGAATACAACAGGCTATTGCTCAAAACTGCTTTTTACAAAATTTCGAATATGAATCGAAATCTTAGGTTTGTTTCACTAAAATTTTACCTTGAAGCACAATAATTCACGAGTATCATTCAGAAAAAGAATATTAATTTTGATTCCATTTAACAAAACATCATTACAGACGAAAAAAGATTAATATAATTTGAATTTTGGAATTTATGAGCCAAAAATCTACACGATTTACACAAGTTATCATACACTTACATATTAGGCTAAAATCTCAAAACAATTTTCTCTCGTCCCCAAATTAAGAGCCGTCATTTTTTATTACCTTTTTCGGTACAAATGAAAGATCCTACGACGAGAAGGACATTCTTGTGACAAAGATAATGGGCAGCTATTGTGAGATGAAGGCCACTGGATGACTTCCTTATTAGTTGGGCCTAAGAGCGTCTGCCCGTCCCGCCAGATAATAAGCGAAAGCGTGTTGTAAGCTGCGGCTTGCAAGAAATTTCGACTGCGATTGTGCGGCAGCTAATTCCGTGCACTATAAGCACGAGTCATTTGGCGGTGGCCTACGGTTCCCATTCTGTAAAGACATGACTCAGCAAATTAAAGGATGTTAGAAGTCGAGCGAGCTCAATTAGCAGAGCTCACTTCTTCGTCTCACCGTGTACCGCCCACCTTCTCTTAGTGAACGCACACACGCACACGTTTGCGTTCTCGCTTAACTTCTATGCTACCAAATTCATCGTTCCTCTCAAAGCAGAAACAATCTTCCTCAAACATTGTTCGAGAAAATCATATTCTCATATTTTGGTTCATCAAACTATATAATAAATACTATCAATAGTAGCTAGAAAGGAACTTAATAAAAGAGTACTGACTAAATAGATAACTACTTATGTTCTTGACCAAATGTTCAATCAGATTAGATGAGCAACGGTCTCCTGGGTTCTCTCTGTAAGGGTGACCAATTGGATTGACCAGCAAAAAGACATTTCTCTGCTGTAAAATCACTTCCTGGTGGTTTGGAACTGACCTAAAATTGTAGGTCCAACATGTTTCCAATAATATGGCTCAAGCAGTGAGGTGGAACTACCCGTAAGGGTCTCCCCACCAATAAAAGCCATACGCATTTACTTTCACTTTGCACTTGACCTAGTTTTAAACAGATTAAACTGACCTGTTTATATTGATGATCACTTTATCTTTCACTCTTCATTGGTATCTTATTATTCTTTAAATAGTTTATACGGTTCATGTTGATCGTACATCGATTATAATCATCATAATATTAACAGATATAGGAATAATAAACAAAAATTTGCTTTTTTATTTTCTATTTTCTTCGTTCTGAACTACTTCCTCGTAGAATTTGTTTGATTACCCAAGGAAGAGAAATGTAAACCATCAATAATATCACTTAATTCTATCATAATCATGGTTGATTATCACATGCTAGATGCACTTCAAGATAGTAATTTGATATGATTTTATCACAAATATTATTTTTACATTTGAATCCTTGAGACATTTTAGAGTATTCGAAAGCCATTGGCTTCTAAATTACTGATGGTGTCTTTAAGAGAAAACTAATATAATATTATCACTGAGGAAATGAAATCCGTGAGCCGTAGCAGGTATCTGCTCAATCAGATTAGATTAGCAACGTTCTCCTAGGCCTTCTCTGTAAGGGTGATCGATTGGATTGGCCAGCAAAAAATTATGTTCTCTGCTGTAAAATTACTTCCCGGTGGTTCGGATCTACCACCACCAATTAAGGGTCTCCCCGCCATTATAAGTAATACGCATTTACTTTTGATAGTATCACTACAGAGAACATACTAATACTATCTATGGTATTAGTTAGTGGTATAGAAAAGTCATAATAATAGTATTAACAGATTTGATACATGGTAGTATAAGTACAGAATAGATGTGTGGTTGTGGTAGACTGTGGACTGATACAGACAGTGGGAGATCGATAGGCTATAGATGAAATGGAGGGTATGAAAGGGCCAATATCACAGTCCATGATAAGGGAATTGTCCGTTGTTGTCTTCACGGATGAGCTCGGTTCGGAAGCCCTGTTAAAATAAGCATGCGGGGCCAGCCATTGTGATGGATTAGTCAGAGCCAATGGTCGACTGAACAGACAATTGCCATGGACAATTGTTATATGGCCGCCACATCCTAAGTCTCGTGCACACAAATGCTCCAATAATCAACGACAGTAAGCATGTGCTCACCTTACAATAAGCTTATTGTTGTAGAATATCGGGTAGACGACGGGTAATGATTCTCAGGTTATACATTTAATGCTGTGCGCGGGGTTTTTGTTCATAATTTTATCCGAAGTTCCTTGTATTGGATATTATTAGGGCTTTAAAAATTTATCTATTGCTGTGAGATTCTTTCTTCAATTATTTTGTAAAATATGAGAGTTCAAAGAGTGATTTATTTCGGTTTTCGCGCGCAATTGATCTCACCTATGAGTGAGTGTCAACTTTTGATGAATTTTCCACAACTGAACGACACCTTGAGGAATAAAATGACATATTTTTTGTTTCAATCTAACAAATAGGATTTTCCAAATAAAGTTTTAAAAACTTAAATTTTTACTGATTAAAATAATGCATTTTGAAAAACTAATCGCTTGATTGGAATAAAGAATATGCCATTTTATTCCTCGAGGTGTCTTTTAGTTACAGAAAATTCATCGAAAGTTCAATATCAATCGTGGGTGAGATCAATTGCCCCCAAAAGCCAAAAAAATGAACGTTGAATCCCCATATTTCACAAAATAATCGATGGAAAAAGTTTTTCCTCACAGCAATAGAGAACATTTCAAAGCAGAATAATAATACAATGAACTTCAAAAATAAATTATGAACAAAAACCCTGCACACAGCCGTAAGCTTTAATTGTGCCTTTAAGCTTGATGTATTTGAGTCTCGTGTGCCTTATCTATAGTCATCTTTAATATTATGAAAAATCAGGAAAACTTACAACTGGTAAGAATTCAATTATAAACACATTTGAAAAAATATTTCTAGAGGAGTAAATGAATATTACGGATACTTTTAATTTTAAATGAGAAAGATTATTCTAGGATGCTATGATCAGAATTTCAATGGAAAAAGACTGTTTAACAAGGCGCTCTAGCAAATAAAGATGATGAGAAGAAAAAAAAAGGAGTAGGATGAGGACGAAAGGTGCAGGATGATGAAGAGGTCGTAAGGAGGAAGAGGAGGAGAAGGAGGAGAAGGAGGAGAAGGAGGAGAAGGATGAGAAGGATGAGAAGGATGAGAAGGAGGAGAAGGAGGAGAAGGAGGAGAAGGAGGAGAAGGAGGAGAAGGAGGAGAAGGAGGAGAAGGAGGAGAAGGAGGAGAAGGAGGAGAAGGAGGAGAAGGAGGAGAAGGAGGAGAAGGAGGAGAAGGAGGAGAAGGAGGAGAAGGAGGAGAAGGAGGAGAAGGAGGAGAAGGAGGAGAAGGAGGAGAAGGAGGAGAAGGAGGAGAAGGAGGAGAAGGAGGAGAAGGAGGAGAAGGAGGAGAAGGAGGAGAAGGAAGAGAAGGAGGAGAAGGAGGAGAAGGAGGAGAAGGAGGAGAAGGAGGAGAAGGAGGAGAAGGAGGAGAAGGAGGAGAAGGAGGAGAAGGAGGAGAAGGAGGAGAAGGGGAGAAGGAGGAGAAGGAGGAGAAGGAGGAGAAGGAGGAGAAGGAGGAGAAGGAGGAGAAGGAGGAGAAGGAGGAGAAGGAGGAGAAGGAGGAGAAGGAGGAGAAGGAGGAGAAGGAGGAGAAGGAGGAGAAGGAGGAGAAGGAGGAGAAGGAGGAGAAGGAGGAGAAGGAGGAGAAGGAGGAGAAGGAGGAGAAGGAGGAGAAGGAGGAGAAGGAGGAGAAGGAGGAGAAGGAGGAGAAGGAGGAGAAGGAGGAGAAGGAGGAGAAGGAGGAGAAGGAGGAGAAGGAGGAGAAGGAGGAGAAGGGGAGAAGGAGGAGAAGGAGGAGAAGGAGGAGGAGGAGGAGAAGGAGGAGAAGGAGGAGAAGGAGGAGAAGGAGGAGAAGGAGGAGAAGGAGGAGAAGGAGGAGAAGGAGGAGAAGGAGGAGAAGGAGGAGAAGGAGGAGAAGGAGGAGAAGGAGGAGAAGGAGGAGAAGGAGGAGAAGGAGGAGAAGGAGGAGAAGGAGGAGAAGGAGGAGAAGGAGGAGAAGGGGAGAAGGAGGAGAAGGATGAGAAGGAGAAGAAGGAGAAGAAGGAGAAGAAGGAGGAGAAGGAGGAGAAGGAGGAGAAGGAGGAGAAGGAGGAGAAGGAGGAGAAGGAGGAGAAGGAGGAGAAGGAGGAGAAGGAGGAGAAGGAGGAGAAGGAGGAGAAGGAGGAGAAGGAGGAGAAGGAGGAGAAGGAGGAGAAGGAGGAGAAGGAGGAGAAGGAGGAGAAGGAGAAGAAGGAGAAGAAGGAGAAGAAGGAGAAGAAGGAGAAGAAGGAGTAGAAGGAGGAGGAGGAGTCGAAGATGATGATGATGAGGATGATGAGGATGATGAACATAACATCTTGTACCTCCTTCTAATTAAAACATTTCAGGCCTATAAACATTTAATATTTCTTCTGACGAAGAAAATCTAACGCTTGAGATTAATAAAGGATTAGATAGAGAAAGAGAAGATTGCAAGAGGAGGAGAGGAATGAGAAGAAAATTGAAAAAGAAGACAGGAAAAGAAATGGTAGGAGTAGAATAGAAGGAAGAGGAATAAGAAGAAGATGATGATAATAATAATAAAAATTATTTTTTTTTCTTGTATTTTTGGAGGATAAAGCCCACAAAGGTCAGAGACCTGAGCGTGAGTAATAAGGTAGCAGCAGGATGATGGTGATCCATGAGTTGAACCTGCAGTTTTAGGTGGGTTTCCAACCACCGGTGATGATGATTATGATGATGAATTAGAAGGAGAAGAAGAGAATAGAGGAATAGAGATAGAGGAAAAAATGAAAAATAAATGTATCCGTTCCATTGTTTGAGTTAATTTTTATTAAAAGAACCATTTTTTCTCATTTTTAAGACTGGCCAATAACAGAATTCTATTTTTCAAATGACTATCTCAATCAATCTTAATAGCTTTGGAGAGTATCAATGCCTCCTTATTGCAGAATACTCATCGATAATCCTGTCTAGGTTTTTGTTCATCGGCTGCAAAATATTGAAATATTTTCAAGTTGGAAGGCAGCGAAAACCTCGGCAAAAAACGGGTTATTCTTTTTGCCAGCGACTGCGACTATTAGGAAATTTAATTAAATTATAAATGAGATGAGTGGAAAGGGGACAGAGCAGAGAGCAAAAGGGGAGAGATAAGTGAGAGAGAGAGGAAGAGAGAGAGCGAGAGGGCGTGAGAGCGAATGAGAACGAGTGAGAGAAGTGAAAGAGAGGGTGAGAGTGAGTGAGAGCGACTGAGAGAGCTGAACATAGTCAATGCCAGATTGCTTGCGGAGTCCTAAGTCGTCAGGTGCCGTCATGGTCCGAATTACTCGCTGGAGAATTGAATTCAAAAAGTTCAGATTGTTCATCTCTCTCTGATTTTATCTGGATGGTGATTATTTACTTCAGCAATGACGTAATGAACTCTTCTCAGAGAGAAAAACTGCTTTGAAACATCCAATAATCCAGAGCCATGAATAATTTATTCGTGATTCAATTATCAATTAGGATGCACAAAGAAAAGTTTTTGTTCCCATCCATTGTATAATGCTCTCAATTATTGTAGTTTAAAACATTCGATGTGATTTGTAAAGCTGTATTAATAGAAATATATTGAAACGTACCAGTTGGCTCTCTCAACTAATTGACTAATAAAATTGCATCTTAAAAAAAGCAAAATAGTCAATTATTTTAGATCAATCTGTTATACATAATGAAGTGCAGAGTATCAAGTTCACATTATTATAAGTAAATAGGTCACATTGATAAAAATATAGTAATTCCCGACCTCTTAAAATTGTAAAGTAGTAAACTCCTGCACAGGCATCAATGAGTCTACAGGAAGGTCATGTACATTTCTAAATTTTATTCAATTGAAAAAATGATTTGAAAACAATTCCTGCTTTTTTCAAAAAAACATTTTCTGATGATTATGTTTTGATTAGGACATTCTCTGATAACAAATGTGAGATGTTAATGTATCAGATGTAATTATAACCAATTTTCAGCCTACTCTATCTTTGTTGCCGGTATAGTATGCCTAGTATACTCTCTTTTTAGGAGGGAACATTGAGGATTGGATAATTAGAGCATTATGAAGGAGCATTGAGATAGATTCTAATCCATAGTCCTTCGGAGCACATCCACGTACAAAATGTACAATCACACATGTGTAAGATACACGCAATGTACCAACTCACGTGTGAAAAACATTCACTAACATGTACTAGTATGTGTAATATAGACTACACCCACACACATGTAAAAGATAATAATATATGATTAAAATTAACATAATTATACAAGCCAAAGATTCACCCTCACAAAATATACTAGTACAAGTGTAAGATACACCTACGCACATCCAAAGTAAAATAATACATGTTCAAGATACACTCAAGCATATCTATATTAGTACATGTGTAAGATACACCTATGGACCTACACTCATGCAAAATAAACTAATACATGTGTAAAACGTAGAAGGAATGGTTCCCTTAGTGGATGGTTGGAATATTCTTCAATAATATGTATTGAATACAATGATAAACTGAAAATATATCCAAATATACTAATACATGTGTAAAATACACTCGCACACATGTAAAGCATGATAAATACATGTGTAAGGTGGAATAATAAGCATATGACTTTTATTTGTGGGGAGATCCTTAAGATGTGTAACACTCACCCAAATTTACTTGTAAATGTGTAAACTGAACTCTCTCAATCACACACACACACACACAAACCCAACCCCCCCCCCACCCACACAAAGCACATTCAATATGCACTCACACACATCCAAAATATACTAGTACTTGTGCAAAATACACTCACACACAAAATATACTAGAACATGTGTTAGATACACTCACACATATACAGAATGCACTAACACATTCAAAAATGGAGGCGAGCACTCTGCAACTTTATTTGTGCAACGCCAATGGAAGTCTGGCTGGCGAAGTTCAGGTTTCAGTGGAACAACGGGATTATTAAGCGGACATGGTAATGCAATTACTCCCCTGTCTTGCATTCGTAGCGCCTTTGATTAGCTGACTATACCACCAGCAGCTACAGCATCAGCAGAAATAGCAGCACTAGCAACAGTAGTAGCAGCCAAAATAGCAGCAATGGTATCATCATCCGAACAGCATTGATAAAGGCCCGATTGCATTGCAACTTCTTTTCAACGCAGACATCCTCGTCATTATTAGGGTATTCTGTGTCATAATAATGATGACTCAGCTGATTAGCGCTTTGTCAGCTTATGTATTTGAGGGCTGAATATTTAGAGGTGATGTTTTTGGTGCACAGAATATAATACAGTATGCTGTACAAAGCAAAACCAACGGGTTTTCAAAAAAGTGGTGGAGTACCGGTACATACAAAAAATACAAAAAGTATTCAAAGCACGAATATAATAATTTTTGTTAAAAATGTGAATTTACTCTCAGCAGAAATGGGAAATTTCTCGTTAACCAGTCTCTGAAAATGGATACAATTTTTGTCAAAAATGTTCGCTATAAAAAGCAAAACCAAGATGCTCTCAAAGACTTGGTAAGGTACATACAAAAATTATTCAGCATTATTCAACAACAATTTTTGTCTAAAATGTGACTCTATTCTTCAAGACACAGATTGAGATTGTTCCTAAAAGAGACTCACTGAAAATATTCTTCTATAGTTAAAAAAAAATATTCTATAATTTTTTAAACAAAAACGTTTAGTAAAAAAATCATGTAACTGATGATATTATGGTTCAAAATTTCTAAAATGATCACGTGATACAAAAAATATTCAATGCACAAACAAAATTTTTGTATGAAATGTTGCTTTATTCAAAGCACAGATAGGAGATTTCCCCTAGAAGAGACTCACTGAAAACGGATACAATTTTTGTAAAAAATGTAAGCTAAAAAAAGCAAAACTAACGGGTTTTCAACGTGGTAAGGTACATACAGAAATTATTCAGGAATAGTCTTTAATGGATAGAATAATTTTTGCCTAAAATGTGACTTTATTCAAAACACAAATGAGATATTTTTCCAAAAAAAAACTCACAGAAAATCTTCTTTGGTTCTTGAAACAAAGACGTTCAATAAAAATTATGTCACTGACAATATCATGATCCAAAATTTCTAAAACTATCACGTGATACAAGAATTACAAAAATTATTCAAAGCACAGATACAATTTTTGTATAGAATGTGGCTTTATTCAAAGCACAGATAGGACATTTCTCCTAAAAGAGACCCACTGAGAATCTTCTTTAGTTTTTGGAACAAAGACGTTTTATAAAATATCATGTTACTGATAATATTATATTCCTGAATTTCTAAAATGATATTATGAGCATTCCTCTCCTACAGATTATTCAATTTAAATTACTGAAAATTTCTTTCATGGAACAAAGACATTGAATAAAAATCATGTCACTGAAAATAATTATCATTATCCACAATTGATATGATGAAATTATATTATTAACCTCTCTATTCTTCATGCTAATTAATAATGTTTTGTTTAGATTTTTCTATGAACGGAGAGAAGCAGGACGAAACATCATGTTCAACGGATAGTATGTTATTTTTCAGATAAGTTCAGCAACAGATTTGAGTACACCGTGAACTTTGAAATTGCTACTAGCCATGTTGCTGTGCTCATGCAACACGCATACGCAAGCAGAAAAATATTGTAGTATTTTGAATTTGACATCAGGGAGACTTTCCTTTCTTTTTGTATCAATTTTAATTAATTAATTTTCAGTGACATTCTCTGATTCACTTCAATTACAATAATGAAATGATGAAATATGTTGGAATAATATATTTTTCTCTTTTATTTTCATATTAATCTATTTCTATTTCTAAAGATTGACATTTTCACTTTCACTTCAGTTACAATATTTGTTTGATATGATGTAATATGATTGAATAATGATTGAATTAAAAATTAAATTCATGAACATAGAAGTCAATATGTTGTGATCTTGATGTTGCTCGCTCCAATCGCGAATAATTATCATAAAGTGTTATTTAAAAATGAAGAATAATAAATAAATAACTACTACAATTCAAAACAACTCGAATAATGGACCCATTCACCTTATTACCCACGCACAAGTCTCCAGACTCATGTGGGCATCATCCTTTAGAAAAAATGCGAATGAATCGTAACCGTGAGCCGTAGCAGGTATCTGTTCAATCAAATGTAGATAAGCTACGAACCCCTGGGCCCTCTTTGTAAGGGTGACCGATTGGATTGACCAGCAAAAAGACTGTAACAGAACTTCCCGTTTGTCCGGAACTCATCTAAAACTGTAGGTCCAGCGAATCAATCACCATAATACAACTCATTACCACGCGCAGGTCTCACATCTATGTGGACTTTATCCTAAAAAAAAAGAATTCTCACTTTTACAATGGCGGATAACATAAAGTGACGGTTGAAAGAGTGGCGGTTAATGGAAGTATAACAGAAATGCTGTTCTTTTCCAATGATGATGATTTTTTCAATATAATCAGCCATCAAAAATAATTAATTGTTCACTCACCAATGAATTTATTCAGATTCTCTTCTACTATGAGGTAAAGTCTGGAAAAGTGCTATCACTTAAATAATCAAATAATTAAAGCTTTTTAATTGAATAATAATTAAATTATAATAATTAAATAATCAAAGCTGCATATCCCCTTTTCCTACCATTGCACTCAGGTACAGTCTCTAAAAGCTGCTACCATTCATTTATTTCAATAATAAGAGTTACATCATTCAGATTGTACCTGCTTTGAGAGAGAAGATAATATACATGAAAAAATCTCAAAATCAGGACACCAATTAGAACTTTACTGCTTGATAAGTTTGAGACTTCAAACAATTCCAACATGGAGCAGTTGATGATCTGATGCGGGTAGACAGGTAGCAAATGAGAGCCACGTTTCAGTTTAATTAATTAGCAGTGTCTCAGGATCAAATGATGTACTCTCACAACAATCGAGAGTGCCACCCGTATAATCCAATAATGAGTAGCCTGGTAGCGCCTGGTAGCGCCTGGTAGCCTATTCTAAAGAGACATCAAACAATCAAATCTACCAAGATAAGTCCTGTTGAATTACAAAAATGGGGATTACCAATTGAAAAAATCCTTGTTTATGAAATTTAAAAATTATATTGATATTCTGTGAAACGAATGAGAGTTGAATACTGATAGCAGGTTTCCCGATTCAATTGAATGTGGATTTCTAGTATGCAATAATCTATTCAAAAAAATTTATTTAACAGTTTTCTCTCACCATTCTTCTTCTTGTTCTTCTTCTTCTTCGTTATGGAAGAAGATAAAAGATGTAATGTTCATCCTCCTCCTCATCCTCCCACTCCTCCTCGTCCTCCTGCTTCTTCTCCTCCTCTTCCTCCTCTACATCATCATCATCATCATTATCATCTTCTTCTTCTTTTTCTTCTTATCCGCCACCTCCACCTCCTGCACCGCCACCTCCTTCACCTCTAACTCCTCCTCCACCACCTTTCTCCACCGCTTCTTCTTCCTCCTCCTCCTCCTTCCCACCACCTCTTCCTCCTCCTTCTTCTTGTTTATTTTTTCCCTCATTCTTTCTTCCTCCTTCCTCCTTCAATCCCTTATTGCTCAGCTTCGTCGATAGCAAAGAAAAAGTAGCAGTTTATTATACTCTGAAATAAATGAAAAACAATTCTTTTGTTGTTTAATAAGGAACTGATTTCTGGTTGTAAGCTGCTAATAAAACAAGTTTTGCTTTTGCCATGTGACATTTTTTAAATTATTGGCAATTAGATCCATTTATCTGTGTAAATGTACAAGTAAATCTATTATTAATATCACTGATATTTGAGTTTTGAATATCTATTTGGACTTAGCAAGAAAATAACTAGCTTAAGACAAAAATTAGGCCGGAATTTGAACGAAGCTTGTTTTTACGATCATTTTAAAGAAGGGAATACATGAAGTGGCTTATCTTTGAGTAAATGGAGACACCCACCTAAGATGTGTAAGATGTAACAGTACAGTACTTCGGAACGGAGTAACTAAAACGTTGATTGTGGTGATACGGTCAGTTCATGATTGTTAGCACATTTATTGATCATATCAATCAAGTAATTAAATAAAATTAGCTTATCAAGACAAATATTGAATTACCCAATAAAATCTTGAAAATGAAATACAATTTCAAAGGAGATTTGTATTTTCTAAAGAAATCACTATCAAGAGCAACTGGTGCAGTATATCTCATTTAACGGATCAATAAACTGGTTTTTTTATAACGTATTAATAAATAATTTAACTTTCATTTACTCTCGAATGCCAGTTAATGAAGTGAAGGGAACCCGAAATAAACAGTAAACTAACTCAGGGGAAGTCGCTTGAATCGACACACTTGAAATATATGTTTACCATCAGCGAAAAGTTATTATCAACAAACACCTAGACAGTTATAATAATAAATATTTATTCATAGTTATTGAGACTAAAACTTATTAAAAGCTATAAAATGTATAGCTTTAAGTTTTTAGCTTTGATGAAGTTTATAGCTGGCTTTAATAACTGAATGAATAAAAATTAAAAGTTGGTGAGAGTTGATTGAAATCCGTTTCACTCCACACATTTCGTTCCGAAAGTTTCATATTGATAGTAAAATTATTCAAAGAATGAATAGGAAACTATCGAATTTTAATTTTATCAATGAGCAATGACTCGTAACTTGGCAGAAGCCGAAGCGGATCAAAGAAATCCTCAATAAGATAACATTATCTAATCTTCACCCAAATATTGATGAGACGCTTCCTATCAATTTATGTAAGTCTTCCACAATAAAATAAAACTTAAAAATCCAATCAGCAACAAAGAAAATCAGAACACTGATTTGAAACAGCTAGGAGACTTTTTCAATTTAAAACACTCCTGTGCCTTACAGAAGCACATATTTTTTATTACTTTTCAATTATAGAGTTCATCTATTATTAACCGACTTCCAAAAAGAACAAGGTTCTATATTCGACCTGTTTTTTTTTTTTATTATTTTATGCTTGTACATCAATCATTCGAACAATATTGAACCGATTTCAATGAATTTTTTTTAAGCTGGTTCAGTGTGAAACAAGCCTGTAATGTCCCGTTTTGACCAATCACGTGAACTTAATTTGAATCGAGAATAAGAAGAATATAAATAATATCTCTGTTCATATTTCATATGAAAATTGTAAATAATTTAGTTGGTGTTATGGAGTCATAGAAATAATGTTATTTAGTTTCAATGATGAGTTGGAGTGGAAAATGTTTTTGAAATCGTTAATTTTCAAAAAAATAATTGAACAATATTCTTCAAAGTTATTAATTTTTTATCAAAGTCGCCACTTACCGAGAATTTGGGAAAAAACAGCTGATCTCAGAAGTATTTTTAGTTTCACTGCTGTGATGGATTAAGAATATTTATTCGCCATTAAATACATGTTCGTACAATAGGCTATTCTGAGGTTGTGTTTGATGATGCTTGTTGCACTAGCTCAAAGTTTATGTTTTTTTATATAAAAAAAATATAAGTTACATGACTAATGTCACGAAAAATATCGTACGTAACTCGTCCGGGAAACTGTTTACCATACTCTTATGATAATACCGCACTAGACTTCGTCTCCTGCGTTAACTTATCATACTTTCAGTAAACACCATTTTCCGCACTTGTAACGTAATATAGGCCTACTATTTCAGTATAGGTACCTTCTGAAAGGGACCACATCAAAATGAATCAAAAGCCATTTCACTTTTAAGAAGCCTTTCGCTATTATAATTTGCCTAAATACAATATTCCACATTGAATAAAGCGTTGTAGAATCTTAGTTTATCTTATCTTATAGGTGGAGTTTTAGTTACTTAAGTTTGGATGTTATAAGTTAATTATTGGCTTGCTAATTTGATAAATATTTCATAATGTAGGCTTTAAGAAATTTCTCATGTTTTCAAAGTTTGAAAATTCAACTAAAAAGCTTAAAATAAAACAAATTTTAAAACAAAAAAGAAACCGACTTCAGTGGAATGATACTCAAACATTAAATACTCACGTACTAAAAAGGTTAAAATAAAGTATTTACTTTAAACTAAGAAAATTTTAAATTTCATACAAGTAATCTTTTGAAGTCGGTGCCAAATTTCCCATAAACTTGTAAAATATAACAGAATTACTCTGTAATGTTTTCCATGACGAAATAATTGAACAATCTAATATCAAAACTGACACTGTATTTCAGTAAAAGTGAATGTAAATCACATATTTACTTGAAATACAGTGTTTTGATATTATATAGAATTTCTTATCCTTCACTTCCCGGTGGTTCGGAACCCACCTAAAACTGTAGGTCCAAATCATCAATCACCATCATCTAACTTATTACCCATGCACAGGTCTCAGACCTTTGCGGGCTTCATCCTCAAAAAAAAAATTCATAAAATATTTGGCGCCGACTTCAAAAGATTACTTGTATGAAATTGAAATTTTCTCAGTTTAAAGTAAATACTTCATTTTAAACTTTTTAGTACGTGAGTATTTAATGTTTGAGTATCATTTCACTGAAGTCGGTTTCTTTTTTTGTTTTAAAATTTGTTTTATTTTATTATTTATTGCTGATGATGATGCCCACATGAGTCCGAGACTTGTGCTTGGGTAATGAGGTGGATGATTTATACAGTCTAAAATCTTCTTTTACAGTGTAAAGTACTTTCAAAAAAGTGACCTCTAGATGCCAGACGGAGGAGCGGGATTCGAACCCACGACCGCTATAAAGTCAGCAAGCTGAAGCTGCGACGCCCCAACCAACTGCGCTAAGTGGCCCGCCAGAGTATTAAGTTTGTCAAAGATATAAAATTAGTGCTTCTTTTACAAAGAGTATTTCTGAATTAATATTCTAGAAATGTAAATAATTGGTTATTGTTCTTCAAAGTGAAATTCCTTGTGAAAAATTAGTATAACCTAACATTTGGACTCTTCGGTGTTGTAAACTTGCGAAGAGAGTAGTTGTGGGTGATATCCTGTTGTATCTTTGCTTTATTGTATTTTGTCATGAATAAATTAATAAATAGATAAAAATGTGAATTAAAGTATATCAACCATTTCACGAAAAATCATGAAACGATTGAGAAAATCATACTTATTTATTACAGTGTAAAGTAGGCCTACATTCGCAAAAGTGACCTCTAGATTCGAAGAAAAACATATGACTGATGAAATATTTCCTGTGTAACAGACCAGGCAAGTTTTTTCTGAGATTGTTGGAACATTTTCAAAGTGACACAATCGCTTTTAAGGAAATATGAAGTGGCTCGGTAACTGGCTACATCTGAGAGCTGGGGGCCTTTTGTATTGGCAACCCAGATAGGTTCTGTCAAAACAAGAAAATTGAATCCTCACCCGATCATTTTCTAAGAGATGAAGAGAGGAGAAAGTAATCTTCAGACTTGATATCACGAAAGAGTCAAATGTCGTCGAGGAAATACTCCTTGAATGCAATCTGAAAAAAAAGAAAAGAAAAAAGTCTTCTCGTCTTATGTGTGGCAATGGGATTTCATCCGAGTTGTTTTTGTCAAAGCATTCATTCAATGAATCTGTATTCATTTGAAAAATTCCAATTTCCCCTAATGTACTCACTACTGGCAATGCTATTTTCAGAGAGACAAATGAAAACTTATTTACAAAGGAGCCTGGTTCAAGATTGCTGTCATAGAATGAAATTTGTGGGTTTGTGATGTCGAACATTCCGAAATTCCAGTAGTTCAATTATTGTAGATTGTAATTGAACGTGAAGAAACTATACATAGAATCTGTGAGAAAATATAGGGTATCAAGTTATTGTTTTGTTTAAATTATGGAGAGGTTTCACAATATCAACATCAGTTCTACTAATTTTATTGAAATTAAGGGTGATTCAAAAAGAGCGCCGGTTTTGATATATTAAATAGATAACGGTATTTTTATAAAAAGCGCAAGTACAGTACATGGACATATCCATATAATCTTCCGATATTTTAACAAATCATCTTCACTAGTCCGCTACCATGAAAAAAAGTAAATGCGTATGGCTTTTATTGGTAGAGAGACCCTTACGGAAAGTTCCACATTTTTACAATGAAATTGGAAAAATGGTAGACCTACAATTTTAGGTGAGTTCAGAATCATTGGTACCATAAATAAAATATAGTATGGACTGTATCCAAATAGCTCTATAAGACGTCAATTCAGGTAATACATTGTGACTATAAGAAAAGTTCAACCTTCGATTCGAGTTTCCTCCTTCAAATAATGGATGTTTAGTAGCAAATTCATCCACTTTAGAAAAACCTTGTGTCATTGGTGAATGCTAAAAAAACCATTGGGGAATTTGAAGATATTGTCTGTAAGAAGGAATTGGAAAGTTGATACATAATGTATCACCTGGATAAAGTTCTAATATGGTAGAAGAGAAGATGAACGTGTTCATGAAATATTTTTATGATTTTTGTAAAAATACAGTTCTACATTTTATACATCAGAACCGGCGCTATAATGATGAAAATTTGAGAATGTGCTTTTCCAGAAGAACCAAAATACCTTTAGGTTCCTTTCCTATGAGATTTTCATTTAGGCGGGATTTTTTAGTACATGTAACGGGAATTGAAGACCTTGGTGCAAGAAGGGGACAGTTAAATTTTTTCCGGTTTGTGTTTTACATTGATATAAGAAAAATATTATATTTCGTTTGGTACAGAAACAAGACAGCTCCAACAAATACTCGATACGGTATTAAAGGAAAAGATGAATGAAATGTAACAGTCTACACTTAGAACTAGAAAAAACTCCACTTTTTTCTCCAAAAAATTCTCAGTGAACTATAAGTAATATAACATGAATGATAATGATGAATATAAGATGAGTAGATAATAATGAATAATATAAAAGGTATTTCAACTATCCTGCCTCAACTCTATTCCATGAGTCCTACCATCTATGCACGTATAGCACAGAAAACGAAGTGATAGCTTTGTCTATTACTATATAGCCAGCTTTGTCTACTGTATATAGGGTGTTTCAAAATTAGTGTCGAACTTTTTAGGGTATTGCTCCTGGATGATAGGAGACTACAAATGTCGTATTTAAAGTTTCCAAAACTAAGCGGTTATCCTTATAGCAGCCATTTTGTTTTTTTCACTTGGGAATTTTTATCTCAAGAACGAAATGTTGTATTGATCTGAAATTCGGTATGAATATTTATGTTATAAAGACTCAACTTTAAAAAATAAAAAATTAAAATTTCGATGACAGTTTTCAAAATGGCGGCCATTTTAAATATTTGATGGCGAATTTCACGAAAACCGTTCACTTTACAGAAAATTTAAAAGAGACAAAAAAGTTAGCAAATTTTATCACAATTCCATCGATACCTTATTTATTAAGATTGGGCAAAGAATAACAGATAAATTAATTCTTTTCGTACTGCATGACCACTTTTCACCATTTAAACATCAATGTTAATTTTTTTATAAAATTTTGAAAAAAGTTATTCTTGTAAGTTTTCTGTAGAGTGAACGGGTTTTATGAAATTTGCCATCAAATATTGGAAATTATTAAATTATAAAAAATTTAACATTGATGTTTAAATGGTGAAAAGTGGTCATGCAGTACGAAAATAATTGATTTCTCTGTTATTCTTTTATTTTCGTAGCACAAGTGAGTGGCAAACGACAATATGTTTTTTTAATTTTTAGTTTTTGGTCATATATGATACATACGTCTGACGCGTATGATATTCCCTTAGTGGAATGTGTGAGTTGTTGTGATGTGAAAGATTTTGCCGATATCGATACTGATAGTTCGACAGCATTTAGGGTAATTCATCAAAATATTCGGAGTTATAAAAAAAATTTTGATTCTTTTCTTGTGTTATTAGAAGGTTTGCAAGTTAAGTTTAATTGTTTGATTCTAACTGAAGCATGGCTTAGGGATGATAGTGACCTAATTAACATTCCTGGATACAAATTATATAGGTCTTATAATAATCTGAACAGTAGTGATGGTATTGTAATTTACATTGATAGCAGTTTATCAGTTACCTGCAGCCAGCTGTTACTGGGTGGAGTGGCCACCAGCTTATCTCTGACATTCGATTGGGAGGGGGTTAAATGCGATCTTTTAGCCGTTTACCGTAGTCCTAATTCAAGCTTTCCTCTTTTCATTGAGGGTCTCTCTTCTTACTATAGTAATGATACCGTTCGACCTAATCTAAGTATTTTTGCAGGTGATATCAACTGCGATCTTCTGCACCCTTTCCAGAATCCATTACGCGATCATTATTTAGATACTCTTTGTAATGCTAATATGATTTCCTGCATTGACAAAATTACAAGACCCGATAGTAGCAGTTGTTTGGACCATATTTTCATGAAAAATCCTAACCATATATCCGCAAAATCCGCCATAATTGAGTCAGCAATAACCGATCATTTTGCAACATGCCTCATCCTGCACTCTAATAAAAAACAAAAACATTGCCAGAAAGAGGTAAAAATTACGAGAAACTGGAACAACATAAGAACAACAATTTTAAATCAAAACTGGGACCATGTTACAAGTACTGATGATGTCAATTTATCTGTCATTAATTTTATTAAAACTCTACAAACAATAATATCAGACAATACTGCTGAGGTAGTGCAAAACGCAAAGTCTTCAAAGATCAAACCATGGATCACAGTTGGTATAGTGAATTCTATCCGTAAACGAGACAAATTGAGAAGACAGTTGCACAATCAACTGTTTAATATCATCCTTCGAGATACTTACATTCAATATAGAAATATCCTACACTCAATTATTAAATGTGCCAAATTCACTTATTATAAAAGTAAAATAGACTCAGCAGAGGGAGACCCTCGGAAATTTTGGACAATTGTGAATGAAATTGCAGGCCGACCCATGCACAGAGAACAGTTCCCGGTTGGAGCTTTTAATAATAGCGGCCCTGTAACCCCATTAAAAACAAAAGAAATTTCTAATTCCTTCAATAGGTACTTTGCCTCTGTGGGGGAGAAGTTGGCTGCGGCGATTCAACCATCTGGTTCACCAGAGGTGAGCGATTCCGACCATGTCATCGATGCTGTGTTTGAGCTGCATCCTGTCACTGAGCATGAAATTGTTAAAATCATCAGCAGTATGAAGGGACGATCTGCACCGGGCTGGGATTCTATTCCAGCCCGGTTGCTAAAGGACAATGTGTATGAGCTGCTTTCTCCAATAGTACACATCACAAATCTTAGTATAAATTCAGGCATATTTCCGAACGTTTTTAAAATTGCTAAAGTTATTCCAATTCATAAATCTGGCACAAAATCTGCTATAAGTAATTTCCGACCTATTTCTCTTCTAATCTCTCTGGCTAAAATTCTGGAAAAATGTGTCAAAATTCAAGTTAACAGTTACTTAGATTATAACAACATTATTTCAAACAACCAGTATGGTTTCAGGTGCACCAAAAATACCACTGATGCTCTCTTTGATATGTCAAAATACATCTCAGCTCAATATAGCAAAAAAAACCAAGTGTTGGTTACATTCCTAGACCTCGCTAAAGCCTTCGATTCAATAGACCGGAACAAACTATTTAATAAGCTTGAAGCAATAGGTTTCAAAAACAGTACCCTCAACTGGTTCAAGAGTTATTTCCATAATAGAAAGCAAACTGTCTGTCTCAATGGCATAGAGAGCGACTCTGTAAATGTTGATTATGGTGTGGTGCAGGGAAGCACTTTGGGACCACTCCTCTTTCTCATTTATATAAACAATATTTCAAAATTAAATCTTCATAGTCGACTGTTCCTCTTTGCAGATGACACAGCCCTTGTATCATCAGGCTGTTCTTGGACAGAGGTATATGACCGGGCTTCTTCAGACCTAGTGAAGGTGAAAAATTGGTTGGATAGTAATGTTCTATCAATCAATATTGGTAAAACGAAATGTCTTCCAATATTTCTCAGAGGTGGCCCTGGGCACATGGTTCTTAAACTGCATTCATGTGATGATCCAAAATCTGAAACCTGTGTCTGTGAATGTATTGAACAGGTGGCTCAGTATAAATATCTGGGAATTGTTTTGGACCATAAGTTAAGTTGGGCAGCTCATGCACAGTTTCTTAGGCAAAGATTGCGAAAATTGATATATGCTTCTGGCCAGCTTGGACGGGTGCTGAGCATTAAACATTGCAGGTCCATTTATTTCGCCTATGTTCAGTCTCTGCTTGAGTACGGCATCGTGGCATGGGGTGGGGCCTCATCCAACATCCTGCGGCCTGTTGCAGTCTCCCAGAGAGCATTAATTAAAGCTTTACTTGCCAAGAATCACAGATTTCCTACTAATCTACTATTCCAGGAATTTCCAGTATTGAACATAAAACAATTATACATTAAAAATCTTTTAATCTTCATAAGGAAAAATAACTTCAATTTCATACAAATACAACATAATTACATAACTAGAAATAGATTAAATACGAATATCCAATTTCCCCAGCTTAATAATTCTATTCAACTCTCAAATTCATATCATTTGGCCCACTGGCTGTACCGCAATATTCCCCCCGAATTAAGGCCGAATGAGGGTTGCAGTGTTGCTGTTTACAAGCGAAGAGTGAGCGGGTGGCTGCTTCGCATTGGTGCAGATGCTGCCAATGCACTGCTGAACTCACCCTATTTTTAATATTATTATGAACTTCTACACTTGCACATTTTTTTTTTCTCTCTCTTTTCAATTGTTTGCATCTAAACTCAAAATATGAACCCCCTAAATGCTGTCACATATAGTTGTTCCAAATGAATAATAATCAGTATCATAACATTGTTAATTTTATTATCTATTTAAAATATTTTGATTAATAGTCATATACTTACTCATTTCTTAATTCACATTGTTAATAATGTTTATACCACATTGTTATTATTGAAATGTACCCATGACTTATCCGACTCCTCCCCACACACGGACAAGTCATCCAAGTGGGGAGTATATTCAAAATTTATTGTATATAATGTATTGTTCTATTATTATATTTTGAATAAACAAAAAAAAAAAAAAAAATATATATATTTCTATGTTTTCAAGACTCATTGAAAATTGCAGTAGCTTGTTGCAGTTTCCTAACAATATAACTAGATTTTTGTTGTAATAATCTTCTTGTGACTCTCCAAGTGATAATCTTCTAGGCTTCGTGAATTATAATAGTGTACGTCAAGGTTTTGATTTATGTCACTCTTAATGAATAATAAGACTTGAAGTTGTCACAACCACATTTATTGAAAACATTGAGATACTAGTCTCGGTTGTTACACCATTATCAATCTAAATCTAACTAAAACTAAAGTACATAGTAGCTTAATATTATACTGAACACGGAATGATACTATAGGCTATTTTTCTCGTTTGACCTGGCCTTCATTTCAGTGATTTTCATTTTTTAATTTAACAATTTTGTAATTTTACCATACTTGTGTTTTGTTCTTGTTTGTTGCTTTCTATTTGTTCCCGGTTTTTGGCTCTTGAGTTTGACACTTATTTTTTCTTGTCGCTCCTCCCACCAGTGGGCGTGCCTTGTTTTGGCCTTCAGCCAATCACAAACATTCAATGAAGGCCAGCCTATGAGAGGCACTTTTACACTCAGCCAATAGTATCATTCTGTGTTGAGTATATATTAGGCTACTCTGAATTTTAGTTTCAGTTCGATTGAGATTGATAATGGTGTATAACCCAAAACTAGCAACTCACTGAGCTTGTTCTTATTCAGGTGAATGATGTGAAGAGAAAATTTTCACAACTGGAAAACTGGGGGAAAACCAGGTGAAATATTTTATGTCCAAATGTAACGAGTAAAATCCCTATAAAAGTGCATTGCAACATACTTGTGAAATTGAAGACGTTATAGTGGATAGGTTTTTTTCAATATTTATCAATGTTCATTACAAGGAAATTATCGGAATTATCAGATGCATCAAGCATTATTTCATATGACTGCGATTGACAAGAAGTACAGAGTATCAGCTGCAAATAAACAGTACTGTTTTCAATAAATGTGATTGTTACAATTTTAAGGCTTATTATTCTATATGGATATCTTCCACAATATCACCTTCACCACTACAAAGAAAGTTATATTACTTACTTACTTACGAAGCGCTACAGCCCTGCGTGGACCTTGGCCTCCTCAACTGTTTGCCTTATATTACTCTTCTTTAAATAATTATAATCCAACTTCATACACATATATAATATCCTACACATTCATATGTTGCCAGATGGATATTATGTGTAGGATATTATGCTGGAATTGTATGATGCTGGCTGCATTCACAGGAAATGATAATTTATTATTGATCAGTTTAACGAACGAAGACTTGTTCATAAAAATAAAACATAAAATCAGGGGCACTGTGATAATCACCCGAATTGTTTTGCAGAATTTGGTATTTTCCTTTGAAAATCCTTGGCCAGTAATGAAGTAATTTATGACGCTGTAAGAGCCCTCGAGATAAACAGTCTCCAGTGCACATTTATATTCCCCGGGGAGTAGTGGGCACAGATAAGCCTTTAGGCCTCTCCTCCATCACTAGGCTGGCCCCCCACAAACCAAGCAGTGGCCAAAGTCCCTCCTCTGAAGCCAAGGGTCAATTTCACGACCCATACGGTCCTGCGTATCTCATTGCTTCCTTGGAAAAAAATCGTTGTTATTCATTGAAAGCCTATTGTCAGAGACTGGGTATCATTGCTCTTGGAAATGGTATTAGTTGAATGGTGTATTGGAATTTATGATATACTCAAACACTGGTTAGGGTTGTAAAAGTTGAAAAAAATGGTCATGAGAAAAAATAATTTCTTCCATAAAAAATCATTGTAATTCATTAAAAGGCTATGGTCAGAAACGGGGTACAATTGCTTTTGGAAATAGCATTAGCTGAATGCACGCACCTGACATACTCAAACATTGGATAGGGTTAAAATAGTTGAAAAAATGATAATTGAAAAAATATTGTCTGTAATGAAACAGTTATCATGATTTAATCATGAAATTATGGTTTGCGATCATAGTTCAAAAAGTAGTAAGAAAGCTAGATTAGAAAAGTAGAAAAACTACTACTTTTCACACTACTACAATTCACAGCAGAATATGAAATAGACTACACCTTAAACTTCTAAGACCTATATATCACAAGACTAAATAACACACAAATAATGCACAAATTCAAAATCTGCAGGAAGTTAACTCTCACAGATACACTCATTCACAGCTCAAACTTGCTGCTTTTAACTTGAATCACAGACTCTTAAATGTTGTACTACAACAAACGGATCTAATAGACTAGATACTGAATAAAATGAAAAACAAAAATCCAAAAACTCTAAACCTAAATAGATTTGTCACACTCACAAATTCAAATGAAAAGAAAGAATACACAAGATAGCACACATCTTCTAAAAATCCGGATTTAATACAGCATTCAGAACAACAACCTAAAACACCAGCTCCAACAAAAAACATCTCACCTAATAAACAGCACAATAATTCACAAAATCAACAAACCAGAAATATGTATGTATGCAATGCAATTCAATTCTAGTTCTTGACTGAAGTAATACTGGTGATGTTTTCCATTACGAAATACTTGATGAACAATCTAACATCAAAACTGACACTGTATTTCGATTTGAATTATGATTTTTCCTCACTCATACTGGAGGGATGCGTTTCGCTTGATGTTAGATTGAAATAATACACTGCTATTATGAGGCTTCCTTCTCCTGTAAAACCTGTTTCGAGTTTTTATGGCAGCTGCTTACATCGTTTACTAATTTGATAGAACTCCAACAAATATTTTCCTATTCCTATATGTTCATTTATTTTATAGCGAATATGGACGAAGGATCGATCACAATCAGAGTCTTTAGAGAAATGAATAGTGGGTGAAATAATCAGTGGGAAATAAGAGAAAAAACAGGCAACCTTTCAGCTATACAATCCTGTTCCATTTGTGTGATGAAGTTTACATCTCAGTGAAGGGAAATTCAGTCGTGGTCAAGATAAAACATCAAATTAGGGAAAATCGTCGAGGCAAATACAAATCGATGGACATTCTATGCATGTCAGAGAAGGCGCGCTATTCCCCTGAGCTGCTTTCAGGCTGTAAATTCGCTATAGGAATGGGGGAAAATTGAAAAAAGCAAAAATCGTCAGATTTTGTTGGAATAAGCCGATAGAATTTATTTACGGCGGTATTTTTGCGGTGCGGTATAGGTTGCGGTGCGTTCCCATTTCTTGTGGCCAATCTACCGTAAAACATAGATACTGTATATTTATTGGAAATGAACGGTGAACGAGTTATTATTGACGAGCCGCGTTCTAAGCGATTACGCCTGTTAAATCGCGTCGGCAGGAATTAAATATCGCCTCATAAGAAACCGGAAGTAATGTACTTAGTCCAAGAATGCTCTATTGTGAAAAGAACCATTGATTTTTCAACTTTCGGAAACATTATTTACCAAACTTTTAATGACCAAATCGTCCATTTCCAAAGCTAATTCAAACTTTTTATGCACAATCTATTTTTATCTATTGTAACCTATTGTTATATAAAGTTAATCTATTAATGCTAAGAGTTTTGAAGTCTATGTGACTTCTTACCTACATTTTTTCAATGTATTTTATTTATTTCTTCTATTATTCTTTTTTAGCTTGTGTGTTATATCGGTGATGTTTTCAATGACGAAATCCTTGAAGAACAATCTCATATCAAAACTGACACTGTATTTCTATTTGAATTATGATTGTTACTCACTTATGTGGAAGGATTGTATCACACTTCTAAACTGATGGAGCTTCTGATTAGAAATGAAATGCATCCCTCCCATATAAGTCGGTAAAAATCATAATTTAAATAAAAATTCAGTGTCAGTTTTTGATATTAGATTGTGTTAATCAAAACTGACACTGTATTCTTCACTTATAATTATGGGACGGATGCGTTTAACTTCTAAGGCTGATAAAGCTTCTCTTTGGAAGTGAAATGCTTCCCTCCCATATAAGTGAGTGAAAATTATAATTTCAATAAAAATATAGTGTCAACTTTTGTATTGTATGGGAGATTAGATCATTTTAAGAGAGATTAGTTCATATCGAAGAAGATAAGATCATATAATATTATTATGATAATAATATTATGGTTGTAGGTGAGAATGAGTTATTTCAACTTTCAGAACTAGAAAGTTAAGTTTTAAAAATTTTTAGATGATGCCCACATGAGTCCGAGACTTGTGCGTGGGTAATGAGGTGAATGATAACACATAATAGATGCCAGACGGAGGAGCGGGATTCAAACCCACGACCGCTGAACAACAGCAAGCTGAAGTTGCGATGCCCCAACCAACTGCGCTAAGCGGCCCGTTTTTAAATTCACAACTAATTTGTATTTACATTTTTGTCCCATTTTAGTTACCTTCTTGTTGCATAGAAGGGAAAGAAAAATACTTAATTGATTCTATATCAATCAATATTCTACAGCGGTCGAGTAATTAATTAATTCACTCAATCGGAATCGATATTCAATATAACACTTAATCAAAATTTTAGCGATATTCCTTGAAGAACTTCTTTGTCTGACTTTTTTTCTTAAACAGATTAATTATTATTTCCAATAAGGTCAGTATAACTAAATATCAAATTGATTTTGTATTAATGAACAAATAATATTATTAATATTTATTTAATTTTTATTAACAAGTTTTAAATCAAGATTGATCATTCTTGTCCACCAATAGGATGAGTACCCAGCATGTAAATTTTCAATATTCGGCGTTTTCATTAGTCATTTCAATGAAATTACAAATTTAAACTTTTTTCACTTTTTTTTCTTGCTTGTACGGCCACAGGGGACCACTTCAAGTTCACATTTTGGCTGTTCTTTTTGCCCTTAATTCCGCATGGTAGTTCTTCACTTTTACTATATACAATAATATCTCAAAAGGCTACAAAACCTTATTATTTGGGAAATGAATACCGAACAAAAGAATAAACAAACTTGATAAAAGAAAGAAAGAGTATCCAATTGTATCTAAATATGAATTTATATAAAATTTTATGTATAAGTTTAATGTTAATATTATTATTTCCATGCTGTGTAACATTTTTTATCATTCAATGGCACCCATTTAAATGACTAATAAGTATGAGCGACAGCATAGAAACCTAATAAACTTTCCCTTTGTTCTTGTTTAGTTATCCTGAACTCTTCAACTTCGTTTTTCCTTCTTTGGTGACTGAACTGTGTCATAAAAACTTCTAATATTTCTTCAAACCCCATATTCCTGGAAACCATTGTGTTTAAATTGAAAGAAACAGCGCAGTCTGATTATTTTCCCTGTTTTAATGAATGACGAGGGAAGAAAATATGTTTGTGTGAAAGAAAGAGAGAAAAAAAGAGAGAGTGCATGAGTGAGTGAGAGAGAGTGAGAGATTGAGAGAGAGTGAGAGGGTGAGCAAGTGTGAGAGAATGACTGCTTTATTTGTTATACTTGGAGGGCGAAGTTACAGAGTGAGCAAGTGAGAGAGAATGATAGAGAGTGTGGAAAAGAAGAGAGAAAGAGTAAGGGGGAGAAAGAGAGAAGAGAGAGAGTTTGAGAGAGAAAGAGTGTGAGTGTGTGCGGGTGAGGGGGGAGAGAGCGAATCGGAGTGAGTCTGAGAAAGGATAGAGTTGCTGACTTGGAGGAATGATTCGCTTGATAGCTCACTCATTAAGCTGACTAGCAAGTAAATGCACGAAATTGTCTACTCAAATATTCCATGCAGCGATTTTGTACTCTCCGTAAGGTAATCCTCTCAGACTACAAGAACCCATTGATGTAGTCTCTCAACTCCATCTCCCATTGCTCTAAATGCTAACTTCTTACAATAGCTATTCATTGCCACTCTTCGTCTAATGGTGGGTGGCAAAAATATAATGGTAGCTACAAGCCTGTTGTGTTGTGTACTATAGATTTCCAAATTTTAAAACACTTTTTTTCATTGTAAGCCTTTACTATCAGATAATGGTCAAGTTCGATATAGGTCCCTTTCTGGTCACAAATAAGAATTTGTGATACACAAACCGGAGAGATAAAAGTTGAGTGCTCAGTCAAAAACTTGAGGAAGAAACTTGGCGGGCCGCTTAGCGCAGTTGGTTGGGGCGTCGCAACTTCAGCTTGCTGTCGTTTAAGTGGTCGTGGGTTCGAATCCCGCTCCACCATCAGGCATTTATGTGTAATTATTCACCTCATTTCCCGCACAAGTCTCAAACTCATATGGGCATCATCAGAAATAAAAAAATAAAAAATGGGTAGTGAGTGTGACTGTTTGAATGTGTGGACTCAAGACAGGTTTATCGTAACAGGCACGCAAGTCTTCACAGAATACAGGAGCAGTCTTCACAGTGAGACTCCCATCGGCAAATTTGATTAGTCTACCTACTTCTACTATCAGTTCTGTCAACAGTAGACCTCACGCCCAAAAATTATGGTGCTTGCGCAGAGGAACATATTCGATGTACTTAATGATAATCATAATCGCAAAATTAAACACAATCGTCAGACCTAACCCTTGATTCAATTAGCGTAGTCTATTTCATGTCGGCCTTCTACAAAAAGTCACTCTGTATCACGTCACCAGGGTTGTATATTTATATTTATCGAATCAGATTAAATGTAAAGGAAAATCGAAAAGATTTTACATGTCTGATGAATGAATTTATGGAGCAATATTTATTGAATTAGTATAATTAGCATTCACTTAGTAAGCACTTGTTAATTGAAATATTGGAAATTATTACAGATCAATAAAAGGGCTCGAAGGCTACTCTGAATTCTGATTTCTCTTCCATAAGATGGAGGAGCTCATTTTAAAAATCATGTTTCCTGTAGAAAAAGACCTGAGTGTATTTCCTTTTTATCTTTAAAAATATCCTTGAAATGCAAGAAAATTAAAAAAAATTCCTCAGGCATACATCGCTGGGCATTCTTGCAGATCCATGCAAAATTTCATAAGATTTGGTTCACGCTTACAGCCGCAAATGCGTTACAGACATACAGACAAAATAATGAAATGTGGTTGACTTTAAACAGAGACCTTTTCAAATATCCTTCAAATGTACTTATTCTTATTGGGAATTCATTCTCATTTTCATATTCTGATATGTAATCAACAGAACAAATAATATAAACCAGTACAAACAGTGAAATGTGAAAAACAAATACTAAAAAATAGAAGTTTTTTCTACGAGAAAAGGTCAACAATTTAAAATTATGTACTTTTAAAAATCATTATTTTTTATTTTTATTCGTTTATACACCCATAATAACTATACCAAATTTCCTCAAAATTTAATTGTAGAAAATTTTGTTGATTTCTCATCTAATGGACTCTCATCCGTTGGTTTGAAATGAAAATTTAACAAACTGACTAATATTATACAGAAACAGAATTCATTAATTTCGAATTCCTTTAAGAGCATTAATTTATGCTGAAGACTTCCGTAATGGCGGATAGTGACAACAGAATTGAATAGCTGATGGACATCGATGAATGCTGCTGTACAAAAACTTTTCTCAAACTGTACTCATTCCAAACTAACTTGTGAGATATGAGCCGATATGGCCAAGTTCAAAATGAATACTGCTGTTCAGAAAGGTCATCATAGTCCAATTAGGAAGTCCGTGGTTCGATTCCCCGGTGACTGATATTTTTGTACAGTAGCATTCATCGATGTCCATCAGCTATTCAATACAGCTGTCAATATCCGCCATTGCGGAAGTCTTCAGTATGAATTAATAGCACCTGAAGGTATTTGAAATTAATAAATTCTGACTCATCCCTTTATCATCTGTCTTGCTTGCTTCCAGTCAACACATACGTTTCATACTCCTTACTCTTTTATACTCCATACACATTTACGCCAACACCAAGATGCACTATTTGAAAACGTGATCCAGATGTGAGCTATTTGTGTTGTTTCAAGTCTACCACCCAGCAATAATACAGAATTCTAAAATGACATCTAATACGTTTTATCACCGCTTTGGTAGACATCTGTGCAGCACTGATCTCCTCATATTAAATGAGTGATGGTGTGTCGGAGACAGTGTTGAACCTTTTATTAACTTGGTTACAGTCGAGTCCTTATATGATGAACAACAGCGTGACTTTAGTTTCGGCAATTACGCTATCATCAATTCAGATTGAACCTTTATTGCTCACGATGAAAGTTCTAATGAGATTGATATTAGAGGAACTATTGAGATTGATAGTATTGGAACTACTAAAACTGTAGTCTCCCCGTTCAAATGATAACTGATGTTTGAGACTGTGATACCGTTTCTATCATTAAGTTTATATTTTAAACCACAATAAAATAAATCATAAACTTTCTTAAAATTATATCATAATTTATTATGAATAGAAAACCTGATCAATATTTTTACATCCACATTCACAATAATGAAAAATACTATTAATTTTGTACTTCATTCTTATCAGTAACTTATTGGTGATGGCAATATTGTGGTAGCTATCTATAACTGATAATGCAGATGTCAAAACCACTAAATCGATTAACATTTGAGATACTATAGTTTTGACAGTCACGTCATTGTCAACCTCTTTTAAACTGAAAGAGGTTTAAACTTCGCTGTACATTTGGTTAACTTTAATCAATTTTAAATACTGAAAATACCCTAGTAATTCTTTAAAGCAACCTCCGATACAAAAATCTACATCTATTGTCGCGATGGTTTGGTATTGTCGATATTGTCGAAAATTCACGATAGAGACGGTATCACAGTCTTATACATCTATTGGTAGACTTCAAATTCAAGTTCGAGGAAGATTTTTGCATATCAATGAGAAAGGCAGACTGATGAGTTTTTTAGAAGTTTTGGAAGTAACAAGGTTGATAAAGAACCATACTGTTGATAGTTTAAATGATCAAGTCTACTTTACGAATTTAACACTACCAACCTTGTTCTAGCAAAAAAAAATAGGTACTACTACTCAATGTCAAGACTTGTTTGTCATAAAGGTTTCGTCTGCTTGACCTCCATTGAGTTATCGACCTTCAATATTTTTCAAGTTCATCCCATTGTCAATATTTGTGTCTCGTCGATAGGAAAAATGTTTTCTCCTTGTTTTCCTTAGATGCTCCGAATTTAGAGGCTCCGTATTATTCCTTGCTAATAATGGGCGGGTCTAATATCAACCAATGACAGGCCTCCAACATGAAATGCGACCAATGAGAGGCTCCCAGTATATGAACCAATAGTATTCGAATAAAAGAGTGTATATTGGGCTAATCTGTGTTTAAGAGTTGATTTGATTGAGGTTGTGAATGAGGTGACTGCCGAAAATATAGTATCACGAGTTTTTCAATGAATTTAGTGGTTGTGACCACATCTGTGTTTTTCGTTTTGTTCTCAATGCTCACACATAATGTACTCCTGTGATTTTTTCTCTATCACTGCACCATCAAGTGATAAAGATACAAGGAACAATTTATTAAATCACAACTAATAGAAAAAATCGAGCAAAAATTTATTTTGATTATTGTAAATAAAATTCAAACAATGTTCATAGAACAACAAACGTATTACATTATTTGAACAACGGAACTTCACTCAATTTGTTTATTGATCGCAGGATGGATGATGACAATAATCATATTATAATGTACTCATACTATACTCATAGTTCCGATTTATTATTGAAACAATGTACACATTAAAAAAGTTATTCTATAACCTTCATAATAGACATAACAAAGGCATCAGTCTTTACGTGAATTGTATTCATTCTTCTTGAATATTTTTTATATAATTTACAATATACGTTCACAAATGATAAATACTGTGTATTACAGTCTTATCCTAGTTAGAAAACTTTGAATCATAATTATGCAAGTGATGGGAATAGTTTTTGGTTGGCATGATCAATTTTATTCAAAATTGTAACTCTTTTGGAAAGCATTTTTTACAAAAGAAGTTTGACAACAGCCCCAATTTTGAATGTGCTATAACTATAGTGTTCACATAAATTTCACAACTTATATTTATTTGATGGATTCAATACATCCATTACCACAATATAAGTCTATCAGTAGTTCTCTACTGTGATCTTCCTTTTCCAAAAGTGAGCTTTCCAGGAAGATGGTAATTTCAATTTCATGGTAGTTTCGTAGAACAATGGATTATATTATTGAAAAGTTAAATTTTGATAGAAGATAATAATTTTGATTTCATTTGATTTTTCTATGTCAGAAGTGAGCTTCCCAGAAAGATGGTAATTTCGATTCCATGATTGTCTCAAAAAACAATAAATAATTCACAAATTGAATTATGAAAGATGATAATTTTGATTCAATGGTAGTAGTTCATAGAAAAATGACATTGAAAAATTAATTTTCAAATAAAATAATTTCGATTTCATGGTCCTTTCAAACAATAGATTATTTAAAATTCGAATAACGAAAGTTAAATTGTAAAAGAGACAATCAAATATCAAAACTGGCACTGTATACCTATTTAAATTATGATTTTTACTTACTTATACCGGAGGTTGCATTTCGCTTCTAAAGAGAATATTCAACATCACAGATGTAAAAGAGAACTTCATTTTCAAGCTACTGCAATTTCAACATTATATAATACATAACCGTACATAACATAATATAGATCAGTTATTTTGGAACCAGGGAGTATCAAACTAGTATTATTCTAACTTTAATGTTGAAATTGCAGTTGACAGCTTTATTTTATTACAATCTTCTTTCTGTATCATTGACAATTTTTTTAAATATTTCAGTTCAAGTCTTCTTTCAAGTAGAATATTAACTTTATTAATTATATTTGGATGGGAGCTATTGCAGTTTATAATGATTTTACATTTTACAAGACTTATCTTCATTTAAGATGGATCGAAAAGGGCTGAAGACTCAATTTTTTGATTGATCCCTCAAGAGATACTCAAGACTCCGTTATACCTTCACAATTATTTTTACAAAATTCATTTGGAATAATATTGAATCTCTCACAAATACATTTTTATCAATGGAAATTTGGCTTCATAGGCAGAACACACAAATATGTTCAACTCACTTGTTGAGTTGTAAATACACATCAAGTTTCAAAACTTAATTGTTGATAATAATCATAGAAGAGGGTCTAAAAGGGAGAATTATTACAATAAAATGTTACAAATGGCGTTTCTTTTCCGTACGTATTGCACATAATCACAATTGCCTCATTAAAACGAGGCGATGACTATAATAGTCCATAGCTCCTGCAGCATCCTTATAACAAACAGTTACAATATTAAGTGTACTGAATAAACATACCGAATTATCAATTATTATTCACACCATAACAAAAATATATCTCTGACATTCTAATCCCTCCCCTTATTGCAAAATGGATGAAATTGTTCAATCAATACATGTTATAGAGAAAAGGTTATTTGAACTTGGAGTGAGATGATGAGAAGTGTTGTTACTACTCCGAGACTTCATTGTGGGACTAAATTGTTAGACTTGACTTCAATGCTAGACTTCACTGCTATATTTCATTCACAGCTCTGCAATGGCTTTTAAATGAAGAACGAGATTGAATTTAGTATTTATTGAGCTCACAAATCAGAAGTAATCAGTTTTCATTACAAATCAGAAGTAGAAGTAATCTTGAATAATAAGAACCATAGAATGTATAAATCGAATGTTCAATAGTTCAGTCGCCATACTCATAGTCCAATTCTCAAAAAAAGTCAAAATCATTTTTCACAATAATAGTGTACTACAGCCTACTTTGCTGGTTACATGACTAGACTTTGTTTTCATTTTACTATGATAAGATTTTTACGAAAACCCAATATATTATACTTCTCAATATTCAAAACAACGATTTCTAATGAAGAATTATAATAAAAACAATTTTGTGAACTGAATTCTGTAGCACTACATTTCTCATGACTCACTTTTTCTCCTATGACGCATATCTTTTAAATATATGGCACAATACGTAATTTACTGTAGTCTGGCATATCTCACTTACATACAATTCATCCATTCACTCATGATTCACCGTTTGACTGGTTAATTATTCACAAATGCTTTATTATTGGCTGAAAATTTATTAAAAACTTCGCAAGTTCAGTTTTTAAGGATTGCTTGTTTCACCTTTTGACTCAGCAGACTAGAAGTGCTCTTCAACTCTTCTAGCAGTTGGAAATGTATAATAGAGAGATTGTTGAGAGAAACAACACAATTAATGTGGTTGTAGTTTGTCGGGGATCTTCGACACTTAAGAAATATTTTTAAAATATTGAACAGTTTTTTCTTCTCGAAAGAATATAACCGTTCATGAGCTGGAGTATAATAAGAATATTTTTTTTTTCGGACGATGAAGCTCATAGGTCTGAGGCCTTTGCGTGGGTAATAAATTAGATGATGGTAATTGATGAGTTGGACCTAGAGTTTTAAGTGGTTTCCGAACCACCGGGAAGTGATTTTGTGTAAATAGGAGTGTTAATAGAAATGTAAATGTGTTGATAGGTAAATGAACATTTACTTCATTTTGTTCAGATAAAATGATGAAAAAGGAAAATGATCTTAGCTCAAGCTTGAAATGAAAGGGAATGTCACAAAGAAACATACTGTAGCGAATATGAAATTGGAAAGAATGAGAGAAAGAGGAAACAGAGGTTCTCGGTGTTAACTGCTATATAAATGTTTAATTTTAAGCAATTTATTATTCTGCTTTTGACACTTTTATGGTGTTTACTTTGTAATTAGTAGAATGTTCTAGTTGTTTGATTAGAGATTAATGGAGTCTTATCGAATATTGTAGAAAGTTCCAGTTTCCTTGATTTATTTATTCAGAAGATGATGGAAAAATGTAGAAATTGCTCGATTGTTGGAAAACCTATTTAAGGCGAACGCATTTGTAAGTTAAGTGTTCTTTTTCGACGTTTCTTTTTTTGAATATTATTGGACAGTTTATTGTACAGTTATTAATTAATATTAGATCGGCCTTTTAACTTTTAGTGATTGATTTTTGTACAGTTTATTGAAAACTCATTATCAGTTGAACAATATCGTGTTATGTTTTTAATTGCTTATTTTTCTGTGAGACATTACTGAACAGTGAGTGTTGTGATTATTTGTGTAAATAAAGTGCGAGTGATTAATTTAAGTGTTGCCAGCGTTATTTTAGACATAGAACCCGTAACAATACTATTTTCAAATTGACTTTTAATATTCTAGTTTCAAATTTTTAGTTTAGTTCTAGTTTAAACTTTCTATCAGAAAGTGCTTAGAGCTCTTTTTCGAACTCATCCTTTCTTTAATTGTAATTTATTTAAAAAGTTACCAAGAATTGAAATTAATTCACTTTAATGATAGGAAATTCATTCTTGATCATTGGAATAATATACTTGAAAAATGTTTATTGAAAAGCAAACTTTTCACATTATTTAAACAAAGAGATTTCACTAATTCCCATGAATTTGAAAATAGCTGGTCAAATCATTATCTAAGCGCCCAAATTTCATAAGTGAATTATCAAAATGTTTTTGGTGCAGTATTCTGTCACTGAAAATTCCACAAACTGAGGAAAAGCAATTCGAAAAACTATTCCCCTCAACAATCCCATCAATTGCATGCAGCAAGCGATTGGTAAATTTTTTAGAAGGAAGTTCTAGAAAGTCATCCCATACTTAATAAACAGCTGATTGCAATTATTATTAACATGTGCAACTTGAACTATTCGCTTGCAACTTGTAATTGAGGCATTGGAGTGTACTCACAAACTTTCGTTCCATTTCTCTCAACAATCATCTTTTTTGGAAGTTGACTGATTCACACATAAACAATATGCGGAGTTTTTCTTGCAGTCATGTATTCGTTTTTGACAGACATGGCTGGCCATGGCTCCATGTAAGCCGGCTTGTCAGGCATCAACATCACCATGGGTGGGCCAGCAGCTAGCCGGTGCGTTTCAGTGCCAGACACATGATTGGGTTCTTTGTCACGACCACAGGTCCACGAGCGTCGTTCAGTGCCAATCAGCAGAAGAACTATACAGAAAGCAGCAAAAAGTGCCAGAACGAAAGAAGTCACTACAGCCACAGTTGTCCAGGTGGCTTCGCAACGCACAGCTGACTCAGGAACTTCGGTGAGAAGCATCCCATGGAGAGCCTCTGGCTGATCGCATCTCAGATCTTCCAACCCCAGACTCACAGGAGGAATTTCTACATCTTCACTCATTGTTTCATTTGTTATTTCTGACAGAACATCCCTGGTACTTTCTTGCTCTGCCAACTCCCACAACCACAATAGAGAACAGTTGCAGTTGAATGGATTACCAGAAACATCCAATGACTTCAAACGCTCCAGGGGAAAATATGAAGCATCCAGGGTAGAAATAGAATTTTCCCTGACTGATATATGGATCAGATGAGGATTACCATGGAAGACTCTCTTAGGCAGTGATCTAACTAATCGGTTCTCATCCATGATGATCTTTTCAAGATGAATGTTGTCAACAAATGCTCTGGAATCGATCTGCTGCAAGAAAGGCATTCTTGATAAATAGAGCACTTTCATCTGAAACAAACTTTGAAAAGCAACAGGCTGTAATGTCCTGAATGCATTTCCACTCAAATCAAGCTCAGTCAACAAGTTTAACTTTGCTAGTTGTTGTGTTGGCACTGATGTGAGATTATTGTATCCCAAGTCAAGTGATGTGAGAGAGTGTAAAGGATTGAAACACGAACTGTGAATGTCGGATATCACATTTTCACTAAGGTTTATCACTTTCACATTTCTGAATACCACTGGTGGAAAAGCGGATTCTTCTAGATTCTCAATTAAATTGTCTGAGAGGTCTAGGATTTCTAAAGAGGGGGACGGGAGGTTTTTGAAAACCGCACCAGGCACGTCTAGGATCTGGTTGCTGTTTAGTGACAACACTCTCAGCTTTTCCAGACTTTTGAACACGCTGTTATCATGAAAAGCGGTGATTTTGTTGTGTGATAACTCTAGCACTTCGAGGTGTTTGGTGTCATGTAACGACCCCTGTTCAAGTTCTTGGATCTCATTGTAGCTTAAATCCAAAACACGTAATGATCGGAGGCCTTTGAATGCTCCTTTTTTGATGGTTGAAACTAAGTTGTGACTAAGATTTAAGAAGATGAGGTTGTCTTGAAGTTCGAAATTATGTTTCCCAAGGTAGCCGATCTTGTTGTATGACATATCAAGTGTTTGTAAGTGCTGGTAAATGCGAAGTGTGTAGTCTACATTGACGATTCGGTTTCCATGAAGGTCAATCTGTCGCAGATCAGGATTGAGCTGGATGGGCACAAATTCGAGACTGGTGTCGATGCAGGACGCTTGCAGAGTGTCGTCGCGACAGGTGCATCGTGCCGGACACATTGCCAGTGTCACCGTCAGAGATGCCATGAATATGGATGCCGACAACAGCAGCCATGTGCCGCGTTTGACGCCGCTGCAGTGGTTGTAGTCTGAGTGCCGCTGGAAACGCAACGTCCGCACAGACAGGGCGGCGGCGACGGAAGCGGATTGACCACAATTGCAGCCTTGCTGATCATCCTCCATACCACGTTGGCATCGGATCTGTAACAAAACAAACAACATTACATATTATATCACATTATAAATCAACATATATATTATACATCATCATATTATTCATGTCATATACACATAACACATCATATAAACGTCGTGGTGCTGTTCTCTGTCGAAAAACTACAATGCTGGAGATTTATCGAGCAGGAGACAGAATTAGGGATTGAAGAAGGAGAGGAAGAAGAATGAGGAGTAAAATGAAAAAGAAGACAATAGAAGAAGGAGGAGGAAAAGAAGAAGAAAATTATGAAGAAGAAAAAATATGGTTCTTGGAATGGTTTTGTTTTACAAAAGGATATGGAAAAGACAGATATGTTTTCCTGTAAAAGAACAGAAAATGCGAAGTTCACATTGATAAAATCGCGGACGGTGTCTGAACTCAAACAAGAAAGTTATTTGCATTTGGAAGGCTCCAGAGTTGAGTTCTCTGTAAAATACGTGAAAACAACGAACTTTTTTGTCGGCTAGGTTGCTCTTCAACTTTTTTGTCTCACTTTTTCTAAAAGTCAAACTAGGTTATAAAGTTGCAAGAGAGACTTTTAGAAAGGCCATTATGTGGTTTTGCCTCTTGTATTAGCTACGCTTTGTTGAATACTTTATGTCATTTTTGTGCACATCATTATTAGACTACTAACAGGTTGCTTGACTCAATTGAATATGGTTTTTTGAAATAATCTTGTGTAAGAGCCTATCTACAAATTTAAATTCCTCTTCTCATTCTTCTTCCTTTTCTCTTTTATTTCTTCCTTCTTCCTCCTTAATTTTTATCCTCATTTTTTCCCCTTATTCTGCAGCGTCAGAGCTTCGTCGACACATAACAGCAAGCAGCTGTCTATTATATTACAGCATAGAATTTTAAGATTTACGATCATTCATAAGATAACATATTTGTTCAGAGAATTAAATTTATTTCTTGATATTTCAATATTTCAAAAAGTGAATGATAATTTTACAAATTTAATGGAGCTATTTTGCTATAAATTCATCCATCAGATAAGTGTGATCTTCAAGATTCTTATTTAATTTTATCTGAGTAATCAGCTGTCTGGGACAACATACGCATAGGCTGGTTTAAAATAGAAACACAGCCCTAGTGACATGATACAGAGTGACTTATTGTGGAAGACTGACATGAAATCTAATAAAATAAGCTAATTGAATCAAGGGTTTGGTCAGGTGATTGTGTTTAATTTTGCGATAGTGATTATCATTGATTATATAGAGTACTCCATCCTCTGCGCAAGCACCCTTATTCTTATGCATTTGAAAGGAAAAATGAAAGGCATTCAGAAACATATGACTTATGCTTCTCCATCATATGCAATTGGAGTCAGATTTAATGGAAGCCATCTTATTTGATTAATATCTTGTAAGATTCAAATAGGTTCTCTTATTAATTAACCGACTTCCAAAAAGAACAAGGTTACTATATTCGACCTGTTTTTTTTATGTTTGTACATCAATCATTCGAACAATATTGAACCGATTTCTATGATTTTTTTTTAAATGAAAGAGCATCGCTCAGCGGTGGTCCCATTCAAGTTTCGCAAGGATCGGCCCAATACTTAGCCCAATATTAAACAAAAAGGAGCATTCTTCGATGACTTCATTTCAATCAAGTTTGAATGGGATAGTTCCACACATAACCGCCAATCGGATAACCGGTGTCGTTTACCAGGCTGATCATCGTATCATTAAGGAACGCTTTACATCTAGACGGTTTTCGAAATCATATGATGCAATGCAGTTATGCCGGGTAAACGACATCGGTTACCCAAAGCTGGTTCAGTGTGAAACAAGCCTGTAATGTCCCGTATTGACCAATCACGTGAACTTAATTTGAATCGAGAATAAGAAGAATATAATATTTCTGTCCATATGTTCATATGAAAATTGTAAATAATTTAGTTGATGTTATTGAGTCATACGAATAAGGTTATTTACTTTCAATCATAAGTTGGAGAATTTGGAAAAACAGCTGATCTCAGAAGTATTTTTAGTTTCACTGCTGTGATGGATTAAGAATATTTATTCGCCATTATCGTACATGTGCGTACAATAGGCTATTTTGAGGTTATGTTTCATATGAGCTTTCATATGAATTAACTTATCATTCATAAAAATATCATATTTGTTTGAGAGAAACAAATCATTTCCAATATTTTAATTGAGTTTAATAACAAGTGATTACTAATTGAATGATAACTCTACATATTTTATCAATATTGTTTCAAAAATTCATTCATCAGACATTTTAAATCTGATCTGGTTTGAGCAATTGGCTGTATGGAAAATAGAAGTACAGCCTTGTTGATGTGACACAAAGTGATTTTGGGCAAAACATACATGAAGTAATCAATGCAAATTGAATCAAGGGTTTAGGTCTGATGATTATGTTATATCCAAGGAATTATCCCGACATTGCAATGTGAGCATGGACGAGACGGACGTTAATCATTTTTTGTAGAATCACTATGGTTTCACCCCTTCTGGGTGACTATGTGTGATTTTGAGAGGGTGATTATCATTGAGTACATCGAGTATGTTCCTCTGTGCAAATAACCTTATTCTTGGGCGTGAGGTCTACTGTTCACAGTGCTACCAATATTATTCCTTGTCTCATGACAATAGATATTTCTGTGTTTTCATTGTCTTATGAGAATGACAATGATTCAAATACAGTCAAGTCTGTGACCGAGTGGATATTTTCTTTCAATCCAACGTATTCATGTTTTCAGGCCAGTAAGAAGAGGATGAGAAAAGCTGTAGTGTACTGCGGATCGGTTTTGTTTGAATTAATCATATCTGGAAGGCAGTGGCGGTGCATGGCTGTTGCCGTCTGGTTGCGGCCATGAATATGCAAATGACTCTTCTGTGACGCATCGATAAGGAAAGGTCCTGTTCGGACAAAAGCGAGACGGTGCATTAATCAGCCAACTCAGTAGCAGCTAGCAAGCCTGCAAGCTGTGGAAAGCTGGAAGCTGCTCTAATAATATCACCCACTTCGGAATCACCCCCCCCCCCCCCCTACCATCATTCCAGATTCCAGGACTCAGGTGACGAAATGACAGCATGCAAAATAGGAGACCGGCTGGATTAGCCTAATCATACAGCGCGTTTGTATTGTTGTTTGCATTCTGTGAACAATAATTTATTCCAACCTAAGTTAGTTTGCGCTTACAGTATAGTGGAATACAAGGAAAATAAATAGAGAAAATCATTACAATAATACACATCAGCCACAGAAATAATATCAGCTGATGTGACTGAATTGTCTTGACTTCTACATTATCGGTTCTAAAATCTCTAACAAAATTCAAAATTACATTCAATTTCTTTGGGTTATTGAACAGTTCTAGTGCTTCGTTTTCAAAGTGAACATCCAAATTAATTATTCATGTTTTGGATAGAATCAGGAATCGTACTTCAAAAGTAAAATTCCTAGTTAAACTTAACGTAGCCTAAAATTTAGATTTTTAATTGAAAATTTGTAAAGAAAGCAGTATTGGGCTGTGCCTGTTATTTCTTTACTTGTGTTTTGTAATAAATAGGTAAATAAATAAATAAATATGGTAGGTACTACTATGTTATTTTGGTAGGGCTGTAATAACATTATGCTCTGTTATTGAACATAAATATTAGAATGACGTAAATTCATTTATTAATTTGAGCTGAATATATTAGAATAAGCATGAAATAATAAAAAAATATTACAATGCAGGACAATTATTGTGTTAGGGTGACTTTAGCCATTGTAAAAAAATGTAATAATATGGTTACAGTAGGGGCTTCTATGTTATTTTGGTAAAGCTGTAATTATATTATGCTATATTATAGGAAATAAATATCAGAATAACGTGTTAATTCGTTCATTTGGACTGGATATAATCCAATGTACAGAAGACGACACGCTTTTCAGCACAACACTGCTTCCATCACAAGATGAAAAATAAAAATCCAGTTATTTGTGAAAAAAAAAATGTTATTGGTAATCCTGCATAATGAAGGCGTAAATGGGGTTGAACTGAAATAATTTGAATCATACCTTGTAAGTGTAAGACTTATCTAAGTTTTTCTTCGATAAGAAACGTTCAATACGTCCATGATTCTTACGCGTAAGGTCTACTATTCACAGAAATACTATACTAATAATAATAATAATAAGCGTATGGCTTTTAATGGTGGGGAGACCCTTACGGGTAGTTCCACCTCGCCGTTTGAGACATGTTACGGGGAACATGGTGGACCTACTATTTTAGGTGGGTTAATATCATCATAATGATAATATCATAGTATTAACTAAGCGAGTTACTATCGATTGTTTAATTTTATTTGTAGATATTTCTTTATTCATTTTTTGTATTCTATGAATATTTATTTGAAATTCTTGATTTCTTGATATCATTTATTTGATTCAGCTCGAGCATGATCTATAACTGGTTATTTATTAGCCCTACTCGAAGGACCTGATTGAGCTGTATATACGATTGGAAAACTAGATTTTTGGCCAAAATGTAAATGAATGTAAAGTGAACTACTTGTAGTGGAGTCATTCATCTCAATCTCAAAATAAAACATTTTTTGTACTAAATAATAAGACTTGAAGTTGTCCCAACCGTATTTATTAAAAAAAAGTTAGATACTAGTTTCGGTTGTTACACAATTATCAATCTCAAACAAACTAAAACTGAAGTACAGAGTAGCTTAATATGTACTAAAAACTGATAATATTGGCTATTTTTCTAGTTTGACCTTGACTGCATTTCAGTGAGCTTCAATCTCGTAATTTTAGCCTACTTGTGTTTTTATCTTGTTTGTTGCTTGCTTTGTGTGTTCTCAGTTTTTAATTCTTGATTTTGGTTTGATCTTTTCTCATGATTTTATTAAACTATTTGTCACTTTTGATATACTCAGCAATATCTATCAGACTTTGGGTTCGAATAATAAATTAGTTCAACTCATTACTTTTTATTAAACTTCCACTCTGAATGAATTAATGCAGGTTTATTTCATCATTTTGACAGTGCTATTTTTCACCCCATTAATCAAATTATTAATTATTCATATCAATAAATATTAGACTTGAAGCTCAAATAATATATTATTACTTTTTATTAAACTTCCAGACCAATTAGATTAATCCAGCCCGATTATCATTCTAACAGTATCCTTTCTTTTAACTATCACATTAATTGAATTAAATATTATTCATATCAATAGGTATCAGACTTGGATCTCAAATCATTACAACTTATTACTTTTTATTATCTCATTGATCAAATCCAATAACCCAATGAACATTCTGACAAAGTGTTTTTTTTTTCATTCAATTACCAAATTTATTTGATTATCTATATAAATAGATATCCGACTTGAAGCTCAAATAATATATTGATGTCATCTTATTACTTTTTATCAAACTCCCTTTCTAATTAAATTATTCCAGCCGGATTAACATTTTGTCAGTTTATTTTTTCATTCAATTGTCACATTAATCTATTTTAAGGGCGTGCCATTAATCAGCATTTTAATAATCAGTGTTGCCAACCCGTGAAGATAATAGAATGCAAACTGAGACGACGAAGGCAGCGTTGCATTAAACAACCCTTGTTTTTCTTTTTTCTTGCTCTGTTCTTTCTCTTCCTTCCTGATTGTCTCTCTCACTCTCTCTGTCTCAACAGAGACACGTGACAGCAGCGAAATCCTCTAATAGAGGGTGTAAAACAGGGCCGATAAGGAATGGAGATAGGGTGACTGAAAAGCCGGCTGTATATACAAGACGCGAGCTGTCGTTTTCTTTGCTTAGAAAAACACAACGCCTCATTTTGCCCCCTTACCCCCTAATAATAACAACCCCCTCTCATCCAAATTACCCCTTATATCATTGCGCATTCACTGAGGGGGGTTGAGGGTTTTTGGGATGTGCGCGGGGGGGGGGGGTTTCTACTAGCCTGAGTTCGATATCGAGCAGCGGCCCTTCTTAACATAAATTCAGCAGCTATAGCGGGCGCAGAAAATTGTAGCTGTCAAAATAAGGAATTACGTTGCATTATTCGTTGGGCGGCTGCTGTTGTTATAATTAAGATCCGGAAAGCCGGCGGACGGCCCAAGAGAAAGTCCATTTAATGCAACTTGGTTATTCGAGAAACGTTCGTTAATCTTCCAAAACGCAACAACGTGCTATTTGACGTACATTTCCAACTTTATATAAACTTCTAAGGAGATATTGTATAGTTTAATGAGATAATGGATGATTTGTGGTGATTTTTGCAACTATATTTATAAACTTTAAAGCAGAAATTGTATAGCTAAATAGGATAATGGATGATTTGTAGTATTTCATTCATAGTAAACTTGAAGCTGGATACTTAACGTGATTTCAAATGAACTGGGACATGAGGTCAGGGACTAATATTAGTAATATTAATGCTTATAATAATAATAATGATAATAATAATAATAATAATAATAATAATAATAGTAATAATAATAATAAGTAATAAATAATAATAATAATAACAATAATAAAAATAATGATGATAAGAAAATGTATAAAAGTATGATAAAGTATAAATGTATAATGTATAAGAGTTTTCGCAGTTTATTGAGTCGAAATTTTCTACTAGAGATTTGAAATTCACCTCGATCAAGAACTGTTGCCAGTTCCTCTCTCAGTGGTTCCATATACTCGCAGTCAGATAACAGTGGAAATTTTGACAATTTATTAATATATAGAATCTTGCTGTGCAAAACTGACCTCACATTAATAGTTATACTGCAGTTCACGAAAATGGATATTCAAAACGAAACTTTTGAAATTTCCTCAAGTCGATTCACAATTGAGCAATGCCTTAGGATTCTTCATAATTTCGCATTCGAATAGAGAGATTTTTGCTGAAAATTTGAAATTTTTCATGATTAAGGCTGTGCACAGGGTTTTTGGTCATAATTTCTTTTCAAAGTTTATTGTATTGGATATTATTGGTATTGAAATGTTGATACCATGATAAATTATTTTTTTCATGAAATATTTTATGAAATATGGGAGTTTGAATTTGAATTTTTAGGTTTTTGGGGGCAATTGATCTCCCCTACAAGCTATTTTAAACTTTTGATAAATTTATTTTAAATGAATGACACATTGAGGAATAAAATGACATATTTTTCATCCCAATCAAACAATTAGTTTTCTCAAAATAAATTTGTTAAAACATGCAAAAATTTAGTTTTTCAAAACATTATTTGAGAAAACCAATTGTTGAATTGAAATAAAAAAGTGTCATTCTTTTCCCCAAGGTGTCTTTCAGTTATAAAAAAATTATCAAATGTTTAAAATAACTAGTAGGTGAGTTAAATTGCCCCCAAAAACCGAAAAATTTCTACTTTGAACTCTCATATTCCATAAAATGTTTGATGAAAAAAATAATTTCTCATGGCAATAGTTAGCATTTTAATACCTTAATAATATCAAATTCAATGAACTTCGAAAAAAATGATGACCAAAAACCCTGTGCACAACCTTAAGAATGGTTATCCATGCCTCTCGCGTATCTTCATACAGCAGAAAGTGAATTTTTTAAATTTTTGACGGGGCTGCAACAAGAGCAAAGTTTTGATGGAAGAACAAGGAAAGCAATGACTGAAATTAGAGTTGAAAATGATTGATCATCACATTTCATGGCTGCAACATCTCTTTCAATCATCATCATCATCACTCGTTACGGGAGGGAACTGAGCTGGTTTTTGTCGGAGGGTGTCTGCCTGCCTTTGCAGCTACTGTGGCAGTTCTTACACCAGTTGAAAACGAGGGTGAGAGGAGACGAATTATACCGAATTTCTTCGCTTTATGGTTCTTTTGTTTTCCGCGGTAGATTAAAGAGGACCGAATTAGGGGGAATTTGAATCCATATTTTACTAGGTTTCCGTTCCTTTTTTGCTTCATGCTCATTACTGCGCAGTTTGCCTGCTGAATAAGCTCGCGTGCTTATTTCAGTCCGGTTGCCGTATCTCGGAATTTAATCCTGAGCCAACAACTTCCCGTCGCCTATCTCTTGCTTCTGCTCCTGCTCCTGCTTCAAGCACTTGACAATTCTCTCTGCCTTTAATATTTATATTTCTCAATTAGCTGCAGAATAGAGAGAGAGAGAGAGAGAGTGAGAGAGTGAGATTGAGCGCTCGCTTATGCACAGAACAACAGCAAACTCCTCGAACCGAATTTAAATCGAATATTCGCACTCTTCATTATAACTCTTTCGAACAACTTCCCTCCCAACCCATGACACTCATAAAGGCACACGCATTAATTTATTCTTCATTTCGTGTTTCATATACTCTCGTAAAGATTTGTACACACACAAATATCGTGAATTACACTCTAGAACACACAAATATCGAGAATTTTAATCTGAAACCTTTGGCCGACTCTACTCTTGAAAACTTAACTCAAACCTAAACTTCTAAACAGCTTGATCTCACTACTCCTCACTCTTTCTATCTTCTCCCAATTTTTGTATCTTATTTTATATAATATTCTATACTCTTTTTTTCCTTGTTTTGTCATCATGAATACATGGAAGTAGAAGAACACAGGCAAATCCCTTTATTCCTTTTTGTTTTTATCATTTCCATATTATATCGTTTAATGTATCATCCCCATCGAATAGTTATAATAATAATGAAAAAAATATATAATAATAATAATAATAATTTTATGGTCACATCATGATGCTTCCAGACCATAGACTAACAAAACGAATTAATTGTAAACTATATAACGTCACTCGTCAATGGAAAAGAATGAATACAAAATGTTAAAAAATACCTAGTACTGGCCAAAATAACGAACAAATAAATTTATTTAAAATAGAAAAAACTGCAGAATACGACCATAAATGGGAAGTTATACCAGAGACAAAACTTCCAAGACTTGGAAGAAAATGGAGCAGAGAAAAGCTAAAGTCCACACAAAAAATGAAAAGCTGCTTGGAAAACAAGAAAAACGACTCGTTTTCTTTCTATTTCTTACTTGCATGTATATGTTTTCTTCTATTTTGTTTAAAATTCATATAGCTTCATTTGAGTAAAATCACGATTTCTATGACTACTGACTATAACCTTACAATGAATGACATCACCTAACTTCATGGAAGGTAGATAGAAAATATATCCCAGACGATACGTTCTCACTGTTACTATTACACTGTTTTGTAAGTTTGATTACTGATATTAATAGGAATGTTTGTATAATAACTGAATTGTAATAACCTGGTGATGCATTTACTCAAAAAAGTGGAGTTAGGGCAAAATAGCCCTATCTTACACTCAAAATACAATTGAACTCTACTAGAATTAGTTTATACAGAATAAAAGAATAAATTTTAGAAATATATTTCACAGAATGACCAAGCGTTCAAAGTATTCCTGTCCCTCAGTCAATTTTTATATAAGCTTATTTCATTAGCTTAAACCAGTTATTTTCTTGCTTCCACCACATGTTTTTGTTACTTTGTGGGCTATTTTAGATTTAAACCATAAGGATTTAAATATTACTTATGATTCAACAACCCTTATAATCTGTACTAAATTATGCAAAAAACGTTTTCTTAATTTGCTTTTACTGTGGGCAATTGAATGAAAAAATGCTGGACCTAGCCGAAAATCCAATTTAGGTTCCATGAATAATTATTTCCTTGTCAGGCTAATTGTTTTTCTTGCTATTTTTTTAATTAAGCTAATTAATAGCCTAACCACGATACTTGTCCTGATTATTCTTTGTACAAATTAGGCGATATTTTATAAAAAAACACAGGGCTTTGCATCTATTTTTGTTCATTTCCGGCTATTCCATTATAATCTCTGTCTTTTTGAGCCCTGAGTTGACTTAGAATTTTGAAATAGTATGGAATATTTTCATTTCACAGTAAGAGATTGTATTTTTGTAAAGTCTATCACATTAATGGACAATAAATTCGAGTGATAAAATCTCAAAGTCCAAGTGGTTGTTGAGTTTATTACATCAATACACAATAAATATAAGTTATAAAACTGCAGTCAACATTGAAGGTTGAATATTGTGGTTATTTGCAGTCACATACATGCTGTAACCTCCATGAACATGTTCAGTATTTTCATGCCAAATTGATGACATGAAAAAACGATAAAATAAGAGAAGAATGTGGGACGTTGAGGTTTACTGGCTGTACTGAGCACGAGTTCACAGAGCTCGAGCTTCCAAATAATATACAAAGGCAGGCTGTGATAGACTTATAGGGGCGAATAGGGGCCCGAGTCAATAAGGGGGGCGAAAGCCACTATTTTAAAACCAGCATTCGTGTGCGAGGAGATTGGATCTAGAATCAACATACTCTCCAATCTAATACACCTTGGATGAAGGAAATGATGCTGTAATATGGGTTTAATTGTCTGTTAGCTAGCAAGCAATAAGGAAAATTCATTTGTTGTTTGTCGTGTGTTATATATGATAGCTACAAAGTCAAGTTTCAATTAATTGTATAATTACTTCATTGCTTGAGAATGAATCATTATATATAGAGAAAGGTTGAAAGGGCCCATCCAATGTAAGATTTGCATTTATAGAACATGGAACAATATATTATTGTTACGGGTTCTATGTCTAAAATAACGCTGGCAACACTTAAATTTATCACTTTCACTTTTTTAACACCAATAATCTACAACTCACACTAATCAGTAATTTCTTACAGAAAAATAAGCAATTAAAAACAGACAAATCGATATTGTTCAACTAATAAAGAGATTTCAATAAACTGTACAAAAATCAATCACTTAAAGTTAAAAGGCCGATCTACGATCTCGTAATATTAAATAATAACTGTACAATAAACTGTCCAATAATATTCAAAAAGAAACGTCGAGGAAGAACAATTAACTCACGTAGCACAAGTCCGTAATACAGTAATAGGCAAAAGAATTATCACTATAGAACTGTCAAAAGAATTATCACGACTGACAACGAAAGTTCATTAGATGGTTTGTAATAGCGCCAACGGGATTGCACTGTCTGTATTAACGAGAACTGTCACTGAGAAAGAATTATCACTATATAGGCAGAATATTCAGAACTGTCACTACTTGTTTATCACAACGAATTTCAAACAAGACTGAACTGAACTAATTTACAAAAGTCTCCCTCTTTTTATATAATTTTCCATAATTGAGATATCTCTCGATTTCTCTACCAACTTCTACCGATTTCTAAAATAAACAATGAAAGACCTTCATGCCTTCCACAATATTCGATAAGACTCCATTAATTTCTAATCGAACAACTAGATAACTAGAATATTCTACAAATTACCAAGTAAACACCATAAAAGTGTCAAAAGCAGAGTAATTAATCGCTTAGAAGTAGACATTTACATAGCAGATAACACCGAGAACCACTGTCCTTCTTTCTCTCTATTTTCATTCTCATATTCGCTACATTATTTTATCATGGATCTTATCATTAGTAAGTTACATCTTTCTTGGGAGAGACAGAGTTGAAAAAAGCATAGACCAACTTAGAATTGTTGAAAAAGTAAAAAAAAGGAAGTAATAAGCTTCGAGCTGTGCTAGGTGTTTGTTCAGTCAGATAAGATACGAGCGCTTGGGCTGTCCTTGAAAGGGTGACCGCTTTGGTTTGGCCAGCAAAAATGGATCTGTTATCTGCTAAAATCTCTTCCCGGTAGCTCGGAACCCACCCAAAACTGTCAACTTTTCTTTTACAAAACTATTATTTATTTTCAAGACTCTCATAATTTTTCTTCAACTGTAATAAATTGAACTTCAACTGTTATTTATTTATTGATACCTTCTTTATTGATACTTTTAACCCAAAACTGTCTCTATTACTAAATTTTACAAGAGTCAAAAATATTTGTAAGCATAGGTTATATTTACGTTTTGTTTCAAATATAACTTGAATCTTCTGGAAAACAAAATCACAAAATCATCAGAAATGAATCAAAACAGGTATGAGGCAACAACTAACAGCCTACAGAAGATTGACAAGACGATTTCAGTACAAGTAAAACCTTTTTCCTCAGTTAAGCAATCCCAAAACACTCTGAAATTCTTGTGGTTGTATGTGAACGTTGAAGTGATTAGAAAGTATGAATAATTTAACAACATTAACGTTGTTTCTCACGATTCTCGAATAATTTATGTAGAATTCGAAGCGAGAGGATAACAAAGTTAGAATCCACTACGCCAGTCATGATTTTCACTCAACAAAACTGTCATAGAATCATTAACACTAAAATCTATAAAACTTGTAAGCACTGAACCAAACAAGTTCCAGAATTTTAGTGGTTTAAGAATGCATAATTATAGATGTTGCCTAGAGTGGCCTAGATGGAGAATGCAAATCAGAGAGTTATTACTGTAGAGGCAATTCACAGGCGTCGAGAGAGAATATAGCACAGGAAAACTTTCAGGAATTACATCCAGGTGTAGTATGGGCACTGATGAATATGCACGACGTGTAGTCCCCTTTCTAGTGTTTCTCACTCCAATTCTCTTTCTCTCACAAGGTTTCTCTCACACACACTCAATTTTCTCACTTCCTCTTTATCATTTGATCACTCTTACTCTCTCACTCTCATCCTTTTTTTCCATACTCACACCCTTACGACCACTCCATTTATTTCACACTCTCTTACACTCTCTCACACTCTCGCTCATCCTCACTCTTTCACTCTTTCTCACTCAAACTCTCTTACTGCTTCACTTTTTCTATATTCACTACTTAACGTCCACACTATTCAATTCACTCTCTCCCTGGTACTGGTTAAGTGTCAAGAATGGACGAATCCTTGTCAAAACTTCGCCATTTCATGTAATTGCATCACTTAGATTGTCATTACTGTAGTTAATATCATTAATATCATACAAATAAGATCATTGTACATAATTCTTTGCACTATAAAAATAGTATTTTCTGAGTTCAATACTGTATATATCTATGTGATGTTGATAATTTTGATTTTAACCATTCATATGCAAATCTGTAAATTTACATGAGTAAAGAAATATAATCTAATCTAATCTAATACCTTTCCTCCCTCTCACTCCCTCTCACTCCTTCTCGCTCCCTCTCACTCCCTCATCCTTTCTCTTTCACTCTCTCACTCACACGCTCTCACTCCCTCTCGCTCTCTTTCACCCTCTCTTGTTCACTACCTCACGTCCACTCAATCCAATTCGAAGGAACTCATTTCTCTTATTTTCCACTTTTACATAGTTTTGTCATGTTCTATTCTAGCTACTACTTCAAGCTCTGTCTCTATTCTTTTCTAGTCTTTCTTCTCACTTTATCGCTGATTCTCTCAATTTTTGAGAATAACTGAGTGTGAGAGAGGACATGTAAGTTCTATGTCTAGTGAAACTCTTCCTTCTCTATTTGGTTTTCTCTCTATAATTTTTCACCACTGCTTTCACTCTGTTTTCTATTCATCGATTCTATCACTTTTTATTGATGACTTCTCACACTCACTTCCAATCTGAAGAGTCACCCTATCTCTCTCACTCTCTCTACCTCTCTCTCTCTCGCTCCCTCTCTCTCCGTATGCATAGCGAGTGAGACGCACGTTAGTTCGGCTCCGTATTCAAGAAGCTTTTTCGTAGGGTTTATCAGTTCAATTTATTATAAATAGTACATTATCTTGTTCAGCTTTTTAAAAGGAATTCAATAGTGTAATTATTTTTGCAAAATTTCTACGCATTCAAGAATAATCAACTAAAAACTAATTTCAAATCTACAAACATCTATAACCTTCAGCTCTTCAAACCCGCTTTCTCTTTTCAATCAAGGCTAAGAATAGTGAAGATGGTGAAAGGACGTGCCACTCCGAAACGGAACGCTGCCATCCCTCCGGTACCTGCCGAATCTATTTCGGGCACCGACGAGTTCTTCCTCAAAATGAAGGAGCAGGTTGAGGAAGCTGTCAACGCTGCAGTGACAACGGCCCTGCAATCTATTTTTGCAGAATTCGAAACGCTAAAAGAGGAGAATAGAAGGCTCAATCAAAGGGTCACTGAGCTAGAAGAGAAATGCGAGCTGAAGGTCGACGACCTTGAGCAGTATGGAAGACGGCATTGCCTTCGAATATTTGGTGTTCCTGAGCGTGAAAGAGAGGATACCGATCAACTGGCCATCAAATTATTTAAAGAAAAATTGAATATCAACGTTAAACTCGAAGAGATCAACCGCTCTCATCGAGTTGGGAGACGACAGGCACCAGCACCCGGACATGACAAGCCAAAAGACCGTCCGATCATAATCCGTTTCTGTAGCTACAGAACTCGGCGAATGGTCTTTGAAGCCAAGAAGAAGTTGAAGGGGACCAACATCACGATCAGAGAGGACCTGACGACGCACCGGCTACGCATCTTGAACGCCGCAGCTGACCGCTTCGGCCACCGCCAGGTCTGGAGTCAGGATGGACGGATCAAAATCGCCACCACTGAAAAAGGGACCAGGAAGGTGCACACAATCGAGAGGCTGGCTGACCTATACAAAATAAAGGTGAGCTCATAAGTTACTAAATTACCACCATATATTATAGCCTACTGATGCAGCTGCTTATCCATTTCAATCCATGTACCAGAATACCATTTTCATTTAGTTTTATTGGTTTAGCTAACTTATTAATTTTCTCCTTTCTTATTAATTCATTTTTAATTAATTAATTTATTTATTTACAAGAGTTGCAGAGCAGAGATAAAAATTACAATTACTTTGCAACTGAGCAAAATGATACAATTAGCCAGACCTTAGAAATAACAGAGCTACAATCTTAAACCTTAAATAATAAAAACCATGAATATATAAACGATACAATATATGATATACTTCCAGTTAAAATTAATCTATGGTCAGCAAGGAGGCATCTACTTGAAATAATTTATAAAATTATTAAGACTTCACAAAATTTATAAAAGTTTCGAGGAGTAATAGTGAAAAGTCTATTTCATAGGCCAACTTAAAGTAATGTAGGTGAGTGTAACCTTGTTCGGCTGTAACTTACATTAAAATATATACTTGATACGGTTGACATGTAAATAGGACGAATATTTTTGAGAAAATATATTAAACAGTTAATTTCCTTTTTTCCAAACTTTCCTACATTTAACAAAATAAGCAAATTAGTATAGGGAGTGGCTAAAGATGGTTTAATTATTATAAGTAAATAGCTTTTTCATTATAAATTATTAATAGTCAGCATTTATTTAATTGGAACATTTAGATTACTAATCATCAAGGAGAAAAGGACTTGAAGTAAGGAATAAAATTTGAATAGGAAATTAAAGAGCTGAAGCACTGAGGACAATAGATAATAGACTGCTTGATTATTTTATTTGTAGGATATTATAATTAATACCTTACCCTCATATTATAATTACCCTCTGACCTAGTAAGTGAGAAGAATAACACGAACTCAAGAGTTCCAAAATTCATATAGAAAATCATCATGGAATCTATTGCAATAAATATTTTACTTTAGAATGTAACAGATTATATTCCTTGTCTTCAGTTTTTATGTTCCTCATCAACCGCCAAAACTAGTTTCTCCTCACCCCCCTTTCTCTGGTAAATCTGCTATAACTTGCAAATTTGATTCTACAGCTTTATCTACTAAACGTAATAAATTATTTTTATTATTTTATCCCCTTCTTTCTTCCACATCCCTATTACTGATCACTGCTATCACTCCATTGCTCAAAGTCTCTAAACTCCAGTCTTCATCTCTTTTCTCCCTCTCTCTCACTTCCTCCCTCATCACACACTCGCTCTCTCTCTCTCTCCTTCTCTCTCTCTCTTCATGCAGGCAACCTATAACTTAACACATAAATTTGGTTTCAATCATTTTTCTTGTATTCCGGTTTGTCTATTATTGATATTGTGCATAATTATTTATCCATCCTTAATTATCAGTTTCTTCCCCCTACCATCAAGTCAAGTCACTCATTTTCTCTCTCTCTCTTTTTATCCCCTCTTTTTTCTGTTTTGTATAAAATCTCATCGATGGTCATAAGATGGATAATAATTATTATTATTATTTTTTTTTTTCTGGAATGTTACATCTTGCACTTGTACCTCTTCTCCCTATTCTTTCAACCATCACTCCCGTCACCCACCTCCCCAGCCAGTCATTCAAACCTTTCTCTAATTTCTCTTCTATACCTGCCCATCGGTCTATTCCATTGTTATATTTCCACTATTTACACTCGTCACTATATCTTTCCTGTAATCTATAACTTCAGTTTGTAAATAACGTTTAGCTCGTTTCTGGCTGTTGTTTCTGCTCGATTTTTCTCATGTTACAGTTGCACTGCTTCACGATAACATGCAGACTCCTTACCTGGGAATCACATTTCTACAGCTGACCCGGCTGCATCGTAGGCCTACTTACTGAAGCTCGCATCCTTTGTGTAAAATTGAACTTTGATTGTTAAGAACACTTACGGAGACCGAACCTTAAACGGTCTATGAACATTCACGCGTTTCTATCTTTTTCAGTTAGTTTAAGTCATCCTAGTTTTAGTCTACACTTCATTGTTTTAGTCTACATTTCATTTGTACATTTCATGCGTTGCTCTGTGTTTGGAATGATGTCGGTCTGCAATAATTGCATTGATGCCCGCCGCTGACAACGCAGCTCGCTCGGCCTCACTCCACAACAACGGCGATAACGGCCTCATATTATCCGACAGGCTTCGGCCCTATAAAAAGTTATTTAAAGCTGCCCACCTTAATGCACAATCCCTTAGATGTCACATTGACGAGCTCAGGGCAATTTTTCGTTTCCAAAGCTTCAATGTTATAGGAATTTCTGAATCTTTTCTAAAACCAAGCATCTCATCCACTCAAGTCGCACTGCCAGGTTACACCCTATTCCGTAATGATAGATTAAATAAAGCATGTGGGGGTGTTGCAGTATATGTACAGGATGGTATTAAGACTAAAATATTGGCTACTTCAGAACAAGAATATTCTGCTAGGCCCGAGTTTATGTTACTTGAATTAGTTCTATCTAGTTCAGATAAGTTGCTTGTTGGTATTTGTTATCGTCCTCCAAAAATAGGCCATTTCACAGATTTTGAAAATGCTCTGCTGTCTTTCATGCCAAATTACAGCCGAATTCTAGTTATGGGAGACATGAATACTGACCTTAACATGACTAACTGTAACTTTGACTACCACCAGCTTACAACAATTTTTGAATGCCTTAATCTGACTATCTTACCACTCAATCCAACTCACCATACCAACGAATCTGATACATTCATTGACCTTCTCATAGTGAGTGATCCTGATGAGGTAGTACACTCAGGTCAAACCTCAGTTCCAGCTATTTCTGCACATGATTTGATCTACTGTGTGCTTGCTTATAAACCACCTAAACCAGCTCAAAAATTTATCACATTCAGGGATTTTAAACATTTCAATGAAGCTGATTTCATCACCGATGTAGCTCAGACTCCATGGCATCAGATTGAGGATTTGTCTTCAGTTGATGAAATGGTAGAGACCCTTGAAAACTGGATTCTTAACATATATGATAGACATGCTCCTACTGTGACTAAAAGAATTAATAGTAAAAGACGAGTACCATGGATGACTGACGAAATATTACAGTTAATGGCAAACAGGGACTCAGCTCATAGAAAGGCTAAGAGAACAAGTGACTCAAACTACTTGAACGATTATAGACATCTAAGAAATAAAGTTAAACAAGAGCTACGCAACTCTAAAGTTAGGTATTTGAATTCTTTCATCACAGACAACAGACAAAACTCTTCTTTATTATGGCGGGGTATTAAAGAATTTGGTCTTAGTAAGCAGAAATCACATACGCCTGTAGATCTCCCTTTGGATGATATTAATGAACATTTTGTTTCACACTCCAGTCAACGTAATGAGACAGCCATTCAGAACCACATTAATGACCTTAATGATCAGATCACTGACTCAAATATTCCCCTGGCTTCTCAATTCCATTTTCATCCAATTACAGAACAAGATGCTCTTAAAGCAATTCAACTTATTCACACCAATGCTACTGGGGCAGACGAAATTCCTATTAAATTCATCAAGAAAATATTATTTGCTATTTTACCTGTCATCACTCTTATTTTCAATAAATCTCTTCAAAATGGTAATTTCCGTAAAAATTGGAAGCATGCTCTAGTTCGTCCTTTGAACAAAGTTGCCTCCCCCAATAAAGCTGAAGACTTCAGACCTATTAGCATTCTTCCAGCATTATCCAAAGTATTGGAAAGACTGGTTCATTGGCAGGTGGTCGAATTCCTTGAAAGAAACAGTAAGCTTCATAACTTCCAATCTGGTTTTCGAAAATCTCATTCAACTGAAACTGCTCTATTACGTGTCACTGAAGATATCAGGTTAGCTATGGATCATAGGAAATGTACAATCTTGAGTCTGTTTGATTTCTCTAAAGCATTTGATACTGTCGACCATGAGGTTCTCCTCAGTAAATTAGCTCTTCTTGGTTTTAGTCACAAAGCTCAAACATGGTTTAAATCTTATCTCACAGGTAGGAAGCAATGTGTCACAGATGGTGATAACAGATCACAATGGAAAAGTGTATTACATGGCGTACCTCAAGGTTCTATTCTTGGCCCCCTCCTTTTCACTCTCTATGCAAATGACCTCTCCTCAGTAATCAAGTTTTCTAGTTTCCACACTTATGCGGATGATCTTCAAATCTATTCCAGTTGCTGTATCTCAAGAATCAATGACACTGTTGACAGGATGAATGAGGATATCAATCAAATTGTTGAATGGACTAGAAAAAATGGTCTTAAACTCAATCCTGTAAAAACGCAACCTATAATCATAGGCTATTCACGCCTGATAAATAGTATTGACTTGAACCTTACTCATAAAATCACTGTTGATGGAAATGCAATACCATATTGTAGCTCAGTTAGGAACTTAGGAATAATCATGAATTCAACACTTGACTGGTCAGAGCAAGTTATAAGTACATGTAAAAAGGTTTTTTCAGCTATGCATCCTTTGAAGAAAATGCAAGATATTCTACCTAGGAGGGTCAGACTGTTACTGGTTAAATCTCTTATCTTCCCACATTTCATGTATTGTAATTCTGTTATGAATGATATGACAGTCACACTTAATGATAGACTGCAGCGCAGTCAGAACTATTGCTTACGGTTTGTCTACTCTCTTCAACGGCATGAACGTATAACTCAATCCCACATTGCTAGCTCAACTCTCAAACTTACTGATCAAAGGTTATTCAGGATTGTCAAACTTGTCAAAGATATTCTCAAATATGGTAAAGCAAATTACTTCAAAAATGATTTCAAATTTGTGTCTGAAGGCAGGTGGAATGATGTCTCACATACCAGAACTGGGGATAATACTCTAAGAATACCCAACCATCGTACTACCATTTATACAAAATCATTTATTGTAAGTGCTTGTCGTGCTTGGAATGCACTTCCAAGTTCCATCAGGTGCATTGAGAGTCGAGCGGGCTTTATTTCATCATTAAGGAAATATCTCATGGAGAAAATGGCTGCATCTGTCCAACCCTAGAGCAACTGCATGAAATCACAACATTAACCTACTTTGTAAATAATTTTCGTCAGTATTGTACAGCTTATTGAAAACATGTTTTATCACTCACCACAATCCTTCTAAGAAAACTTGTACAAAATCAGCTATCTTGAATAATCACCCCATCTCCTCTTTTCATCATCCACCACCATTATCATTATCACAATTAACATTGAACAATTTGAAATTTATATTCTCTGTTCTCAATTTAACTAATACCTGCCATCTATATAATAAACTGCTTTCATATTGAAAAATAAGAACAACTAAATGCAAATAGAATAATTATTTTTATTTATACTGGTTAAGTGTCAAGAATGGACGAATCTTTGTCCAAACTTCGCCATTTCATGTAATTGCATCACTTAGATTGTCATTACTAGAGCTTATATCATTAATAACATACAAACATCATTGTAAATAATTTCTAGCACTATAAAAATTATAATCCAAGTCTATATATAGTATCTAGGTGATGTTGACAATTTTGTCTTAACTAATCATATTATGCGAAATTTGTAAACTTACATGAATAAAGAAATCTAATCTAATCTAATCTAATCCCTCTCTCTCTCCTAGAATATGAATCTGAATCCTTTCACTTCCTCTCTCTCTCATAGAGAAAGAGCGATAGTGAGAAAGAGAGAATTAGAAAGAGATTGGATTAGATTAGATTAGATTATTTACTTTATTCATGTAGATTACAAAATGCAGTCTTAAAGTCCTAGATTCTAGATTGTTAAAAATATATGAATACTGTAATTGTTGTATTAATTTTACAATGATAAACTAAAGAATTATTTAAAGATATGATTATAAGATGCAATTTGATAACGATAATATGATTATGATGTATCTACATGAAACAGGAAGTTTGAACATAAAAGTCCATTCTTTGAAAAGGATATTCAAAGATATAAATAAAAAAATGAATAAATAAATAGATAAATAAATAAATAAATAAATAAATAGATAAATAAATGAATAAATAAATAGATAAATCAATAAATAAATAAATAAAAAAATGACCGTAGACTAAAGTAAACTAATAACGGTATAAAAGATGAAAACAAAAATTAAATGAATAAGTTATTTGAAAGAAGGAGTGAGAAAGAGGAAGAAAGAATGCTGAACAAGGAAAGAATAAGACGGAAAGAGAAAGAATCACAAGATGAATTGATGGAATTGGCAATCAAAGAATTATATGGAAACAGAGAACAAATTTGAAAATGGTCTGTCTGGACATACAGAGCCAGCGAGTAAGGAAGGAATGGTAGAGGAGGAAGGAAAGAGATAGGCCTAGTGATTGGTGTGAGAAGGAAAGAGCGAGAGTGAGAATGAAAGAGAGATAGAGAAAGAATGAAAGCGAAAAAGAAAAAGAGAAAGGAAGAATGATAACGAAGGAAAGAAAGAGGAAGGAAAAATGATAGCGAAGGAAGAGAGAGAAAAAAATGATAGTTTAGTAAAGAGAGAGAAAAAAGAATGATAGCAAAGGAAAGAGAGAGAAAAAAGAATGATAGCGAAGGAAAGTAAGAGAAAGGAAGAAGGATAGCGAAGGATAGCGAAAGAAAAATAATGATAGCAGAGGAAAGAGAGAGAAAAAAGAATGATAGCAAAGGAAAGAGAGAGAAAAAAGAATGATAGCAAAGGAAAGAGAGAGAAAAAATAATGATAGAAAAAGAAAGAGAGAGAAAATAGAATGATAGCAAAGGAAAGGGAGAGAAAAAATAATGATAGCAAAGGAAAGAGAAAGAAAGGAAAAATGATAGCAAAGGAAAGAGAAATGAAGAAGGATAGCAAAGAAAATAGAAAGGAAGAAATAAAACGAAGAAAGATAGAGAGACAGAAAGAGTGAGTTAGAATGAGAGAGACTGAGAGAGAAAGAGAGGGCGTGTGAGCGGGAATGTGTGTAGAGGACGATTGAACCAATAGCCAGAATAGAGAATTAGGGAATTGAAGGGGAACAGAGAACAAGAGATATGTTCGGGAATTGGTTTGAGAGAACGTGAGTGAGTGAGAAAGAGTAGAGTGAATAGGAGATGAGTGAGAGGTCATTGAGATGAGAAAGAGAGTGTGTGTGAGAGAAAGAGTGAGAGAGTATGATGACGATTATGTTCGAGTGAAGTTGGGTGGGCAATGCATGATAGCTGGTTTCGTCCCATTTCCATGCTTCACTAACAGGAGCACGTGATATCTACCCACCGCTGCCACCACCACCACTACACCTCTATGTCTGTGGCGATTGAAAGCTCCCATTTGCTAAACAATCGGTGTGGTTGTCTACACACAACGTAGACTCGCTCTCGATTGAGTTCTCTAAACTCTCCACTCAGCAGCTTTCACTGAATTGTCAACACAATTGCAATATTAGCTCGAATTAGAATCAAATATGAAGATGCGAGTCAATAATTGATTTGTGGTAACAGTATTAACTCGAATTGAATATTACGGGAAGTGATAACCGTGAGCCGTAGCAGGTATCTGTTCAATCAGATAGAGATAAGCTGCGTTCTCCTAGGCATTCTGTAAGGGTGACCGATTAGATTGGCCAGCAAAAAAGACACTGTTCTCTGCTGTAAAATCACTTCCCGGAGGTTCGGAACCCACCTTACACTGTAGGTCCAGCTCATCAATCACAATCATTCAACTCATTACTCACACACAGGTCTCAGACCTGTGTTGGCTTCATCTTCCAAAAAAACCTTCAAACCCCAAAATTTCAATATCACTGGAACGCGTATCCAGTAATAACTTCTACTTTCACTTTAATTTACTCAGACCTTTTTTTTATTATGATTTCTAAAATGAGCTTCTTTATCATAATTATATGGAGTTCGAATCAGAATCCAAGATAGCCTTCAGGATCTCTTATTCATCTGGTTGAGCCCTCATATAAATTAAGTTTTCATTCATAATACTAACATATTTTTTTAAAGACGCAAGACATTCCTAATATTTCAAGTAAATATAATATTTTTTATCAGAATTGTAAAACCTGTTCTGATTTCAACAATCATCTGTATTAAACAACACAAGTACAGACTGCATGAGAATAGAAATGCAGCCCTGGTGACGTGATAGTGACATTTTGTGAAAAATAGACTACGCATATTTAATCACGGGTTAGGTCTGATGACTGTGTTTATTATTGCGGTGGTGATTATCATTGAGTACATCGAGTAGCTGTATGATGTAGATGTTTCTCTTTGTAAGCACCCTCATTCTTAAGTGTGAAGCCTACTGTTCACAGATCTTCTAGCTATTCAAGAAATCTATAAAAAGAATTTTAATTGACAAAGCGTACTATTCGGTGATAAAATTCAATCAATGAACTCTAAACTCTAGTTACTCAATGGCATGTGCCAACGTGAGGAGCCTCCTACATATTAAATTGTGTTATATTTTTCATTTTTGTATGTTTATGTGGAATAAGAATATTTCAATTCCAATTTGAATGACACTCTGAACAGAGTAATAGCGCTCACATTTCCTCTATCTTAAGTACTTAATGACTTTTTTCATATAATATTTATATTGACTGATACTGTTTTTTACTTTTACTTGTAAAATTTTTGTTGTGTTTTCAAGGACGAAATTCTTGACAAATTACCTATCAAATGGGAATATTCTCAAATAATTGATGTAATATGATGAAAATAAAAATAACATATAGAGTCTCTCTAAATTCACTGTACTCTAACTCTATTTTCATTTACATCAAATCAAATCAAATTTTATTGCATACCATAAAAATACAATGCAAATAATAATAATCACAAGCACTTCAACAATAAATAAAAACTGTATGTTAATATAATATTTTAAAGATTAACATATTGTGTAAGTACAGAGAAATAAATGTATCATAGATAAAACAATATTTATTTATAATAATATTTGGGTTTGCGACTAGCGTAAGTTGAACTTGTGTGCTAGCCGCGAGTTCTCTCTGTACTATTTATCTACAATAATCATAAGCAATTCAGAAAAAAAATAGAGGAAAAATTTTATGAAAAAAAGTAAATTTAAAAGTTATAAAAAATGAAAATAAGTTATGTTATACTAAGGGAATGTGAAAATCCAAACAGATGCAGATCCATAGAGAGGTCAAAGGCCACAAAATACGCCGAGCATGAAAAAACTATGTTGTCAAATGAATAAGAATCTCAAACCAAATCAAAAATATGTTATTCAACAACTCAACTCTTCTCTCACCACCCATCTTTATCAGCCCCAACAAACAAACAAAGACTTAGTTGTTAGCAGTAAAACATCGAGATATGATATCACAAATTAGTCAATCTTGTTATATCCCCTGGATTTCTAAACTATCTCATGATGAATTCACAATTCTAGATCTGTTCTATTCTAGTTTCTAGTTCCTGGATTCTGGTTCTAGTTTGAGTAGATATTGAGATGGGATGAAATGAGAATCAGGCGACTGTAGTAACCATTTTGTCTGGTACAGTATTTGGGCATTGAGCTGACATCGAATTGAATCAAACGATAAGCTGGAAAATGACGTCTGTCAACGATGGCCTCCGTTAATGACGTCACGACTGAATGCTCTTTTCCAATTTTGTCAACAAATTATCTTTTCATCTTTCCGATTTCACGGCCAATAGTTTCGAGTAATTGCTCGAGCGAAATATCCCTCGTTCGTTTTTTTCTCTCTCATTTTTTCGTAGACAGGCATTTAATAACGGTGGCGGCCTCTTTCCTTTGTAGCCGGGCGAAAGAGATCTATTAAAGAGCAAAAGAGATACGTAGCAAATAATTTCCGTTGCCGTTTCATGCTGCTCTTTGTTGCACAAAGCAACGGAACAAGTCTCTGTGCTACTGATCTTGTTACTTGTTGACGGATATCATAGCTCAATCTACTTATGGATAGGAAGAAAGGAGATGAAGAAGGCATGTAGAAAATAACGAGATGGGAAAAGAAAAAATTAAATTTGAGATAAGATGTAATAATGTTCATTTCTCATGTAATAATGGAGAAATAAATAATCGTGGAGAAAAATAAAAAAAATTCAAGATACGATGGTAAAATCATGCAATAATGGAGGAATGAATAATCTTGTGGATAGGAAAAATAAATTTGATATAAGATGGTTTAAAGTCATGTAATAATGAAGAAATAAATAGTCTTGATGGATAAGAAAAATAAATTTGATATAAGATGGTTTAAAATCATGTAATGATGAAGAAATAAAAAATCGTGGGTGATGAGGAAAATAATTAATTTGAGATAAAATGGTTTGAATCATGTAATAATGTGGCAAACTACAGCATGAAGAATCGTATTTGGATTAAGCCTTTCCAATTACACCACCCTTTCCAGAATTTTTTTTAAAGGAGAAAATACTCTAGTATATGACACAGCGCAAACAGTGGCTTCCGTATAATACTAACAGCTAATTAAGTACTAACTGCTATTCTATACTACACAACATCAAATTAGACAGCTCTAAGAAATTGCCAGATATGGGAACATGCCAGCAGCTCATAGTAGAGAATTGACAACCTCAATGCAAAAACTGGCAATATCAATCATGCTGTGTTGCCTACAAGTCTAAAAGTCTACAAGTCTACTAGTCTGACGCTAGCAGTCAGTTTTTTTTGCAACACCGCGATTTGTTTAAACCGTCTAATTTTTGATGAGGTGAAGTGTAATCATTGATCACTGAATACTATTCTAGTGATCTGACGCAGGGTGACTTCTCGTGAAACACAGAAATGAATTGGACCTTAAACTCGCTTCTATTTGGGCTGTCTAATCTATTTCCGTGGTTCACAAAATGTCATGTTGGTGTGACTGTATTCGCACCAGGTTCAATAAGATATGACTAGAATAAGAGATATGCACTGGAAGAGGAAGTGGAATAGAAAATCAAAAATTGTCTAGTTCTCTGTAGGCTACTATCTTCTCTATAAAGTCTAATGGTCTCTGAAAGCCTTGAATTTAAAAGAACAAATAAATCGCTAAAATACTTAAAATCTCACTCTCAGAATAATTATAGATGAGCTTATTCAATCAAGAGGGTTAATCAATTTCATTATCAATGATCACCCACTTACAGCAGGGGTAGCATCAGGCTTTATAATAAAGTACGTACATTATCTGATCTACATTCTCATGAAAACTGTTTATATCACTCTACGTTATTATTAGCTACAAAATAATGTTCACAGACTTTTCTAATTATATCACTGTATGATATTATTATTATAGCTTAATGCTATTATTATATCACTCTATGCTGTTATTATCAACTGCAAAATAATGCCTCCAGACTTCTCTAACCTTTAACCGTGGAAAGAGGTGGATGCCTTCAACCAGAGTGCAAGTATTGATCTTATGCCAGCAGCTAGAATAACTCCCAGAGCGTCAATAATGTTTAACATCAAGGAGAATTATGGACTTTGTACAAACGCAACCATTTGCATCAACAGAACAGGGACTGTGCATTCTCAAAATTCCTGCGTTCTGGATTTACTCGCAAAGCAAATGGAAAAGTCGTTGCTGTAGAAGCATGCACCCCACCGGTGGGAGGGTGATGATATTTCCCGACCGTGTAATTATGCAATGTCTGTATTAATGCAAGACTCCCTTCCAGGGGAAGCTATTTATGAGTAAGACGAGCCTAAAACGTCTTAAGGGGCGCTGATTAAGCTTCCCCAGATAAGAAGAAACCCCAAAGAGGGTCAGAAAGGAAAGAATGGAAATGACTGGAAGTGGATGGTGAGAAGGATTAGAGAGAAAACAAGATATGAAGGAGAGATAGCAACGTCCCGTTGATGTGACAAAGTGATTTGAGAAGAAAGAAAAGTATAAAAGGAGAGGAGAATTAAGATAAGACGAAGAGAAATTAGCATGAGAAGGATAAGAGAAATACAAATATGAAGAGAAAGATGAGAGAGGAAAAAACGTTTAATGCAGGAGAGATTGCAACATGAATTGATGTTTCATAGTGGTGTGAAAAAAAGAAAAAGAAACATAACAAGTAGAAGAATAGCATAAGGAAAACGAAAAATAGTACAAAAAAGAGAAGGAAAATACCGATAAGGAAGTTTTCCCAACTTTGAATTACGCAGAAATCAATGAGAAAAAAACGAGGCAAAATGCAAAACTTTAGATTTTTCCTTTGATCCCTTTCCCCTAAGGATAGATTTCCTGAAAATAGTATAACAGATCAACTCCGAATTATTTTTATACCGTCTGGCTTTAAGATAAATATTATTTAGTACAAAAAGTAGAAGATAAATACCGGTGGAAAAGTTTTCCCAACCTTGAATTACGTAGAAATCAATGAGGAAAAACAAGGCAAGATTGTACAAAGCTTTAGATTTTTCCTTTGTTCATTACCCCCCCCCCCCCCCGAAAAGAATAGACTTCTCAGGAATGATATAATGTATCAACCTCGAGCTGCTTTTATTCTGTCTGGCTTTGAGAAAAATATAATTTGCTCAGTAAATATCTAGGAAAGAGTCATTGTGTTGGGGATCTCGATAACTGGGAATAGACGCTTGTCCACGCAATACTTTGTTGCAATTGTTCTGCAACGAAAGATGCTCATTGCTAGCTAGATGTCATGCATTATTCGTCAAAAAATGATGCATTTGGAGTTCTAATACACATGGGTTTTTAAAAGTTTGCTCATACTAGCAGAAATCGTACACAAGGTACAAAACTAATTATTAAGTTTTATTATATTATAAAGTTTTCTGTTGTTCGAGTGTAGAATGGAGATTTGTTGCAAAGTTATTATGGAACGTAAGATGTTCATTATTAGTTGAATGTCATGAATTAGTTCCAATGACTCAATAAGCATGTAGGTTTTCAGTAGCTTGTTCATACTTGCAAAAATCGTATACAAGGTACAAAACTAGTAATTGTTAAATTATAAAGTTTTCTATTTTTTGGTGAGTGTCGAGTAATTGCAAAACAAATTACGTTGAGAATAACGCCTACAGTAGAATCAGTTTGAAGGTTGTGGAACTAAATTAGTATAAAATGGTATTCAATAGCTTGTGAGAGTAGAGTAGCTAAGACATACAAACATAAAATAAATTTTTTTCTGTGCTTTTAATGCTTTCAGATCAACAATCTACGGAAATCATAGCTTTCAAGTTAGTTTAAAGTTTAAATCTTTTCAAGTTAGTTTATGTGGTAAATTTTCATGGATGATTAAAAAATAACAGAATTCAGCTTCTGCAGGCAAACATTTTTTTGGCTGACTTATTCGTAGTAATTGAGAAGGAAAATGAAAGAAGACTTTAACATTGAAATTGAAGGTGTTAGTATTCAACAATGGGAGTACTTGTTCAATTTGTAATTGAATCACTGTTTAAACAATTCCCATTCTCCTTATAAATACTTTTATTGCAACGCTATTCTATTATGTATTTATACCTTATGGGGAAACCATGGACAATGCTCAGAGGTATCTCAATAGACAAGCTATCAAAGCTGTAATGATTTTGAATCATTTTAAGCCTTAATTTTGGCCTAAGTATTCTGGTACCTTTGTAGATAAACTCTGATGGTTTGGATTTTGTCATTCTGAAATTTATTTTTTCTACAACAAGTTATTTCAAAGGGAGAATTTTGTTTTATGTTCGATGATTTTATGCAGAGGAATTCAATCATTTCAATTGATTAAACATTTCTGAACACAAAAAAGCAAAGATACAAATCAATAAATGAATGGAACTTTAGTAATAAACTTGAATTAAACTTGAGTGGATGACAAATAAAAATAAAATGGTAAGTTGTCTCATGTTGGTAGAAAATAACACTAAAAGTAGATCAGGGAAAAATTGAAAACTCCAAGCTGTGAGTGGGATACAAACTACCAAGGTTAAGTTACACTGTACCAAAGCTCACCGATTCCACTGAGCCCGCTCTTATTTATCACCGTTATACGATATGGCGGACCTATTTACATATCGGCTAGCCCAGCGGTCCCTCAGGCGGAAATGTATTTCTTCCTGCCAGAATTCCTATTTCAATAAATATCCCCGAACACATCAGGCGGTAGTTCCTCATCTGACCTCACCAACCAACCAAATGTAAATCCCAAGCCACATTCTGAATCTTTCGAGGTGTGATACGAAATCCGAATGGAATATGAACTGGATCGGATCGAGATCTGGGATTGAATCGCTTCCATTATTGAATAAGGATATTGGAAAATTTTATTTAGATGATACTACATAATCTTGGTGAATATTTCCGGAGCGGGTGTGAATGAGTCTTGAAATGAATAAAAACCTGAAAAAAGGATCTTAACGGAATAAAACATAAGGATCTCTGGATAAAATGATTGAAATAAAATACTTTCAAATGAAGGATTTATAAGATTAAATTAAGCTATCATATGAGCTGATGTGATTGAATTGTCTTGATTTCTACATTTTCTGATCTAAAATCTCGAACAAAATTCAAAATTATATTCACTTTCTTTGGGTTATAGAACATTTTTAGTGCTTCGTTTTCAAAGTGGACATCTAAATTAATATTCATGTTTTGGATAGAATCAGAAATTGTACTTCAAAGTAAAATTTCTAGTTGAACTTAAACGTAACCTAAAATTTTGATTTTTTAATTGAAAATTTGTAAAGAAAGCAGTAGTGGGCTGAAACTGTTGTATCTTCACTTGATTGTGTTTTGTAATAAATAGATAAATATATATTTGGTCCATACAGCAGATAGTGTGGTAACAGTGATAATTATTGACCAAGTGTATGTGATAAGGAAGCTGGAATTACTTTGAAAGGTGCAACATTCCTGGATTTGTTGTTCCATAACGATCTGCATTGTTAACATTAGCTTTTCATGGTAAATTTCTTTACTAACTTCAGGCCAAACGTTTCCGAGTCATGAAAACTCATCTTCAAAGAAGATGACTGCTAGTCGTTGAATTTACCATAAAATGTCAACAATTGTATTTCATTGCTGAATGTTCACCAGATAATTAACTAAGTAAATTATTTTAATGCTTGAAATAATGCTAAGGACCTTCTCTACTTACTGTCGACACTTACAAATACAATACATCAAATAGATAATTGAATGCCACAAGTATATTATATTTAGCCAGTGCCGGGAATCGAGCTGTGTTGAGGATGGTTGTCCTTAACACTAGGCTACACTGACAACCTCTGTGAAGAAGCACAGTCTGAGATTCTGTCATACCGGCCAGGAGGCCTTCTTTCAAGTTACTTTGGAAGATGTTAAAGGTGTTACAGTCTTATTTATTCGCTTGCACTATCCGGTAAGACCCCATCTTAAACTTATGCTATTTTACAGAACCCACCAATCTAGTCCCAATCTAGTTATCAATTACTTAAATATATCGGTAGGAAACACTACAGGCTACCGCAGTTTTTAAAAATTATTGAAAATGTAAAAATATTTTGAAAACAATTAAAAAAATATCTAGTTGATAAAGCGTTTTATAGTGTACAAGAGTTACTTTCAAATCAAAATTAAGTCTCACCTCAACTAATTGATATAGTTATTATGGTAACTAGAATATAAGACTGTATACTTAATTTATTGTTGATCGGACTTGTCTTATACTCCTGAACTGGAGTCTCCAAAACATAATCTATAAAACAAAAAACAAAAACAAAAAAAAAACATCTTATAGTTGGGAAAGCTGCAAATGAGAGATCAATGGTTCGACTCCTGTGACTGAATAGTTCTCTTATGACATTTATTAATTTTCATTAGCCATATAATGGATCTGTCGATATCCACAGTAGCAGAGTTTACCAGCATAATACATATTGAATTAAATGTTACGGGAATCATTTATTTTATATAGAAACGGTATATTATTATAATAATATTGGTCACATTGTCAGAGTCAAGGGTCAAGCCCATGCTCTGTATTGATTGAATGGTAACATTCAGGAGATAGACATTCCACAATCTGACCCACAACCATAATTTGTATGATGACAGTTCAGTGACGTTGATTTGATAAGGTGTCAGCACTGCTACAGGGGGATGACTGTGGGAGTGGACCAGTTCACGTAGTGATTTGGTGCTGAATCAGTTGAACAGGGGTGAGAAATGCTCTTGTTCTTGCAGCGAAACTTGAACGCTGAAAGACACGACAAGCCAGTTTTCAAATTTTGCTGAATAAGCACCCTGATTCACTTGCATTGCTGATAACACGCTGACTAAGAGGAAGAAAATGTTCTCTGCTGATAATCTTTCATTTGCAGCTCAACCTGTGCTGCATTGTGGTGGTGTTAGCTGATGAGATTTTTCTCCCTCAGCTGAAAAAAGTATTTATCGAGTTTTGTGCCTGCTTCGGATTATAAGGGATGAGAAGACTGGCGGTTATTCATTGGTTGAGGTACAGAACGAGCAACCAATTTATTTTCCCTATCTGCGCGACCACAACGATATCAGCACCCCTCCCCCCCTCTCGTGCAACAGTCATTGGTACCTGAACTTGATCAGACAGCAGAATTAGGTGCCTCAGGCTTGATAATCCTCTCACTTCCTCACTATTCAATTCGTCTCTACATCTACCTCTATCTCTCTTCCTTTTGCTTCCTAACTCTTCTCTCACCCCACCTTTTTTCCTTACCAGACAGACCGTTTTTGGTCACAGAACGATAATTGATTGTGATCCTCAACCCTTCTGCTCATACATAACCCGATCTCATCAGGCAATTTGCTAATTTTTAATAGCAAATAATCTTACTCATGCAAACTCAATTAAATCGAGTAAACCCATTCGACCAGTGTGGACCTGTGTTAGGATGAGTCTTGATTAAGAGGAGTCTTAGTTGTGTTTTTATTCTTTTAATAATGGACTGGAATCCCATATGAAAGTTTAATTGAGATCAGAGTTATGCAATGAAATCCTATGTGATATATGCAATGAGATTAGAAGTATGCAGTGGAATACCATAATTATGATATATGCAATAAAATTAGAGGTAACCAACAGCTTATTCATCATAAGGTTAGGTTAGGTTAGGTTAGGTTAGGTTAGGTTAGGTTAGGTTAGGTTAGGTTAGGTGAAGTTAGGTTAGGTTAGGTTAGGTTAGGTTAGGTTAGGTTAGGTTAGGTCGGGTTTTCCTTTGATGCATTGGAAATTCTTATTTCTTTGTATTATTATTATTGGCTGCTGTGAGTCTTCGGTTTATTTTTGGTAACATGAACCGTAAATGAACGGTTGAAGTGAAGTTTGGGCATGTGATAAGGTGTGAATAAAAGAGAGGAAAAAGGATGTAGGCAAGAGATTGGATAAGTTTAGTAAACGGGTGAAAAATGTAAGGAAACTCGACGTAAAGTGGAAAGAGTAAGGTCAAGTAACTTCTTGGATAAAAAATATTATAATGAGTGATGACTGAAATAGTGATGAATAAGAAACAAGAATGCTGATTATCTTAAAAAAATGGCATTACAAAAAGCATTGAGAAAAAGGAGAAGAACAATAAATTATAAGGATAGACTCGTAACCCTTCTCTCAATCACAAAAGTGAAAACTATAAACAAGACAGAACAGACTTATTCAATGACCTAACTCAATTCAAATCAGACCCAATTTTCAATTACATAATGGCCACCACTCATCCTAAGGCAGTGCGCTGGGTTTTTGGTCATAATTTTTTTTTCAAAGTTCATTGTATTGGATATTTTTAAGGTATTAAAATGTTGACTACTGCCATGAGAAATTATTTTTTCATCAAATATTTTATAGAATATTGGAGTTCAAAGTTAAAATTTTTCGGTTTTTGGGGGCAATTGAACTCACCTCTCACCTCCAAGTTATATTATACATTTGATAATTTTATTATAACTGAAAGATACCGTGGAGAAAAAAAATACACATTTTTTATTTCAATTTAACTATTGATTTTTTCAAATAATTTTTTTGAAAAACTGAAATTTTTTGTATGTTTTAAAAAAATTATTTTGAGAAAATAATCATAAAAAGTTTAAAATAACTAGTAGGGGAGATCAATTGCCCCCAAAAACAAAAAAAAAAAAATCAACTTTGAATTCCCATATTCCATAAAATATTTGTTGAAAAAAATAATTTCTTACAGCAATAGTCAACATTTCAATACCTTAATAATATCCAATGTAATAAACTTAAAAAAAAAAATTATGACCGAAAGCCCTGCGCACAGCCTTAACAGAACATGACCCCTGGCGGCAGGCTGATGAAGCTTCTCTTTATAAGTGAAATGCATCCCTCCAGTATAAGTGAGTAAAAATAGTAATTTAAATGGAGATACAGTGTCAGTTTTGATATTAAGTTGCGAATTTAATACTATAATAATTAATTATAGTATTAAATTCTCAATCTAATATCAAAATTAAATATTGAGAATGTCACTCAGTCATCTCCTTCTGAGTGAATGACAGTAAGAATAGGTTAGCTTATAGAATATAGCTTATATTAGCTTACAGTTAGCTTATACGTATACAGTAATATAAGCTAAAAATGATTTCCAGTAAAAATAATAATAATAATTATGATAAAAATGATAATAATAATTATAATTATAATAATTTGGTGTTGTTTAACTTACAAAATAGACCTTCTTTGGAACTTATAATTCTCACTTATCGCTATGACATAGTATTATAATTCTCTTACAGCTTTAACAAAAGGCTTTGATGTTATTAAATATATTTTTTGTCAGTGTTCACACATTTTTCAAGATTCTGTAATTAACAGCAGCCAATTTATCATGAATATATTCGAATCATTTTTTCGACAATCCCAATAATCATAGTTCATGAACAATAATGAATGATAGGCCCAGAAACGATGACTGATTGTATCAAAGGCTGGCCGAGCAGAACCAAATCTGCGTAATTGATCTTGAACCTATCTAGAATTGTTCTGGATGATCATGCCAGATTATATGGACTATTCCATTATATTTGATTAGTGGAATATTTTTGAAATGGGATGAGCAGATTCTGTCATCTCCCCCACGATGACAGATATGGCATTGCCTGGGGTTCATGACGCGTAACAAAATCACTGAGCCTCAATCTCTTCTCCAGCTCTAAAACAGGTCGCAAGGGTGATCTCACAAGACAATTGGGCTGTTCGGGTGAGCGTAAAACTATCCCTCCTCTCATTCAACGAGAATTCCCCACTCCTACATCTCCTCCTTATTCTCTTCTTCCTCCTCTTTTTTCCACCTCCTCTTCACTTCCTCCTTTTCCTCCTCGTATTTCTCCTTTTTCTTCTCTTCACGCCGCTCCTCATCCTCCTCTGCTTTCGGAGCACTTTCTCCTTCTTCTTCTTATCGTCGTCCTCCTTCTTTTCATCCTCGTCCTCCTTCTTCTCATCCTCCTCCTCCTCCTTCTCCTCCGCCACTCTTCCTCCTCCTACTTCTCCTCCTCCTCCTCCTCTTCCTCCTCCTCCTTCTCCTCCTCCTCATCCTCCTCCTTTGCTTCCTTCTCCTCAACTTCCTCATCCTCCTCCTTCTTTTCTTTCTCCTCTTTTTCTTTCTTCTCCTCCTTCTCCTCCTTCTCCTACTTCTCCTCCTTATCCTTTTTCTCCTCCTTCTTCTCCTTCTCCTCTTTCTCCTTCTTCACCGTCACCTTCTACTAGTCCTCCTCCTCCTTCTTTTTCTTCTTCATCTTCTTCTTCCTCTTCCTTCTATTCTTCTTCCTCCTCTTCCTTCTATTCTTCTTCTACCATTTCTTCTCTGTCTTCTTTTTCAATTTTCTTCTCATTCTTCTCCTCCTCTTGCTTCTTAACTCCTTTATCAATCTCCAGCGTTAGATTTTCTTCGACAGAAGAAACATTAAACGTTCATAGGCGTTTTGGAAGGAGATACAAGATGTTATCCTCATCATCATCTTCTTCTTCTTCTTCTTCTTCTTCTTTTTCTCCTTATCCTCCCTATCCTCCTTATCCTCCTTCTCCTCCTTCTCCTTCTTCTCCTCCTCCTCCTTCTCCTCCATCTTCTCCTTCTCCACCACCTCCTTCTACTACTCCTCTTAGTCCTACTCTTCCTCCTTCTTAACCTCCTCCTCCTGAACAACTAATATGCTTCGTTTTACGCCTGCCGAACAGATTTTTATAGTATTTGCTTCTGTTGGAAAATTGTAAAAATTTTATTCATCCCAATAAAATTCTAAATAGACGTCATACTTTCAGAACGACATGCAAGATTTCAACATTCTAGCATTGCCAATGCAGAGATGAGATAAAAGTAGCAATGTGAGCCCTCCTTGTAGCACAACTGCAATAGTAATTCAGAATCATAATAAAAGATGCCCTATCATTGAATATGATAGGAGAGAGATTTAAGTTGATTATCATGATGGAAATACTCATAATTCGAGTATATTTGAATTTGTCAGTTATGTATATTTCAGGGATTCGAATTCTGACGACGCTGAATTCCTTGATATTAATATGCCATCTTAGAATTTGATTGGGCAATTTAAAAAAAAAATAGTTGATCATAATTGCTTGAATAATAATGACTAATTGAACTTGCTGTATGTTAATCTGGTAAATGAATTATTGTTCAAGAGCTAATAAAATAGTCTCAATAGGCTATATTGGAACCCATTAATTTGAAGCGTGGTGACGATCAAGTTTGGCAAATGGTCCTTGTGCGGGCTTGTAGAATAATTCATGTTGACGGTAAAAGGGTTATACAAGGGTTAATAAATTTCGAACTCTAATTCTTCATTTCATCGAATGAACTCAAGACTCCCAATAAACGAATGTTGGCAACAGTTACAAATAGGGGCGGAAATTCGATGAATACAAGTAGCCAAAAATCATTTCACCACCGGTGTAAGATCCCGGGACCTCCTTTTTCGCGGAGAATTCTCTAACCTACTGGGCTATGGTTAATCCTTTGATTGATATTCATTTGATATAGAAGCCAGCTGGTATTAATGGTGGAGATTACCACAGATTTTGCCATATAGTTATCAACAACTATAGTTATTGCACCCCAAATGATTCTTTTTCGCTATATTTTTTTATTGTGCTGCACAATTCACATTATTGACACTATACAACTAACTTGGAACATACTTAATTAACATACTTAACTTGGAACCCTTATCAAATTGTTGATCCGAAACATGACTTGAACAGTGAGGGAAGATAACTCCTCTTAATAATAATTCTCCTACCAAAGAAATCTAGACGCTTATGTTGCTTCATAGCTGGTATCAGGACTTTACATTTTATTCGAATCTGTTTATTCATAGTCTGAAACTATTGCAAACAAGAACGTTGTCATTAGAATTGGTGTATAGATTTCTTATTCACCTGTGTAGTAGAAACATCAGGTTTGTTTCAGTGTAAGTCGTAAAAGCGAGTAACACTAATGAAGTGGACGACACTTCAACGAGAACAATTGCTGTGTAGTATCGATCAAATCAGTCTATTTTCAGAAATTCAAAGTAACAGTAAGTAAACCACAGACATTGTCAGTTTAATTCATGTTGGAAAATTTTTGCTACAAGAGAAGCTACTGAAAATAAATATGGTGGGAGAATTGGAAGTGAACTACATGATTCATTTATGACAGTAAGGTAAGTTACATTGTATTTCGTTATTTACTCACAATCCAAAACAAAAGCACTTTCACTAAAAATTGAATATGTTTGAGAAAATCAAATAATTTTTAAAAGAATTCTAATCGATACAGTTGATAGTTTTAGTTCTTGAAAACTACAGGCTTTCACAGTTTTATTGACCGAATTAGTTCGTTACAGTTCAATTAATTCGAGAAGGTGAGAAATTCCAGCTACACGAGTACCACCTTAAAAAATGTCTCGAAAAACCTTGTAAGCTCTATTTCCACACTGGTGCCACGTTCTAACATTACATTGAATCTCACACCGGAACACTTCAAGGGTGCCAACGGAATGTCAACATTTATCCACATGATAGGTATCAAGCTGATAACATCTTATATACAGGATACAGTACAGCTGACTCACGAACATAGGAAGCGGAAAATGGTCGTAGAAGGAACAAAGACAGTCGTAAGAGTCAACGAGGAGGGAGACACATAGAGTACTAGTTAGAAGGGAGTCGGGAAGTAGTAGTCATAGAGTGAGAGGGAGCATCCTACTAATGGAGTAGGGGAGTTGAGGACGAGAGTAACTATTCTATAGCCTTGACATTTGTGCTGAGGAGGCGTGATACGCGTCGAAACGTGTCTTCCATGGCGTATTGCCCGCGCGCCTTGTTCTACAAAGGAATCAGCCGCCATTTACAAGTTGAGTTTTCGTCAGAATCGACAACCGATCGCTGCTGTCCGCTTTCTGAATCCAGACGAGTCCATTGGGCACGTGACTTGCATTCCATTGCAGTCAGCGCTTGCGTTCAATACAATGACGCTATTTCGGCGGCGTTTGTTGTTCGTTATCTCTAAACGCTCGGCTGTCGCCCATTTGAGACACGTGGATTATTTTCAAAAACTAAAGTTGAGCATGTTGTTTGATGGGAAATTCAGTTAATCAAGAAACGATTTCAGTCCCGATGTAAGGTAACTTTGAGCTTTACTGTCAAAAACTTGTACATTCATCAACAACAGTTTTGATAATTTGTTTTGTTATATTAGACGTTTTGTACTAGTGAATCACTATTTTTAACAACTGTTATGGTAGGCGTTTTACAAAATAGCAAGTTATTCAAATACTTATATTTATTTTATAACTGCTATTTGCAGAGGTGCACATCCGCCCTTCCCAAGAGGCAAGAGTTATGACACATTCCCCCTCACAAAACGGACTCTTCTTTTCCCCAAAATCTTTGGAGTAGTTTTTTTGTATCTACCTAAACCAGACTAACCAATGATTTTCAAGGATAAAGATTGTTCAATGGTTATATCTACCAAATATTTTCAAGGATAAAGATTGTTCAATGAATTGCACTTCTAATCTCAGAAGTTCATTGAAAATTTCTCATTATTAAATATATTGTGAGAGTCGTCGAATATTTCGAAAGGTCAGTCTTGTTTTTTGTGGAAAAATCTGTTTTATTATTTTTTGAATCAATGTATTATGTTCGTGAGATTTACCCAAACATCATTTGAACATTGATAAATTTTTTAATGACTAAACAATATTTTTATCACGTTTGTTCATATTCTCGTTCATTTTGTTTGAGGGGATATTTTCTGGCATCTTTCTTTCAATGCTTCATGCTTTTACTAACTTCATGCTTCATTTACGATGATTATTATCAGTGTATGCTTATCATTATATTATTGGATGCTTCGCAGGGCAAGCTTTCACTGGTTCCACCTCTCCTAAATCTTTTACTTGAGATAGTTATCCGATTTTGTACAATAGTCATTGATTTCCGAATTTGAAGTTGTTTTGAGGATTAACACACCAACGTTTTTAGTTTTTTTCATCTTTATCCAACAAATATAAAAAAATATTGAATAGTGTCACATAACTTATAAAAATACTTAAGCCAAGACAATACATGAATACAATTAATCAAGAATCACAGAAAATTCCTGAAAGGAGTACAATGACAAGCTTACCTTCAGATTCACTCTGAAAATTGCTATCTCTTTTAATAATGTAAAGTTTCTGGGCATTTTGAAATATTTCTCTCCCATATAAGTTGTTTTCCTTTCAAGAAATTCTAAATTATGTATTTGCAAAATTCATCCCGATCAAGTATTATAGGCATGTGAAATATTGCTTTCCTGTCAATATTTGTAAATTTTTCAAGTGCATTATACACTAGTCATACTAATTTATTAGATCCGGCATTTCCAGTTCATTCAAAAATAAGCTTCTATATCCAAAATACTTTTAAAAAAAGTGACTGAGTTCGGATACAGCTAGAGCATCAACGAGACAAGCTGGTCGTATAGTAAGCAAGTTAGTTTCGTAGTCAAGCTTTCAGTAATGGAAAACTCGAGTTCTAGGAGCATGTTTCTAGTAACTGTAGTGAAAGAACAAGAAACCCCTTCCAAATGCAGTTATGCAGTACACAGATTTGATTCTCTTCCAACGCTTGGGCGTATTCCACTCCACTAGAATTCTGTTTCTAATAACGGCACTTGTTCCAAATACAGTAGATAAAATTCTCCTTCAAAAAACATGTCAAATTGAGAACCTCATTCTTTTTGGACATAGATTGAAAACAGTGCATATTTCCTTCTCTTTGAACCCTTGGGCGTATTCAAGTTTACTAAAAAAATGTTCCTAGTAAAATTACAAGTGGAAGAAACCCTTTCCAAATACATAGACTTTATTTTTTAGATCAGCTGACAGTCAATTGAACGCTTGGGCGTATTCCCGTTCTCTAGAAACATGTTTATTTCACAGTGACTTCATATACAGTGACTCTATATAAAGTCACTGTAGTTTCTATATTGCGGTAACGGTGGAAGGGTAAGAAAACCTTTCTAAATACATACATTTGATTTTCTCAGATCAGCTGACAGAGCCAGCCGAACGCTTGGGCGTATTCCAGTGGCAAGGCAACGAATGTGTGGCTTGCTTTCCGCTGGCTTTTGAACGCGCATGACAGTTACAGTCGCGCATCCTGTTTTATTCAGATTGTGTGTTGGGACTGAATAATGCAGGAAAGACTCGACGACTGCTCTGCCTGCCTGTCGACCATTTCTTTGTCGTAGTCAGCCGCAGATGTGATTTCCTGAGAGCAGGCAAAACCCATGACTGTAATGGCTGGTGGGAAACAGGCAAAGCGGCATTTTGCAACATTCCACAACCCCCTCAGGCCTTCAACTATGTGTGTAACAGCCGTTTTTCCGCATTAGGAACCGCTTTCATTTACCAACGCCCCTTCATTCCATAGACAACGAAAAACTGGTTGAATCCTCCTTTTTCAGATGGGTCTCTTGAACTTGATACCCTTGTCATGAGAAGTTATCCATGTGTTTTGAGATGCAACTTGATCTCGATATCCTTGTTATGAAAAGTTATGCATGTGAATCTCTTGTCCAATATATTTATCTAGTTGTTCAGTCACGATCACTCAAGACTGCGCTTGGATGGGTGACCGTGCTTCAATTACCTGATGTTATGAGCTTCCTATTCCTGATGTTATAAGCTACATTCCTCCAGTATAAGTGAATGAAACTAATAATTTTATTAGTAATACAGATCCGTTTTGATATGGGATTGCTTTATTAATAATTATTATAAACTTATGGCTTTTATTGGTGGGGAGTCCCCTTGCCACTTCGCCGTTTGAGCCATGTTATTGAAAACATGGTGGATGTGCAGTTTATTTTAGGTGGGTTTTCACCGAGAGAACAGACAAATGTTTTGAAGGATGAAGCTCACAGGGGCCTGAGACTTATGCGCCAGTAATGAGTTAGATGATGGTGATTGGTGAGTTAGACCTACAATTTTAGGTGGGTTCCGAACCACGGAGATGTGATTTTACAGCAAAGGACAAAGTCTTTTTGCTGGTCAATCCAATCGGTAACCCTTGCAAAGAGGGTACAGGAGAGCGTTGATCTCCTTACATTCACTCAGACTTTTCAGGTTGAAAACTGTAGAGCACAACCAAGAGCGTGACAGCCGGAAAAATCTCGTTGTAAATGTGAGTGAATAATCATTACTATTTTCTTATAAAAATTAATGTAATGTAAATCATTTTCATTAAAATATTGATTAATACATGCAGTTTGGAACGAAAGAATAAATTAAAAAAAAGCTCAACTAACCCACAAGCGCTGACTTGAATTAATTTTTTGCTACTGAAATGTCTGTCTCTTGTTGCAAAGATGCAGGAAAGTTTCACTCCAGTAAAGTGTATTAAAATTAAGTTATCCTCCTTTATGTGCTACTTACTGTTTTATTTTCACGGTAATGAGGGTGGAATAATTTCTTGGGAGGATTGAAAAGGGACAAGATAATCTTAGCAGAGGGCAAAGTACTGTACCTGAATTCAAGAGCACGGGTGACATAGTCTATGGTCGAAATAGCAGTCACCAATCAAATGCACGTCATCAATCAAATAGAGGGGAAACAAGATAACAGGAAAAATCGATAGGCAGGGACTTTAAAAATCAAGTCATAATCATTTCATCCAATTTCCTTTTATTTAGCTTGATTAGTCACGACATTTTTTTCAACTCATGTTGTATAATCCCTTCAATTTTCATAAAAATAAGTTCGTATTTCAACAAGGACTTTACCGTTCATACAATGATTTGATACCTATAATTTCCACAATGTAAATAATACAATACAATAAAACTGTACTCATTTATTTCAGAAATACAGTGTTTAATGATCGTAGAATCCAATCGCTATAGAAGGCAAGTTTCGATTTGATAAATAGTGCGTTTTCCATGAAAGGTTTATCAAGCAATTGACCTCTACTAGATCGATCAAAGGAATTAATCACGTTTGGAAAGTTTGGATTGAGCTTCAACCCGGCAACAATGGGCTATCCCGTTAATTGTTTCCAGTCTATGTCGGCTAGATGTAAGAGAAAGTGAGAGAGAGAGAGAGAGAGAGAGAGAGAGAGAGTGAGAGAGAGTGGGAGAGAGGAAGGGAGGGAGAGAGAGACGGAGAGAGAGAGTGAGTGCGAGTAAGATAGAGAGTGAGAGTAAGAGAGAGAAGATGAGTGAGGAGTAGAGTGAGAGAGGGTGTGAGAGAGTAAAATAAAGAGAGAGTGAGAGAAAGAAAAAGAAAGAGAGAGTGAGAGAGATAAAGAAAGAGAGAGTGAGAGAGATGAAGAAAAAGAGAATGAGAGAGTGGAATGGAGCGAAAGAGAGAGATAGAGTGAGAGTAAGAGAGAGAGAGTGTGAGATGAGAAGAGTGAGATACTAAAAGAAAGAAAGTAAGAGGAGAAGACTGAGAGAGTGAGAGAGAGAGAACGAGCAAGAGAGAGATAGAGAACGAGCAAGAGAGAGATAGAGAGAACGAGAGAGAAAGCGTGGGCGAGAGAGAGATAGATAGAGAATGAGTGAGAGAGTAAGAGAGCGACAGAGAGAAAGATAAAGAAAGCGTGAGAGAGTGAGAATAAGAGAGATAGAGTGAGAGAAAGAAAGAGAGAGAGAAAGTTAGAAAGAGATCGAGAGATTGAGAGAGAAAGACAGCGAGAGAGAGATCGAGTGAGAGTAAGATTAGATTAGATTAGATTATTTACTTTATTCATGTAGATTACAAAATGCACAGTCTTAGATTCTAGATTATGATAGTTAAAAATATTTAAGTCTGTAATTATTGTTCTATGAATTTTACAAATCTAAACTAAAGAATTAATCAACGATATGAATATAAGATTAAATTTGATAACGATAATATGATTGTGATGTATCTACATGAAACGGCGAAGTTTGAACATATAAATGTCCATTCTTGGAAGAGGATATTCAAGAATATCCTTCTCATCAACACTTGACCGTAAGAGAGAGAGAAAGCGAGAGAGTTAGAGTGAGAGTAAAAGAGAGAGAGCGAGTAAGAGCAAGAGAAAGACAGTGTGAGTAAGAGAGAAATAGTAAGAGAGTGAGAGGATGAGTGAGAGTGAGTAAGAGAGCGTGATAGAGTGAGAGTGAGCGAGTGAGAGAGAGTGAGATAAAATGATAAAGATAGACAGAGAGAGAGTGAGAGAGAATGAGAAATAAAGAGAGAGAGAGTAAGAGAGGAAGTGAGAGAGAGCGTGAGAGATAGAGAGAGATATATATATATATATATATATAGAGAGAGAGAGAGAGTGAGAGTTCCAATGAGAGTGAAAGAAAGCGAGAGAGTGATAGTGAAAGGCGTCTTCCAATATTTGAAGTTCTGCATGAGATCCGTTTTTAATTTGGAAGCTGTATTCAAATTTTTTTTTTTTTTTTTTTTTTTTTTTTTTTTGTAGATTACGTCTTGGAGACTCCAGTTAAGGAGTATAAGACAAGTCAGATCAACAATATTATACACTAGATACCATAATTACTTCAATTAGTTGAGGTGAGGCTTAATTTTGATGTGAAAGGAACTCTTGTACACTATAAAAAGCTTTATCAACTAAATATTTCTTCAATTGATTTTTAAATATTTCTATATTTTCAAGACTCTTCAAAAACTGCGGTAGCTTGTTGTAGAATTTCCTACCAATATAACTAGGTTTTTGTTTGAATAGGCTACTATTGTGACTCACCAAGTGATAATCTCCTCGGCTTCTTGTATTATAATCATGTACATCAAGATTTTGGTTAATATCATTCGTTTTTACATATAAAGTAGCTTCATACACATATAAGCAGGGTACAGTTAGGAGACCAAGTCTCTTGAACAACGGCCTACATGAATCTAATCTATTTACTCTTTCTATACACCTAACCGCTTTCTTTTGGATCTTAAACACCCTATCAAGATTTTGTTTTGATGAATTACCCCATACTAAGATAGCATACCTAATATGTGACAGTAAGAGCCCATGGTAAGCTGTAAAAAGTAACTTTTTGTCATTCAATCTAGCGAGCTGTCGCAGGACAAATACCCCAGATGAAATTTTACTACATATTTTCTCAATGTATGGAGTCCAGGTCAATCGTCTATCCAACGTAACTCCTAGAAATGCAATTTTTCTTCCTGGTCTAATTGATTATCGTTTACAAACACGTTTATAGCCCTATCTTCATTTAAATTATGTTTGTTTTTGAATTGAAGGTATTGGCATTTTTTACTATTTATAGTTAATTTCAACTGGTTTAAAAATTGGACAATGGACTGCACACCTATATGGGCACTTATTTCTAAATTATCTAGAATGGAATTGCTGAAAATGAGTGATGTATCATCAGCAAATAAGAGGGCTCTACCACTAATTAATTCTTTAGGTAAACGGTTGACATATAACAAAAAAAGCAATGGACCTAGTATTGACCCCTGAGGCACTCCAGCTTGCACCTCTAATTTATTAGATTTATTCTTTACTATACTATTACCAACTACTGTAGTTAGTTCTACACATTGTTTTCTCCCAATAAGATATGATTCAAACCATTTCAGTTCAACCCCATTTACACCTACATTTTGCAGTATTTCCAATAAAGTTCTATGATTAACACAATCAAATGCCTTTGACAGATCTAAGAAGATTGCAGTAGCTTTATCACCTGAATCTATTATATCTATTAGTTTTTCAACTAGAGAAACTATGGCTGTTTTTGTTGATCTCCCTTTCTGGAAGCCATGCTGTTCATCACAGATAAAGTTAGCTTCTTGAAGGTGCAGAAGTAACCTATTTAGAACTACTCTTTCAAAAATTTTACTTATTACATTTAAAATACTAATGGGCCTATAGTTTTCTACCTTCTCTCTATCGCCACTTTTGAAGATTGGCAAGATCTTCCCCTCTTTTAAATTATCTGGAAAAACACCTTGTTCTAATGAATGATTGATCAGATGAATCAAAGGGTCTAACAATTGATCTTTACATTCTTTCAGAATTTTACTGGATACCCCATCCATTCCTACAGTTTTTTTATTATTTAAACTATCAATGATATTTGACAACTCGTCTTGGCATACTGGGTGGAATTTTAATTCGTTCTGAATCCCCTCAGTATTCCTCATGTTTGCATCACTAATACCTGTATTAAGAGATTTTTGAAGATCCTTAGCAACCAGTTGATAATATCTGTTAAAGAAATTACAAATGTCTACACTATCATCAATATATTTTTTATTTTCGTTAATTATTCTGGGGACACTAGTATAAGCATCTACATGAGCTACTTGCCTATTTTTGTTTATTACATCCCACACTGCTGTGTTAAAGTACACACTATTATTCAAAATTTCAGCTGTTTTCTTACATTTCGCTCTTTTCACTTTTTTCATATAGTTTTTCTTTAGAGCTTTGTAATTATCTTCACTTAACATATTTCTAGATAGTTTGAATTCATCATATGCATCTTTAACCCTATTTCTTTCTGCAAGGATATCATCAGTTATCCACTCTTCAATCTTGTCTAATTTGTTCTTTACAGGGACTTTTTTAACTGGACACTCATAGTAATATGAAACCTTAAAATATTAATGAAACTATCATATTTGTCATTTAAACTATTGCTATTGTAAACCCTACTCCAGTTTTCTTGTAGCAGATTCTGCTTCAAACAATCGATATTCCCCTGTTCACATTGTTGAATTTCTTTCATTACTCTACTCTTTTTAATTGATTTATGACCTTGCAACCCCACCTCTAATATTTGATAGTCATGATCAGATAGTTCCGAGCCGCCTAATCTTGTTTTAGAGTAATCTATATTAGTAAGGATGTTATCAATTATTGTTTGTGATGTTCTTGTGACTCTGGTATATTCATGAACTTTTATTTCCAAGTTATTCATGCATATAATATCCTTTAAATCTTCTGTCATTTTATTCTGTGTTGCAAAGTCTGTATTGAAATCTCCCGCTACAATAACGTTTGTAAAACGAGTAGTAGTAATCTCTAAAAGCCTATTGAATAGTTCACAAAAATTGTTCCATTCCCCATTTGGTGACCTGTAAATACCTAACACCGCTACTTCGAAATTATTGTCGATTTTTACTCTCAAACCAGTAACTTCTAAATCCATTTCCACAGCAAATTTCTCTACATATTCTAAATTAAATGTTTGCATATTCTTAGTATTTTTAGTGAAGATAGCTACTCCCCCACTTCGATGAGATGTCCTGCAATACGACGTTTTCAATGAATAGTTTGGAATATTAAGTTGTGACAATTCATCTTCTTTTAAACCATGCTCTGTGAAAATAGCTATATCAGGAGCCTCTTCTTTAAAAAATACTTCGATTCTATCTATTTTGTTACGAATGTATTGAATATTCTGATGGAACACAGTGAGTACCGGTACTTCCCTATCATCCCTTATTACTTTATCGTTGCTTTTGCATATTGAAGTAGATTTACTTAATCTCTTAGAATCTTGAGAGCCTATCAGATTGCTACAAGAGTTCCTTCCACTAATGCTATCCTGATTTTTTGATCGATTAACGTCTTTTAATACAATTGAAGATATGAATTTATCATCTGAAACTAGTTTCCCTTCCCGGTTTTGAGCCACTTTACTAAAAAAGGTTCGTTAGATGATTGTTTAGGAGAATTATTGACAGTAGATTGCAAACGACTTTCAATCAGCTCTGCCAGCCTATTACAAAATATTACTTTGCCAGATTGATTTAGATGTAGACCATGATTAGTGAAGTTTTGTTTTTTCAGCCTTTCATTTAGAAAACAAATCCCCAACTGCTTAGAATTCTTATTTTTTAGGCTGTTGATTGTATTATGAATTGATTTATTTGTTGACTTAATGGCTTCATTTAGCTCTGGCCTATCAAACCTATACGGAATTGTACTTATTATTACATTAGTTTTTTGTCTGAGTGGCACAATCTCTTTAATTTTTTCATTTATTTCAGGAAGATGTTTTAGATTAGGTTCATTTATATTGTTTGAGCCACCCAGTACTATTAGAAAATCGTTTTTTCCAAAATCTTTAGTTTGTTCCTGTGCTGACTCTACGATAGCGTTTATAGGGGCACTTGGTTTGAAAAAGCTCTGAACTTCATACTTATTTTTTAATCTTTTATTTAGTAGGTCACTACAGTCTCGTCCATGACTGGATGTCAAGAGACTTGAAATACAATGGAGGGTGAAGTTTTCTCACAGACAATGAAAGCTGTTCTATCTTTGTCTCACGCCACCGAAGGTGTGCACCGGCCTTCATTAGGAAACTAATTAATCAAGTTTGGAGCTAACATCAGCAGCAGCAGCAGTAGCAGAGCAGCAGAGCAGCAGCAGTAGCAGAGCAGCAGAGTAGCAGCAGCTATAGGGCCTCAAATTAGATTGTAGTTAGCACAACTTAGCAGCCGCTCACATCCCGCAGTGCACGCGTGATGTATGGTCTAACACCTGATTTTATAGGGCAGCAGCAATGTGTGGCCCAAATCCATTAGCACAAAATTGCTTAGCTGCCATTTGCAGATGGATTTGCCTTGTACAATATTTATGATGCCTTGTACAATATTTATGATGCCTTGTACAATATTTATGATGCCTTGTACACTATTTATGATGCCTTGTACAATATTTATGACGCCTTGTACAATATTTATGACACCTTGTACAATATTTATGATGCCTTGTACAATATTTATGACGCCTTGTACAATATTTATGATGCCTTGTACAATACTTATGATGGCTTGTACAATACTTATGATGGCTTGTACAATATTTATGACACCTTGTACAATATTTATGATGCCTTGTACAATATTTATGATGCCTTGTACAATATTTATGATGCCTTGTACAATATTTATGATGCCTTGTACAATATTTATGACGCCTTGTACAATATTTATGATGCCTTGTACAATATTTATGATGCCTTGTGAAATATTTGAAAATAAAATACTCGCAGATTGTCATGGATCAACTTCAAATAAAACATGGCATCAAGTTCATAGCCTGAGTTTTTGAAAATATAAACGTGTCTGTGTACCCCCACTCACAAACTACTGTATGTAGGGGAGATCTGTATTAAAACTCCGCCTCTACACTGAGTTCAAATCCGATCACTTCCATGCAATGAATTCTAATTATGGGATTAGACACTAATAAAAGTCGTCAATTTGGGTGACGGGGTAACATGATCTAAATTCGAAATATAATGTCTATCCGACAAAACATATTACACACCGAAAGTGATGATCTAGTTTCAACAAATATTACGATGTTTATCTGATGTGACAAAAGCCCAAAAATAGGTTGGCAGGTTTAACATGAAATCTGTGAATAATACTGTAAATGTGTATAGTAATAGGGAAGGGGCGGGGAGAAACTGGAGCGTTACTACAATGATAATGTTATTGTAGTTCCACTATTTGAAACGAGTTCTGCAATATTACATTACTTTTCTGCTAGTGGCAAGGAAACGTTAGTAATTGCATATGGCTTTTATTGGTGGGGAGACCCTTATGGTAGTTCTTAATCTATTTATTGGAAACATTGTTGACCTACAATTGAAGGTGGGTGTGATTTTACAGCAAAGAACAAAGTATTTTTTGCTAGCCATTCCAATCGGTCATCCTTACAAGCCCAGGAGTGCGTTGCTTATTTAATCTGATTGAACAGATGCCTGCTACGGCTCACGGCTATTACTTCCCCAAAATTTTATATTTGTGTGCTATATTGTCAATAAAAATTGTACTGTCGTATTCATATAACTTGGCAGCGTGTAGAAGATGGGAGGACTTGCTACATCTGAAACCAACTGCTGCCAAGTTATATGAAAACTACAGTACTCTTTTTCGTCAATCTGACAATGCTACGCAATGAGTCCAACAAAAGTGACGTCACAGTGGTGTTACAGATGTGATAGATTTTGCGGTGGTGAAAGTACGAAACAAGAGTTCCCAAAAATAGCTTCTGAATGTTGTCCCTTCAATCAGTACATCAATATCCATCAATTTATGCAGTATTCATCACTTCTTGAACCTAATATAATCACTGAAGATAACACAACACTGAAAATCCATTATTTTTGTAGCTGTATGATAAATGTCCAGCAACGAATGTACTCTCAGTGGTTGTCTAATTAACTATAGTGGTATATCTTGTCATTTGAAACACTTCTATATACAGTCCTAGTCCTAGGAGCTCAGTCATATTAGACAAAAATACGACCATCCAGAGAAACAATTGATAGAGAAATGGGGTTTGAATTCCACTAAATCATTCACAAAATCCTTCAAAAACGGTATGATATGATTGTTTAGCTTACTATGCTTTGAATTCAACTACAATAAATAACACTCATGGTGGAATAGCTCTGAAATAGCATTCTTCCTTCGCCATCATTCACCAAATCATTAAGATTTTACCTTAAAAAACGGTATGGCATGATTGTTTAACTTCCTAAACTCTGAATTCAACTATAATAAATAACATTCACGGTGGAATAGCTCTGAAATAACATTCCTCCTTTGCCATTATGTGATACTATACAATCCCTCAACTTGGGGAAGCCGTGAAGTGCTTGCGGTCTGTTCTACAGAAAAATACATTGCATTATTTTGTAGAGCATTTTGTAGGCTTCATTTTTGATAATTACAAAAGTTTGATTTGAGTTATTGTTACTGATTTATAATTAAAAGCTTAAAAATTGTAACTTTTCACCCCCTCCCCCTCTCTCATCGAGCTCATCCCCCCCCACCCATGGGGTTTTTAGTATGTTATTACTCCAAGTTAGAGAAAGCGATTGGTGGAAAAAAATATTTTCTATCAATTTTCGAAATATTTTCTTAGTTATTTTATTTTCAATATTTCGACATTTTCGAGGCTTCAGAAACTGCGGTTGCTTATTATAGAGTATCCTTTCATTATAACTAGGGTCTTTTCGAATAGCCTAGTGACTTAACAGCCTACTCGTATACTGCTTTTAGTTGACAACAATAAGGCTGGCTTGAGATGTGTGAAAAAAGATTTTTATGATTTTAAGTTGAATAAAGCATCATTGCTATTAATACTAGTGCTTTGACTTTCTCAGAATAAATGCTTCGTTCTCTAATGATTTTTCACGACTTAATCAACTTGAACTTCAATAAATGTTGAGACACATTTTAAATGATCGGATGGATTGCATTAAATCCACCATTTACATCCATTAACTCATTTACATCCACCAACGATTCTCCTTCAAGAGTCGCATTTCTACGAATCAAAATAGTTCAACTGCAATCACTCAACAACCCGATCGTTCTTCTAGCATCCAACATCAATCGGACAGATTGGAAAGTGTGGTCAATGGCTTCAACAGTTTCGTCCAGTCTGTGGTTTCCAGCCACGGCTTGACACTTTTAGCTCTCCTATAATGAAAATCAGATAATGGCCTGAGATGCCAGGCCTATATATATGCGTCAAGATGCCAGGCTTGTATATCTATGTATGCACCGAGATAGGAGCCGATTCTCGGCATCTCTTTGTTTTATTGACTAAAATGTCGCCGTTCTGAAACCAAGCAGCTGTCACAACAGCACTTGACAATTCGTTAGAATCCATCCTGTACTGCTGACACTGCTGCTTCTGCTGTTTTTGTTGTTGCTGTTGATGATGATGATGATGATGATGATGATGATGTTGATGTTGATGATGTTGATGTTGATGTTGATGTTGATGTTGATGTTGATGTTGATGTTGATGTTGATGTTGATGTTGATGTTGATGTTGATGATGTTAATGATAATGATGATGTTGATGATGACAATTGTGCTGTTACTATTGTTGTTCGCACACCCTCCTCGATTACTTACTTTCACATCCCTCTATCATCAACAACAAACTGAGCACAGTTGATTGCATGCGTGACTCCCGAAACATCTGAAATCATGTGAAACTGAAGTAGTGTGATGGTGGGAGACGTTTACTGAGTGTTTCTGGATGACAACAAAATAATAAGAAAATGAATGTCTAGCACGGATTTAGCAATAGATTAGGATTACTGTACAGTTAATTAGAAAACTATATCTAACTATGTTCACAAAGCTGTGAAAATCGCTTTTCGGATTAATAGAGGAAGTCAAAGTTTAATTTTGTATCATTGTGTAATTGCCGAATATTGAAGCTTTACTGGCCTAGAAAACTTGAAAGTAGATTCGTGAAAATCTGTCAGAAATTAAATTAATATTGGAATCATTTGGTCAACCCTTGATTAAAATTCAATAGAGTTGAAGTTGAATCCTTAAAACTGAAGTTCAAACTTAAAGAAAAAATCAATTGAAAAAGTCAACAATATCCATATAGAGAGAGACGGGTATGTATTTATATGTCAGTCTTACGGATTTCACAAAAATGTCAACGATTTGGAACACCAAATATGGCACAAAGCTTCCTCTAAACTCGACTCAGTGGACCTCGAAGCCCGATTTTTGCTTTTTAGATGCAGGAAGCTCAAAACTACTCATACTTGATACGTCACTGTGATGCAAAAAGCTTCAAGTCACAAGCCAAAGCAACACATTTGTTCCATATCACTATTGCAGCTCCTAATACCTTTTTTGGAATTGTGTTGACATTAGTCTAGTGGTTGAAATCCATATCACATGCTCAATTTAAACATCCCGTTGCAGAGCACAGTTAAACCACTAGTTGAGAAATAAAAGTAATAGGATTATTACAAGTGTGAGTAAAACTGAATAATTTTGAGAAATAATAGAATCGCAGTATCATTGCTGACCTCCTTTTTTCTGCATCTGTACCATGACTGAATTATTTAAACCATTTTGAATTTTTTCGTCCCGTTGATTTCATTTTTTATTCTATCTTTTTATTTCTTCTGTGAAGAAAGTTACTCCATATTGGTTCACAGTTTTTTCTACTTCCTATTTTGTCACATTTTCCCTCCTTCTATATACATTTTTCAATAATTTTCTCTCCTTATATTTTCATCTATCTATGATTTATATTCCTCATTTCCTTCAAATCTACTTTTTCATCTCTTAGAAATGTTTTCTCATCCGTTCTCTTTTCTTCTCAAAACTATGTCTACGTCACTCCTCTTAATTCACCTTTCATGATTGCCAGGTTTTAAATGATTATTAATGATTGAAGTATCATGTAATATGATCATATCGAATGCATCCTCTTCTATTAATTTATTAAGGAAACACATTGAGAAAAACTGTATTATATATGATTCATTATAGCTTTATAATTCATCCATCACCATCATCCAATTCATTACCCACGCACAGATCTCAGATCAGATCTACATGTGGGCTTCATCCTCAAAAAAAGAGAAAAAAGATGTAATGATAAAGTAGGAGGTTGGTGAGCATTGGGTGGAGGAAGAAGAGAAAGAGGTGATGGTGTATTGGTAGATGAGGAATGGGAGATTATGGAGGAGTAAGAGCAGGAATCAAAGTTGTGAAGAGTCAAGAGCTGGAAGAATGAGTAGGAAAGAAAGATTATGAAGCGAATAAGAAGAAAACAGGTTTCGATCGTTGTTAACTGTTCGACTAGTATGAATACACACTTCAAAGTACTCCTTGTTGCCTAACGTGCTCCTGCAACAAAATCTTCAGATCCAAAATTAATCAAGCTTGCATAATACAAGCTTGTATCAGTGGCGTAACTAGAGTTTACTCAAGGGTGGAGGGTTTAACCCCTACCAGTCACCTCTCTTACATAATACTCCAATTACAATTATTTATAGTACGGTACAGTCTACTGTAATAATTACTATGGTATAACACAATAAATAATTTAGATCAAAATATAAGCTATTGTTTTCATTCGTAAAAAACTATCATGCTACAATTGTGATCCAACATGAAACAATACTCGAATATGATATGAAACAATACAAAATTCATGTTCAAAAATTCTTTTCATTGGAGAGAAAATTTAGAATTCGAATATGACAGATCCAGTATTCAATGAGGAATTCAGTTCAGTAACTGGACAATTATGAATAATAATGTGATGCAATGCATTCGCCATTCACACGCTGATACAATTATTGATGATCAGCAAAAAGAAGCGAGTGTTTCGCGAGATGAAAAATTGAAAATGCGATGAATTTTTTATTGAAAGATCACCGTGGGAATCGCGAAAAATTCGCCAATAAAGAACAAACAGTGCAAACGGTAGCAGTCAATTATTCGAATTGAGTCCCATATGCTTCCTGCATGTTTGATAATTGCGCGCTTCAATCACTGACTTCACTCCTGATGGAATTGCCCGCCAATTCCAATTTCGAAAGCGAATGACGATGTAATAACTTTTGTCAAATCCATGTTATTGGCGATTTCGTTTCAGCTGAGAGCTCCACTCGTTAACGCAATGATGTTGGACTCATACTTCGAAAGAAAAAACTATTCTGAACCAGTACCGGCTGAAAATACTTAGTTCTTTTTCTACCGATCAGAATCATTATAAAAGGCGTTTAGTACAGTCTACTATGATATAATACAATAGATAGTTACTGAATAATTTAGAATATTTTCTAAACAAAAATTACATGATAAGTATATCCTTAATCCTGCAGAAGTATAGTAAGACTTTGTAGCGATAACTTAAATATTGATACAGAAATCAGAAGATCGAGTTCCATGACGAATTAATTATAAACAATTGAACAATCCATTCAAGTAAACCTTCATTATCGTTCAATCGATGAACTATTTAAGCTGACAAAAATAAATAGTAATGGATAGAGACATAGAAAAGTGGTGAAAAGAAGAAAATGAAAAATAGTGAATACACAAATAGGAAAGTAGTGGATAAAAAAAATAGTAGAGATAAAAAATAAATGATAGTGCTGGAAATAGCTATTTGTGTAACTAGAGTGCAAAGCACCGTTTTTCTGCATCGAGAGAAACAGTTTTTTTCACGAGCCGAAGGCGAGTGAAAAAAGTTTCTCGAGTGCAGAAACAATACTTTGCGCTCGAATTACACATCAAATTTTTCCTACAGTAATGTATAAAGTAATTCAAACAGAACAAAACAGGGCATACATAACCTGAAAATTCCTCACATAACCTATCTTCGAATCAAATCGATTTCATCAACAACAACTATTCACAGCTGAAGCAGTAGCCAACCTATTTTTGAATGCAGAATAGGGAACCTGCGTATTACATGCTCACTATTTTGTGTTGTTAGGTTGCAAATTTGGAGTGCGGAAAAGTACTTTCCTGCACTGTAATTTACTTTCCCGCACTGGTGCAGGAATAGACTATTTTGCGTGCTACAGTTAGTGCAAAAATAGTTACTTTTTCGGGTCACTGTAGGAAAAAATCTTTGTGCGCAGTTTTTTATTTTGGACCTTCTTCAAGCAGCCCTCAACACAGGATTCTATGGATATACCAATTGCATTGAAAATGACGCCAGTTGATGCCCTAATATACAGAATAGAATATAATAGAATGACTTTTTATTTGTTGACGTGGCGAAGTCTGAACAGTAATGTCCACTCTACCACTTAACCAAGTTACCTACCACAGATTTATCAACCTCATAAAAATACTGCTTTTTTAATTATCTATGGTAAATTTATATCTGTATATCAGGGCAACAAAGATTGCGATTTTCAATGCAATTATTATATCTATAGAGTTCATCTTAAATTTGGAAAAAACCGCTTGCCCACTGGCTCAGGCACAAACGAAACTGTAGAAACTTTCTATTACGTAACTCAGAAATATCATCGCAGCTAATTTTCGAATTTTCCCATCGTTTTCTTTCTCCTTGTATCATCTTTCAAGCTTTCAGCTGAGCTTCAAAATCTCTAATTCTAGTCGACAATTGATCCTTGTTCTTCAATGTGTTTTCTAAAAAATAATCGAAGAATGACAAGAGGTAGTTATTGTGTAAAGACGAGCAAGACTGACGTTTCTCTACTCGAACCTAGCTCTTGCTTGCTGCCAAATAGTTACAGTAGTGGAGAATGTTAGTGATCTTTGGCTGAAAAAACATTGTGATTGAAGTTCATAGTTAGGTAGAGCCAGTTTTATCTAGAACTAGAAATGGCTAGCGAGAACTCGACGGGGATAAGCTATCATATAACAATTGGTAATTAATAGTAAGCTATTATTAGAATATTATTCTATTTCATAATAATTGTTGAGTTACAACAACAATCCGGCTTGAACTGGACTTCTGTGTTTCCTATAAAACAAGATTCAAATAACTGTAGGCAAAACAAATAATGGATTTATTCCAAGTTTCTAGTGGAAATCACACATTGTATTCATGTAGTATTTAATATAATATTATCCAATTGTCAGTACTCTTTAGAAATAAAGTAGGCTGCACTTCCATATATCTACTTCAACGAGATAATTGACTGAAAGAATCGATAATAGATAGGCCTAGCTCAGTTCTGAGTTTGGTACAGATATCGATTATTTTGATATCAAGATTTTTAGTTGATTGTTTCGGCGGGGTAGATACGGAAGTGCAGCCATAAAATGTGGTTTCAAACTTGTTAAAGCGTGAAGAAGAAATAGAGCTTGATGTAGAGAATAAATCATTTAAATAGTTCAAAGATTCTATAAACTCTTATAAATTCTAAGTAGTGCTGTTAATTTTATTAGTGATTTTGACTTCATTGATTGCCTTTCATTTTTCTGTGAAAAAAGCATTTAGTTTGTATAAACGTAACTAACATAACGTTTGTAAGTTGACTAAAGCTGTAAGCTGCAAAATGTCAACAGGATTAAAGTTGAAAATTACATGAAAATTGGAAAAAAATAGGAACATTTTATAAGACTGAAATATGTTGATATTATTCAGTTGTTACCTCAAATATTTTCAAATTCTATGAAAAATAGTCAAGTTTTATTTACAAGAAAATAAATGATCTTTTACTTTCACCCGATTAATAAAAATAATATTATTAATCTAGTCTGTTTCACTCCGTCACATAGTGTATAACTTATAGTGAGGTTTCAAAATTATAAAATTGCTATTATTTATCGTTGAAAGTTTTGTATTTAATTTTAAAATGTGTTTTTCTTCTGCAAATCAATCTGAGCAATTGTAATTTGCTGAAACAAATAATCAATATTATTTTGAGCTAACCAGCTAAATAAATATGGATAACCAAATTTTCTAGCTAGTTAGGTTCTAGATAAATTATTATTATTATTTTATTATTATTATTATTATTTTTATTATCATTATTATTATTATTATTATTATTATTATTATTATTATTATTATTATTATTATTATTATTATTATTATTATTATTATTATTATTATTATTCAGTTCCAGGCGGTCTCTAGGTTTGGAGGTGGTTTTAGCCAATAGTTCATGCTCATGTACATGTCAAATGGCAAAACGCCTTAATAAAAGAAAAATTATTATTATTATTATTATTATTATTATTATTATTATTATTATTATTATAATTATTATAATTATTATTATTATTCTAATTACTGTGCAGGAAGAGGGTTTGTTTGTGAAAATCATTTTGTTGTTATTCCATTCCAGAATTAAAATGTAATTATTTTTCTTGTTGCCATCATGATAACCGATCAAAAAATATGCAGTAAGACAACAATAGTTCAATTATTTAGATAATTAAAACTAGTTAACTCATTCAATCAATTTGTGTGAGTTTAAGTTCAAAGTGATTGCCATTGATAGCTAGCAATTTGCTTACATCGTCAATTTCCCCCAAGTAGCAAGAGGTGATCCCTTTAGCAGAGTGACAAAGACGGAATTTCAGTTTTATCAGAAGAAGCAGCAGCTTGAACTTGAAACATGGAGCTCACTCAACAGGAAATTGCATTAGTGTTTGCTGGTGAGGGATAGAGAATTTGGGAGAGAGAGTGAGAGAGAATGATAGAGAAAGAGGAAGAGCGAGTGAGAGAGAATGAAAGTGTGAGTAAACAAGAAAGTGAATCTTGAGCGAGAGACAGCTGCTCCTTCAATTTACCTATCAGTGGCACTCAACCTCCTCCTTGTGAAAATAGCAATGCACCCCAAGTAATGCAGCTCTCCTGTCATGTACTTTATGCATTAAGACGAATCTATTATTAATAATGGCTATGCAAGATGCCCATGTCTGATAGTATCCTGTTACTTGGGAAAACCGAAAGAAACTTATCTTCCTTGTAAATTTAATTCACGATGGCTTTTCGTGGAAATGCTTTTTTGAAAGCGTGGTAGAGATAGGTCAGAATCGATTAGTCGAATTGAAAATCTTATAATGGAATTGCTATTCTATCAATAAATATAACTATGCATTGATACTTCTAATGTCAGTTGCATCGTACTCATAGGTTTATATTATATTTGAGTTCATTAATAATGACACTACAGAGGAATTGAAATTGATATATTTTGGGAATTTCCGAAGAGTCTATATAGAGCTACTTGAATCAGTTTGCTTTTCAATGGATATATTGAGAGAAATTATCATTATAGGAATTTTAAACAAATCTAGATTGTGTAGCTTATATTAATTCATATTTACCAATATTGACTGTTATTGACATGAAAATATTCATTTTAGAAGATTGGTACTGTGACAAAAGTTAAAGATAAAGGTAAAGATAAAGATAAAGATAAAGATAAAGATAAAGATAAAGATAAAGATAAAGATAAAGATAAAGATAAAGATAGAGATAGAGATAAAGATAAAGATAAAGATAAAGATAAAGATAAAGATAAAGATAAAGATAAAGATAAAGATAAAGATAAAGATAGAGATAAAGATAAAGATAAAGATAAAGATAAAGATAAAGATAAAGATAAAGATAAAGATAAAGATAAAGATAAAGATAAAGATAAAGATAAAGATAAAGATAAAGATAAAGATAAAGATAAAGATAAAGATAAAGATAAAGATAAAGATAAAGATAAAGATAAAGATAAAGATAAAGATAAAGATAAAGATAAAGATAAAGATAAAGATAAAGATAAAGATAAAGATAAAGATAAAGATAAAGATAAAGATAAAGATAAAGATAAAGATAAAGATAAAGATAAAGATAAAGATAAAGATAAAGATAAAGATAAAGATAAAGATAAAGATAAAGATAAAGATAAAGATAATGATAAAGATAAAGATAAAGATAAAGATAAAGATAAAGATAAAGATAAAGATAAAGATGAAGATAAAGATAAAGATAAAGATAAAGATAAAGATGAAGAAACAGATAGAGATAGAGATAGAATAGAATAGAATAGAATGGCTGCCTTTATTTTTTACCTGGGAGGGCGAAGTTAGAGCGCAGCCGGCCCTCTCTTCCACTTAACCCTCACATATAGAGATAGAGATAGAGATAGAGATAGAGATAAAGATAAAGATAAGAACTACAAAATATCACTATCACCCAATACCCTACAATGAAAACCTTCACATGGATTCGTGGAAATGGATTGAAGACTATACAAAAATTGATAATATGAGTATTTACACTAGACATGCATGATGTATGCATTTGCATGACTCCAGACTCGAATAAATGAAATGGAGTATTCAAATGGAAAAATGGAAAATCGAAATTAGAGCAACGGATAGAGGTTCAACCTACTTGAGAGAGAAAGAGAGAGAATGATAAAGGAGGAGGAGGGAAAGAACAGAAAAGTGAATTAGGCAATGTCTTCATAGTCACTTATGAATAATCGGACTTAACTGAAGGAACTAAAACGAAAGAAACTGAGAAAATAAGAAACTACGAACGAGAAAAACTATGAAACTAAGGAAAACGAATACTGAACTAATTCGGATCTGACTATAAGAAGAAGAGTAGGATCAGTTCGAAAAAGATTTCGACTATACGAAATAGAGTTAATCGTCTGTTTACAATAAAGAACAAATAATAGATCGTAAAGATCGAATAGTCAGGCACTAAATAATTCATATTGCGTTTCGCTAATGACAGCTGGTATATGATGCATATGAGGTGAAAGGTGCTGGTATGAGTCAAGGTTACAAGTAAGAAGGTTGTTCCATAACTCACTCAAATTAGCAAAATAGATAAGTCATGATGTGTTTCTGTTCAGAATGACGCTTGTCTTGCAAATTTCAGCTCTATTCGTACACTTCCAATACATAAATGAAGTTCATCTACGACCATGTCATAATGTATACATTACAGTTTCACAATTGATGCCAAAACAGCTGTCTTTTCGAAATGCTTTTTGAAACCCGTTGCATAAAGAGCTCATTATAGTACAGGTTCTACATTATAACACGGGTTCTGGACCAATCAGAAGCATTTTTGATGGAATCAATATCATAATTCAATATTGTGAAACTATCAGCTGATTCGATCAAACTGCTACATCAGCTGCTTTAACCTAACAATCTACTATAACTTCCCGTATTTGTGATGAGAGGTTAGATATCTCTGACAGTCACAGGTAAAATTAAATTGTTTTAATTAAATGTATACTAGTGGTCGTAAATAAAATAGTGTATGCAACGATTTTATTTGGCCATTAAAGCACTCGTGAGATATTTATAACACTCGCATTCGCTCGTGTTATAACTTACATCTAACTCGTGCCTTAATAAGTGTCAAATTGAATCGTTGCGTAAACTACTATTTTTTTGCATATCATAGATTGGTACCTATATCTTGATCAGCTGTCAATGATTTAGTTTACTCAATACTATTGAACTGAAATACGCATACTCCCACCATTTTTCTAGTTCTCGAAAAACGGATCAACCTTTTGGTATAAGTAACGATAGATCTTTGTGTAGACAGTCTCTAGATAATTTGATTTTGTTTCATTTCCGACTGCTGGTAAAGGTAGCTGAAGTGTGATTTCTCCCAAAAAATGGGACTTACTGGAATCGTTTGGGATTTTTTTTTTTTTTTTTTTTGAGGATGAAGCCCACATAGGTCTTAGACCTGTTCGTGGGTAATGAGTTGGATGATGGTGATTTATGAGTTGGACCTACAGTTTTAGGTGGGTTCCGAACCACCGGGAAGTGATTTTTCAGCAGAGAACAGTGTCTTTTTTGCTGGCCAATCTAATCGGTCACCGTTACAAACGGGACCTACGAGAACGCAGCTTATCTATCTGATTGAACAGATACTTGCTACGGCTCGTGGCTATCACTTCCCTAGTGATCGGTGATCAAATGAACAAGAGTGGTGATAGACGTCTGTACCTTGAAATGTCTTCCTGAGTTGCTCCAACAGAGAAGGTTTTGGTAAGTTGCCAGAACTCGGTGGGTCTGTGAGCTCTAGCTAATCCACTTGGAACAGGATCTGCCCATTAATCGTGGAACAGCTCATTTCTGAAACCGAAAGTGAAAAATCATTAGCAAAATTTTGTCAGTCGTGGAACTTGGGGTCTACAAATTAATTAAGAACGAACTTGCAATTATCTTTAATAAAGAAAGATTATTAAGGACCCGTCAGGGTCTTGTTGAAATCGTGCCATTGTCCTTCCGTTCGTTCATCTATGCCCTAGCGCTTGAATGCTAAATTTTAGGCTTTTGAAACTTGATATATACATTCCTCATAGTCCAACTGAGTTCGGTATTGATTTTGGAGGTTCGGGTTGAATATAAAATGATGTTAAATAGATTTCCACTATAGGCTCGTGGCTATTTTAGGCTCGTGAAAATCGAAACATTGGCAGCTGATGCATTTCACATTTGAAAATCAAAACATTGAAAATTACAGAGCCATATTATCAAATTTATTTTTTGATAGTGCTAGAGTTAACGTTTAAATTTTTGATTGGGTTGGATTATTTTCTTAAATTATTTTAAATCTTCGAATTTGAAAAAAAAAACAGAAAAAATATTGATGCATGATATATCATGAGATCTGTTAAACAAGATGGAGAAGGAACAAAACTATTTTTCAACAACTGCCAATGATCACTTCTTTGTAGTTTGGAATTATTGGGAAGCATATAATGTTTATAGAAACCGAAGCAGTGGAAGGGCAAGGTTATTGGGTTAGTAATACATCTTGGTTTAAACGTGCATATGTCTATCAGCAAAATTGGGATATTAATAATTATTATTAAATTCGTCGGGTCCTTGGATACCCCGTTTTATTTGAAAGAGAAGCTATCATGAAACTTTTGGATAAATAGGCAATGATAATCTTACCACTGCTCGTTATAAGAATAAGAATAATAAGAATTTATTGACTCATTGTACAACTTGTTCTGTGAATAAATACACAATACTTTCCAAAAGTATATTGCATCACATATTGCTCACAAGACTTGCGTCTGATCGTGAGCTAACAAATTTTTTATGAAAAACAAGAGAAAATAATTAATCCAACTATGAATACTAATCCATGCTCTTCAATTCAAAGGAATCAATCATTCATTTTATGTCAACAAGAATTGAAGTAATATGAGAATAAGATACAATCAAAAGTAGAATAACTTTGGTATACTGTATACTTTGGTATAAGCCTACTACTAGTTACAACTTCAGTTTGACAATAATCAGTGGCGTAGCAAGATCTTGAAGATCTTGTGGCACTCGCGGCAGTATTGTAACTTGTCAATTTAAAATTTAATCTTGAAATATTTTTCTTTAAAATTTTTGAAATACAAACGCTCTAAAATCGCGTCCCTAGTGATACGTATATTATTTGATGTTTATAACAGACAAGAGTCTTGTTATGAGAGGATTGACTCAAATTAATTGGGTTAGGTTAGCCTCCCTCACTCTCACACACTCTCTCGCTCTCCATATGTATTCGAAATTCCACCCCAAATACCGTTACGTGAGTTCTTGTCCCACAATACACTGATGAGAATCTCCCTAATGACCAACAGTTCCCCCTTTGTCACGTCTTGGGTGTGACCAGTTACTAATCCCCCCTTCCACTGACTCTGGGCAAACTCCCCCCCCCCCTCCGACAATTAAAGCGATTGCAAGCTACATGAGAAATCAGTTTGGTTGCACCAATTCAAATGCACATTCTCCCCCATTCAATGATCCAACCAATTGATAATCTCATGATTGCATTGCATAGGATTCATAGCTGTCATAAATGGACAGTGAACCTGGTTCTAGACTCTATACTGTTGACCCTCTGGCGCTAATCGACTTTCAATCAGACAGGCTAAGTAACGGTCATCAACTGCAGCGGGTGCATAGAATTGAAGTGTTATAGTAGCCGACCACAGATCAATCGACTCTTGGTCAAATCTTTGTCCAAACTTCGCCGTAGTGTTCCAAATTTGTCCAAATTGCATCGCTTAGATTGCCATCGCCGTAGCTCGTATTGAGGTTATACAAATAAGATCATTGTACATTATTTCTAGCACTATAAAAAATAGCATCATCCAAGATTACCATAGCATCTAAGTGATGTTAACAAATTTATTTTCAAATACTCATGCAAAATTTGTAAATTTACATGGATGAAGAAATATAGGTGCTAATCTAATCTAATCCCTGTGTCATCCAATCATATCTACTTGCGCTTCTGATATCCCAAGTAGTTTAAACAAGAATATGTTTTTATTCTTACTTCTAACTCGAAAAAATGTTTATTCTGCAAACTCACCCCCCCCCCCCACAATTAAGCGATTGCAAGCTACATGAGAAATCAGTTTGGTTGCAGCAATTCAAATGCACATTCTCCCCCATTCAATGGTCCAAGCTGTAGTGCAGTACACTGTATATTCTAAAATTACACTGGAGTAACTTCACTATATCGTTTGTACCCCTGTAAATGGCTTAATTTATTCTCCCTCGTTAATCCGACCTATTGCGGGTTTCGACCATCCTCTTGCCCCATAGGTGACGGATAATCGAGGTGCTTCTTCACCAATGTCATAATTTAGTAAAAAAACGCAGAGCAGAATTCATATAAAAAATTCAATTTATTTACTAGGGTACGATCTCATGAAGCCTACTTGATTTTCATGAATAATCTTAAATAGTAAAACTGATAGCGAAACATATTCCAGTAAAATCAAAATGATAAGAAAGATAAGAGGCTGATCGATCCATTAGCTGACATTTGTTAAGTTCTTGGGAGTTTTGCAGGTGACTGGCGTTTAGTTGATCAACTATAACTCATAGACGTTGAGAAATTTGAATAGACCAATCAGACGCCACAGGTAACATTTACCGGTAAATGAGAAGGCTCCCATGAACTCAACTATTTTGACAAGGTTAAATCTTTTCACCAGTACTGTATTGTAAGTAGTGTTGATACGGTTTGTTCTGAATAACATGTTGAATAACGTGTTGAAATCCACCATGTCTTATGATAAATTAAATTTCACAGACAACTGCTATTTGATAGAAAAAATATTCAATTTTGGAATTAATCCAAATGTGGGGCTCAAGACACTAATTGAAGTTAACTAGGAAGGCTAACGAGAATCCCAGCTCATTCATTAATTAAATTTATTTCTTTTGTTTTATTATAACTTTATTTTGAGATACGGTCTGATGTATATTTTATGTGACAATCCTTCTTATCTCATCTAGCCTTTGTGTTCTTTGTAGACTTCCCGCAAAATATGGCCAATTGCCATCTGTAGGCCCTATGACGTGAGTACTGGCTAGTAAAATGTAAACAAGGTAATTTACCCCACGCCTATTTTGAGGACTGAACTGCATCAATCAAAGTCCTACACCTGCTACTAATCAAAAGTCTTGGAGATTTGTCAAATTGTAGCAGATTTCAACGTTGGATGGTCCATTTATTATCTAAATTTGTCTTTCGCAGACGGTCAGATTATAATCAGAGTCTCAGCACATACTAGTAGATTGCTTGATAGTACTGAATGAATACTTGATATTTGGATGATTTAAATTGAATAAAATAGGATTTTTTAATTTATTTATCGCGGATGATGCCCACATGAGTATGGAGACTTGTGCGAGAAGGCTATGCTGAGGTGAATGAAGAGAAACATCCATGACTGAATGAGATTCGAACTAAAGTCTACAGGAAACAAAGTCAGCCAGAGTCTTATCTAATCACAGATAAGCGCTCCAACCAACTGCACTGCCGGAGCCTCCAAGTTTTTGTGGTGATTGTTATCTGGACTATATATATCTAGTTAATATTGGCCTGTATTGTTGTTATTCCTACAAATGAGTAGTTAAAAAAACTATTGTGATTTTAATTCGCTAATCAACTTTACTAAACTGTTATTTGCCTCTGCTAAATGTAAATAATATTACAAGTTGGAACTGAAATTATAATTATTATTTATTTGGGGGGACTAATAATTTAAAAAATGTCAAATAGTGAAAAATAATTTATCGATTTCCATCAGCTGTTCAATGCCGTTGGCAATATCCGTCATTGTGGAAGTCTTCAGTATAATTAAAAGCATCATGAGGAATTCGAAATTAATAAATTATGTTCTGAATAATATTACTAAATGCTAGTCAAACTTCTGACGTGTGTGGGCGGGGTAATTGGGCTGTTGAACGAATGATTTCTTATAACTTGGTCAATAAATAAATGAATCATATTAGTGCTGGTGACGGTGAGATTGTGGTAGACAGTCAAAACGAATACTACAAAAATGTTATCAGAACCACTGAATTAATGAACATTTGACTTTTGGTTTCTATAGTTTCAGCAGTCACGTCGGCGAATTGACAATCCCTATCAAACTCAAACTAAAATATAGTACTCTATATTTTATAGAGTACAAAATCACTATCATTAATTCATACCAGTGGACTACTAAATAGTTTTTATTGCATTACGGACTTGTGCTACGTAAGTTAATTGTTCTTTTTCGACGTTTCTTTTTGAATATTATTGGACAGTTTATTGTACAGTTATTATTTAATATTATATCGGCCTTTTAACTTTTACAAAGTGTGTACACTTTTCAGACGAATACTATTGTAGTGAAAGTGAAAATGGAAAGAAAAAAGGAACAGTGGTTCTCGGTGTTATCTGCTATGTAAATATTTACTTCTAAGCAATTAATTACTCTTCTTTTGACACTTTTATGGTGTTTACTTGGTACTTTGTAGAATGTTCTAGTTGTTTGATTAGACGTTAATGGAATCTTATCGAATATTGTGGAAAGTGCGAGTTTCCTTATCTGTTTACTTAGAAGTTGATAAAAAAATGGAGAGATCTCTTAATTGTTAAAAACCTATTTGAGGCGAACGCATTTGTAAGAACTAGTTCAGTTGTCTTTAAAATTTGTCGAGATAACGTGTGTCAGTAGTGATAATAAATTACCGTAAACTGTGCCTATAGTGATAATTCTTTTTCCTATTTAATTCATACCAGTGGACTACTAAATAGTTTTTATTGAATTACGGACTTGTGCTACGTAAGTTAATTGTTCTTTTTCGACGTTTCTTTTTGAATATTATTGGACAGTTTTTTGTACAGTTATTATTTAATACTATATCGGCCTTTTAACTTTTAGTGATTGATTTTTGTACAGTTTATTGAAATCTCTTTATTAGTTGAACAATATCGATTCATCTGTTTTTAATTGCTTATTTTTCTGTAAGACATTACTGATCAGTGAGTGTTGTGATTATTTGTGTGAATAAAGTGCGAGTGATAAATAATTTAAGTGTTTCCAGCGTTATTTTAGACATAGAGCCCGTAACACTATTAATGCATTGACTAGAAGACTCTCATTGGTCGCACTCGACGTTGGAGTCCTGTCATTGGTTGATATTAGATCCGCCCATTAGCTTCATTACCTGCCCAAACGAAATAGCCTCCCAATATGGAACACCAATGGAAAACTAGTGAAAAACGGATGTCCCATCGACCAGACACAAAAAAATAAAGTAAACTTGAAAAATATTGAAGGAAGGTCATGTAAACGGAAAATCAGTTCATACAACAAGTAAGACTTGACATTGACCTACTTATGATAGAACAAGGAATAAATAAATAAACTTATAATAAATGTATTTAATTTATAATTAAATAATATAATTATAATAAATTTTATAATTGAATTAATTGAACTTCGTAGAATAACTTTCTTTGTAGTGGCGAAGTTGTGGAGGATATCCATAATGGATAAGACACTAGAAATTGTCACAACCACTTTTATTGAAAACAGTGAGACACTAGTTTGGTAAAAAACGATTCCAATAAATCGTAAAAAACGATTCCAATAATAGTTTTTATAATAAAATTTATTTCAACCAACTCAATACAACTAACTTGGTTCCAGTATAATTCATGTGGTTGGCATAATCAGGAAAATAAAAATATATGGAAATTAGAAAAAAAAGAATAAATAAAAATAGAGCATTCATACAAAATACCAAACAATTCTGACCTACAGACCGATACTCTTGTGTTTCTCTCGATCGACCTTGACTGCATTTCAGTGAGCTTCAATTCTTTAATTGAAAGTTTAGTAACCTACTTGTGTTTTGTTCTTGTTTGTTACTTTCTATGTGTGCCCGGTTTTTGGTTCTTGATTTTGACACTTATTTTTTACTTGTTTCTGCTCCTACCTGTGGGTGTGTATTGGTTTGGCCTTCAGTCCAACACAGACCTTCAATGAAGGTCACCCCATTAGAGGGACTTCTTTCATCAGCCAATAGTATCATTCCGTGTTTAGTAAAAAGCTACTCTGTACTTTAATTTTGGTTCGATTGAAATTGATAATGGTGTAACAACTGAAACTATTATCTCACTGTTTTCAATATACGTGGCTGTAACAACTTCAAATCTTATTATTCATTGGGTAGAATGAATTGTTCATTATGTTGTATGAATGCTATATTTTTATTTATTCTTTTTTTCTAATTTCTATATCTTTTTATTTATCTGATTATGCTTAGCACATTATTTTTGTACCATCTATTATGTTTTGTACTGACTTTCAACTAGTATTTATATGTAATTGAACTTGCAAAATTTGTATTTCATCTAGTGCTTTATTGATGCTGTTCTTTTGGGACTAAGTGAATTTTATAATATTCATATTTGGTTAAAAAATAGACTCCTATTCTCAATTCTCTCCTGAATTATTTTTATAATTTGTCAGATACTGCGCCAAGATAAGGTACCGTTATCGATGTACACCATTATTTGATCTGCCACCTGTTTAGGTAACGGCAATCAAGGTGAGTACTAGCTGCCTTAGGTTGAGGGACGGAAGATATTCATAACAGACCGGGCTGAAACTGCAGTAGTGCAGCAGGGTACGGTGGTATGCAAATGAGGCTGCCATGCTCAGCTCACAGAGCCGGCCGGCCAGCTATCAGAAAGCGCGGGCCAAGTTTGCTGATTAGGTTAGGCGCGTTACACACATGGCGTCCGGATGCGAATGGGATGAGAAGGAGCACAGTGTGACCCGGGCCTGGGATGTCTCAAAGGAATGCCTAATCCCGGGTGTCTCATAAATAACAAGGAATCCCCCTCCCCGAAAGGGTTGCTCCCGAGAACAGCAATGACCGTTATAATCTGCAATATTAGCTGTGTGTTATCGGATTAAATACATACGCGAGTTTACTCCGTGTTGTGTTGTCCCATTAATGCAGGTCCTGCCACAAAGCACATGCTAGAAGACAACGGTATACTAATACCGGGACGATGCGAGCAAATGGATTACCTGCACATCAAGCAACCTTCTGAATAGCGTTTGTGAATGCGGACATTACATTATTGCTTATACCATGATGAATATGTGGAAAAGTAAATATTTTTTAACATGATTTATATTCTATGATGTTTTCCATGACGAAATACTTTTCATATATCAAATAGAACTACAATATCAGTCTTGATATTAGATGATTTATTAATTTAAAATTCCTTAAAGTGATATCAATTATAATGAAGACTTCCACAATGGAAGATATTGACAACAGCATTGAATAGCTGATGGAAATCGATGAAGGCTATTGCACAAAAATATTCGGTCACCGCCGGGAATCGAACCACGGGCACGGCCGGGAATCGAACCAATTGCTCGTCGGGCGTCTTATAAGGATGTGCACAGGGTTTTTGGGCAACTTTTTTTTCGATGTTCCTTGTATTGAATATTATTAGGGCTTTGAAATGTTATCTATTGCTGCTAGCGAAATTTTTTTTCTTCAATTATTTTGTGAAATATAGGGGGTTTAAAGTTGAAATTTTTCGATTATTGGGGGCGATTTATCTCACCTGTGAGTGATTTTGAACTTTTGATAAATTTTCCATAGCTGAAAGACACCTTGATAAATGAAATTACATATTTTTTGTTTCAATCTAACAAGAAGTTTTTTCAAAATAGTTGATAAATAAAATGGCATACTTTTTATTTCAGTCTAACAAAAAGTTTTTTCAAAATAATTTATTAAAAATTGACATTTTTCACGGTTTTAAAATATGTATTATGATGAAACTAATATCTTGATCGGAGTAGAAAATATGTCATTTTATAAGGCAAATACAAGATGTCTTTTAGTTACAGAAAATTTATCAAAAGTTTAAAATCACTCGTAGGTGAGATCAATTGCCCCAAGAAACAAAAATAATATTTAAACTTTCAACCCTCATATTTCATAAAATCATTGATGGTAAAAACTTGTTCTCACAGCAATAGATAACATTTCAAAGCCCTAATAACATCCAAAACAATAAACTTCGGAAAAAAATTATAAACAAAAACCCTGCGCACAGCCTTTTAACCACTTGACTTCAGTGACCCTTCTGTACAGCAGCGTTCATTTTAAACCTGGCCATATCGGCTTGTATATCACGAGTTGGTTTGAATTGACAATAATCATGAAAACTGCTAATTATTCAGAACAGTCCAGTGGTTGAGACGCCTGACCTGCGATTGGGAGGTCCGCGGTTCGATTCCCGGCAGTGACAAAATATATTTGTGCAGTAGCGTTCATCAATTTCCATCAGCTGTTGTTGTCAATATCCGCCATTGCAGAATTACTCAGTATAATATTGATACCAGCACCTTGAGGAATTCGAAATCAATAAATCATGGTCTGTATATCTGGTAGTTTGCAATTCTATAGTCTATTCTATTTCACCAATTTACAAATTAAGTTCCACTCATCCTATAATCTAGTTCTACTCATTATCATCAACAATTCACCAATCTATAATCTACAATCTACTAATCTTTAAGTCTGATATAATTTCATTTACAAAATAATAAAATGTGACTGAGATACTATCTTCTTGACAGCCAAGTGTCGCAAATTTCATCACCGTATCTTGTTAATCCCATGAATTGTGCGACTATTATTCGGTGTACAATTGTAAAACTGAACCCAGCTAGATTAAAAGTTGGAATTGTTTTTTGAGAGGTGTCAGCGCATTCACTAGGCCTTGAACAGAGTAAAGTCGTTTCACATACAGAAGTGAGAGGTGCGAACTCTGAGTGAGCTCGAAATTGAATTCTAACACGTTTTGGAGTGTGTTCATCGAATTAAATCTCGCCGGCTTAAATGCCAGCGAGCGCAATATTTGAACACTACTGGATGGAATTTGTTGAATTACGGTGCAAGCCTTTGGCTAGTGCTCCATCTAACCGAAATTATTTTTGCAGTCACGCATGACGTCACGTAAATAGAATTTTCACAAAAAGTTGAGAAAAATATTTTTTTGACCAAGATTCATGCAACTTAATCAATAGTTTCATTAATTACGATCCGTAGTTAAAATGGGAGAGGATGACAAACCAGTGAATAGTTTAATTAATTACGATCCCTAGTAAAAACAAACATAACAAACAACCTTCAATCATGTAAACATCAATATAAATTGAATAAAAAACTTTAAAAAAAATTGAATAAAAACTTTCAAAAAATTGAATAAAAACTTTTTTGAGCTAATATGATAGTTTGACTATTCTCATTAATAATCAATGGATATCTCTACCACATCACAATCAACGATTTCTTGGAGATTGAAGCCCAGATAGGTCTGAGACCTGTGCGTGGGTAATGAGTTGGAAAATGGTGATTGATGGACTGGACCTACTGGTTTAGGTGGGTTCTGCTCTTGAGAAAACGACAAAAGCAGTAAACTCAACAGACTTGATGTAGCCAGTATCCATTTAAATAGTGTCTAGATTTGTTGTACGTACTTCATGGGATGTTATCTTGCAGAAGCCATCATCCTCAATTCAATGAAACAACTATTTACAAAAACGTTCGTTCACACGTTCACACGTTCGCGACTTCATGATCCTTCTGTATACGTATGTAATAGACTGCATTGACATTATATAGAGTAATAGCAAACTTTCAAAAAACGGTATCCTTTACGTAAGGAAACTCGATGATGTTCTTCAGCAATGCAATCTTTCAAGACCTCTCCTCAAGAAATACCTCTCTAGAACAGATCTTCCATCTGAAGATGCGATTTTGCATTTAAGAAACTCAACTAAAGACGAAGCTAAGACAGAGGCAAAACCCGTATAACGATTCCTGTTCCTCAAAAACCAGGGAGATTTATTGTTTGTTAGCGTAATCTTGTATCGACATGTGAAGAGCGTATTGTTACAATGTACATTCTTCCAAGCGACACTCTGTAGCTAGGAGAACCTTATTATCCGAAAATAAGTGGATACATTGCAGTCTAATGAAGCTGCTTGAAGCTTTATCGCCGCAATATTCTTTGTAAGCTTAATCCGTTTATATGAGACAAAGACAAAGAGGAATTGCGCAGGTTGGCCACAATTCGAGCAACGGGTGCTGTCATTGTGGAAAGAACAAGGGATGAAGTGATGTCAGAGTGAGACAGAGTGAGAGAGAGGGAGCGAGAATGAGAGAGATAGAACGTGAGCGAGAAAAGCGAGGTGACAGACGGCTGAAGAGGGATGATAGGTGACACTCAGAAGAAGATTCGAGGTTGACTTCAATACTGTTGTCTGCGTATTTAGACGGCTGGAGCGACAGCAGCTTCTCTGTCTGTCAAGCACACACTTTCTGTCCTTGTTTCTTTGACATGTAACCGCTGAAAAATGTCAGATAAAAATCTATCTTTGTTTCTACTCCTGATAGAAATCAATCTCTCTTCTTGTTAGATTTATCACAGAGATGTTTCCAGATTATACGAGGTCTGAAAAATGTTCTTGAGAATTTAGTTGTGTCACACTCACATTCCCTAATATTTATAGATGATTTCTGCAATACACATTTGAGACTGAACAAGAGCTATCTAGCACATTGGAGCGATTGAACATTGACCCGAAAAAAAGAAGACATAATAATTTCGATTATTATTATTATTTTTTTAAATTGTTGATGATGGCCACATGAGTCCGAGACTTATGCGTGGGGAATGAGGTGAATGATAACACAAAGTTGCTAGCCGGTGGAGCGGGATTCGAACCCACGACCGCTGAAACGACAGCAAGCTGAAGTAGCGACGCCTCAACCAACTGCGCTAAGCGGCCCGCCATTATTATTATTGTTTATATTCTTATTTAACATTTGCTTTTAACTTTTCACTCTCCAGCCGGGGATATAACTGATCCCAAGGCTACAGAGCTGCATCACAAAGTAGATACAGTTCTATGAGGGTCCCTCTTTCCCGTTTATATTATAATGAGAGAAATTTCCGCACAATATTTACTGCACTAAGCACTGCAGCTTTGTGCAGATTTGTGTCTGGTCGATGGCCTTGGGTGAATATGGAACAGAAATAGTAGAATACAGGTGTTCCATCGATCAGACATAAATCAACAATAAGGTAAACTTGAAAAATATTGAAAGCCGATAGGTCAATGAAGGAAGGTCAGGTTAACTTTTTTAACAAATGAGGTTGTGACAACTTCGAGTCTTATTATACATTATGAATATCTTTCACAAAACCACTTTCACCACTACAAAGAAATATATTCATGTATGCTTATTATAGATCCTCAGCACATTCCACATAAAATTCAAATTTCAAAATAAATGAAGGCACTACGCTTTCAGACTGTATATAAAACATCTGTAGTAACAGCAGGAGTCTCCAAATCATCTGAATTATCCTATCACTTTGATTCTCTTCATAACCTTGATTCTCTTTGATACTCTTCAGTAGTTAGGGGAGTGATAGCCGTGAGCCGTAGCAGGTATCTGTCCAATCAGATAGAGATGAGCTGCGTTCTCCTAGGCACTCTTTGTAAGGGTGAACGATTATATTTGCCAGCAAAAAGACACTGGTATCTGCTATAAAATCACTTCCCGGTGGTTCGGAACCCACCTAAAACTGTAAGTCCTGCTCATCAATCACAATCATCCAACTCATTATCCACGCACAGGTCTCAGAATTATGTGGGCTACATCCTCCAGAATAAAAAAAAGTGAGTGGAAATCATAGAAAGGCTTAGAGGAGTAATGCACATAGTCACAAAAAGCAAATTTTACAGGAGACGATTTTTTAAGTTTGAACTCGTATAATAAAGTTAATATAAAACGTTTAATCAAAAAAATTTTTTTTTAATTTTTTCATAATTTTGTTAATGAGTGCTGTGAAGAAGAATTCGATCATTCAAAAATTGTCTCCTCTCCATTTTTTTTTTCATAAAATTCTACATGGACTCTGTTCATTTTACCTAAGGAAAGCTAAAAATATTCATAAAAACGTTTTTAATATATCCTTATAATAAAAACTTGTGTTCAATTTTCGTATCCATCTATCTGTCCAAAGTATCTAGTCTGATTCCAAAGTATATGTAATTTTTATTTCATCCCAACCTGAAATAAAACAATACTTTGTAGAGCTGCATGATAGCCAACTGTTGCAATGAAAATCTCAATTTTGAAAATTTTGGACTATGTGCATTATTCCTCTGAGCCCTTCTATATTTTAAAGAAATGCAGTGTCAGTTTCGATATTAAAAAAAATAATACTGAATAGAAAATTTTATAAATAAATGTTAATGGATGAGAAAAGCCACAAGCATTATCCCACAAAGCATTATAATTCAAACTTTTGCAAGCAGATGCAATCTGAACCAATTTTTATTCTCATCAGAATAGATCATTAGAAATCTGTTCTCATACCAGTCATCTTCCGAGCATAAGGCAAGAGAATGATTAAAAACAATGAACCATAAGAATAGCAATTGGAATTGTCAGCACATCCATTCAGAATGGGAGATGTATTCCTGAGCAGAATACAGCCGCTTTTGTTGGTGGATGGGGAGAGCTTTGTTTTATGGGCAGTGAATTCTATATTTTGTATCACTCAGTTTTTATTGTTTTAGGCAAGAGTGCAGCGGTCTAACCAGCAGTGGCTTTATCGGACATTACAAACAACTGCTAGCCGTAAATTTCGTTTTGCTGCGACCAAATAGACTATAAAAAATTCGGAGCCGACAGTAAAAAAGTAAATCTGGTTTACGACAGCCTGGAAAGCGAATCTGTTCTTCTTTCTCAATGTCAACGTCAACTACTGACAGTAACTATTCTGTAATTGGTTGCGGAGGGGGGGGGGGGTTATGTGGGAAATAGTTTTCTCAATTGTTGGAACGTGATAGTGGGGATAAACACCCTTCGCACTTCTGTCACAAGAAAATACTTCAGTTTCTTCTCTACTTGAAACAAACAATAATCAAATAAGTATACAAAAATGTATAACTTCGATTCAAATCAAAGTTCTCAAGTAAGATGAGCAGGTGCTCTGCGCTATTAGATTCAATAGAAAGAGTCTTTTTCGGAGGATGAAGCTCACATAGGTGTGAGACCTGCGGGGATGATGGTGATTGACAAGTTGGACTTACAGTTTCTAGGTGGGTTTCGAACCACCGGGAAGTGATTTCTGCTATGTGATAGTGCTGCTGAAAGTTCTTTTTTAACTACGAAAGACAATAAGCCCAATAATCATTTTTGTACTCCAATACCTCAACTTTCTGATAATAGGCTGTTCTATGATAACTAAATTCCTGACATTCTAATTGCAAATGATTGATTTCAATTAATTGATATTTAATAAAAATAAGAACCTGATCACTCCTTTTCTAATGTTCCCAGCTAGACTAAAAAGTCTATATTCGTTGATTTTTTATCAAGATCCGACAATGGTCTGTTGATGTCATGACATAATCATAAGGCTGTTAATTATTTCTAAAGATTATCAATTGTTATCAATGAACGAGTTGTTCAATTTTACAATCAACCTATATTATCTATCATTACGTATTATATCAGTTATTATGTATTACTAGCATTTAACCCAGTCTTGCCCGGGACTGCAGTTTGGAGTTTTTCTTCTCTGGTAGTGGTCACAGAATTACGAAATTGGGAAGGGTGAGTGTTAATACCACACAGTTTATCTGTTTGGAAAATAAGTTCAAAGATAAACTGTTATTTACACTGATGATATGAATTATTTATAAGTAAACTACCTTTTAAGCAACTTTGCAGCTTTACCTACCTGCATAGTTTCGCGTTAAGTTCTTCAGATTGACGTATTACAGGAAGCTCAATACACACATATGTAAGCTTGCATAACGCTGGGTAATTCGTAGCTGTAATATTGATACAGAGCTAATCTGTTGCTTTGGCTTAAGAACTATCGGTGAATCATCTATATTATCACCTTACTGATGTATCACCTGTTCTATGAGCTTCCGTCATCTAAGCACATTTTGAAACAGTAATATATGTCTACCATGAATAAATTTGAAAATTATTGTTGAAAATTCTAAAAGGAAATTGAAAAATCGAGCTTCGAGTGCCATGAATCGAGTTAAGAGAAATCCATGTACCAAATTTAGTGTTACAAATCGTTGCCGTTTTTGTGAAATCCGTAAGATAAAAGTAGACACACACCCACAACGCACCCCTACTCTGTCTTGTTGAATATACTATTATGTATTATATAAGTTGCAATTACTATTATAAATTATAAATTTTTTCGTCCCACATTTAATGGAAGTGAATTAAACAGCGGATCATACAGAATTAATTAAGCGGCGGGCCGCTTAGCGCAGTTGGTTGGGGCGTCGCAACTTCAGCTTGCTGTCGTTTCAGCGGTCGTGGGTTTGAATCGCACTCCTCCGTCTGGTACCTATGTGTTATCATTCACCTCATCATCCACGCACAAGCCTCGTACTCATGTGTGCATCACCAGCAATAAAATATAAATAAAAAACAGTTTAAAAAGTCAGGATATACATTTTTTTCTCACAGTAAATAAAATATCTATATGACTCCTCATTTGTATCAAAATTATATCAGCTTCTTGGACCAATGACACCGGGAAAATATCATACTTTATTTTTATCGAAGTAATAAACTCCCATTAAGACAATTTGAAAAATGTTAAAGGTCAATTTAACAACGAAACAATCCAAAATAACATAAAAACCGGTAGATTTGAACATGGAAATCTTGGATTCTTTATAATTTCTACACATTTTAAAAGCACTTTTCAGATAAATTGGCACTCAAAACTTTATTTTTTAAAGTTAAAGGGTTAATTTAATAACATTCCAAAAATAACGGTTTGAACATTCGAATTTTGGATTCTGTACAATTTCTACACATTTTAAAAGAACTTTTCAGACAAATTGGCACTTAACAAAATCATACCATAGCTCTTATACTGTCCCCAAGTAAATAAATGTCCACTTCATCAGAAAATTCGCAACTTCTAAGCTATTTGAAATAAAATGGAAATATTCTAGAAGCTGTGCAAAATAATTATTGTAGGAAGAGAAGCATTTTGGAAAGATTCCAAGTCAAAGCCATGGGACAGGTACATATATACACACACACACACACACAAGAATAATCTCATTCACTAACTTGTCCTAGTTGAGAAGAGTATCCTATGTAGCAAAACTCAAAGCGTTTGGAGCTATTCCAAGTGAGTGCTCTGTAGTCAGAAGGAAGTTTGTATTTTTGGACTGTCACGTTACGCAAATCAAATAGCCCAGGCAATGAATGTTTTGTGTCGTAACAAATTAGGGGAAAGCTGAATTTTTGCAGGATGTTAGTATACATAGTACTTACTCGAAAAAACCAAAGTCCCGACCCCCACCCCGCTTGCTTCCCCCTCCACCCCCCTCTCAACATTGCAAGATCAGTACTTCAGTTAAAGGCTCATAACTCGGAAACTAATCAAGGTATCGTTGTGATTCTCATCTCATTTGATACTTGAAACTATTCTCTACAAAATATGTTATATACATTTTCTATGTAGATAGCCTAGTTTTTCAGTAAAAATTCAGTTTATAGAAAAAAATGTCACCACGAACCACAAAAATCAACTTCAACTGATCATATCTTTTTTAGTATTGAGTTATTGGTGGTTTTGTTCCTTACAAAACTTATAGATAATTTAATAAGCTTTAAAATGATGTGTCTATTGATTATTATCGTTCAAGTTATGGCGTCATAGTGAGTGATGAAATAGTAGCAGACACCGCGTCGCCGAACCCTACAGCACTGTGTATTGCATGGCGCTTGGCTATCCAGCCCAATCCAATAAAGAATCATTGTCAGAACAAATAAGAGACAAGCCAGAATATATATGCCAATTAATAGTACACGTTTAAAAGTACATTTTTCGAAAAGTCCCCAAAAATCCCCCTTGGCTTTTCCCCCAAGCCCCCTCAAAGTTGAAATTTTTTCTAATTATTGGAAATTCGATATCTCTGTAACTAACCATCGAACAGAGTTGATTCTTCTTCAATAATATCAGTCATATAATGCTCTGCAATAAATGTGCTGTTCACTTTGCCGGTTAACCTAATAGTTTTTTTAATAAAATAAATTGAAATATCTCCAAAAGAGAATCCTATCAACTAGATTTTTCATTATTTAGGGGGACATTTTTGTATGTCATTTTTCAGAAAATGGCTTCAAATAGAAGTTATAGATCTTATTTTTATAAATCCAACTATGTGTATAACAGCATGCTGACGATTAGAGATGATGATTTGGTTGATGAGCGGTGTAGCAGGGAGGGGATATTCCTTGCTCACATCTTTTGCACTCCATACTTTCATGTTCTCAGCTCCTTGAGGCTATATGAATTCATATGTAAAATGCCATATTTGACCGATAATTTGGAATTCTACTTGAAAGGGTAGTGTAGGCTTCCCCCATACTACATTTTTTTGTAAAATTATGATTTATCATTATAAATAGTTATAACTTGTAAACTACTGAAGAATAAATCGCAAAATTTGTCTCAAATTGTAGTTACCATATTTTTCTTTCATAACCTCCGTAAGAGAGCTGCTGAAAACACATTTTAAATCAAGCTAAACAATTTTATACGTAGAAAAAATTTTGCAAGTTTTGGTAATTTTCCAGGTTTTCCGATATTACAGCCACACCATGTGTCGCACAAGAAATAAACAGGATACCTTTCTTCTGGACAATACAATTACCCAAAACTGGGTACCAAGGGCAGACTTGCAGCATGAATAGATTCTAAGTTATAATCATTTTTTCCATAATTTTTCAACATTTAGAATCACAATAACCCAAAATTCATACATGATACAACGATGCCACTGGTATGTTTCAGGAAATTGTATTGTTTAAAATAACTGTGTCCTATATACATTTATTGTCCAACACCTTGTATGACTGTACTATCGGGAAAACCTGGAAAATTACTAGACCCCGTAAAATTTTTGCTACATATAGAATTGTTTAGTTTAATTTAAAACGTGTTTTCAGCGGTTCTCTTACTAAGGATATGACAGAAAAAGATGTTACCTACAATTTGAGATCAATTTTGCAATTTGTTCTCAAGTATTTTACGAGTTATAAATTATTTATAATGAAAAATCGTCATTTTCCAAGTACAGTTTAGGGCAAACTATGGCCCGCGAGCTAGCCTGGAACATGATTTCGAGTGAACTCGAAAATCACACATGCAAATTAACTTAGATTATAGAAATATAATTAAAAGTTTAATTAAAAAAATATATTTTTCTTTGCTAAATTAGAATAACGGTTACTTATTCATTTATCTTTTCGATTTCGCAGTACAACATTATCGCATTATCGTTTGCTCTCAGTGTTAGATATGAGTTAATTTACTAAAGAGTTGAGCTACCGCTTACAACGGAAAATCGACAGGGAAGGAAGAAAGACTGAAATTTCAATTTTTGTATTATGACGATGTAGGCTTAATTCTTGTTTATTGTTTCAAGAGGTTTCCTGCCTCTGTTTTCATTGGATGAAGTATTCATATGTTGAAACGAATAGATGCTTGAAATTAAAGAAACTTCTGTAGTTTCATTATTGATTATTCAATGCCAAAATATTAAAAAAGGTTCAACTGGAATGTTTAGTCTCTGACATCACTTTTATCCAGAACAAAAAAGAAGCTAAGCTTTTAGAGTTCATAGTGGAAATGCCAGACATCAGTAAAACTACCGAAACATTGAAAAAACGTGACAACTTGTTTTCAAACTGAGTATATAAGTGAAATGAAATGTAAAAAGCCATCGATAACATAAATAGCGTGATTGTTATGGAGACATTCAAATGATATGAGCACTAAATGAACTTCATACTCTAATGTGCCTCAAATTGAGTAAAATGATGTTCAGAGCTGCTTAAATTACTGCTTTTAAACGCTAATTTACCAAAACCTTTGTGGAGAAGTACCCCCTGACACCTTTTGCTTTGATAAGAATGGGTTAAAAATCAGTTTGCTTCCAAAGCTAATCGCAGTTGGATACCTTCGTGAGTTAAACAAGAGTCTTTCTACATCTTTAATTATTCAGGATCTCTAATCATCAGTATGCTGTTATACATCGTTGGATCCATAAAAATAAGTTCTATAACTTCTATTTGAAGCCATTCTCTGAAAAATGACATACAAAAATGTCCCCCTAAATAATGAAAAATCTAGTTGATAGGATTCTCTTTTGGAGATATTTCAATTTATTTTATTAAAAAAACTATTAGGTTAACCGGCAAAGTGAACAGCACATTTATTGCAGAGCATTATATGACTGATATTATTGAAGAAGAATCAACTCTGTTCGATGGTTAGTTACAGAGATATCGAATTTCCAATAATTAGAAAAAATTTCAACTTTGAGGGGGCTTGGGGGAAAAGCCAAGGGGGATTTTTGGGGACTTTTCGAAAAATGTACTTTTAAACGTGTACTATTAATTGGCATATATATTCTGGCTTGTCTCTTATTTGTTCTGACAATGATTCTTTATTGGATTGGGCTGGATAGCCAAGCGCCATGCAATACACAGTGCTGTAGGGTTCGGCGACGCGGTGTCCGCTACTATTTCATCACTCACTATGACGCCATAACTTGAACGATAATAATCAATAGACACATCATTTTAAAGCTTATTAAATTATCTATAAGTTTTGTAAGGAACAAAACCACCAATAACTCAATACTAAAAAAGATATAATCAGTTGAAGTTGATTTTTGTGGTTCGTGGTGACATTTTTTTCTATAAACTGAATTTTTACTGAAAAACTAGGCTATCTACATAGAAAATGTATATAACATATTTTGTAGAGAATAGTTTCAAGTATCAAATGAGATGAGAATCACAACGATACCTTGATTAGTTTCCGAGTTATGAGCCTTTAACTGAAGTACTGATCTTGCAATGTTGAGAGTGGGGTGGAGGGGGAAGCAAGCGGGGTGGGGGTCGGGACTTTGGTTTTTTCGAGTAAGTACTATGTATACTAACATCCTGCAAAAATTCAGCTTTCCCCTAATTTGTTACGACAATGGCCATTTTTTTGCATTCATTGCCTGGGCTAAAAGTGTTTCTAATGAAACTTATAACTTCAGCGTAGGTGAGATAAATAGCACTCAGGTGGTCAAACAGAAAAACACTTGCAATTATTAAAGCAGGAAGGCGAGAATTAATACTATGTAACAGATTCTAAATAAGTCGTATGAGCAATATACTCTCTCATTGTTTTTGATCTCGTTAATCATCCGACAGTGAATTGTCTCACTTTTCTTAATAGAGTATCTTCAATAGAATGCTTTTTTTCGTGTCTGAAACTCTGATGAACATTAAAAATCTTGATTATCATATTTCCAAGAGAAAAAAACCAACAATGGGATAATAATAATAATACAAATATAAGCCTCACAATGTTTTAGAAAACGAATTAGTCAAAATGTATTGGAACAGAGACATAACAACTGACAGAACAATAAAGCATAACCGGCCGGATATTACGCTCATTGATAAGACATTAAAAATAACATACCTCATAGACATAGCAGTACCGAATACTAGCAATCTACTAAAGAAAATTTCTGAAAAAATAGTCAAGTGCCAGCCATTATCAGAAGAAATCAGACAGATGTGGGGCCAAAATCAAGTGTTCACAATACCTATAGTGATTTCTTCAACTGCTGTAACTACAAAATCCCTACCTAAGTATATCAAGGATCTTGATCTTCCACCTAATATTTACATTGCCCTGCAGAAGTCAATAGTATTGGATACATGCGCGATAACGAGAAAATTTTCAAACATATAAAAAATAATAAATTTTTAATCATATAAAAAATAATAAATTTTTAAGCACATAAAAAATAATAAATATAGTGATGATAGTAGACATTAAAAATTAGTGTATATGGTATAGTAATGATAAAGTGAGATAAGCTAGAAAAAAAGTGAGATAAAAACACTAACTGTAAACACAGAAAACACAAAAATGTAACTGTATAGTAATTGTGTGACTAAATGTAGGCTATATGAGCACCTTAGCAGCTTATGAAACAATATCAGGAAACTACTATTACAATATTTAGTGGGTATATACTTGATCAATGATCCGTATGTACTCTTAATACGAGCCATTAGGCTGTGAGGTCGACAATAATAATAATAATAATAATAATAATAATAATAATAATATCGTGTAATAATATCGATAATAATATCGTGTGACCTGGCTGGCTCAGGCCTCGTGTCAGAGATATCAGGTCGCACCTGAAAAAGTTCAGGGCTTCAGACGTGACTTAGCACTCAACGTCTGTTTTAAGGCAGCCGGGAGCGACAGCCTCCGAAATACGGAAGTGGCCCGAGGTGAAACTTTTCGGATAACAATGCGATAGTTGAATGATAGTATTAATTTACTTACTCAAGACACATTACAAGATGAATTTCGAACAGAACAGTTCATCTCAACAAGAGTTTTATTGCTTTCTCGGTGGAAATGAACTAAACAATTTATTTCAACAGACGATTATTTAAAAATCTTTTGTACTAAAACATAGGGTTGTTATTTTATTTTCCTTTTTGAAAATTGTATTTATCATTCCAATACTGTTACCACTTTCAAGAGTGATCGTTTTTTCTTTTTTGTCAGTATTGTTGTGTTTCATATATTTTGAACTCTGTCAGTTTATTCATTCAGAGTATTAAGTGATACAAAGGTGCATTTTTGTGAGTGACACAACCATGCGATTTCCTGAATATATTTATTTATTCATTGTGACAAAATTACACTGAATGTAATGCGCAACAGACTGAAGTCCAAAACTGTCTTCACAAATTTTTAATATGTTATATGTTCCAAAACATTGAGTTATTTTAATACTTGAAATTTAGATTTACCAGAATACTCCACTCAAAAAATATAAAATGATTTCTTTTCACTTGAAGGCGATTAATTTGAAAGTTCACTCAAAACGAACACTGAAAACCGAAGTATGAAGCTTCAAATTAGCTGTTCATACTCGTATTGTAAATGAAAATTTATTTGTGAACTGTAAAAATAAATGAATATCATTGAGAAGAATAGCTCAGAATTGAACTTGAATATTTTACATTCCCCCAACTGAAAATTTTAAACGTGTATGAGTCCTCCCAAGGCTTGAACCTTTGGGGCAGTGATTAAGTTATCACTGAGGAGGAGTTGGTGAATAGATATGCTATTAGAACAACCCTAGCTCAAAAAATCTTTTGAAAGTCTCCTCTCGTAAAACTATTTCAAAACCGCATTGATCCCAATCTACTAATCCACCTGACATTTGATATTCCACTCGAAAATCACAATGAAGAAGCTGTTTTATGCTTTTTGAATTTCCTCCGTAGCTATAAATGATTCAGTTAAGTCAAATCACACAAATCATTTATCTATTGTTTTTGAGACATAATCGCTTTAGATTTAGAATTTTGAACTGATGTATTTAGTGGTCGAATCCACAGTAAACGGGTACTTTTGGTGCTTTCCACTACAGGTTACAGGAGAAAATTTGAATGTTTCATTTTTCTATGATTCAACCCAACTGAAAATTTTAAACGTGGGTGAATACTCCCAAGGCTTGAACCTTTGGATCAGTGAGGAGGAGTTGGTGAATAGATACAACCATTTAAAGAAACATTTTGACACATTTATCTCCTAAATAGAATATAAACTAATCAAGAGACTACATAAATCTCTCAGAAAACCTCCAGTCAGTCAAGAACTGAGATTTAAAAGAGAGCCAAAAATCACGGCTGGTAATTAAAATACGGCGAGGATTTAAAAGAAGATTAGAAACACAGGTTACGTTTCCAAGGGTCAGGTGAAAAATGGTCGAGAGCAGCAAATAAACCTGTGGGGACTGGAAGGGACTAGCTAAGCGCCGGCCTGACCAATAAAGTGCAGATTAACAGGCAGCCTGCTTCTTGTACTTATGGCTGGGATTCAACCAACCCATCCCATCCCATCCGATCTCACCGGACTAGCACCACACTCCAGTACCACCACACAACATCATCGTATCCCACTTAAGCCTCGTTTCCACTCGAACAAATTTTGCTTCAAACATGTTGCAAACATCTTGCAAACTTGTTTCCAACATGTTGTTAACAATTCTGCTGCCAGTCGAAACGCTCAACATTTTGCTATAAGTTTACAACATGTTCGCTGCAATATTTGTTGAAATCCGATTCCTGGTGCTACTTAAACCCAGTTTCGACTTGAACAAATTTTGTTGCAAACAATTCTGCTGCAAGTGAAACGCTCAACATTTTTGTAACAAGTTTAAAACGTACTTGCAGCAAATTTGTTGAAAACCGATTCCTGGTGCAACTACAGTGACTTTATTGAGACAGTGTGCCCATTGCATTGAGCCGCCATGATATTGTCTCAAATTCAAAATGATCAAACAATCAAATGATTGTATATCTATATAGGCTAGATATCTATTACAAACATACGTATTCTACGTAACTGCATGGCTCCGACTTCATAGTATGGGTGTAAACCTTTGCTTTCCTTCCAGCGTAGCTTAAATTTATGAACCTGACTTGAAGCTTTCTAGTTTAAGTACGACTTGATAAGCAAGCCTCTGTTACATAATACAATTGCATAAATGTTCTATAATCCTTACTTGATTGAATGCAAAGAGTCAGTCTCAGTCACTGTAGTCAACCCTTAATTTGGACACAAATTTCGGGTTCACCAAATTGTCCAATCAGAAGCGAGACTTCCAATGTCAAGCCTATTTCATAAAGTCACTGCTGTAGGTGCAACTATGCTGCACAATTTTGACACGTTCTGGATAAGCAATATCGGGGGAGTTGACATTATCTACAGCACTGAGCTCTTTCATCTTCATTCATCCACTAGGAAAGAGTAAAAAAAACATGAAATTTGAGATATTTGAATTGTGTGGAACACTTATGTATCTTACTAGTTCTGCTGATTTCGTACAAGCTTGATTCTTTCTTTAACAGAAAAATTAAGGTCACTATAAACGATTCTAGCTGTATGAATTGATGGAATTGGAAAATTTGATGAAGTTGCATTAAAATTTTGTAAAATGCTTTAATGTCCTACTAGCTCTGTTGATTTCGTACAAGCTTGATTTTTTCTTGTACCAAAAAAATTTAAGGTTTTTATAAACGATTCTAGCTGTATAAATTGATGAAATTAAAAGATTAAGTCGCATTGGAAATGTTACAGAGAGGAAACAAGGTTTTTTCAGGCAACTTTTTCAACGTGTTCGCAACTTGTTTGCAACGTGTTCGCAACCTGTTTGTAAACATAGTTCGAGTCGAAACGAGGCTTTACGTTTGCATCAATGCCCCACCATTTGTTACTTATTCTCAGGAACATTATCACTAAAATTCCCGAGTTCCATCTTCAGCAAAAGCTTTGCGCAGTTCCATCTCCACTGCAGACGCGCGTTCTGACAGCATCACTCTTGTCTTGAACAATGGAAACTAATCCAGTAATATAGAGGCACTTCGCAGAACCGCGCTGAGAAAATCGCGTCATTAATCTCTGGCAGCACTAAGACGAACGAGATGGGCAACTGTGTTGGCTTCGGCCCCAACTGAGTGCTCCTGGATTTTGCAAACCTGCTTTCTGCTTTAACAATAATTTGTTGTCGACCCAATTATACTGAGTTCCTTTGATTATCATGACTTCTTCTGTTGAGAATCATGAGAATAATAAAACTGCGTTATAAATTTGTAGAATTCGTAATTGTATTAAAAAAGTAATTGTAGTAAAAAGTAATTTGTATTTCTAATTTCTAAACCGTCGAGTGCTATAATCGGTTGGGGCATTGTCTCTGACAAGACTTGTAGGCCCGTATTTATGAACGTGACTTATCAAAGATCGACTTGGATAAGTCAGACTTAGCGGCAATAAGTCTTACTTACACTAACAGGTTCAAGCCAGCGAGCAGCTGTAACCCTAAAAGCCAACCCAGCTCCCACAACAAGATCTGACTACTGATAAATAATTTAACATTAATAATTTGCATGAAACAACTCTAATTTACACTACATAAATGTTGCAGGAACTACTGGGTCGGCTTATAACCTAACTTTTCAGCTAGCAAACTCACCTAGAATAAGTAATGCTTAGACTAAAATTCGTATTTATGAACCTAACTTAAATATGATTCTAACTTATAAGTCAAGTCGTGTTTATAATTGGTGTCTCAAATCCGTTCTTAGCCAAGCTAACTAGTTAGGTACTAACTAGTTTAAAGAGCTGATTTTTTTTTGTAGATTATGTCTTGGAGACTCCATTTAAGGAGTATAAGACTTGAAGCCGTTCTTAGATTGTTGTGTTGCATCACATTACTGTAAATTTGACTAATTGAAATTATTTCTACTTATTTTATATAAATCTAGTTCTAACCTATACATTTTTTTGGCACTAAAAAAGAATCCTCTTTCTATGAGATAGAATGGATGGAGTTCTTTGTCTGCTTGCAGGTAGCATTCACTACACTGCCTCGAATGATATCATTTTTCAAATTCGGAAAACACAAAGTTATGATTTGAAAGATGTTGGCATGGTAATAATTATGTAACAGTAACTATAAATTTACATGTAGTGCAGTATCTTACCTTTTCATGCATGTTATTTTATGTTTATCAGTGCCTGATAATACGACACAATTTTTGGTTAGCTTGTGACCACGTTCAATGTAATAGAGCCTCTCCAAGTCAAACTTAGATAAGTCGTGCTTAGATCAACGTAAGTCACGTTCATAAATACGGGCCTTAGGGCCAGTTGCACGAAAGAAAATTAAATTAAGCCTTTATAAGATGATGTGATCTTGATAGGGAAGCCATTGCACTGGCTCTGTCAAATGACGTCATCTTACGGCGTTTAGATTAAATTTTCTTTCATGCAACTGGCCTTCAGGGTCGTATTTATGAACGTCTCTCCAGTTCAACATGACTCGAGGGACTCTTGGAATGTAATGTATTTATATAGGCATTCCAAGAGTTCCTCGAGTCGAGAGACTCTGGAGAAACGCTCATAAATACGGGTATTACTGACAGATACTCGTACGGTCACGGGTTTCTGTTCCCGCTCAGTCTGGCTCTGAAGTCTAAAGTGAATGAAAATAAAACACATGATTCCACATTATTCAACATTCAATTAAAATCTTCAACATTTAGCCTCGATAAACAACTCATAGATAAGAGATAAGGTAAGGGTAGATAAGGATAAGGACAAGGGTATGGGTGACCGATTAGATTGGCCAGCAAAAGGACTCTGTCCTCTGCTGTAAAATCACTTCTCGGTGGTTTAAACCCATCTAAATCTGTAGGTTCAACTCATCAATCGCCAACATCTAACTCATTACCCATGTACAGGTCTCAGGCTCATGTATGCTTCATCCTTAAAGAAAAGATATAGTAACGCAACAACACTCATTTTTCTGTTGACGTGAACTGTATTCCACTATTGATATTTCACTACTGGAGCTCGGTTCAACAACTCATCTCATAATAGATGAACTGCAATACTCATTAATATTCGTCTGTTGACGTTCACTGTGTTCCACTATAACTGGATCGAGGTAGAAAGCGAAGATTCCTATTGCGTGTTTGTAGGAGAGAACTGAGTCGGTGGACAGTGCTGTCCTTTTTCCTGAAACCCTGAGTTTTCTCTTCTTTCTTCGGCTATAAAAAGTTTCTCTTCTGTCTGTCTTGTCACCAGACCCCTTCACACCCCCCCTCCCATTAATCGTTGCACATCTACTTCCATTCCGTTTCTTCTTTTACTTCTTCGCCTTTTTCTTTTTCTTCATCTTCGTCTTCCTGTACACAGATGTTATGGAGCCTTCAGACGTTGAGAGTGCTTCTTTCCGTTCTGAACACATCTGATACCCTTCTTTAGCTGTCTCTGCATTTGGGGCCTATCCTGTTCTATATAAGACAAAGAGAGAAATAGAGGATACAAACGAAAGAAAGAGAGAGATATACTGGATGACTGCAGCGGAAAACAAACACGTATAAGGCACACGTGCGTACTCACGCACTTGAATACACGCGCAGGATTCTCTAACGAGGGGAATGACAGATAGAAAGCTGTGTCGACCTGTGAGCCGACTTCTTGTGATCTAATTAAAAAGTATATCAGAATTTTGTACCATTTTTGTACCTTTTTGTACCACCAAAATAAAATTTGTACCACTCACATTAAAAAGTTATTAATGATTCAAAAGTCGGCTCACAGGTCGACGTCTAAAAACACAAGTATGTCCTAGGAGAGAATGAACTGTGCCATATTTTTGTACCATTTTTGTACCTTTTTGTACCACCAATATATATTTTTGTACCATCTCTGATAATGACTGAGAGTGAAATTTAAAGTCGGCTCACAGCTCCTATGTCGACCTGTGAGCCGACCATTGCAAATCAAAACAAAAACTACACCATCGTTTTCAGCGATTTTTGTACCTTTTTGTACCACCAACAAAAATTTTTTAACTCCTTCTGATTTCACAGTAGATGAGATTCAAAATATGGATAATCTGTATCACAGATTTTGATACAGAATCAGATTATCAATCAATACAGACCCAATATGCATGTATTTCAAGAATTAAGAACGACATCATCTCAAACATGTTCTTGAACATCACAGTCGATGTAGGCCTAATAATAATTTTTTAATACTCCAATTTCAAAAGAATATCAATGAGAAATATTATGATGATGCAGGTTACCTGTTATAAGCAAAGCTCTGTACTACAATAAACCGTGTCCTGCTTTTGAAATATGTTTTATTTGTAATTTGGCACCATATAAAAAAATTGCACCCTTTTCTGTTACATAGTAGAGAAGATTGAATTATTTGTTTTATTCCATATCAAGGTTTTTGATACGAAAAAAGTGTAGTCCATACTGGACCTGATCAATAGGATCCACGGTCAATTTAACCATGTATTGATTTGAAAATATGTATATTCTATCATTTGAGTCCTTTTTGAATTTTTGTACCCCTTCTTTATGCTAAGTACAAGAGATTGAAATATTTGTTTTCTTCCGTATCAACGATTTTGATACGGAACATTTGTGTAGCTCATACTTCACCTATTATGCATACATTTCTAAAATTGATCATTCCATAGTTTGACACTTGATGTTAGACATCATGAAAAATCATGAAACATTTTTGTTCCACTCCCAATCACGGGGTATCATGAACAACTGTAATTGGGGGGTACAGGTCAATAAATTGCCTTAACTAGCTATTATAGTCAATACAATCATGTATTGATTTGTAAGTATGTATATTCTATCATTTGAGTCCTTTTTCAATTTTTGTACCCCTTCTTTATGCTAAGTAAGAGAGATTTAAATATTTGTTTTCTTCCGTATCAACGATTTTGATACGGAACATATGTGTAGCTCATACTTCACCTATTAAGCATACATTTCTGAAATTGATCATTCCATAGTTTGACACTTGATGTTAGACATCATGAACAATCATGAAACATTTTTGTTCCACTTCCAATTTCGGGTTAAAATGAACAAAAGTAATTGGAGGGTACAGGTCAATAAATTGCCTTAAGAATCTCTTATGGTCAATTTAACCATGTATTGATTTGAAAATATGTATATTCTATCATTTGAGTCCTTTTTCAATTTTTGTACCCCTTCTTTATGCTAAGTACAAGAGATTGAAATATTTGTTTTCTTCCGTATCAACGATTTTGATACGGAACATATGTGTAGCTCATACTTCACCTATTATGCATACATTTCTGAAATAGATCATTCCATAAATTGACAGTTGATGTTAGAAATCATGAACGATCATGAAACATTTTTGTTCCACTCCCAATCACGGGGTATCATGAAAAACTGTAATTGAGGGGTACAGGTCAATAAATTGCCTTAACTAGCTATTATAGTCAATCCAATCATGTATTAATTTGTAAGTATGTATATTCTATCATTTGAGTCCTTTTTGAATTTTTGTACCCCTTCTTTTTGCTAAGTAAGAGAGATTTAAATATTTGTTTTCTTCCGTATCAACGATTTTGATACGGAACATATGTGTAGCTCATACTTCACCTATTAAGCATACATTTCTGAAATTGATCATTCCATAGTTTGACACTTGATGTTAGACATCATGAACAATCATGAAACATTTTTGTTCCACTTCCAATTTCGGGTTAAAATGTACAAAAGTAATTGGAGGGTACAGGTCAATAAATTGCCTTAAGAATCTCTTATGGTCAATTTAACCATGTATTAATTTGAAAGTATGTAAATTCTATCATTTAAGTCCTTTTTTAATTTTTGTACCCCTTCTTTATGCTAAGTACAAGAGATTTAAATATTTGTTTTCTTCCGTATCAATGATTTTGATACGGAACATATGTTTAGCTCATACTTCACCTATTAAGCATACATTTTTGAAATTGATCATTCCATAGTTCGACACTTGATGTTAGACATCATGAAGAATCATGAAACATTTTTGTTCCACTTCCAATTTCAAGTTAAAATGAACAAAAGTAATTGGAGGGTACAGGTCAATAAATTGCCTTAAGAATCTCTTATGGTCAATTTAACCATGTATTGATTTGAAAGTATGTAAATTCTATCATTTAAGTCCTTTTTTAATTTTTGTACCTCTTCTTTATGCTAAGTACAAGAGATTTAAATATTTGTTTTCTTCCGTATCAATGATTTTGATACGGAACATATGTTTAGCTCATACTTCACCTATTAAGCATACCGTTCTGAAATTGATCATTCCATAGTTTGACACTTGATGTTAGACATCATGAACAATCATGAAACATTTTTGTTCCACTTCCAATTTCGGGTTAAAATGAACAAAAGTAATTGGTGGGTACAGGTCAATAAATTGCCTTAAGAATCTCTTATGGTCAATTTAACCATGTATTGATTTGAAAGTATGTATATTCTATCATTTTAGTCCTTTTGAAATTGTTGTTACATTATTTCCATAAGGAATTTATTCCACTCAGCTGACTGCAGCAATACTTTTGGACTTTTTGAATTCGTTTTCAACAGGATTGTTGAATCTATTCTTTTGTTGAATGGATTCGAAGATTTCTGAAAGCATTGTTGCAGTCAACTGAGTAGAGTAATTCCGAAATTAGTCGATATTAGTGTCAAAAGATAATGTCAACATTGCAGTCCGTGGTGGATCAAAAAGTCAATGATTTATAAAACTCAAATTTTATAATTAAGTTTTTAATATAATTCACAATTATGTACAATTTCAATTGTAATTATACTTTTTTAAATATAAGTAGAAGCCAGATAACAGGTTTGAACAAAGACAGGATTCTTTCTTACAAATAATGTGTGACTTATGAAATATATTGATTAAAATTTTTACAAAACAGTATCTATGTTATTTCTTATACAGTTCTTATATTCACAGGTGTTTTAATTATTTCACAACTTTTACCAGCTATCTAGCATACAATTTTTTTGGCAAGTGCTGCACATCAATTTCTTCTATTCTATATAAATGGAAGCCAACTGTCAAGGATCACGTTTCTGACATTGTTTTTTCTGGAAGTTGTTTGAATAAAATCATTCTAAGGAATGGGCCTACTACCGAATAATGATTTGAGTCACCAAGTGAAAGGCAAAACTGAATGCTAATAAATAAGAGGAAACAACAGAGTACTCATTTTCAAAGGCAAATCATACAAGAATTCAGGCTACTGCATCAGTTATTCACTTTAATACTGTACCTTACCTGGAAGAATTCCGAATAGCGTATTGAATGAGTCCTACTGAATTTTTTATTCATTTTTAAGCAGAGTACACACTTTAATCAAGCACAGTACAAAATAATAATAATGGTGCGGCGAAGCACATCGTATGGAACCCTTTCCAAGCTCGTTTCCACTGTTAGGTTCAACCGTCACTTTAAAACAAGTTAAAGCTTAACCTGTCACAATTTCGAATATTTCACGGTTTAAACAGAGGAATAACTTAAATACTGTGTTCTCAGTATGAAACAATTGAAAAGATCAGCAAGCTCAGAACCGTGTCCATCTGAAACATTTTTCCAATAATTGCCATACAAGAATGGCATTTTCTATGGAATTTGGTACTTAAGTATACGGCAATATTTTTTTGGACAATATGAAACTTTCAACATTTTTTCATAATGTTTAGTTTTTAAATTAATACTGTAGTATACAAAGTAAATCAGTACACAAATAAGCCTATTTAAATCCCAATGTCGTATTTTACTGTTTCGTGTCATGCCAGAAAATTATTCAGACTCTTCTGTATTATTTTATCGGCTTCACTGAAGCATAGAATATGCAAAGAAAATGGTGACGGTTCAAACTCTACATAGTCGAGGTTCGGGGGTTCAACCCGGAGATAAAGGTAGTTTTCTGCATCTTTGGAATGCACATCTGAGATATTTACTACTTAATTTCTGGTTGACCCCCTAATCCTCCCCCTGTCAATGGCCTGGCTGCGTCTATATAGAAATGTTTGCAACTTTCAAGTTTTAAAATTTCTAGTTTGGAGGCAAAAGATTTTTTATATGTACTTTGAAAGTGTTTGAAATGTTATATTCGGATGTCTTGATTGTTAGTGTTTTGCACAGGCACAGACCACGTTGACAATTCGAAAATTTCGTTTGAAACTAAACAAGTTTGCAACATTTTTTGAAATCATTATTGGAAAATTGCCAGTTTTCTTGAAAAGTTGCCAAAATTTCTGTTGCAAGCTGCTGTGTAGAGCAGCTTATACATTTGTTCTGAATTTTAAACTTTTAACCGTGATCACAATAATATACGAATATAGTTATTAATTTTATGTATGTGAAAGCACTAGTATGTATTATAGAGCACTTGAACTTTCTTAGCTGTTCATAATCATAACGACTAAATCACGGGATCAAACGATCCTGGTTCAATTTAGATACAGGTTCAATTATTCATTCATTGCGTTGTACCATCACAAACAAATTCTGATCTTGGATTGGCCAATCCTAGAACATGATCCACTTAGACGAATTTATATTCAAATATTAGTACATTCTCTACCAGCTGTTAGCATGACAATGACAATGTATAAATCTGCTAAAATACAACCTGACTTGAAATAAATATTTACAACCTGAGCCACGGCCATCTCTAACTTCAAGCTACAAATTTTGCACTTTTTGCACATGTATTCTAAAACAAAAAAAAAACCGACTTCCATGAAACGATACTCAAACATTAAAATACTCACCCGCTAAAATGCAGGAGTATTTACTTTTGAAACTAAGAACATTTTAAATTCAATACAAGTAATCTTCTGAAGGTGGAGCCAAATTTTCTATAAACTTCTCACATAATAGAGCATTTCTTGTTAACTGCAGAGAATATTTGGCTCCGACATCAAAAGATTACTTGTATTGAATTTAAAATGTTCTCAGTTAAAAGTAAATACTTCAACTTTTTAGTATGTGAGTATTTATTGTTTGAGTATCATTTCATTGCAGTCTGTTTCTTTTTTGTTTTAAAATTTGTTTTAGTTCAAGCATTTTAGTTGCATTTTCAAACTTTAAAAGCATGAAAAAATTCTTATAGTCTACATTATAAAATATTCATCAAATTAGCACCCCAATGTAGCATACAAACTGAAGCAACTAGAAATGCACCTATAAGAAAAATTGATAAACTACGGAAAATTGTACAACTTTCTATTTAATGTAGAGTATTCTATTTAGGAAAATTAAAATAGCTGAAAGCTTCTTAAAAGTGAAATGGCCTTTTGATTCATCATTTTAATGTGCTTCATTTCTGAATACACCTACACTGAAGAATTAATAACTGTGAAGAATATTGTTCTATTATCTTTTTGAAATTAACGATCTCAGAACATTTTTCACTCGAACACATGATTGAAACTATATAACCTTATTGCTATGACTCCATAACATTAACTAAATTATTTAAAATGCTCATATGAACAGAAATATGATATTGAAGTTGAAATGAGACATCCATGAATGCTCCTTTTTGTTCAATATTGGGCTAAGAATTAGACCGATCCTTGCGAAACGTGGATGGGACCACAGCTGAATGATAATCTTTCTTAAAAAATTCAGAGAAATCGGTTCAATAATGTTCGAATAGTTCATGTACAAACATAAAAAAGTCGAATTAAGTACCTCCTTCTGTTTGGAATTCTGTTAAAAAATTAGAAATCTATATTGTTTTCGGAACAAATCAGAAATTTAGTTTGAAGATTGCCATGCCTATAGTGTGCTATCAACGAGATAAGTTGTATCAACTAAATTACATTAAATCACTAGATCACGGGATCCTGGTTCAATTTATTCGTTACGTTGCACCATCACCAAAAATGCTCCAATCCAATCTTGTCCAGTGAGATCATAGTCCAGTGATATGAATGTGTTTTTGAATACTAATAGGCTACAATTTAGATAAAAATAAATAATTCTTGAGATAAGCAATCACTGACACCTTTTAGCATAATTTTTGTTAAGATTAAATAATATAATGACTTTCCCTCTTGAAAATACTAAGATAAAACTATGAAAATAATAAGAGAAAACTCAAGTTACAAGTTATGATACATTGAAATGTATGTACGAAATTCAAACACCTAACAAATAAGAACACAATGAATAGGAAAGTCAGGATTGCAATTATGAGAATAATTCGGCAGCAATCATACTGTATATGATTAAGAACAAGATGGCTGCTATAAAAGGCCGCCTAACATATCTACTTATCTACCAAACCACATTTGATATACACTTTATACTAATCGTCAACTGTGCGTGATCTGTTATTAAGGACCCGGCATTGCCTTATTGAAATTGTGCCGTCTGTGCAGAAGCTCTTAAGAGGAAAATTCTATCTACATTTTTCAAGTTTGGTACGCAGCTTCCTCGTAGTAGTAAAAGTGAGGCCTCCATTGATTGAAGTTTGGGGGCGAATATAGAAATAATTAAATAAATAATAAAACAATAGATTCACACTAAAGGATCTAGGTTAGTTAAGGCTGGCGGAAATGTTCACATTCAAAAGCTGGTTCACTTTGGATACAAAAAAATTATGATTATTACAAAGATTGCTGCTCAGCCCAATTATCAACTACATTTTAACAGTGCAAACGTGACTGTATTCATTTCCGATTGTGTTCAATTATTTTCTTACATTGTGAAATTGCAAAATACATAGACAAAATATTGAGGCATGATATATCAATATATCAGCTAAAGAATAATAATTGAGGAAACGGTTTTATAAGAACTGGAGTAGATATTGTAGCGAGTCTAAATTGGAGTCCAATTCATCATAATTGGTAGAATAAATAATTGGCAATATATTACTGGGAGGAAAACAATTGCGAGTCTAAATAGATATGTCAATTTCCAAAGGGTCACTTTTGAGCATCGCCGCGGCAACTGCAGTTTGTTTTCTGGGTTATTATGACAAACATATTCTAAAGAGTCCCTTAAATGAATGCATTCTGCTGTTTGTTGCTATCATTTGTTGCATTCTGCTGTTTGCAGACACAGCTATCTTTTTTCTAGAAAAATGAGAAATGTTGTTTGGCGCGTGATGAGGGTTATAGGGTTGGTTTCCTTGCTACTCATAAAAACATGCCGACCTATTCTCTTCGAAGCAAGTTTCTTTTTGCAAATGGAACGTTCTCTCTCTTTTTCTATGTCTTCGATCTCTCATATAATGATAGAAGTTCTCAATTCTTAAAAGAGGAAAGTAGTTTTCAATGGCTTATTATAGTTTAAAAAGTGTTTAGGGGGGGTTTTGCCACTTTGACGTGTTCCCGAACACTGAATAGAGTCCAGCCACATTCATGAGCAATATGTGTATGGCTGAGTTCAACAAACTTTTAGAGTTGAAGTGTCATGTATTTAAAAGTGTTGATCTCAATTGAGTACTACATTTATACAGTATTTCGTTTATACAGAAGTTCGTTTAAATTTTAAATTTTTAAATGTTCAATTTCTACATGTAGCCTAGCTGAAAATTTATTTGCTTGCCACAACCTGCTCTACACTATTAGACAGAAAGGACGATAAAATGAGAAATAAAATAGCTGAATTTGCAATATAGTACATTATGAAAGCTTGTTACAAATATGTTTCATGATTGTTCATGATGTCTAACATCAAGTGTCAAACTATGGAATGATCAATTTCAAAAATGTATGCTTAATAGGTGAAGTATGAGCTACACATATGTTCCGTATCAAAATCGTTGATACGGAACAAAACAAATATTTAAATCTCTTGTACTTAGCATAAAGAAGGGGTACAAAAATTGAAAAAGAACTCAAATGATTGAATATACATACTTACAAATCAATACATGATTGGATTGACTATAATAGCTAGTTAAGGCAATTTATTGACCTGTACCCCCAATTTTCAGTTGTTCATTTTAACCCGAAATTGGAAGTGGAACAAAAATGTTTCATGATTGTTCATGATGTCTAACATTAAGTGTCAAACTATGGAATGATCAATTTCAGAAATGTATGCTTAATAGGTGAAGTATGAGCTACACATATGTTCCGTATCAAAATCGTTGATACGGAAGAAAACAAATATTTAAATCTCTTGTACTTAGCATAAAGAAGGGATACAAAAATTAAAAAAGGACTTAAATGAAAGAATTTACATACTATCAAATCAATACATGGTTAAATTGACCATAAGAGATTCTTAAGGCAATTTATTGACCTGTACCCTCAAATTACTGTTGTTCATTTTAACCCGAAATTGGAAGTGAAACAAAAATGTTTCATGACTGTTCATGATGTCTAACATCAAGTGTCAAACTATGGAATGATCAATTTCAAAAATGTATGCTTAATAGGTGAAGTATGAGCTACACATATGTTCCGTATCAAAATCGTTGATACGGAAGAAAACAAATATTTAAATCTCTCTTACTTAGCAAAAAGAAGGGGTACAAAAATTCAAAAAGGACTCAAATGATAGAATATACATACTTACAAATTAATACATGATTGGATTGACTATAATAGCTAGTTAAGGCAATTTATTGACCTGTACCCTCCAATTACTTTTGTTCATTTTAACCCGAAATTGGAAGTGGAACAAAAATGTTTCATGATTGTTCATGATGTCTAACATCAAGTGTCAAACTATGGAATGATCAATTTCAAAAATGTATGCTTAATAGGTGAAGTATGAGCTACACATATGTTCCGTATCAAAATCGTTGATACGGAAGAAAACAAATATTTAAATCTCTCTTACTTAGCAAAAAGAAGGGGTACAAAAATTCAAAAAGGACTCAAATGATAGAATATACATACTTACAAATTAATACATGATTGGATTGACTATAATAGCTAGTTAAGGCAATTTATTGACCTGTACCCCTCAATTACAGTTTTTCATGATACCCCGTGATTGGGAGTGGAACAAAAATGTTTCATGATTGTTCATGATGTCTAACATCAACTGTCAATTTATGGAATGATCTATTTCAGAAATGTATGCATAATAGGTGAAGTATGAGCTACACATATGTTCCGTATCAAAATCGTTGATACGGAAGAAAACAAATATTTAAATCTCTTGTACTTAGCATAAAGAAGAGGTACAAAAATTGAAAAAGGACTTAAATGATAGAATATACATACTTACAAATCAATACATGATTGGATTGACTATAATAGCTAGATAAGGCAATTTATTGACCTGTACCCCCCAATTACAGTTGTATATTTTAACCCGAAATTGGAAGTGGAACAAAAATGTTTCATGATTGTTCATGATGTCTAACATTAAGTGTCAAACTATGGAATGATCAATTTCAGAAATGTATGCTTAATAGGTGAAGTATGAGCTACACATATGTTCCGTTTCAAAATCGTTGATACGGAAGAAAACAAATATTTAAATCTCTTGTACTTAGCATAAAGAAGGGGTACAAAAATTGAAAAAGGACTCAAATGATTGAATATACATACTTACAAATCAATACATGATTAGATTGACTATAATAGCTAGTTAAGGCAATTTATTGACCTGTACCCCCAATTACAGTTGTTCATTTTAACCCGAAATTGGAAGTGGAACAAAAATGTTTCATGATTGTTCATGATGTCTAACATTAAGTGTCAAACTATGGAATGATCAATTTCAGAAATGTATGCTTAATAGGTGAAGTATGAGCTACACATATGTTCCGTATCAAAATCGTTGATACGGAAGAAAACAAATATTTAAATCTCTTGTACTTAGCATAAAGAAGGGATACAAAAATTAAAAAAGGACTTAAATGAAAGAATTTACATACTATCAAATCAATACATGGTTAAATTGACCATAAGAGATTCTTAAGGCAATTTATTGACCTGTACCCTCAAATTACTGTTGTTCATTTTAACCCGAAATTGGAAGTGGAACAAAAATGTTTCATGACTGTTCATGATGTCTAACATCAAGTGTCAAACTATGGAATGATCAATTTCAAAAATGTATGCTTAATAGGTGAAGTATGAGCTACACATATGTTCCGTATCAAAATCGTTGATACGGAAGAAAACAAATATTTAAATCTCTCTTACTTAGCAAAAAGAAGGGGTACAAAAATTCAAAAAGGACTCAAATGATAGAATATACATACTTACAAATTAATACATGATTGGATTGACTATAATAGCTAGTTAAGGCAATTTATTGACCTGTACCCCTCAATTACAGTTTTTCATGATACCCCGTGATTGGGAGTGGAACAAAAATGTTTCATGATCGTTCATGATTTCTAACATCAACTGTCAATTTATGGAATGATCTATTTCAGAAATGTATGCATAATAGGTGAAGTATGAGCTACACATATGTTCCGTATCAAAATCGTTGATACGGAAGAAAACAAATATTTCAATCTCTTGTACTTAGCATAAAGAAGGGGTACAAAAATGCAAAAAGGACTCAAATGATAGAATATACATATTTTCAAATCAATACATGGTTAAATTGACCGTGGATCCTATTGATCAGGTCCAGTATGGACTACACTTTTTTCGTATCAAAAACCTTGATATGGAATAAAACAAATAATTCAATCTTCTCTACTATGTAACAGAAAAGGGTGCAATTTTTTTATATGGTGCCAAATTACAAATAAAACATATTTCAAAAGCAGGACACGGTTTATTGTAGTACAGAGCTTTGCTTATAACAGGTAACCTGCATCATCATAATATTTCTCATTGATATTCTTTTGAAATTGGAGTATTAAAAAATTATTATTAGGCCTACATCGACTGTGATGTTCAAGAACATGTTTGAGATGATGTCGTTCTTAATTCTTGAAATACATGCATATTGGGTCTGTATTGATTGATAATCTGATTCTGTATCAAAATCTGTGATACAGATTATCCATATTTTGAATCTCATCTACTGTGAAATCAGAAGGAGTTAAAAAATTTTTGTTGGTGGTACAAAAAGATACAAAAATCGCTGAAAACGATGGTGTAGTTTTTGTTTTGATTTGCAATGGTCGGCTCACAGGTCGACATAGGAGCTGTGAGCCGACTTTAAATTTCACTCTCAGTCATTATCAGAGATGGTACAAAAATATATATTGGTGGTACAAAAAGGTACAAAAATGGTACAAAAATATGGCACAGTTCATTCTCTCCTAGGACATACTTGTGTTTTTAGACGTCGACCTGTGAGCCGACTTTTGAATCATTAATAACTTTTTAATGTGAGTGGTACAAAATTTTATTTTGGTGGTACAAAAAGGTACAAAAATGGTACAAAATTCTGATATACTTTTTAATTAGATCCCAAGAAGTCGGCTCACAGGTCGACACAGCTCAGATAGAATAGGGTAGAAACAGATAACTTATAGTCGTACGATGTGAACGTTAATCTTTCATTTCTTGCATTTACGACTTTCATTAGAGCAAATAAGCAATGAGAATCACCATACCTGCTACTTTTGTCCAGAGTGATTTTATCACAGTCACTGTTAGATACTTGTGAGAACTGCTACTTGTGAGAATGTGATTTCAGGTGGATTTTCAAATGAAATCAATTAGGTCGACCATTTTGAAAGTTCTGTATTTGACTGAAGCTTTACTCTTCAATATTGCAAGATTCTATGTGTAAAAAAAGTAGACAGGTCTACTAGTGAGAATGTGATTTCTCGTAACTAAGAAAAAGTAGCAGTTAGTTATTTCCGGTCCATCTCTAAATTTCAGTTCATTATTTGTAGTAAAATTTTGATTGAACTAAAGCAGCAGCTTCATAGTAATAGACGATATTAGGTTACGGTGTACCATTGCAGTTGTCAATGTAGCACTGCCCGTGTGGCAATTTTTAATCAGTTGAAATGAACAATGAATAGTAGAGAATACCTTCAATTCAAAAGCTAACATAATTCGAATGAAGACAGGTCTATAAACGTCATCCAACTAGACCAGGCAGAAAACATTGAAATTGATTTATTTCTTCTTCGGTACAATATACAATGAAGGAAAAAACATAGTTAAATTTGAAGAAGGCTCCTCATATGGGCAAATGCCTGTGGGTGAGGAGCGAGTTAAAATATCAATGAATTAAGTATTATAAGTATTTTAAAAACTATATACATGATAAAATACAAGCTTATTATAAAGAAGAAACTATTGACAAAATATTATAAATAGCATAAGAACAGAACAACTAAATACAATATGCAGCACCAGCGTTAGAAATTTACTTATTTGGCAACGACATAGATGGATTCCAACATGCTCTCAGATACAAGCACACAGCAGACAAATCACGCATACATAGAGATAGCATATTCTTCCAACTCATCACTTCCTATACTTGCGATCCATTCATTAACAATTTTTTTAAAGTGCCCTATTCTTTTATTTTCGGGGTTTTTTATATTTACAGGTAATCTGGAGAAAAGTACATTAATTTTGTAATGAGACGATGTGGTAGTGAATGTCTTTATTAAACGAGGAACATTGCATTCCTAGGATTTCTGTTGAATAGACGATTGATCTGAGATCCTTACATTGGGAAAATATGCTGAGAAATTTCATCTGGGTTATTTTTTCTGTGACAGCTTGCTAGATTAAATGGAAAAAGGTACTTTATATAGCTTTTATGTGACTCTTAATGTCACATATTGGGTATGCTATTTTAGTATGAAGTAACTCGTCAAAACAAAACCTTGTTAGGGTGTTTAAGACCCAAAATAAATCAGTTAGATTTATGGAATGAACCAATGGGTTACATTCATGTAAGCCATTGTTCAAGAGGTCTCCTAAACTGTACCTTGCTTGTATCTGTATGGAGTTACTTATAAAGAGTGATATAAACGTACGATTTGATCATAATAATACATGAAACCGAGAAGATTATCACTTGGTGAGTCACAATAGTAGGTTAAACGAACAAAAACCTAGTTATATTGATAGGAAATTTTATAACAAGCGTTCGCAGTTTCTAAAGAGTCTTAAAGTAAATAAAAAAGTAAATTCGTATGGCTTTTCGTGGTGGGGAGACCCTTACGGGTAGTTCAACCTCGCCGTTTTTTTAACGACTGCTTTTTTTATATGCAACCGGGACCGACGGCTTAACGTGTCCTCCGAAACACGGGAGTGGCTCGAGAAAAATATCTTGTACTCAACTGGGATCGAACCCAGGACCTTTGGCTTATCAGACCAGCGATAAGCCAACTCGGCTAAGCCGACTCCATTAAAGTATTTAAAAAACAATTACGAAAAATATCTAGTTTATACAGTTTCTTACAGTGTACAAGAGTCCCTCTCAGATCAAAACTGAGCCTCACTAAAACTAAATTGTAATCGTCAATTGTAAATGTAAGGAATGTAAAATGTATGTCACTGTTGATCTGACTTGACTTTTCTTACTCCATAACCATATTCTTCAAGATTTAGTATTTAAATAATAATTGAGTCTTATTCATTGGAGAACAATAAAATTAGAATAATTCAATACTATTTCGAACAGAGAGTCTGATGATACAGAACTCAATAATACAGCACTAATAAAACATAAATAATAATACTCAGTAATACTGAACTCCTTTTAATGAAAACCGCAAATCGATATTAATTTTAAGTCTATTCAAAAATGTATTCATTTAGCTCCCCAGAATTTTTATTTTTTTGGATCTTTATAAGTTACAGTTATTGCAAAGGTGAAATGTCAATGTTTAAGGTTTATTTCAAAGCTTTTGAGGTCGTATTTTTGAACTTTAGTTCCTCTTGACTCGAAATACTCTTGAAATGTAACGCACTTATAAAGGCCCAATTTAAACAGTCCTTCTATTCAAGAGACACCGAAGGAGCGTTCAAAATACGAGCACAAATTTCGAATACGTCATTATCTCATTACATGAAGCTCATTCCTTTATTTCAAGTCACTGAAAAATGATTGCCTACTGTTAAATGGTGGAATAGTTCAAACATTCCGGTCTGGCCGGTAAAAATCAGATAACACGACTAACACGGTCGGTGCGAGGCGATTGGCTTCCTGAGCACGAACGCAGGACTAAGATATATCCAATAACCTTGAGCCGCTTCCGTTCAGGGGTAGATAAAAATGAAGATAGAGCCCGAAGGGAACTTTCCTCTCTAGATGCGGTTATCAACGTTCTTTCCCCTTCCCCTTTTCATCTTTCCACCTCTTCCCCACCGATAGTGCTCAGGTGTGTGAAGGGTAAGCTTCTAGATGTTTTTTCTTCAATTTCGAGACGGAATCAAGAGGATAGAGGAAATGGATACACAACGTAATTACATCAGGCAGGTATTTGATTGGACAGCGGTGATAGATCCACCGCAGCTACAGTAAACATTTCAGCGTTGCAACGAATGCCTCTGCGCAGCTCTGGAGCATTTACTCCATCTTGTAGCCTGATTTGTAAAGTGTATCATTTCATCTATAAAGAAAGAAAAAGGGAGTAGGGGTGTGTGTGTGTGTGTTTTTTTTTTCGTGATACAGATTTGACAAAGATGGCAACGATTTGGAACACTAAATTTAGCATAATGTTTCCTCTAAATTCGATTCAGTGCACCTGAAAGTACGATTTTTAAGGATAATATCCTTTCAAAGTTTTCAAAATAAATTAATGTGTTTAAATTCCACTTATGGGCACTATTACTGTTCCAAAATGTGTTTAGATTTTGGAAGCTCATGAAACAGCTGATAACATGATAAGTCACCATGGTGATAATGTAGATAATTCTCTGATGTTGCTGAAGCAACAGATTAGCTCTGTATCAATATTACAGCAACGAGTTACCCAGCGTCATGCGAGCTTACTTATTGTGTGTATTAAAACATCAAGTATTATTATTATTATTATTATTATTATTATTATTATTATTATTATTATTATTATTATTATTAGGTAGAGCTGTAAAGTCGCTAGAAAGGTAGTTTACTTATGAAAAAACACTTAACAATTCACATCAACAGTGTAAAAAACAGTTTATTCGTGAACTTCACTTTTCAAACAGATGAACTGTATGGTATAAAGATTAATTTCGTCATTTTGTGACCACTTACATTAATATGTGACTACTTACTTTAATAATCTTATTTATTATATGTATGTTATTACCTGAATATTATTGAGCTGCTTGGAAATTATTATTTATTATTATTATTATTATTATCATTATTATTATTCAAACAGATGAACTGTATGGTATAAAGATTAATTTCGTCATTTTGTGACCACTTACATTAATATGTGACCACTTACTTTAATAATCTTATTTATTATATGTATGTTATTACATGAATATTATTGAGCTGCTTGGAAATTATTATTTATTATTATTATTATCTACCAAGAAATACTACAAACTGGAATCGCGGGCAAGGCCAGGTAAAGTGTTAGTAGCTTATATATTTATTTGTGAGCCTAGTTTTCCATTAAGTCTACTAGACAACAACTGTCTTATAATACGATGTTAATAATCTTTTTTGTCGTTATTGCCGTTACAGTGTGGATATAGTGTGAATTAGATCAATTACAGTTTGTCACATATTTTCCTTTCCTCAACTGGCATCCACTAGTCCGGCACTACCTAGTCACATTAGTGAGAGTAAGGTTTGTATTAAAACATTCCAAGCTTCCATGAATTGATTTTTTTGCTTCACACCTTTACATTAACCTTACATGTAACATCTCACAGAGACATCTTAAACGTAACACAAGACTGATATCTATTCAAGCACTGATACATCAGTTCAATCACTTAAATCCACCACATTTTAAGTGATTTGTTGCAGGGGGAGTAGTTTAAATTGTGCTCACATTTCGGCAAGAGTTAGGTAATGCTTGATTCCTTTGCTGGGCCACTTAAGTTAGCGCAAACGCTGGAGCATTCATTAATCTTGTAGCAGAAGGTGCACGTGAGGGGTTCAGAGCTATATTTGGAAGGTGAAAAACCAAAGAGAGAGAGAGAGAGAGAGAAAAAGAGTGAGTGAGTCTGTGAGAGAGAGAGTGAGTGAATGGGAGCGAGAGACTGAATGAGTGAGGAAGTGAGAGAAGGTATGCGTCTTACGACAGATTGCACTCACTCGCCCCTCTCAGAGACCAGGTTTTCACTCTTCTAATACTGGCTAAGGGTCTTCAAGTTCATACCACTCTCAACATGAAAAAACTTTGAAACTAATTTCCAAGTTGGCCTCTGAAATTGCTTACTGATTAGCATTATCTCTTGTACAAAGCCTGAACAAGATGTTATATATGTGAACACACACAATACAAAGCATGAATAAGTTGTTCAATGTAGAGTTGTAGTGCTATGAGAGTGATAATGCAAACCTGTCTTTGCTAACCTGAAATCGGTTAGATCTAACAAGATATTTTTTTAAATGCATGAAAAAGATGTTCAATTTGAACGTATACAATGCAAAGTGTTCAATATACTGTTGGAGACTGACAACTTGACCCCTGAAAGGAATTCGCAGTGAATATTGATGAATACAACACATTTGAGAGCGACTCAACTGGCTCACTAACTACTCACTAACAGCAGTGATGTATATAACCCAAATACACTACACTGGCTCAGATTCGTGCTCTATTTAGCGCAAGGCATAATGGAGCTATTACGCCATTACACCTTTCTTCACCTCTCCCCTTCAGGCGTCGGGGGTCTTGTTGTCAGTCCCCAGCAGTAAAGTTGTAGAGGCTATGAGCTTGATAATACAAACGTATTCAAGTAGGTTGAAATCAATTTTTATCGAGACTTAGTACAGTGCAAACATAATAAATTCGAATTATACAAGTTGAAATGAGTCACATTGGTTCCTACCATTTACCCATATATTATATTCTAAATATAATATATTATTATGTGTTTACTATATTATAATAATTATAAGAGTTTGGACTCGGCTATAATGTTTAATTTGATTATAAGTTATGAATTTAATGAATTAATTGACTTGTTGACGATAATCAATTTTATAGAAGCTTAATACTATGTATGAATTAAATGGTATTATATATTTCTTCGAAACTATCATTATTGATTAGCAAATCAGTGTGTTGGTTATAATTTAAAAAAATTATTTTCTTGAACTTCTTGACTTACAACGATTGTTATTGCAAACTTTTTATGGCAAATCTATAAACGACTCGCAGTCAATATATTTATTTATTTAATTGAAAAACGAAATAAATGATGTTATCACCGCGCAATCAATACGGCTTGAGCGCGGCAATGAGTCTACAAGAGGTTGTTGCTCTTTCACTTCAATTCAATGAGAAATTATTTGAAAAATCGCTCAATTGGGTGATATTATGTGCTATTACATCCATTTAGAAAAATAACCATGAATATTTTTAGCTAATGCGAATGAGGAAAAAAAGAAACTCAGATTGAAAAATACCACATTTGAAGCTGACATAAATATTTCCTTGATCACCCTTTTTTTGGCAGATATAATAATATTGATAAATAAAACTCAAATTTCACGAATAGATCTAATCAATTTGATGTATTTATGATGATCGATTGAGACTCGTTTTCAATAATATCCATTTTTTAATGAAATTATTGGTTGTCCAGTTTAGAAAAGCTTTAACATTATATGAAGTTTATTTTTTATTTTTCCTAGAGCCCGCGAAGACAGACGCATTTCAAAGTATGATTATTCGAGTGAAGAGCTTAAATTAAAAATCCTTCTTATCTGCTTAAATTATTTGTCAAATAACTGATACAAGAGATTTGATACTTTTGTTTTGAACAGTTAGGTGAATGAAACAAAAGCTTAGATGAAGCTTATTTCGGACAATTGAATCGTAATAAATTATTCATAGAATTGATTAAGAAAAAATGTAAGACAACAAAAATAAACTCACCAACAACCCAAATAACTTCATGTAGCCCAAAAGTAAAGAATAACAGTGAGTAGTTAAGTTCTTCGAAACTATCATTATTGATCAACAAATCAGATGGATATAAAAAGCTCAGTTCCCTTAACAAAACTAAACTAAGTAATTTGGATTATGAAAGAAATAACTACAAGATTGACCAGTTAACCAACAATTGAAGCAGCATAATGATACTACCCATAGCGATTTGATTGATTTGTTTGTGGTTGGTTATTCCGCCTATTGGAAGGGTAAAGATTTTTATCTTGGGAATATTACACAAAACTTTTGCCTAGCTCAATTGGGGTCCCGGATCTGTGATGTTCTTATAAATTATTCATTATCAGTCAGGCTGGTAATTTAGAGCATGATGGCCCCCATTCTGTCATTACAATGATTCAATCTATTATTTGAACGTTACCAAAGGACATCATTATTTACCATCGATCGAAAGTGAACTACAATATTAACTATGACCCGGTTGGAATATTATTATACTTACGGTGTTCATTCGAAGACGTGATCTCATTTTTGATAGTAGGAATATCGGAGTTTGATGACTTCGTCATTAGTGATCCACATTCATAGGGCTCCAACTATACGAACGACGATGTTTATCCGTTGAAACTTGTCGAGAACTAACGTCTTTCTTTCATTTGTTACTTGAAGCAACGATCCCGCGTGAAATAAGGTTCAAGAAGTAAAAAAGGCTCAAAACTTCCTTGACTTGACCATTCAGGTAAACGAACGACCTTAAGCCCTAATTAAGTACTAATCTGTGATGATATTTTTAAGAAATACTAATTTTCCATGTTCAGACTTACTACCATTCAGAAAATAAATAAATATTTCTATTAATGAGCCATATCTTTTCGTTGAGGCTCTTCTTGAAGTGAAATGCTTGTAAATAGAATAGAATAGAATAGAAATGATAATTTATTTCTGCAACACATCATACAATAAATTAATACACACGAAAACCTTAATTATGACATCATATGAATGGAAAAAATAAACTTGATTCAATAAATTTCAAGTGAAAAAATTGATAAAACAAACAGAATTGACAAAAACATATTTGATAAGGATGAGATTGTAGTGTACTGTGGTGCAGGAATATAAGGCATCCCTGTAAAAAATTGTGTTGGGGTTACCTAATTATTTAAAAGAAAGCGAGCTTAGCCCGAGTTTACTCCGCCTAAGCTTAAAAATTTAATATTAAAATTCCTCTATTTTTGGATCTACTATATTGGTTACTTGTTGTTGTTATTTTTGTATAGCCATCTATGAGATATACATAGTTTAAATTATAAAATACACATAATATAAACAGTCAAAACGTTGAAATTCGTTCAAAAAAAGTAAATACGTAATATAGTAGCGTATACGTAGGCTATGAATGATCACATTGTCTATAAAATGTAGGCTACTGAGAATTTTTTTATAGACTAACATTATGATTTCCAGGTGTAAATACAGATTTTTTGGGGAAGGATATCACTTGGAAGATTTCCATCCCAATAGAAGAAGCTTTTTCGAAAAATTAAAGAACCTTTTCAAGTGTTGTATTAGAATTTTGGGAAATAAATTCCCTATAAACACCCCTAGATTTAGAACTGATGATTTCTAATTACAGCTATTCAGACTGTAATAGGATTAATCATGGTATTTCAACTGTTTGGTGGGGGGGGGGGGGGAACAAAAAGTTTCTTTCAATTATATTTTATGATAGGAAAAACTTATAATTTAAGGGTAGCGAAATGCATAAGGGCAAATCAAAGTGTTTTATGAAGTTCATGATGACAAGTTAAGAACCTCCATCACTTATGAAACCATTTAAATGTCAATCGACAAAGCGCCTTGAATCATTTTTCCGAACTTGGAAACTTCTGTTTGTAATCTGAGTGAAATATTCTCATTTTCCAACACTTTTCCGCGGTTTTTTCACGAGCGCCAATACTTTCAGGAATTAGGTTGACAGCGACAAACTTTTGGCCGTCTAAAATTAAGTTTGCGGAAGTTTTTCCAACTTGAAAAACTTTTTGTGACGAAGGATTCCGGAAGACCGCGGCTGGATCCTCTGAGAATTCTGAGAGCTCTGACTGGAAACTTTCAACTAAGGCTATGAGAAAGGGTTATTGTTTGGATTTGAAAATTGATGTAAATATGCTGGTTGACTGGCTGGGACCCCTCTAGAACAGACTTCTATTTCATAACTCCTATTGTAGGATATTAGGAAAATGATAACTGTATCATACTGAAGGGTAAGCTACTTGAACGCTCCATTTCCAATATTATTCAGTTCTTTAAGTCACAATTGGAGTCATAATCAGAATATTGTTGCTTGAGGTGAATTAAATTTTATTTATCTCAGACCCAAAAAAGTCTTCATCAATTATGTTGCTTTCCAAACGTCTCTGTCGAATGATGGCTTGGACGCAGGAAGTAACTCAGAGTGTCAGAGGTCAGAGATATGCTAGATAGTATCATAGACGAACCATCTTACTTAATCACTGATCTATGATAGTATACACACTCACCTGTGCAGCCAGTCGCTGTATGAAGGTGGGATTGCACTGCTGAGCATAGAGTTTCAGAATTGTGTTTTAGCGGGCTTGGCAATCTTGGCATACATACAATTTAACTCTGTTAGCTCAGTAAGGAAAGTAATCGCAACCTATCTCACTTCTCGCTTGCGTAGTACGCTCTTTGGATCAAAACATAATGTTGTAATGTTAATGTCTTCAAGAGTTACCTACAGTTAAAATCCACTGTGGTACTATACATAAAATATCAGAAATTGCCTTTTAAATCGGATAAGTGTTTTTGATGAAAGCAAGAGATTTAGAGTAAAACAAGTTTGGAAAGTTTCTTTTTGACAGCCATTTTGGAAAATTTGGGAGTCAACGAATTGATACTTTCATGTATCGTGAGTATCAATCATGTATTGGGGTATCAATCTGAAATTTCAATGCAATAACTTGATTTGTTCATGAGTTTCCACAATAGAAATATAAAACTCAATGGCTTTTAAACAAAAAATAAATAAATTAGTGAAAATTAACCTCAATGTTTTGGACAATATATAGCATAGTCAAAATTTGTGAACAGAGTAGTTTTGGACTTTGCTCCACTTCATTGTTATTCTGTCTATAATAAATGGATGAATCGGTAATCGTTTTTTATAAATAACATTGAAAGGCACAATGCAATAGAATTGATAGGTCACAATCCAACTTTACTACCAGAGTCAGGCTCTCAGCCAGGCCAGGAGGACTGGTAGCGCAGTTGGTTGGAGCGCTTGTCTGTGATAATATAAGACTCTGGCTGGCTTCATTTCCTGCACCCTTGAGTTCAAATCTCATCTAGACATGGATATTTCTCATCATTCACCCATTCACCTCATTACCGATGCACAAGTCCCCAGACTCATGTGGCCATCATCCACAATAAAAAAAAGGACCGGGGCACTGTAAATGAAGTTAGATAATTTCAATAAAATTCAAAAGTTGATCTCAAATTGTTTTTTTTTCCATTAAAGTTCACCTATTCTAACTGGGTTCACCATAATTATCAACCTTTTGAATAAGGATAACCATTGACGATTACTATAGTCTACTTAAAAAACTTCTGAAGTACCGTACCGAGATGCTCAAGGCTAAATTCCAAGTATTTTTTATTTAAGTAGATAAAGTATTTGAATTTGAAGTAGAATCCAGTTGAATCAAATTATCTCTTTCATTGACTCTGTATCAGATACACTTGATAAATAAAAATAGTACCTCAGCCACACAATGCATATAATCAAAATATTAATACCAAGAACTCACCGATATTCATCAGTCAACGGTCATAAATAATAACATTCATATCGGCATGTAGAATCCAGTTGTATCAAATTAGCTTTTCAATTTAGTCTGCATCAGATACACTTGATAAATAAAAATACTATTCAACCCAAAATGCATTTACTCAAGAAATACAGCTCCTATTCATGAAATGGTAAAAAATTACATTCATATCGGTTGATTTTATCTTTTGATTTCACATCTCCAATTAAAAGCAAACTCAAGCTGATCAATTGTATTCGTTCAAAGTTTGTTTTGCAAAAACTACCGGCTTCGCATTCGTATGGAATTCTGTTCAGTATTCATCGATTTCATATCGATGTTCAGCTTCATTCACTTCCTGGTATTATTACTTCTCATATATTATAATGAATGAAAAGGAATTATTCAATCGCCACTCGCATCTCACACTTGGAATGGAGTTATTCAATTTTGAGTAGACTAAAAAAGCGCATCTCTTTTCATCACTGAAATAAAATTCTCGGATGCGCTCCATTCATTATTATGATCATAGCGCCGGTATTCGAAGCTGCATTCTCCAATCGGTATCAGTAATAAAACTGAGAACTCAATAAATGAGTTCCATAGCTTGTTATAGCTCTTCTGCCACAAAAAAAACCCTGAAAACCAACGATTTTATAACCTATCAACCGAATTGAGAATACTTCTCATTTTTTCAGTAATTCACGCAGAACTCTTCAACCCAGGTAGTAAAATTGATAAGAAAATAATTTAATCATTGAATTTTATGGGAGAACTGAAAAAATAGAATTTTGATGTTCCTTTGCGAGGCACAAATAACACTTTCTTTTGGAACTGATTGAATGAGAGGGCTGTGAACAAGATGATGCACTCAAGACGGTACCCACTCACAAAATTAATAAGCTCAAGGGGTGTCAGTTGGAATATTTTTATATTTGAGTAGAATATCATGGAAACGACAATGTACGTGATATTTTGTGAAATATAACTACTCTATTAATTAAACCCTGAGTTAAATTTATCCTATCTTAATTTTTTTTCTTTGTAGTGTCGAAGATGATATTGTGGAATGTAATGACTAATTAGACGAAATTGTCACAACCATATATATTAAAAATTTTGAGAAACTGGTTTCGGTTGTTACACCATTATCAATCTCAATCAAACTAAAACTAAAATTCAGAGAAGCTTAATTTATACTGAACATGGAATGGTACTATTGGTTAAGCGAGAAAGAGGCTGACCTTCATCGAAGGTTGTGATTGGCTGACAAGTCACATCCCCTGGTAGGAGGAGTAACAAGCAAAAATACGAGTTCAATCAATAATTAAAAACTGGTTTAAAATAAATTTGGTCATTTAAACTAGTATTGAAATAGTTTTTTATTATCCTAGTTATCTCCAAAGCTACTAAAATGTTCAATTGTCTGCCTTTGCCAATCAAATGCAGAAATTCAACATTCTCTTCAACATTGAACTTGTACCCTTCGATGAAGGTCAGCCTCTTTCTCGCTTAACCAATAGTATCATTCCAAGTTCAGTATATATATTAAGCTTCTCTATACTTTCGTTTTAGTTTGATTTAGATTGATAATAGTATAACAACCGAAACTAGTTTCTCAAATTTTTTTATATATATGGTTGTGACAATTTCGTCTAATTATTTAATTTTTATATATATATTAATTTATCATGAGTAGAATAAGCTGATTGTAAATAAAACAGGTTATTTCTCAATATCACTACACTCTTTTGTATATCACTAGTTCTGATAAGTTGAGATGCTTTCTTCAAAGTTAATTCCACTTAGTAGTGGAAAGCGTGTGGATCCCAATTATTGTAACTCCAGAGACAATTGCGCAAAAAGGACTCCAAAAATCCGTGAAACCACAAGAACTAGCCGGAAGAATTTGAATGCAATAAAAGTAGAATGGATAAGAACAAGCCTCTTGTGTGTGCGCGTTAGTGTGTCTGTGTTTAAATGGGGACAAAAAGCACCAAGTTACCGCATACCTCAGTCTTAGTGTCGTGGTGGGGCGGTGGGGAGGGGCAAACGCGCTCGCACGGAGTAATAACGTGAAGAATGGAGATTAAAGGCGCAGTAATTTAACGGAATGGATCCTCCTAGGCAGAAGAACGAAGAAGGACCTTCAAAGTTGGTCGGGTAGTAGTAAAGGCTCAGCTTTGAATGAATTTGTTAGGGGCGAATTTCGCGCCAAGCCGGGAGAAGTATGGTGGATAGACGAGGATAGAATAAGAGGGAAAGGAGAGAAGGAATGGAGAATTACGGGCTCCTTTGTGAGAGAGCCGGCTCAGTAATCAGTTATCGGTCCCCGAGATAAACTTAATTTGAAGTCCTATCCCCAACTACGATACAGCCCCCTATTTCACCCCCCTCGCACAATTCCTATTGGCGCCTCTCAACCACCACCACAAGACGACTTAAGTCCTTCTCATTTGCACAAGAAAAGCGTCAATTAACAGGTTAGCTTAATCGTTATTCAATTTGAGGATAAAGCACACACAGGCAGATAGCAATCGGTTTTCATCCAGGAGGGGGACTGCGCCCGGGCAGGGGGAGGAGGGGATAAACAACACAGTTTGCTTTGGGGGACTGTTGTAGGCCTACATGAGCAGTTCACACGGTATTATGTTAGTTAAATGCCGGTGAAATTCAATTCAAGTAATTGCTGGTGTTGAGAAGGCGACTTGAGACAAGGTTTGTTAGTATTGATGTGATTCGTTCTTATAGAAATGAGCAGTTTGATTACTTTTCAACTGAATCTATCAATAACTTCCGGTGGAATTTAATTCTAGTGATTGTTGGTGTTGAGAACGAGACTTGTCAAGACAAGACTTATTAGTATTACTATGGTTTATTGTTATAGAAAAGAGCAGTCTAGATGATTTTTTGTCTTACTCCATCTGTCCCCGGCTCCAATTGATAAATTAGTACGTAAAATTCACACAAAAGTAATAAGCAAATAAAAAAAAAATAATACATTAATACGTTAATGCCCTTTGATTGGTTCATAAACTGAAATTTTCTATAAAATTCAATTGAAAAAATTATTATACTGGAAGTAAACAGCATATGTACATGTACGAATCCTATCAGAATTTATGTACAAATATAAAATATTTTCTACTTTTTTTTCAATAATTCTGAATTTCACTTCATTTGGCTGTTATAAATTTTCCCTTAGAATGAATTTAAATGAATTCACAATGAATTAAAATGAATTTCACCTTGATTTACCGCTTATTTTGTCGTAACACACAATATATTATACCTTTATTACTGCAAAATTATCTTATTATTTTTATTATCATAATTATTAAGGTTATTAAGAATTCATAATTATAAGGTTATATAGTTTATAATTATTAAGGTTAAAATATATATTCAGTATTGCAAAATCAACAAAAGATTAATGATCCTTATACGCTACTTACAATATTGATAATGCAAAATAAATACAACAGACCCTCTTACTTCAATATCTAATCTTAATTAAATATCTATTCTAATGTGGAATCGGACGATCATTAAATAGACTCAAAAAAAGTCTGTATCGTTTGCAAGAATAATAGAAGCGTACTCACAAAACGTCTGTAACATTTACAATAATTATTATTTCCTCAATCTTATTAATAAACTTGAAATAGTTCTGCTACAAACCCCCAGTTATCAATTGCTGTATTGAAAGATCGTTGTGACAACAAAATAATCAATATTTTGGGGCTTTCATAATGTAATAAATGATGTCTTACCTCATTCATTGTTGATACGCGAAGAATCACTTGAAAATGATGGTTTGTTTTCATATATTCAACATATATTTTCAATCCTAGAGGCTGAAATTACCTGCAACAGAAATAAATTTCCATGAAATCACCTCAATGCAGGAGTGCAGAATAATATTCATTATCGCCAATAATTTATACTTGTCGTCTATAAATCTTTTCAAATGAACAGCCAGTTGAAGTTTAAAAAAAATGAAGGACATTGCAACATTTTTAATACAGGATACTCTTAAATGATATTCCACATTTGTTGTAATACGTTGAGACTGTGAACTATGGTCATACCTACACCACATTTGGTGTCTATCAATATTTTCATCTACTTGGTATGGAAATCTTTGTTGAATAAGAAGACATTAAGTTGAAAATAGCAGATAATAGCTTTGGTTGTTTCACCTTTTTCAATCTCAAACAAACTGAAACTGAAGTAGAGTGTGGCTGAGATATACTAAAAAGGGAATGATACAATTGGCTGAGGGAGAAAGTGCCTCTAATACGCTGACCTTCAGTGAAGGTATGTGATTGGCTGAAGGCCACTGGTGGGAGGAGCAACAAGCAAAAATGAGAGTTAAATTGAAGAACCAAGAAACCGTGAACATCTAGAAAGCAACAATCAAAAACAATTCACTAGTAGGCTAGAATTAAATAGATTTAAAATTACAAATTGAAGGTCACTGAAATGCAGTCAAGGTCAACCGAGAAAAACAGGAAAGTACATTTAGGCCAGAATTATGATGAAACCAAGTTATTTGTATTGAATTGGTTGAAACAAATTTGATCATTAATTTAAAGTAGTATTGGAATCGTTTTTCACCAACCTAGTTATCACCTAGTTAAAGCTTCTAAAATGTTCAATTGTCAGCATTTGCCAAACAAATGCAGAAATTCATAATTTCTTTGGCCTTGAACTTGTGTCCATTAGTAATGAGATGACCTGCAAAGCTTGAGTCTTCTTTTTTGGCTTTCCAATCTCTAATATGTTCATATATTCTTCGTTTAAAACTTCTACCGGTCTGGTCTACCTAACAGGCATTATAATCACCCCAATTTAATTTTTAAACTACACTTTCATCCCAGATATCAATTTTATTAGTACACCCAGCTTCATGTCTTATTATTCATTATGGAGATCTCCCACAACATTACCTTCGCCACTACAAAGAAAGGGAAATCTTTCTGTTAAAAGCACAGAAAAACTATAGGTCAATCAATTATTGTTCGACCGATCAATAATTATTATATGAAACCATCGACTTTCTATGTAATTCAGTTATTGTGATATTGTTTCAGATTTTCTATGTTCCACAGGACACCTTCATTTTTATCAGATAACTATATTGTTTACTACTTATAAATAAACAGTTCAATTCTATAACTCGTAATGTCTACATCCACCTTATTTCTATCATATTAGAGAAACATAATAGGATGATACAGATGTTATCACAGCCACTAAATCAATTAAACATTCGAGATACTATAGTTTCATCAGCCACGCCATTGGCAACTTCTATCAAACTAGAAAACTTCTATCAAACTAAGATGCAGAGTTGCTCAATTCAATTATTCTCATTACATAGTTTTTTAAACAACAGAACAAAAAGTATAAATAATATAACAACATGAGTAGAATAACGTATAAAAAATACATTGAGAAAAACTCCTTACATAGTCTAAAGCCTGTGCGTAAGAGTGAATCTGGTTGATAAGGTAAGATAATAATTAATGAGCTCAATACCCTTCAGGGACGAATACAATTGGTTCATTGGATCTCTCATTGAACGCACTTCATGTTGGAGGCCTGTCATTGGTTGATACAATTCATCCCCCATTATCCTATATCAGAAACAGCCTCTCAATATGGAACAACAATGGAATACAATAAGTAGAGAACTGATTTGGATAACCGATTTTATTTTAAAGTCATAAAATTATAAGCATTTGAGGTATAATTTATCATTTGTTTTGAGACTGTTAATTCATCCTACCTGTTGAATACAATGTGTTTAATAGGCCTACGATACAATAGGCCTACATTGTTACAATAATGTTGATTAAAATATGAATCTGGTTACTGGGTAATGCTAAATAAGCGAAGGAAATTAAATTAAAAAGCCTAAATAAGTGATAGCCGTGAGCCGTAGCAGATATCTGTTTAATCAGATTAGATGAGCAACGCTCTCCTGCGTCCTCTCTGTAAGGGTGACCGATTGGATTGACCAGCAGAAACGTCTTAGGTTTCTAACTTCCCAGTTGTTCAGAACCCACCTAAAACTGTAGGTCAACTCATCAATCACCATCACCCAAATCATTACCCGCGCACAGGTCTCAAATCTGAGTGGGCTTCGTCCTTAAAAAAAAAAATAAAAAAAGAAGAGGTATTCAGACATGCCAATTGCTCTACTGATCTCACAAGACACTATAGAGAATTATTCAAATGTGACTAGATGTAACACTGAATAAATCATTGAATGAATGAATATATTATATAACTTGAAATTTCTACTGAAATGAGTACTGATATTAGAGATAACGTTTCACAAGAAGTCGACTCCAGGTCATACTTCATTCCAAAAACAACGCTAAAGAAAATTATTAGCTACTTGAAGAAAAAAGTTCATTATTCTTTCCATGTTTCATAACATCTGATGTAAGGGCTCGTACCCCATGGCGAAACCATGCCATCGCGGTCTTTCGTGGTCTTTTAATCGTAGAGAAACGCAGCGACTATGCTCTTGACATTGCACGCTACGCTCGCTACGTTCATGTTAATAACTTAATAACAGACTTTTAACTGCCGGCTACCGACCGCAGTTTACAGGGCAACAAAGCTTGTTTACTAGCTTACTAGCTTGATAAAAGTAACAGCACTAAACAAGCTTCGCCCTGAAACGTTACAGTTATCAAGTGCTAAGTGTTATATGCAGAAAGTGACATAAATGTAAATAGACCTCTCCCTATTATCATTTTCTAAAATCAGTTGAAACTAAGAACTAAATAACTAATTGCACGCCATAATTGTGAGAGATTAGGGCTGCGTTCTTTTGTAATCAATAGGGCACTAGGGTGGTAGGGCCTGCTTAATATATTTAATTTCAGATTCGTGTTTTGGGGTTCATAATTTATTTTGGTCATGATATCGTGGAGATTGGGGAAAAATCTATTTTCAACTATGATCAGAAATTGAGTGAGAATAAAAGAATAATGAATTTAAGAGAGAAAAAAAATAGAATTTGAGAAATAATGATGTACCGTAATATATTTATTTTTCCATACACAGTACGTTTAGACTACGTAACAAAACACTATTATAGGCTATAACTACGTTTCACAACTTATCACAAAGGAACGCAGTCTCCCAAAATCGATGTGTTTGTTAGTTCTAATTTGAAAATGATATTTATATCAGAAGTTGATTATTCTCATTACAATTACATTGTAACATCTTTTAAAAAACCTTGTTTATCAAACTTTGCTGAAAGGATTGTCACACAGTAACAATTTATAAGCAAATAGGGGACTTAACTTTCGCGATATTTCTCAGTATTTTTGTAACAATATGTCACTTTCACTGTAATTTATTGTTAACTTCGTATAGTTTATGAGCAATTTCAGCTTCATGAAGTTTTGTGTTATTATAAGTTACATAATGTAAGCTATAAAACAGTATTAGTCCATGATTATTCCACACTCTACCATCATCAAACAGAGCAAGCAGTGAGGTATTGATATAGTTCATTGATTTACATGCTCTGGATTTCAGACATAAATTCAACTACTGTTTATAGGAATGTTATCCCAGAGTTAAATATTGTAGACCTACGGTGAAAGATCTACGGTGTAGATCTACGGGATAGATTGAATTTCAGTCATTTTGTCGTTACTGATATGATACTGTACTGCCGAAATCACTGAATTTCTTCAATATTTCTAATCAAAAACTCGCATTCATAACGGTTCTTCTCGACATCTGGGGGCATTGACCGATGCAGAGCATTTACTTCACGAAATGTAACGGAATTCATCGAGGTCCGAATACACTACCGACCGAAAACGCCGAACTTCTCCAATTATAACTGTACTTTAAAATCAAAAACGCGCATTTATAACAGTACTTTTCGACTTCTGGGGGCATTGACCGATGAAGAGCATTTTCATTCACAAAATGTAACGGTAATCGTCTAGGTCCGACTACACTTGCCGAATTTCTTCAAATATATCTGTACTTTCCAATCGAAAACTCTCATTTATAATGTTACTTTTCTAGTTCTGACCGATGAAGAGCATTTTCGTTCACGAAATGTAACGGTATTCATCGATATCCGACTACACTACAGGCTGAAAACGCCGGTAACTCAAGAATTTGGTATTATTTATGATCTGTTACCATACCAGTTCAATTTATAATTTATCTCATAATTTATATTCCATAATTTTATTTTATTTATTATTTATTATTTATTTTTATTTTTTCATTTATTCATGGGATGTTTTATTTGTTTATTCAAAAAATAAAAGTTTATTTATTTCATTGTATAGGGTGCTTATATATTTTGCATCTTGAAATATCATTGTGCCTTATATGAAAATCCATTGTAAATTTTGATTGGTTGAATAAAAATTCATTTATTTATTTGATCAATCTACCGTTGGTAATAGGAGGTTTGCTTCATGTACTGTTGTTATATTCATTTCTATTATCATTTATATAAATTGTTATTTTTTAATATGGATGTTTGCTATTTGTCTGGTTGTCGCAGTATTTGATGTAAAATGGCTTATTTATTGATGTCGGCATGAAATTGAGTGAGTGACATTCTTGAGTGTCTGTTGTGCAGCTCATTTGTATAGTTTGTGAAACATAAATGATATTGATTTGATTTTTAACTTGAAAAGCTTCCTCGTGTAAAAGTTATGAAAACGAGAGTAAAAAAAGATGGACCTCACACAGTACAACGCTAAATTTGAAACAGATTGTCTCCAAGAGCCAGAAAAAATCCTGCATGGGACTTTTGCCGGTCGTACGTTCTGACAAGAAAACTGAGAGGAAGATGCTTGCCGCAAATCATTGCTGACTAATTACAAAGTTGGTTGGTGCCTACAAAAGAGACGACACCGAGTGAAAGAATTTTTCAAGCGAATAGACAAAGACAGAACGCTGCTGTCTGTGAAAAGCGTGAGCCAACCCCAACCTGCTAACCATGAGAAGAGCTCTCGGACTAGGGAAAGCAACTTTTCCGCTCTCCACTATCCCCAACCCTCTTCAACAACCCCCCAACACAACATTACCCCACAACCAAACCAAACAAGAACGGTCGTCAAGAGATCTCGACAGACGCTCCCACTGCCACAAAGTCCACGTCAAGTGAAAGTACGCCACCAAGCTTGTTTTTTCTGCAGACTTGACATTGAATAGAAGGAATGATCTCTGCGCTTTCACCTGGTGAGTAGATTTAAAGAAACTGGAAGAAAGGAGATGTCAAAGCATTGACAAGAAACACGGATAAATAGGTGGAAATGAGAAGTAGATAGTTATCAAATGAACTTAGGCACAACCCACCGTTGCGCAACCGTATGATTTCAAATTCAAACAAAAATTAAGCCTCACCTCAACTAATTGATATAGTAATAAAGGTAATTAGTGTATAAGATTGTATAATTTTTTGTTGATCTGACTTCTCTTATACACCTTAACTGGAGTCTCCAAAGACGTTATCTAAAAAAATACTAGGCTACTACCCATCACATCATTTAGTATAGAAGTGAGCCATTATTGGGAATAAATGTTCTGTTATTCGAGAAATGTTAGCTAGATTACAATGCAACCAAAAAAGTCAACTGAAAATTTCAAATTTCAAGATCATCTGAGCATGAAATTATATAGTAGGCTATAAAAATTAGTTGAATATTTCGTTAAAAATTGAATCATGTGAATGAATCATATAATTATACGGTTTGGAAAGTAGATTAGCTTTTAGAATTATAAAATACATGAACTAGTGACTGATATTGGCATAATATAAAACTTGATTCATGTTATGTTGAGTTATAACAAGAAGGCGCATGTGCGTGACTGATGGTTCCACTTTTATACTAGGTATATCCTAGTATCTAGGTATTTATCCTAGGTATATCCCATTTCCACCTATTTATCCGTGTTTCTTCTCAGTGCTCTGACTTCTCCTTTCTTCTAGTTTCTTTAAATCTACTCACCAGGTGAAAGCGCAGAGATATCCCCAACCCTCTTCAACAACCCCTCATCACAACATTACCCCACACCCACACCAAACAAGATACCATTCCATTCCATACCATTCAAGATATATAGATCACACAAATGCAAGCATGTACATAGGTAAAATTAGTATATGCTTTCACATAACTACTTGGTATAAAAGTCGAGCGAATAATGAATCATCTTAATGAAAGGATGTTTGTGCAACCGGATGTTTGAATATTGTGGGCAAGTTGTCTTCTGCGTGGTTCCGCTGGCTCTGCGAGCTCGGTGTACACGACTCCATTAACATAAAGGGGACATATATCTTTTAAATCTGTTACGTGACATAGTGTGATCGCGGTGTGAAATGAACATAAATGTCAAACAGAGAAAAAACGAATGTCGATTTGTTTATTTGGTTGCAGTTTCGTATCTAAATTCATTGAATTAGTCCAGTGAAATAATCGACTGAGAGGATCGATATTCGATAGGTTAGGTTTTAAAAGATATCAGACCAATATGCAAATAAGTCACTGGTATGCTTGTGCAGATTTGATTATTGAAACATTATCCCTTACTATCTTTCGCTCGTCGTTGCAGAACTATTTCAAGCAACATTGGTGTACCTTACATTTTTCAAATGAAGTTCTTCGAGTTTACATTGTAGAAAAACTCCCCGTCCAAGATGCAACTCAACTTCATCCAGCAATAAAGCCACTAGTTCACTAAAGAAAATTAATAGGGTCGTAGTCTACTTGAGTTTTAATCACCAATTTCAATTCTCAACCTATGGATTGGTATTTTCCAATTCAATCCATACCATTTTATATTGGTAGTTCAAAATGATTTTTAGCAGGTGAAAGAACTCAATACAATGTATTTGATTTATTTAATAGACCGATAAGAAAATTACTTCCTGAGGTACGAATTGACCTTTGCAAACCATTTCATACCTAAGCTTTTTAGCAGGTGAAAGAACTCAAATTTATTTAATATACGATAGCAATATTTCCTGGGGTACGAACTGGCCTTTCATCTGTTCGCCCAAAAAAACTTTCAATTTAGCAGTAATTGGAAACGCATACTCCAAGTAATTGAAAAAGAAAGTAATTTTTCGTTTCGCCCACTGTGACCGCGTTTCAAGAGAAAAATGACAACGTCCGTGGTGGGAGGAGTTTCAAGGGGTGTAAATGGTAAAGAGGATGGGTGGGTGATGATGGGCAAGGTGGCGAAGGAGGAGAAAGAAGAAGAAAAAGAAAAAGAGTAGGATTGCAGTTAGTGAGACACACCTGCGCTGAACTGGCAAGAAATATGGCCCAGACCGACTATTTTCAATTTGAACGTGCTCCAATATAATTCTAGAGCCACAGTTACTTTTGGTGAGTTTTTTTGGAGCAAAAAGAGAAATCGAAAAATTGAACTGGAGACAATCCAGAAGCAATTTTACTCGCTGTTGACTCCTCTTCTACTCTTTTATTAAGTATTTTCCAGATAAGATTATTTACCAGTTTACAGGAATCCATTGTAGGCTGAAATATTTCAATCATTAGACAACATTGTAAGCAGAACAAGAGTGATTGGAAGGTTTTAAGACTTTTTTACTTTCAAGTGGTAGAAGCCATAATAGGAAAAATTATTTATTAAGCGGAGCTAAGACTAGAAATAATTCTATTCTTTATTCAAAAATATAAATATTTATTCATTGGAAAATATCTTTTCTCCTAGACAGCAAAGCATGATATTACAGCTCCATGAAAGGTTGATAACTTTCATACTCCAAATAATTCAAATTAATATTATTGTTTTGGAAAGAATCAGTAATTCAACTTCAAAGTGAAATTTGGCTAAACTTGGACATGACCAAAATTTTGAATTTTATAGTTGAAAATTTGTGAAGAAAGCAGTACTAGGCTGTACCTGTTGTATCTTTGCTTGCTTGTGTTTTTGTAATTGATGAATAAAAGAATGATTGAATATTCCCTAGTCAAAATTTGTAAAGAAAGCAGTGGTGGGCAGTGTCTGTTCTCTCTTTACTCGATTGTGTTTTTGTAATGAATAGATAAATAAGTTGATAAATAAATATTTTCTGGTCCAAACCATGTTTTCATAAATGTTCTGCAGTTTAGGAATGTTATTCGGTGTGAATAAATAATTTCATTGTGTTCTTACCTACTTTGGATTAATTTTTTTCGGAGGATTAAGCACAAGGCCTGTGCTTGTGTAATGAATTAGATGATGGTGATTGATGTGTTGGATCAACAGTTTTAGGTAGATTCCGAACCACCGGGAAGTGATTTTACAGCAGTGAACAGGGTCTTTTTGCTGGCCAATCCAATCGGTCACCTACAATGAGCGCCCAGGAGTTTCGTAGCTTATCTCTGATTGAACAGATACCTACTACGGCACTCGGCTATCACTTCTCCTAGAGTTTTCTCCATTGAATCATGAGACCCAATTTTATATCAACACTTATTTTGATTCTTTGGACACCGGTTTATTAACTTCTATAATTTTGTGATGTCTTTTCCCCTCTTCATATAATTTTAGCGAATTTCTTCAAATTCAGCTATTACAGCAGGTCGTGATGTGCGACTTTCACCCGGGACCATGATGGAAATTTGTTTTGGAGCCCCCAGAGTACAAAAATCATAGTGGCACAAAATGTTATATATGTAGATATATATATATCTATGTGTCTGATAGCACGATAACTTTTGAAGGAGATGTCCGATTTCTACCAAATTTGGTATACACTTTCCTCTTGTGAATAGCTTGGACAAGTTCGTTAGCCAGGAAAATCCAAAAAGGTTAACCCCCTTTTCGGGGGTATTTTCCCGCCAAAATTAGGGGTTTTCAAGAAAAAAAGGGTTGTATTTGAAAATTTTAGTTCTATTGTTAGACTTTAAGATAGAGCTCATGGAGTCAAAAATTTTAAGGTATTGCACTGCCTTCTAGCTCAACAAATTTTCAAGATATCAAGAAAAAACCATTGTTGTCAAAAGCTGTATCTTGCCCTATGGAGTTAGTTATTTGGTGCTAAAAAAGTGTTTCAGGAAAAAACTTTAATCTTTTTTTTTCTTGACTGTTCCTTATGGTTTTTGAGGCGCTGAATCCGAATTTCAACTCATCCACCTCGAAAAACCAGTGCGTTTTGAGAAAAGCAGCCATTTTCAAAATGGCGTCGTAAATTTTTTAATTTGTCAATTTCTGTGCAATATGAAAAAAGTGATTAGTTATCAGTATTTTTTGGTGATAAAAGCGAATATGGAGCTGGTTTTTTTTAATTTCAAATTATTTTAATTTCGTGGGGGGAGGGTTTGAGCGAATTTCTTGAAATGTAAATATTGCAGTTGGTCGTGATGTGCTACTTTCACCCTGAACCTCGATATAAACTTGTTTTGGGGTCCCTAGAGTACAGAACGCTTGTTTTTTTCCAGAAATTAAAAAAATATATAGCCTATAGATATTCATAAATATTTGAAAAAATACAGAAATTCGCTAAGTTTTGCAGGTCCTGCGAAAGGAGTATTATTTCTTTTCAGTTAGGACTTATATTTTTAATTTGTTGTTCTAGATTTATAGTATATAGAGTTTTATTATCAAGATGATCATCAAATTCACTTTATTTTTTACTTGGATGTATCCGTTCAGTGGCTCAGGGAATTTTGGTAATGATGAAATTTAATACACATTACAGCTCCCATTGTTTTATTGAACATGAAAAATAATTTAAACTAATTCGTAATTATTCTGGAATGCTGGTCTCTGAAGTGTTGGATTGTATACCTAGTGAATATTTTTCAAAATATAAGGTAGGTTTCCACATTTAAATTGATTAATAGAGAAAAATGTCACCAAAGGAATATAAAAAGAAATGGTATTAGCTTATTGTTCAGGGCACGCACCAATCACATCAATCTAAATCAACATAATTTCCTTGAAACAACTGCTTATTGTCAACTAGCCATTCTGAACAGCTCTGATGTTAATCAACCAGTATGTTGATCTAACCTCTACCAATTCAATCAAAAGGCAATTCATGAGTTTCCAGCTCTCTAATTTACTACATCATCCAATTTACTACAAATAATAATCGATTTCAATTGAAATGAGTCAATTATAACTCGAATGCTGTGTTCATGGTTTTGATAGAATGAACTGCATTGATTCAAACTATCATTTAATTGGATCACTTGTTATTCCTTGATTGTATCAGCCTGATGATTGATTAATTAGACAACCTGATTTCAATGACTGAACTCTAAACTAACAATACACCGAAAAGAATACGGGTTTGAGTCAGAAATGGCACAAATAAGGTAATACAATGGTAAAATTTCAGCTACAGTTTTCTAGGAGAAGTTCCTTGTTAGATTTATAATAAAACAAATGAATGTTAAACGTTACTATATTAGTTATTTTTTAGGCTTAAAAGGCAATATCCTGTCATGGACAAATTTTAATACCACGGTTTTCAACGCTGGATTTGGACTTAATGGAAAAAGGCCGCAAAATACTACTACAACATATTAGTTGATTTTGGAAGTAGAGTTCATAATCATATACATAATGTGCTCCATTAAAATATAATCTCCAAAAATATTCATCAACGCTAAATCTCCATTATGTCTTCTTTCATACATAATCTGTTTTTAATGAAAGTTTAGAAGTTAAACTATAATTTCCAACAACATGCCATCTTGATCTGTCCAGCGAGTAGGAGAGACATCAGAATGGAAACCTACAACAGTACAACAGTGGATTTTCTCAATATGAGAAGCTTCATCTGCAGCGTGTTTTCATTTTCAGAATATGGCCAATGGATATAATAATAATAATATTTTTTATTTCGCCAAAATACAAATATAAATATTATATATTATTGATACAATATATTATCATATATCATTTTGAATGCAAATCAATTTTAAATTGTGTAGTATTTTCTGGCTCTATCTGTTATCCACTTAGTCCAAATCTCCGTAGTTGGAAGTCAAGGCTTGGACATTAACATTCTTTATTTTTATATTTTTGTAACCCATTTATTCCTGTAATCTGATTGTCAATTTGTAACAAGCCAATATCACTGGGCCTAAGGAGAACAAATTTCTAAATGTACCACAAATGTAGAAAAGGTTTCATGAAGCACTCTGAACTCTTTCAAAGCTCTATGATCTTTCTACTGCCATTTCATATCTCTGTTACATGGAAAACTTACATTTATTACTTGTATGCAATTTCCACATACAGCACGTACAACCCATAGTAAAACGCGCTATAGCAACGTAATCACCGCTGTAAATCGTGGTTATTCTGCGATATTCGGCATCACGCGTCGACAAACAGAAGTATGAAAAAGTGTGTGTTAAGAGGGAAGGAAGCATGTCTAATGCTTGTTTCGCAGGTGTAAGTAGAAAGAGGATGTTGGGATTGCTGGAGGATGAAGGGGTGTCTACGTTTTCCAGCGAGCGATAATGTCTCAGGCCGGTTTTATGCATCGCGTTTCCTGTCGCGCCGTGAAAAAAAAAAACACTTTTAAAACGCCTCACATTTCGGTCACGCGTTTCCAACGCGACTAAAACGTGGTGGAAATTTCGTTACGCGATCAAAAACGCGGGTGAGAAATGGTGTGAAGTTGGTAAAATTCAGAGACCAATGAAAACGTAATTTTGCTCATAAAAGAAAATTTTAAAAATATATCTACTCATATAATATGAGAAATACGAAGGCAATTTAACAGATTAACCTCAAGTAACAGAGATCTTAATGAATTTTGGATTTGGCTGAGGCGGCCAAGTAAATATGAGAAATAAGATGAAAATAAATTAAAAAAAAAATCAAATACCGGTACTGAAATTTCTAAAAACTTGGAGTTTGATACGGCCTTGAGACAGCTTATATTCCTTTGATCTGGTACCGGGCTGGACTCAAGCGATACAAAACGCGCGTTTGCATAAAGCCGGACAAACAACTTTCCATTTAGTTTCAATGCATTTGAGCCTTTCCGCGGTAGTACTTGACTCGCACGTTTTAATTACCTTCCGCTAAATCTTTTAAACTCTCAAAAACGCATCTGATACGCGCGACATGCATAAAACGACACATTTGACTGAATAATAATTAAATCGTGGCGTTTGATGTCGACAGGAAACGCATTTGCATAAAACCGGAAAAACAACTTACCATTTCAATGCATTCGAGGCTTTCCGCGGCAGTATTTAACTGAAAGGTTTTAATTACCTGTAGCTTGATCTTCAAAACGCTCAACAACAAAAAATGCGTCCGAAACGTGCGACATAAATAAAACCACACATTTGACTCAAAAGTAATCACATCGCAGCGTTTATTGTCACGAGACAGGAAACACAGTGCATATACCTGGCCTTAAACGCTCAACAACAAAAAACGTGTCTGAAACGCATGGAACGACACATTTATTCCTTACTAGCTGGCTCGACGCGCGTTGCTGCGATCTCATAAAAATTCTCCTTGATTTTATTATTCGCCACCTCCCGCTGAGGTTACATTTCAAATTAGGAAAGAAGTTAGTCCTAGGGCTCTTCCAGCTGAACATAGAGGCTTCGTTGTTTTCTTAATCGCCACCTCTGAATAAAGAAAAATTTCAAATTTAAACCTCCTACGACTATAAGGGTAGAAGCTAGGTTTTTTATTTCATTATTTGCCACCTCCTGCTGAGGATGCATTTCAAATTTCCAGCTGCATTGGTTAACAGATGTCATCAACCTGACATAATTAAATTTCATCATACCCAGTCGTATGTTTCCTACATATTGCAAGGCTCCGACTGTACGGAAGACTACATGCAAAGTTTAAAGACAGCGTAAATAACGCCGCTAAGGGGCCTGCCATATGATTGAAAACTGTTGACTTCTATCAGCTGTTTGGCCGGCACGTTCGGTAGGTTAGGTCTATAAAATGGATTAATTAATAATAATTATTAGCTCCCCTATTAAAATTTATGGTCAGAAACCATCCCCAATATTCACACAACATATTCCCAAAGTTTCATGCCAATCTGTCAAGTAGTTTTGAAGTCTATAGGGAACATACATACATACATACATACATACATACATACATACATACATACATACATACTATGGTATTCGATTTGGGGGGGTGTGTACCTTATATGCGCTTAAGATAAATTTGATGGCCGGAAGCTGCAGTCGGGCAAATTCCCGAAGAATTGTGAGGATACACCACTCCAGCTCAAACCCATACGAGAAAATGTCTATCCTTGCGGAATACAGTTGCGGGGTGATACACAGAATAGCTGTTATTTACGCCCACGCAACTATAACCCAACAAAGAGAGATATACTTAAAATCAGGAGTAATTCAGCTAAGTCCCTCTCGCGAGCGGAGATTGAGTGCGGAACATGCAACTCTTGCTTGTTGCACTCTCCTCGCAATTCACGCTAGCGAGGTGGAAAAGCTATAAGGAATATTCCTGATACAAATATCTTTCCAATAAATAATCGAAAGATTTAATTCCAAGGGTCCTTCAATAAGGACAAACCAGAAAGTTACTGAGGCGATATATCCCTCTCGGCTATACTGCTTGATGGTCCGCTGAAATAATATATAACTATAACCTGCAGCCAGGGTCGAGCAAGGATTATAAATCAGAACTAAGGTTTTGATTATTACAATGGATTTTTTAATAAATGTAAATTGATATTATGGAGTTTAAAATATAATGAAAGGTAGCTATTCGTATGCGGAGATGCAACTCTCGCCTTCAATTCCTACCACTAATATTCGGAAGTTAAAAATGATATATTTAATAAAATTGTTCATATGAGCATTTAAGTCTTTAGCCTAAGGATTTCTCAGTTCCAAGAGAGTAGCTTGATTGCAATTTACAATTGGATATGCCGATTATTTCTATAAACCTTGTATGAATAATATATTTCGCACATACCAGAGATTTGGGCCCAATTTACGCGCACTAGTCGAAGTATTATATTTCTTCTTTGGCTCGTCACTAGTTGGCGTCACCCTCAGACATCTTGGATTGATCCTCGTGGTCGTCCGCGAATATTTTCGATACTTTTACTGATACACTATTTAAATTCGGCAATCCTGGGGTTGCACTCAAACAGCGGGATTTTAAAACAGATATAAAAACATTTAAATTTGACTAGATCGGATTTCTTTAAAATTAAAAATTATTGAGTAGGGGAGGTTTAAAACGGAACCTCTCCCTCAGCCAGCCTAGATTTTCGTAGAGTCTCTCTTCTTCCAGCTCTGGTCTCAGTACTTGAAGAAGAGGCTGCGTCATGCGGTAAATCCGCCAATAACAGCGCAGGAAATTATTTTCCTCCAATGAGGAGCTTACACCCGATTTTTAAGTACGGTGTACCATACTCAAGAAAATTAAACAGATTGAAAATTGGAGAAAATAATAATTAAATTAGAGAAATTAATAATTAGCAGGGCAAGCATAAGCAGATTTCCCAAGTCGATCAAATAACACAAATACAGGAAATAAATAACAATACGAATATTTTTTGTGAAAAGGAAAGTGACATTACTAACCGGTAACAGCTGTTTGATAAGCCGGTTTTATCAGGACAGTCTACAAGCTAACCTTTCACTTAAAGTAAACAACTTTTGTATTCCAGCCCATTGTAGGATGCTGTTTTAGCAAATTAGGCAAATGATTGTGCATCTAAGTTTACGTAAAATTAAATAATACAATTGATAATTCTGAGTGAGTATTTAATGTTAAACCTTGTTTTCTCAGATTAATTATGATATTACTGTTAATTTGGGGTTGGTGAATTTGCACCGTGACATAAAGCCCCCAAATTAGAAATATTTGAAACTCAAGTGTTTCTAATTTTCACCGTCTAAGGTGCACTAACCTAACATGAACCTTACAACTACTACGACTTAGGATCTACAACACACAAATATCACAGCCAATAACATCAGTCTACATTAGAATGCATAGTGCTTATCGCTACTATTCTCGACTTGTCACCGCAGCGGTGGTGTCGGGACCACAACTAAAAGTCGTGAGATTTTACTCAGACAAAAAAAAGGAGGATACATTAGTGCAGAGGTGGATCTCTGCCACATGCACTAGACAGCCATGGGGTTACTGTAAATCCTAAGTTCCCTACGATGACGGGATGGGTCAGCATACAAGCCCCTAGAGCCTCGTCACAGACCTAATTGCAGAGGTGCTTGGGTGATGGTGTGTGATCAGCATATCTGTAGTGCGGTGTCAGTTGGTGGCATCTATTGGTGTAATTGGCATTGCCAATGATAATAGCCTGTTTAGCTTATAATAATAATTTTTTCTTTGGTTGCAGGTTTGCCAGTTGTGCATGAAGGTGCTTGCTTGCTGTTTATATTTCTCTTTTGCTTTGCCTTTTCTCTCAATAAATCTTTGCTTTCAACTTGTGCTTTTCTGCTTTGTCCGCTTTAATTACTTCCTCTCTTCATTTATTCTTGTGTGCTTTTCGTTTTGCTTTTGTGTCTATTTGATTTGTTTGTTCTTATAATTTTCTTCTAAATGTTATTTTCAATGTAGCTAGTAATTAATTTCTATAAATTTTCCATATAATATAAATAGTATAAAATCTCAAATAATAACTGTAATAGAGATTTATCCTTAGAAATTAGAAAATAACAATATAAAAATATAAAACATGACACCAAATAAAATATAATAACAATAAATAAAGAATATAATATATAATTTACTATCACCTTTGGAATATTTTTTGGAAATTATCACACTGTTTTTTTTTTTTTTTTTTTTTTTTATTCAATTTTGTATATAATTTTTTGTTTTAGAGATTATATTTCTCAGTTTCTTTGATTATAATGATTAATGATTTTTTTTTTTTTTTTTTTTTTTTTTTTTTTTTTTTTTTAGTCTGGTAATTTTCTAAATTATATAATAATAAAAGTCAATAAAAAAATATTGTACAAAAATTCATCCTTTAAGGATGTAAAGGTAGATTGAGCCTTTAGCTCTATGCTCATGCGTAATAGTGCATGATGTAAATCTTATTACAACGCATAATTTCACAATAAAACATTAAACATAATTGTAACCGTGTTCGTGTTGTGGGGTGGCGAGGCTGAAGATGATGATGATCATCGTGAAGCTCCAGGGTTCGATGGCGCACAGAGGAACATCTCGATGCAGCAGGATCCATAACGATACGCTGGGATGACTTCGAATGCCGGGCTCACTGACAAAGACGAATACACACGGTGAGGAATGTGGTGGCTTGCTCCGCATCCAGCAATTAGTTTCTTGGGTACATCTCAAGTTTGTTGATCTACTTCTTAGATCTCAATGAAGTGTTGATGCCCCAACTCAAAGTTCTGGAGTTGGTTGCATCCAAGCACTTTTCTAAAATTTTACTTTGGCAGCATATGTGCGGCATTATGTTGCAGCAACATCATGTCTGTCCCAGTACTGAAGGATTTGTGAAGCAAGTCAGATCGTTGCAGGTAGCATGGTCTACGGAATTCCATGGCAGTCATCAATGATGCTGACCTGACTGGTTTTTCACATCGATTTGTGATTTGCAGACATTGGACAAGTTGTGTCTTATGCTGATTTGTTGTGTCGCAGACAGTACGGTCTAAAATAATTGAGTTACCGTAGCAGTGAAGCTGGTCTGACTGGAGCGTCCAGGTAGGTGAGTCATCTCCAGGTCGAACTCTTGTAGCACCAGCAACCATCTGGATATTCGGTTGTTGGTCATCTTCGCCGTCTTCAAGAAAATTAACGCCCGATGGTCGGTATTGACATGTCTTGTGACCGAGGAGAAGAGTCCTGTACTTCAAGCAGACTTGGACGATGCTCAGGAACTCTTTCTCGGTGACAGAGTATTTATGCTGGTTTGTAGGTCGGATTGATATGTCGCCGGTTTGTAGGTCGGATTGGGGTGTCGCCGGTTTGTAGGTCAGATTGGGGTGTTGCCAGTTTGTAGGTCGCAGACAGTATGGTCTAAAAGAATTGTTACCGTAGCAGTGAAGCTGGTCTGACTCGGTTTTCGTCAATCCGGTGTGTTGTATCGCAGACAGTACGGTCTAAAAGAATTGTTACCGTAGCGGTGAAGCCGGTCTGACTCGGTTTTCTGTCAATCTGGTGTGTTGTATCGCAGACAGTATGGTCTAAAAGAATTGTTACCGTAGCGGTGAAGCCGGTCTGACTCGGTATATCCTATGCCAGTTTGTTGTATCGCAGACAGTACGGTCTAAAAGAGTTGTTACCGTAGCGGTGAAGCCGGTCTGACTCGGTATCTTATGCTCCATGAGCTGGAGGATGGAGTCGGTCGCTTGCAGACTGTGCTTCAAGAGTAGCGCTGGTGTGGTGGCTGCGAGTTTGGTAGCGCCAGTGTGACAGCAGAGGTACGCTTCTTCTCCACCAGGTGGCAGCATCTTCCCAGCAGCCGGGCCTAGCGCGACGAACACTCCAACAGCTGTTTGCCTTTTTCCGGACCGCTCTCGAAGAATAGTATTTGTCTTTTCTACCGAAGACAGCCGTTGACGATCGCCACTTGTCTTTCTCTCTCCGTGGGCCATCTCCGATCCAAGGATTGGGAGGAGATTTCCGTCTGCCGCATCTGTGTGAACCGGTCGGCCAGTTGTTCGATGCATGGAACGGCGGTGACGATGATTTAAGAGGCAGCGTCGACGATGATAGAGACGGTCTTGGACTGCTAGTGTTGTGGTTGTTGCAGTTTGTGTTTTTTCCTAGCCTCGTTTTCGAAAACACAAGTTGAATTGGAGCAAATAAATTATTACCTCTGTTTATTTGTCGAGATTTATTTCCAACTGCTCTATTTTTGTGTTGGTGTTGGTTTCTGTGACAACTCAGTTTATTTTTGTTCTCGGGCCTAGCGTTTGGTGGGTTGTTGGATTTATTTGCAATAAATGAATTATCATATCTGTTTCCACTTTGAGAATTATTTTCAATTTCCGTGTCTCTATGTGGGTTTTGGTTTGTGTGATAATTCGATTTATTATACTGATTGTGGTTATCTGCATTACTATTTCCTTCTAACCTATCAACCAACTTATCCGTCGTTTGAACAATCACCGTTTTCAACTCCGATTTTGTTTGCTCAGCCGTGTGAATCATAACCTCTCTTACTTCCTTATAACTAGCTTTTAACTCTCTAGCATTTTTTTCAAGCTGTAGATTTTGTTGCTCAGCTTGGTGTTTGATACTAGCTTTTAATTCCATCTTGAATTTTTCCTGTTGTTCAGCCTGATGGTCGATACTAGTTTTTAGTTCTTTATAACTATCTTTTAATTGTGAGTTGTCCGCTTGTAACTTTTGGGTTTGTTTATTGATGGCCTCCAGGATAATGTTCAGGTCTGAGGTTGATAATAATCCATTATTGGCCAGCACACACCTCCGGCCTAGTCTCTTGCTATATTCCTCCATTATTTCCTCAAGTGCACTACGTGGAGGTGTTCCTACCTCAACCTCAATGGTATTTCGTCTCATCTCTTTAGGCTGAAGTTCTGGGGAGGATGGCGCATCATCAGCAGGTATGTTGATGGTGGATCCATTGTCAGCCATGGTAGATCGCAGGGTGAGTCAGTGGAACAGTGAAGTATAGAAGAAAAATAGTGAAGTGTTGTGAAGTGCAGAAACAAGATTTGGATATCAAAATCAGGTCAGTCTGTAGCTGTAGTCTTGTAGTTAAGCCCCCACAACACGAAAAACGGTGAGACAAGTACCGCGGTTACAATGTACATAAAATTTACTACACGAAATTTCGGCTAGGCTGTGCGCATTATGCGCTGATATTAAGATGACAATATAATAAAATAATATCAAATAAAATTGTATAAAGACTCTAATCAAACTTAATGTTAATAACAGTGCAGGATAGATATCACAAATTTTTGCGAAAATGCACATATAACGGTCAACCTGAGAAATCTGCTTAATTCGGAAATTCTTAAATTAATACTGGATATCCCTCGGCTTTTAAGTCCTAAACGCTCATACACTACTCGACTCTGGCTGTGATTACAAACTAAATCAGACAGGCACATAAGTTCGACGGTAGGCTGGACGTTCACCGGAGATGCAGTATAATTCTGAAATAGAAAAGCTAATTATCTCCTTCCAGGTTGCCGCAGATTTTCCTGTAAAGAAAATACATGTCATATAATATCCCCTCTCTCTACTGAGTCAGTTGTTCGGGCGCCACTTATATGGTATTCGATTTGGGGGGGTGTGTACCTTATATGCGCTTAAGATAAATTTGATGGCCGGAAGCTGCAGTCGGGCAAATTCCCGAAGAATTGTGAGGATACACCACTCCAGCTCAAACCCATACGAGAAAATGTCTATCCTTGCGGAATACAGTTGCGGGGTGATACACAGAATAGCTGTTATTTACGCCCACGCAACTATAACCCAACAAAGAGAGATATACTTAAAATCAGGAGTAATTCAGCTAAGTCCCTCTCGCGAGCGGAGATTGAGTGCGGAACATGCAACTCTTGCTTGTTGCACTCTCCTCGCAATTCACGCTAGCGAGGTGGAAAAGCTATAAGGAATATTCCTGATACAAATATCTTTCCAATAAATAATCGAAAGATTTAATTCCAAGGGTCCTTCAATAAGGACAAACCAGAAAGTTACTGAGGCGATATATCCCTCTCGGCTATACTGCTTGATGGTCCGCTGAAATAATATATAACTATAACCTGCAGCCAGGGTCGAGCAAGGATTATAAATCAGAACTAAGGTTTTGATTATTACAATGGATTTTTTAATAAATGTAAATTGATATTATGGAGTTTAAAATATAATGAAAGGTAGCTATTCGTATGCGGAGATGCAACTCTCGCCTTCAATTCCTACCACTAATATTCGGAAGTTAAAAATGATATATTTAATAAAATTGTTCATATGAGCATTTAAGTCTTTAGCCTAAGGATTTCTCAGTTCCAAGAGAGTAGCTTGATTGCAATTTACAATTGGATATGCCGATTATTTCTATAAACCTTGTATGAATAATATATTTCGCACATACCAGAGATTTGGGCCCAATTTACGCGCACTAGTCGAAGTATTATATTTCTTCTTTGGCTCGTCACTAGTTGGCGTCACCCTCAGACATCTTGGATTGATCCTCGTGGTCGTCCGCGAATATTTTCGATACTTTTACTGATACACTATTTAAATTCGGCAATCCTGGGGTTGCACTCAAACAGCGGGATTTTAAAACAGATATAAAAACATTTAAATTTGACTAGATCGGATTTCTTTAAAATTAAAAATTATTGAGTAGGGGAGGTTTAAAACGGAACCTCTCCCTCAGCCAGCCTAGATTTTCGTAGAGTCTCTCTTCTTCCAGCTCTGGTCTCAGTACTTGAAGAAGAGGCTGCGTCATGCGGTAAATCCGCCAATAACAGCGCAGGAAATTATTTTCCTCCAATGAGGAGCTTACACCCGATTTTTAAGTACGGTGTACCATACTCAAGAAAATTAAACAGATTGAAAATTGGAGAAAATAATAATTAAATTAGAGAAATTAATAATTAGCAGGGCAAGCATAAGCAGATTTCCCAAGTCGATCAAATAACACAAATACAGGAAATAAATAACAATACGAATATTTTTTGTGAAAAGGAAAGTGACATTACTAACCGGTAACAGCTGTTTGATAAGCCGGTTTTATCAGGACAGTCTACAAGCTAACCTTTCACTTAAAGTAAACAACTTTTGTATTCCAGCCCATTGTAGGACGCTGTTTTAGCAAATTAGGCAAATGATTGTGCATCTAAGTTTACGTAAAATTAAATAATACAATTGATAATTCTGAGTGAGTATTTAATGTTAAACCTTGTTTTCTCAGATTAATTATGATATTACTGTTAATTTGGGGTTGGTGAATTTGCACCGTGACAATACATACATACATTCATTTTTATATATATAGATAGATTACAATACGTAACTCAATCTTCTTATTTTGTTACGTATTGTCATAAGGAATAAATAAATAAAACTTTCTAACTTTATAAAACAGAAAATAATTAGGTTATAATATTATTAATAATATTATTATTTGACACAAATTTGATTGAGTCGCGGCGTTTATTGTCGCGCGACAGGAAACGCGATGCATAAGCTTATTGTTTCCCTGGTGTAAGTAGGAAGAGGATCACGATGATTAGGATTGTAGGTTGGTGAGCTGGTGTTTACGTTTTCAGCGAGCGACGAAGTCTCAGGAGGCTAGAATGAGCTCTGATAAGGAGTGATGCCTGTGATGGGAGGGCGGAGGGGTTGTTTGAAGGTTGTTGGTGGAGTACGTGGTGCTGTGCGCGGGAGGGGGGGGGGTGGCGTACTTGGATGATGACTTGTAGAAAAGTAAACAAAGGAATCAGGAGTCAGAAGTCGAAGGAGGCAAGGCAAGTCAAGATGGGAGTATTAACCGAGTGTTATCCCCGGCGTACGCGTCGTTGATACTTCAGAATATAAATAAGGGTGGCAATAACGAACGGCAATAAGGGTCTCGTAACGTGCTTCTTTCAGTTTTTCTATTTATCTCCCCTCTTCTTTGTCAAGATCACTTCTTGGTCTTCCTTTTCGTCCTCGTCACCTTCATCTTCAACTTCTTATTCCCCCCTTAGTATTCTTTTTAGTTTTTCCTTTTCTCTACTCCCTTTTCTTTTTCTTTTTTCTTCTCCTTCACTTCTTCTTTCCTTGTTCTTCTACTCCTCCTTCTCCTTAACCTCCTCCTCCTCCATCTCCTCCTCGTTCTCCAACTCCTTTCCATTCTCCTTCTCCTTCTCCTCCTTCTTCTCATTCACCTTCTCCTCCTCGTTCTCCTCTTCCTCCACCTCCAACTTCTCATCATCCTTCTTCTCGTTCTCCTCCTCCTCTTCCTCCTTCTCCTCCTCCTTCTCCTTTACCTCCTCCTCTTCCTTCTCCTCCTCGTTCTCCTACTCCTTCCCATTCTCCTTTTCCTCCTCCTTCTCATTCACCTTCTCCTCCTCGTTTTCCTCCTCCTTCACCTCCTCCTTCTCATCCACCTTCTCCTCCTCGTTCTCCTCCTCGTTCTCCTCTTTCTTCACCTCCACCTTCTAATCATCCTTCTCCTCGTTCTCCTCCTCCTCCTCCTCCTCCTTCTTTTCCTAGTTATCCTCTTTCTCCTCCTCCTTCTCCTCTTCCTCCACCTCCTTCTTCTCTTTCTCCTCCTCCTCCTACAGCACTTTTATTACTTGTAAAGTGCACAAATAAAAGTCATTTATCTATCTATCTATCTCCTCCGCCTTCTGCTTCCCCTCCTCATGTCCTTCATTCTCACCCTCTTCTCCTTTTTCGAGTAATCCTTTCTCGTCATCTCATCGTTTCTTCTTCTTCTTAGATTTTGATAATTATCTACTCTTAGATTTTCATTCCTTCACTCTCTTCCTCTTCCTCCCAATCTTCTTCATCCTCTTCTCCTTCCACATCCTATTTCTCTTCATTCCCCAGCTCCTTTTCCTTTTGTTCTTCCTATTCCATCTTCTTTGCCTCATTCTTTTGTTCTCATTCATTTATCCTTCTCATGTTTCCCCTTCCCCTTCCTCTTTTTCTTCTTCTCCTTCTCCATCTTCTTCTTATCCTCCTTCTTCTTCCTCTTCTTCTGCACTTTTTTCTTTCTTTGCTTTTTCTAATCTTTTTCTACTTCCTATCAATCCCCCACTCTTTCTTTTTCCCTTTCTATTCCTCTTTTTTCGTTGTCTTTCTTCTCTTATTTTTTCTACATCCTCCTTTTCCTTAATCTTCTACCCAATCCTCCAACTCCCATTTGCCTTCCCTTCATATTTTTCATCTTTCCCAATCCTTCTCCTTCTCCTATTCCTTCTCCAAAAGTTTTCTCATATACAGTTTTTTGTTGTTAATAATATGCTTTTTAATAAGTCACAATTATATTTTGTAAATTTACGTAAATAAAGTAGTTTTATCATATTTCATCCTTTTTTATTTTCATCCTCCTCTTCCTCTCTTCCTTGTTCTTCTTATATTTCCACTATTGCTTAAAGTTCACTTTTTCCCTTCATTAGATTCTCCTTTATTTCCTTCTCTTCCTTTTTTATCTTCTTTTCCTCTATTTTCGTATTTTCACTCTTTTTCTCCTATTCCACCTTTTTATCTCATTCTTCTCTTCTTCTTTCGGCTCCTCCTCCTTCTCCTTGTTCTTTCTCCATGGGTCGAATCTTACTCCATCCCTTCAATGGCTTCTTCATTTTTATCTCCCCACTCCTTTTCTTTCTTCCTATTTCTCCAATTCGTCTCTTTCTTCTCCTTCTATTTTCCCTCTCAATTCCTCCATCATTGTTCATTCTTCTATCTTCTAAGTCTCCTGTGACTTTCTCTGTATCGTCCTCCTTTCTATTCTTCTCCTCAACCTCTGCTTTTAATCTCTGGTCCTTTTTTCTTCATTCTTAATACTTTACTATTCATTCTCTTTCTCTCTTATTTGAATTCTTGTTATTCGTTATTTCCTCCCTCCTTTGCCTCCTAATTCTCCAATTCCTGTTCTCCATGATCTTATACCTTCTTTTCCTTTCTCACCTTATTTCCCTATTTCTACTTCTTTAACTCTCGTTATACGTGATCCTCTCCCTTATTTTCCTTCTTCTACTTCTTGAATTCTTGTTATTCGTGATCTTCTCCCTCCTATCGCAACGTCTCTCCAGACGTTCCCCTATCTCACCAGCGAATGTCACTTGCATTCTCCCTCTCCCCCTCCCGCTCTACAACTCTCATGTATTTCGACTTATTCATTTCTTTTATTGCTAGTTACCACTCCGTAACATCATCCCTCTTCTCCTGCCCTCTAACAATCTCTCTCACTCGCTCTTTATCTATCTGTCACTCTCTTTCTCTTTCTCTCTATTGTATCAGCGCTTCGTGACTCCATTTCGTATACGCATTGTGTGTCGCAATGACAGACCCTCCTTTTCCAAGCACGTCGCAAGAAAAACAGACTTCCCTCCCCATTTATTGAGAGGGGGGAGTTAAAGGGAGGGGGTACTTGTGTCATTGTAATAGTGTACAGTCTGTCGCCTGACCGCTAACACACTTCATAAAACTTCGAGAGTCATTCAATGTCTTCTGCAAAAGAGGGGAGAATAATTGGCTTCTTCATCAAGTTGCTTCTAATGCATTCCAATGTATAAGTTGGGGGTGAGGCCAAAAATTCATAGTCATATCAAGGAGGTGGAGGGGGATTTATGGTCACTATCTTTGGAAAATATTCTTCTATTGTACGAACTTATTCATATTTCGTACTTTCGTTTCTGTAACTCCTTTTTTTGGTATTATTTGTATATTTTAGTATTGTATGCTATTGCTAGGTGGTACAGCAATATTAATTTCTATAATAATTGATAATTATACTCCTATACCACCCACCACCCAGATACTATTGTATGCATAAATAACCTACCTGTAATACATAATAATGTAAACGCATGCATACATTATGCATACATAATGCATAAATAACCTACCTATTGTAATAACCTTTCCTAGTACATGGGAAGTCATGATTGGCAAGGTTTTACACGTCACATTCCACTTAGCTCTATTATCTTTTAAAATATTCTTTGCATTACTTATTATTTTATTTTGATTTAGAATATATGCTTTTTTAATATTTATTGTATTTGTGTGCTGTGAGAACAAAATGAATTGAAATAATTCCATTTTTAAACCACAATGAGTATATTTCTGAAAGATGTTTCAGGTCAAACCACAAGCGGGCCTTTAGTAGAAGAGAGTTGAACGCTCTCAACTCAGTGGCTCACTGAGTAAAAGAGGAGAAACTCTTTTCTTACATTCATATCATCAAGTATGATGTTCTGTTATAATAATTATATATGTTACAATAGTAGAACGTCTTTGGTTCATCACGTATTTAACAGTCTGTTTCATAAGCAATTAAGAGATTCTTATGCCAATATTTTTATAATTCTAGTGAGTTGGAACTTGAGATAAAAAACCATGCTGTGCAGTCTGTAATGCAGTACATCCTTGCATTCAACTGGGAAATTTCATGAAAATCTCTCAGATTTTTTTATTGCCGATGATGCCCATATGAGTCTGAAGACTTGTGCGTGGGTAATGAGGTGAATGGGTGAATGATGAGAAACATCCATGGCTGAATGGGATTCGAACCCAAGGCTCCAAGAAGCGAAGCCGAGTACAGCCTTATCTTATCTCAGACAAGCGCTCCAACCAACTGCGCTACCAGAGCCACCCAAAATACAAGATAAAGTTCAAAGTTTGAAGCCCACTTATCAGGAGAATTAAAATAGGCACTTCCAATCATGTGAATGTGATAGTAATGAATGATGAACAGCTATCCAATTTTGTAGTGTACGATCAGATCTCACATGATAAATAAAGAATGTACAAAAGAAAATTATTCTTAAACCACATTGAGTTTATTTCTGAAAGACATTTCAGGTCAAACTATCTTGAAGATGCATTACAGAACTTTCTGGTGTAAACACTATGTAGCATAATACTCAACAACCTTTTATCTAGTTAAAGTTCATTTAGTTAGCTTAGTTCTAGTAATTTAGTCAATTTGCTTTCTTAATAACTGCTGCTATAGTTTTTGTAAGCTGTACAGTTTCTAAATTATATGCAATAGTTCTCTCAAGAACTTGCATGAAGATAAATCAATCAATCTCGATAATGGGATGTCACAAGATTGATCTGATATTTCGATGTTCATTTTCCTTCCAGTTTTCGTTTCCATTTAATATTTTTGTGAATGATTAGATTTTGATGATGAGAAATTTCAAGACTATTCTAATGTTGTTATTAAGATTTTAAAATTATTCCTCCAACGGAGATGGAAGTCTTCCAGTTCCTGATTCACAGCCAAAGACCAGTTACATCCATTCCATCTTTTACACAGCTTTTCTATTTTCCATCCGAGCTCACCCCTAGGATAATGATTGAAAGCAATGTTGTCTTTGAAAGAGAAGGAAGATTGGTTGGCGGTTGGAGCCAATCGAGCATCTGCTCTGGATCAATCTCTATCCCCTGTTATGACTAACGATGAGAATCGTCTCTGAAAGCAAGGCCTTACTATGTAGCATATAGTGGGGCCTTGCTGCCAGCCGGCGATTGCTTGTTTGTACAGCACTCAACAATGGACTCGTATCCATTAGCGGGTGTAGCTTTCCGGAACGGGCAGCGGTGGACCACCTTGATGCGGATCACTTGATGCGTTCCTGCAAGCTGCTGGGCTGTTCACAATAGAAGCAAACCAGAGATCATTGCAAGGATCAGAATGCGTTCTAGCTACGTATGGAAACGTTCTAGACAACGGCCATTGAATGTGGAGAACGTAGGTTGTACATTTATCCGGTACTTCGAATAATGCACAGTAAGAAGATAAGCTACTTCCTCGAAATTACTTCAAAAGTAGAGAAAGATTGTATTATCTGATCTGTTTGAAACACATGACTATTTTTAGTCTAGTGTAAACACGTGATTATTTCACTTAGTGGAAAGAGATGATTAGTGTATTACTTATTGATATTGAATGAAATACAGGAATAATCTACAGCAATAGTATAGTTCCTTGAAATGACTTAGTGAAAAGAGATGAACAAAGATTATATTATTTTATCTAGTTGATACAACTGGTTATTATATTACTTATTTCCAACAACCCTGTTGAACGGTTATTGAATGTGAGGAGAATTGAGGTTAACGAAGAGAATTGACGTTGGTTGAACATTCTCCGGTACTTGGAATACAGGAATATTTCTATTTTAAAATACATAATTTGGTTGACTTCAGCATAAGTTAAACTTGTCCGCTGAAGCCAGTTACTATTCAGACTATTTCAATAATTTTTTTTTCTGTTCTTCATTATTTCCAACTATTGATCCAGAATCAAAATATGTCATACCTGTGCATCCCTTTCCAAAAATTCAATTTAAAAGAAAAAATTACTTTTTATCCAGTTTTGAATGCTCATATACTTTTTAGTGAAGTTCAAAGTTTGGTCCAGATATTCCTCTGGAAACATGTTTATTAATTTAGCACTGATGTAATTCAACTGTCTTCTAATACAAGTCAAGTCAGTTACATGGAATTTTATATTCATTCGTGGTACTATTTCTAAAATTGAAGGGTTTTTTCATTTTTTATGAACTTGCTACTGTTTTGTCCTATATATTTGATTAGTTCTTTTATATACAATTACCTCACTGTTTTCACATTGAATTCTTTGAACAAGTCTACACTATTATACAATCTCGATTTTCGTAAAATCGTTTTATTAATTTTTGCACCACAAATATGTTATTCATATGCGAATCAAATATTGTACAAAACATTTTTTTTTAAATTACATAGGAAGTAAACGTAAAGATCGCTTTTTCAATTAAATTGAAGCTGGTATCAGACTTTAGAAGTTCATAGTTAGTTGTTACACATGTAATTATTATTATATATTTATTTATAATAATAAAAAATTAAAATATACCCTAATGGAGAAATTGAACTTTAGAAGTTCATAGTTAGTTGTTACATGTTATTATTATTATATATTTATTTATAATAATAAAAAATTAAAATATATACCCAAATGGAGAAATTAGTTTAGCAAAAAATTTTATTACGTAAAATAAAGATCACCTTTTTTGTATTCCTTTATTCCTCATAATATTGTTATTCTGATGACATAATGGTGACGGAATAGCAGAAAATAAATGACATATTTTCTGGAAATGACGTAACAAGTTTAGAGTTTATTTCTGCTCTAGCGGAGAAATAGAATTTCATCGTCTATTAAAGAGAGGTGAAAATAATACAATGTTATTTTCATGCTGGTAGTGTTTAGTTGTACCTCACAAATTGTTGAAATGGCATAATAAGAGAGTACATGTATTGAGGTAATGAGAGTTCATAGATGTTTTTTATTTTTAATGCTAGTTTTCTACAGATTATTTTTGTTTCAGTTGATTTTGTTCCATCCAAGTTGTCGACTACATAACAGTATTTCGTAAAAATTAATGATGAGATACAATGTAATTAGAGTCTGATTGATATTGTTCTCATTATCACATTTTTATTGTTTTTGTAAGTATAATCTGATATTTTCACAATTATAAGGGAATGAGTATTGTGGAATGAGTAGAATAGTGTATTGCAGAATGAGTCTCTTTTAATAGAGATCATTATAGACAATAAAAAACGACAATAATAAAGTGAAAATTTGACAATGCGAATTATTATGCGAAAGATGCCAATAATTGAGATGATAATGATCAATTCCTTCTTGCAAGACTTGTCATTACTTTTTAAAGTAGTCTAAAATTCATAACAAGAAAATTCCACTTCCAAATCGAATATTAAGCAATAAAAAAACAAGCGATAAAGTCTAATTAACCTCATAAATCAATCAATGTTAATTTCGTGCAAGCTATCAAGTTGTTAATTTACAAACGCTGTTCACTATTTATCAACTTATTTGATATCACCCATCCACTAACACCAACCAGCAACCAGTTTCATAGGAATTTAATAATAATAATAATAATAATAATAATAATAATAATAATAATAAGCGTATGGCTTTATTTATGGGGGGACCCTTACGGGTAGATCCACCTCGCCGTTTGAGCCATGTTATTAAAAACGTGGTGGGCCTACTATTTTAAGCGCGTATATGAAACTACTTCATATGTAAAAAAGAGTGATATTAACCAAAATCTTGATGTACAAGATTTCTCGATTAAAATACAAGAAGCCGAGGAGTTTATCACTTGGTGAGTCACAATAGTAGCTTATTGAAACAAAAACCTAGTTATATTGGTAGGAAACTACAACAAGCTACCGCAGTTTTTGAAGAGTCTTGAAAATATAGAAATATTTAAAAAATAACTTAAAAGATATTAAGCTGATGAAGCTTTTTATAGTGTACAAGAGTTCCTTCCATAACAAAATTAAGCCTCACCTAAACTAATTGATATAGTAATCATGATAACTAGTGTATAAGATAGTAAAATAATTGTTAATCTGGCTTGCCTTATACTCCTCAACTGGAGTTTTCAAGACGTAATCTACAAAAAAAGATAGTAAATTTGTTAATCTGAGTGGCCTTATACTCCTCAACTGGAGTCTCCAAGACGTAATCTACAAAAAACTATAAGATAGTAAAGTAAATTCGTATGGCTTTTCGTGGTGGAGAGACCCATACGGGTAAAGATAGTAAAATTGTTAATCTGACTTGCCTTATACTCCTTAACTGGAGTTTCAAAGACGTTATCTACAAAAAAGGTGGGTCCCGAACATCCGGGTGAATGATTATAAAGTTGATAACATCAAGTCATTGAAGCATTATTCAATCACTTATTTTATTAATTTATAATTAATTAATTCAATAAAATAAAATAATTATTTTCAATTTGAAACTGAATAATTTAAAAAATTTAATAATAAATTAATCTATAGATTATTCAGTTCAATTAACTCATCTCCATTCAACAATAATTCAGTATTCTTAGTGGTTCAAAACGGCCGCCATTGGTGAAGATGTGATAAAGAGGAGCCCGATAAAGGGGAGGAATAGGAGTGGACAAGAAGTTTGAAGCCGGCAGCACAGGTCTGGGTATTTGGTAAGCCGATTGCGAATCTGATTACAGCTGAGAGGGAAGCAGCAAGCCGGCCAGCTAAGCTCTCAAGGGACACGGCTCGCACAAAGAAGTCCAATGCATGCTTGACCACCATCAGCCGACCAATCTTCATGAGAGTTCAAAGCCTGACATCGGGCTCGAGGCTCTGGTCTCCATCCCTACCGAGCAGCTCAGCTATCTTCAAACTCCTCCATTATTTGACTTGAGACTTCACTCAAATCCCTCTCACCTTCCGTGATTCAGTCAAGGTGGATCAAACTCCCTTCCACCTATATTCATTCATTTCTTGTTATATCTTCTTATAAGTGAAGAGTTATCATTGAGTCGCGCACATGTTAATAAACGTTTCTGTAAATAGCAGTTTCGTTGAATAAAGTATGATGGTTTCTGTAAGATAGAACCCCATGCAGTACCGACAAAAAATCTAGACACCAATGAAATCAATACTGACTACATGAAGCCTGTGGTATTGCTGAGTTACTGCTTTGTTAGCAAATCGTTTTCTCAAGAGTAGAAAAGCATGAATTCAGTAGTGAGCGAGGCAGCCATTATGAGCATTTGTTGTGAAAATTCATGTTTTATGTGTGTATTGTACTAATATTAATTAACCCATCATTTACCAATTTATTATTTTTTTTGTTCAATCCACTTCATTTTCACAAAAACTCTTGACCCAAATAGACTATCTGAAGTAATTTTGAGGAAAAAATAACTTTAAGTAAAAAAAACGCCTTTCCTCAAATGAGGACAGTGTTAAGATGCATGGTGATCTCCTATAAAATAGAAATTTGTGATATTTTTGTGGAAAGTCATCATAATTCCGCCAATAAATCAATAGAATACAATGAAAATGTTATATTATAATATTATTGGATTGTAGGAAATTTTCAAAATGACGTTCATGAGATATAGGTATATTAGAAGAAAACAAAAAATACAAATATGGAAAAAATAGACTAAAAAAAAGTTATTCAAAGTACAGTTACACATTCCTGTGGTAGGGATCAAAACAGTCCACACATAATGTCACATTACACTTACCACAGTATGTGCTTGGTTAGGATTTACAATTTGACATCTTAAATCGCCGTTGATTCTCCCGCTTTTGAGAATATATTCGATTTATACTTTTTTTACCATTCGATTACCTTCTGATGTGCGCGACTTAGTTATAAGGAATATTAATTACACCCGAAATATAGTTTATCTACAGCTATGTTATAAAGTAGACATAAGCTATGTAAATACAGCTTACTTTAGTCCATGTATTATCAAATTAGAGTAAGAATGAAACTATTTCAACACTACTGTCACTTTTCATTACCGAACTAGACCAATGAAAATTCAGGATTTCTTCAAAACAGTGTCGAAATGAATCTTATGCGTTAGCCACATCAGCTGATGCAAAAGTTTTGAAATCAATTCAGAAAAGAACAACAACATTCTAGGTTATGTTGATGTGAGTAAGTTCATTGATTGATTGCTAATTTAAATATAACGTAATATATTGGTAATCATAAATAGCATATTGTATTTCACCTTTTAATAACCAAGTTGTTAAAGCAACTTGTGAGATCTTTAGAACACTCGCTTCGCTCGTCTTCCAACGTACATCTCATTCCTTGCTTGAAGGCTATCATAATATAATCGTTGCTTAAAGGCTGTCGTAGAATAATCGTTGCTTAAAGGCAGTCATAGAATAATCGTTGCTTTAAGGCTGTCATAATATAATCGTTGCATAAAGGCTGTAATAATATAATTGTTACTTAAAGGCTGTCATAATATAATCGTTGCTTAAAGGCTGACATAATATAATCGTTGCATAAAGTACTATTCAAAAAAAAGGAATTATTGTCAGTAAGATGTGTACAAAATGGCAGAGAGAATTAGACCTACTACTTCCATCTAATGAGACAATAGATACAGAAATGCATAGTCAGCAATAAGGAGGCGCTCACTTCTTATTCTCAGATAAATTAAGTTCTTCTTTCAAGTTCTTTGTCACGGAAATATATTTCAAAAAGTACATTAATTTTTCAAATTGATATTACGCATGGAGAAATCTGAATATCCAGTAGTAGTAGCTATCGCTGTAAATTTACTCAAGAAAAACCCCCCCAAGGCCTTTCTTTATTCAGGTGGTAAATTGAATAAGCTTTTGCAAAGACGTTCTACTATAATGTAACAGGTTTCACGAAACAGGAACTAAAATATTAGATAAAATATTTTAGAAGTCTGTAAGTACTATAATTTTTAAAATTGTTGTTCTCTCGTCGCATTGCATTGAAACATTTCATGAGCAATCCATTTTTTATTCTTTCAAATTCCTCAATATAATCGCATTTTTGGTAGTAAAAACATAAATCTGTAAATTGTACATAATTCATACCTGCACCGAAGAAATACTTTGATAAATTTTAAATTCTGAATATTCAAATTTGCTAGAAAGTTGAAACCATTTAAAACTCTTACTTTTTTCAAACTTCAGTTTTATTCTGAAAAGTTCAAACTGACTATTGAAATAAACATGAGACAAATTAATTGACCATCTTCAAACGGTTGCAATGTGAGATCGATGTTCGAAATTGCTCAGCCGAATCTATTTTTGTGAAAAAAAAAGAGAAAAATTGGGTTGAACGCAACAGTTGATTGAAAAATTGGCCAGTTGTGGAGCCATTCCGGCCACAATTTCTCCTCTGCAACGATTTTATCTCTGACAGGAAAATCAATGGAATAGACATCTCATCACCCGGAAAAAGCGCGTTTTGTCCAGTTGACAGTTGATTTTATTGCACATTTTCTCTATTCAATCTTCATTTACAGATTTGAATAGCAGATTCTACGCAATTGAATTGATATATAGTTATCTGATTCCATAGATATAGTTGAAGGTTATTTATTTATTTTTTATTTACTAAGATTAAAATGAATGTGAAGATGTAACAGACTAGAGTCAAAGACAGCTCTTTACTCGATATCTTATTTCTTTATTAGGACAAGATTACAATAAATATAAATAAGTGACAGACTCAAATCCAAAACAGCTCTCTTCACAAATGTTGAATATGTTATATTGTCCGACACTTTGAGATTTGTTCACACTAGAACTTTTAATTTACTGAAAAAACTTCACTTTGGAAAAAATTCAATTTCTTATAATCTGATTCCCATGATCTAATCATTTTCTATAATCTGATATCAGAAAATTTAAATATTTTTTTTTTCACTGAAGGCGATTCATTAAAAATTCACTTGAAATGAAACACTGAAGATAAATAGAAATATGGTAACTTAGAATCACCTATATTAAATTTTGATGAAAACTTCAAGTCAAAAGAATCTCGTTCCTAACAAAAAACACATGGATATAGTATTTTAAGGGTGCGGCCAGACATTTTTTGTGGGGGAAGTTATCAACTAAGAAAACATTTCAAGGGTTATTTTCCCTGAGAATATGAGAATAGGTTGTCATCTCCATAGAATACACAAATAGAGCTTTTTTAAGAGTCGGTTGAGAATTTCGGGCGGGAGTCAGCCCCTTTATCCGCCCCCTGGTTTCGCCCAGTTTTGGTGTTGAGAGGAAAGCCTGTTGTTCCCTTGCAATTCGAATGCAGATCGTTACACAAATGAAAGATAACTCATTCAAATAAGAGAAACTTTATACTCCACTTTCCACTAATTAATTTTATTGTATTGTGAAAGGAACAGTTTTTAACTAGAAGCTGGCTCATAGATTTATACTACCAATTCCAATATAGTAAAACTAATTTCTAAACAGATTTTTTAAGAAGTTTCTAGTTTTAATTCAAAAGAATGCTAAGTCGTAGGCCTATGTTTAGTATGCAGAGTATGCTTATGCTTTTTTGGCTTAAATTTATTTAGATATTCACATTTAGAATTCTTTCCAATTCGATACGGTATTAATTGTTTGATAATTGATTTCTTCATAAATCTTATTCATGAATTCTTCACTAGAATCCATTTAATTCTCTCAGTTTCTATGAAACCTTGATCTGGTTCTTCGCTCTGTCGCTATGCACTTCTCTCCTCAATTCTATACAAAACTATCAATTTTAGAAAAATTAATGTAGCTCAAAGTATGTGAATAGTTATTTATGTATTAAGACCGTGAAGCGCGACTTTATCGCTCGAGTCAAAACATTTACTGCGCGACGCATAGCGGAGCGCAGTAATTTTGCGAGAGCGATAAAGAAGATTCACGCGCGAATTACATACAACATTTTTCCTACAACTGCAGTTCTGGATTCCAACACAATAAAAGCTTGTAGTTTGTAACATCACAGACCGTGCGCGGATTTGGTTAGCGTGCGCCATTGTTGAGGTTATGAGAATTTCATGGATTCCGTGATCCACCAATGAGAAGACATCAAAATCAAAACAGAAGCGTAAAGAAAACAGCTGGCGAGCGTAAAGTACTTTACCGCTTGCAGAACAGTAAAGAGGCATTTTACAATTGGTTTTCAGTACGTAATGAACTACTTTACGAGCAGTTGTAGGAAAATAAATTTATTTATTTACAGACAATACATCAATGAAGTAAAGAGGAACAAAGTCCAAAACTCTCTTCACAAATTTTGACCATGCTATATTGTCCAAAGCATTTAGGTTGATTTACACTATAAATTCATATTTACTAACATAAATTCACTCCAAAAAATAGAATAGTTCTTTATCACTTTAATTTTCATGTCAATTTCTCTTAAACTTGACTATTTCTCTATCAGAAACTAAATTCATTATCAATCTTTATTCGTGTATTCATCTGTGACACTATGCGACTAAAATTTGGAGTGGACTATCAGAACATATTCTATACCGCTATACGTATTAAAATTTGGCAGATCCAGTTATGAATGCATGAATAAACACTGTTTATGAAAGCTGAACAGACAAAATTTCTCACTCAACATTGCAACTGATGACTCAAGTTGATTTGCACGCTCACTGGCAAATATTTACAAGTAGCTGAGTGCTGACAATTATAATTAGTTAGTTCTCACACAGAAATATCCGGTAGCCTAATTTGTTGCTTCTCTTCTAATCTATGAGTGCCAAACTGTGTGGAATCCTGACATTCAAAAGTGTATCATCAAAAGCGAAAATAACGAACGACTCTTGTGGATGAATTGATCGATTTAGTGCTCAAACGAAAAACGCATTAGTGTATGACACGCCAGTTACCAGTAGTGCGTCTCTCTGAGAGAAGAGCACTCTATTAGGCAGATATATTAATATATACTGTAGATCTATCTATATCTTGTAGTTGTCTATATTAGGCACATATGTTTTTATATACTGAAGATCTATCTATATATTTTAGTTGTCTAAGGCAGATATATATATATATACTGTAGATCTATCTATATCCTAGTAGATGTCTACGTGTTCATTCATCACTCGCCCACAACTACAGAATTCTTGAATAATCTTTCCATATTTCAACATCGAAATGATTACAATTTGACCCTCCACCCAATGACTGGGCCCCAAACGTAATAACGATAGTCAGGTTTGATTATAGAGCTCATCAAGCTTCCTTGTTAATTATTCATTGTTATTGGTTTTTAGAGGGGGCTGTTGGCTCACGCATTGTTTTGAAATGTTCTAGTTTTAGAAGATTTGACGGTGGTTCATAATTTCCACTAAGTGGAAGTCTTCTTGAAATTTTGAATGTTTCCTTGAAATGTGAATAATAATATTATAGTATTTTTTTTGTAATTGAAGTATGTTTTTCTTCTCTTTATAAATGGTCAAGTTTTTAGTTCGGTAGAAGATTGAACATATCGCAAAAATAGAGTGCTGAATCAAGTAAAATCCAATTGAAGAATTATTAAAATATATTTTTAATAAATGAATTCTGATCTTTTCGACTCACGGTTCATTATTATAAGATTTCTATCGAATCTAATTGGATCAATTGTAACAGCTCAACATCTGATCTACTATAGAAACAGATGAAATGGAGAAAATCTATTAATAATTTGACAATCAACCTAGAAAATAATCAAAATTTTATGATAAAACAATTGACTCACCCCTAGAATGAACTATCATTTTATGGCCTACATAATGTTGCAGATGAATAATATAACGTTGATGAATAATATAATGAATAATAATTGATACAAGATGATACAGATACTCACACGCGCTGTATGTTATTATCATATAAGTTAGTTTTTATGAGAATAAATGTTTATTAGTTTTTAAAAGTTACTGTTTATTATTATAGTAATCAATGAATGCATCTTAATATAATCCATATCAACAGCAATACAATATGGATGGTTCTATCGTGAGATGAAACTTTTTAATTTATTGTCTTAGTGGATCTTTTGTGTGTTTGATGTGACAATTTTCCAAGGAATATACTGTCAGATCAAGAGCGCAAACAACCAATGATTTCAATGTTTTTCACATCATTATCACCTCATGAGTACCGATTAAAATTATAAATAATGCGTAATGATGGTTATGTTACGAAATGTTGAATATGAGAGTTATTCACATTCAATCTGTGTAAACAAAATAATATTGATAATAACAAAGTGGATAATAAGAAATTAATGATATTATATTGTTGTAACACTTGAAAAGGGGGCTGCAAGCTGCAAGTGACAGTTTTATTACGATAAGGATCAGAATGGGTTAAAAATAAGTTTGAAAAAGATTGGAAAGAATTGGAAATGCAAAAATCCCAGCTCTTTCAAAAGCCCTTCAAAACCGACTTGGAGAACTTCCAGGAAACTATCCCACTTGAGAGCGAAGCTATAGTGTATAAGTAGCAGCAGTTTCATTAGCCTGGTTCGTATACTCGTATAAATGGGCTGCCGACCGCATGTAGGTTTAATGCGCTCTATGATCGTCTACAATCTCCTATCACAATCCAGTAGATCCTTGCTAAGCGTATAATATTATGGAAGCAGGCAAGCATAAGGCTGTTGTCATCACCTGTGCTGTTCAAGGGCTGTACAAGGGCCGACGGCTGGCCCTTATCGATTGCTGTGTGGGGCATAGTTGCCCTATAGAGGTGGTGCCGGTGCCACTGCCACTCCACTTCCAAGGCCCTTTCTCACTCACTCACACGCATGCACGCATCATCTCACACCTCTCTTGTTCTCCAATACGATCATACAGGTGATATCCATCTTAGCCCCACACAAATAGACTCCCTCAAGCATCAGATAAATCTGAATGTATATTTATATTTTAATTATTTAAAAGTTTTAAGTTTCTTTACATTAATATTTTTAATTCTTTGCTTCTTAGTTTAGAAAAATTGAATGAATTGTTTGTTTATTCATTAAATTCCTGGATTTCTTGTTCCATGACGAACTGCGTTGATTATTGGAGATCACCAAGATTCGGAAAACGTTCAGCCTACAGAGTAAGTAAATTCTACTTTTTCTTAATAAAAAGTCGTTGAATTTACTCAAAACGTTGATATAGTCATTAGTTATGAAAACATTTTTGACATAATGTATTCATACATTTAGGTAAAAATATATAATAATAACATTTTGCACTCCTAGGTTACAAAGAACCTGTGTGAAATTGGGCTTAAAATTCAAAAATTGAAAGCTCCAGAATGGCTGGCGGCAAGATAACAGGATCTGAAAGTACATTGGATTATCAACAAAACAGAGATATAAACAGAAAATAGACATCAACACTATCGTTTGAGAGTTTGGATCATTATAGACTGTTTTCACTGGTGTTTAAATTCTGAACTACTCTCACATTTCATTTATAAAATATTATTATAGGTATAATAAAAGATAATGAATTAGATTCTAAAAATACATGACACAACTAATTTGTGGAACATTTCATGTGACATTTTTGATCAGTATTAGGCCGAATCATGTAGTTCATTCTGAGTTGAAGGGATACCGGTTAAGTGTCAAGAATGGACGAATCTTTGTCCAAACTTCGCCATTTCATTTAATTGCATCACTTATATTCGGATTCAGATGACTTTATTTGTATAGTGTACATGAATAATAACAGTATTATTAATAAAAGCAGCTTTCAGATCCCCTAGTTCAAGTAATGTAGGCTACAGCGATTTTTGAAAAGTGAACATAATTTGATTGACAAAGGTTGTCATCACCGTACCTTATATCATTAAGGTCATACAAATATCATCATACATAATGTCTAGTACTATACTATAAACAATATAATTTCATTCTACTATAGTATCTATGTGATGTTAAACATTTTTTTTCAACTATTCTTATACTAAATTTGTAAGTTTAAATGTATAAAGAACGATAATCTAATCTAAACAGACTTTAAGCCTAAAACTGTAACTTTTTCACAATGCAATAATAGTAGTTTATGCAACGATTTTATTTTGACCCTTATCAAGGCACGAGTTAGATAAGTTATAAAACGAGCGAATGCGAGTGTTATAAATATCTCACGAGTGCTTTAATGGCCAAATAAAATCGTTGCATACACTATTTTATCTCGACCACTGGTATACATTTAATTAAAACAATTTCATTTTACCTGTGACTGTCAGAAATACCTAACCTCTCATTTCAAATACGAGAAGTTATAGTAGATTGTTAGGTTAAAGCAGCTGGTGTAGCAGTTTGATCAAATCAGCTGATAGTTTCAAAATATTGAAGAACGAAATTGATTCCATCAAAAATGCTTCTGATTGGTCCAGAACCCGTGTTATAATGTAGAACCTGTACTATAATGAGCTCATTATGCAACGGGTTTCAAAAAGCATTTCGAAAAGACAGCTGTTTTGGCATCAATTGTGAAACGGTAATGCATACATTATGACATGGTCGTGGATAAAACTAATTTGTGGAAAGTTTTATGTACCGTATTTAACTCGTATGTGGATTATGAAGTTTATAAGAAATACTTTTTTCCAGCTAATAATCATTAAATTACTTTCTGACTTATTCGAATATCCATCAACCGTATTGGAAAGAAACAATATTTAATATAACAACTTTCATTTTCTAATTGTAATTATGATTCTATAGCCTCAATAAGAAAACAAAAAAATTATTCGGAATCAATTTTTACGCGCAAGTTATGGCACTTTTTGGTGTGGAGAATCTTACTTTATAATCTTAGGAAGGATGTGGGAGAATGGTGACTCCACGATTCCATTCAACAATTATTGATAATATATTTCAATATTTTAAAATACACTCGAGTAAATTTGCGTCATTATTCCAGTTGCAGTATTGTGGTACAGTTTCAAGCTCAAGTTTGACCTAATTTCCTCAATTAATAAAAGCCCATCTAATCGATCAAACCACAGAATACCCGAGTTTCCGTTTAAATATCACGAAGATAATAGAGAGCCTCGCCAAATGTATGCAAAATGCGACGCTACTATCACAGTAGTTGAGCAAGAGTGCGGTAAGCGGCGTACGATCGTACGGTACACACAGTGCTGCATGAAAAGCGTTTGGATTTCATTTCCATGATTAATAAGGCGAGGCATTACATATGCGGCGGCAGCGGCAACGCTGAATGAAACCGCGGCTTTAATGAGCGCGATCGATATCCGGCCTTTAAAAGCGTTTCACTTGAAACTTCCAGTCGACACGCAGAAAGAGTTTTAAAGTGAGTTCGTAATGATAGCCGCGGTATCCTACTCACATTTATAGACTCTGCTAACTTATTTACTACATGATATGGAACGAGTTTGTGGCAGTTATTAATGAGGAATTAGACAGATTATGAGATAAATATTAATTCAACGATATTCATTACACCAAATTAATGTTCTAAACATGGTGGATCTTGTTAGGCTGATGTCTCAACGATCGATTTTTAAAATGTAGTTAGTCTTCTAGGTATAAAATTGAATATCTCTGTGAACTGTAAATTAAATATCTCTATTCTAATATGTATATTTTTTATTGCCGATGATGCCCACATAAGTCCGAGACTTGTGCGTGGGTAATGAGGTGAATAATTACACATAGATGCCAGACGGAGGAGTGGGATTACGCTTCATGACCGCTTAAACGACAGCAACCTGCAGTTGCGACGCCCCAACCAACTGCGCTAAGCGGCATGAATATCAGATCTTAAAAAAAAGGCTTCGTACAGTAAAGTATTGAAGGAATGAAGTGTCTTAATATCCTTTGAGAAATATGGATTATTCATGTTGAATGGAATATGGAATCTTCCGAAAAATTAAGTATTCATGAGATGAGATGTGGATCTTTTGTGAATGTATGCATAATGTAACGATAAATAATCATGTGGGACATTGAAAATATCATCAAACTCATTCTCTTATTTACTCAGTTTGACAAATCAGTTAACTACAACTAGTAAATGCAGAACTGGATAACTTATTAACATCTAAATTATATAAGTTCAGAGTATTCAAATGGAAGAATAAATGTTTTTTTTCAAACGGATGAAGCCCACATAGGTCTGAGACCTGTGCGTGGGTGATGAATTAGATGATGATGATTGAAGAGTTGGACCTACAGTTTTAGGTGGTTTCCGAACCACCGGGAAGTGATTTTACAGCAGAGAACAGAGTCTTTTTTGCTGGCCAATCCAATCGGTCTCCCTTACAAAGGTCGCCCAGGAGTTTCGTAGCTTATCTCTGATTGAACATTGTAGCCTTGGTGTTCTTCAAATCTGTAAGCTATGTATGAGGTTGCATATGTAAATTATAATGGATATTAGTCACAAAATATGTTGAAATTTCCGTAGTATTATTCAAATTATGATAGATACATTTTAATAATGAATAAGACTGTTGTAGTTCAGACTACTCAAATTATTTTAATGATTGATTATTGTTTTGAAAATCATTGGAAAAGTTTATTGAGATTGATAGATTGTGATGTAACGATCGAAACTATAGTCTCTCATGTGTAGTTGAAGTGGTTTAAATGACATCGATCTCTCGTCTATCAAAATATCACTATCACTAACACCATTAAAGTTATTGTTGAAAAAATAAGGATTGTTGAAAAATAAATATTGTTGACACAATAATAAGATATTATATATTAAATATGCACAGGGTAAGAATGAGATAGCCTTTGATAAAAAAAGTATGACTGTGTCTTTGGCTCTACCACAGATTAAGAAATGTGACTTTACTCTCCTCCTTAGCGAAAAGTACGATATTCAGTTTGGAGTCTTTAAAAAAAAATTAATTGTGATTTTCATGCTAAAAACCTTGTTAGAATAGGCTACTGAAATGATCAAAAGTAAACTCACTCTGTAAGTAACCCAATTTAACGTTGACCAAATGAACATATTCCTGTCATAATTTATGGACAATACGCTTTGATAGACAGTGGAAATTTGTGTGATTCAAACCAGAGCTATTTTGTGGTCAAACCAGAATAGCTAGAGGGATGCTGTAATATGACATTGACTCATACAGGAGTGATAACCAACCATGCCATAGCTTGACTATCCCAATCAAGTGAGCGTTATCAATTATGAATACAACCCATGGAAGAGAAATGATGACATGCTGCTGAATTTCCATTTTAATTCGGTCATTAGCTCAGTGACTTCGGTGATTTGAATTACCAACAAAGCCGCATCACCCAAACTGAGATAATGATTACTGATACTTATGATACTAATAAAATTATTGAAATAAAAAATAAATAAAATGAAATAAAATAGAATAAGATAATACTTTTATAAAATAATAAATAGAAATACTATTCAATCAATATAATACTAATAGACAGCAACCCTGACTAATGTCTCAAAGTCTAGACTCCAGTAACTAAACGAAGACCTAGTATTACAACTATTATTTATTTATTTACTAGTAGTTCTGTGAACAGAAGACCTCAAGAATAGAAGTGTTCACACGAAGGAACATACTCGATGTACTCAATGAAAATCACCATCGCAAAATTGAAATACAATCATTAAACCACAACTCCGAGCACTTAGTTACAATACTCGTCCATCATGTACAAATCAATTTATGATCAGATTCTCCAGACTTTCAGTAAGTAGAAGACAGTTTGAGCACAACTGCAATATCCTAATAAATAAGATACCCAGAAACCTAATAATTCATAAAATAAACAAAAAATTCACAAATTTTGTTGATGACTGGGTGAAAACTAATATATTCTTCAAGATAACTTTCTAATTTTTAATTGAATCTTTGAGTATTGCTTATTGTATTGGCGACACTTAGCATAAACAATGTGTTAATAAAAAAAAAAAACAAACACGTTTTATACGGTTTCAACACTACTGTTGCTGGAATTTTCAAATTTTATTGAGCAAATTTTAAGAGCAAATGGCCTATAAATCTATGTAATATAAAACCTAATCTTTATATCATAACTAGCTTAAGATTTTTGTTTACCTACTCATCTGTGGTAACGTAGGGCAGGAAATGAGTGAATAGAGAAGAGAAATTGAAATCAAATGAATAGAAAAGCTCCAAGTACTCATAAATGTTCATATGAAATATGAGACAATATTCAATAGAGAAAAGAAATGTATCGATGTAAAAGTTTTTTGTGTGCTCATATAATATCTACTTTATTCAATCTTTTAAACCTCAACTCATTGCTAGCGATCAGACATTTTGTCTATGCTAGCATTGCCATTAAGATAAGACAAACTAGAAATCTTAAGTATTTCATTTTTATTTTATTCATAAATTTTTTTTGTAAAATTATTCTGATTTGTATTTCTTTTACAAGTGCTTATTTTAAAAAAAAAATCTTTTTAAAAATGGCAATAAACTGAATTGAACTGAATTGAATTGAAACCTAACTCTTGATTCAATTTGCCTAGTCTATTTCATGTGTGTTTTTCACAATAAATCATTCCATATCACATCATCAAGGCCGCATTTCTATTTTCCAGATAGCTAATTGATCGGATTCCACATGTCTGGTTAATGAATATTTATTTATTTATTTCAGCAAAGCACACAACAAACAGAAATTATAAAATGCAATACAACTTTTCTCAAGTGACTTTGACCTTCGTCAGTGCAGCAGAACAGCAGGAAATTATTATTTAAAATTTATTAAAATTTAAAATTTATTTAAAATTTTGTATTAGCTATATTGTCCAAAACGTTGAGGTTGATTCATACTAAACATTTTGAATTAGCTGAAAAACTTCGTTCGAAAAATAATTGAACGATTATTTTTCACTTGAAGTAATAATTATTATTTAAAAGTTCACTTGACGCAAGCTACTAAAAACAGTATTATACAAAATAATAGCCTATCAACACTATTCGAACACTTGGTTATTTATCTCGTCCTGTATTACCTCTAAAGAAGTCAGATAAGATAAGTCCAGGAATGCTGATTTCAATCAGAATTATACAATAGTCATTTAGCCTAATTTATGCTCCAGAATATTCGGGATCGCTTATAACATTCAAGCACAATGCACACTATAATAATATAATAGTATCCTAATAGGGGTGCATTGTGATCTTGGGGTAGGGTGTGAGAGATACCAGTGTTTAATTAGAATACCGTGATCTAGATTCCAATAATATGACAATGGCACATCAGGCCACTATCAAAGCTGTATTGTGTTTGTGCTGAGCTGTGCAGTAGCAGTGTATGTGAATTTAGCAATTGATAACACTGTTAGATTAATGAGATTTAGAAAGGCTTGGTTAAAAAACTGAACATTCCATTGGTGAAGACCATTTCGAACATTTTTCAAGTAAACTGACTATTTTGTATTTAGAGAGAATCCTTTTAACATATCTAAATCCATATCCATCAGCTCTAACATGCTATTTTATTTACTGGTATACAGTGACGTAACTAGAGGGTCAGTCTGAGGGAGATAACCCAATAATGTTTATGGTGGGGAGGGGGAGTAGGCTCCAGGCGCTATAATAGTACACCTTAAGAGCAGAAATCCTTCATCCTCCAAAAAAAGATGGAGGGTTTCTTTTCCAATAACTCAAGACTATAACGTGGAGTTTATTCAAAAGGGTGACTCGGGGGTATTCCACCGAAAATCTTTTGAAAAATAATCCATTCAAAACCAAATTCAAAGCGATTATAGATACGTTTATCCATTCTTACGTTATTCTAAAACTAACACAAATTGTGTGTCAAACTTTCATCTAGTTTTTGCACTCTTGTCAGAGAACCGAACTCTCGTACTAAAATGTATTGATCAAGTAGTAGCCAAACTTCAAAACAGGCCTACTTAAAATATTTTTACGCTGGTTTTTTTCATTAAAATAACCTGAATGAGGCTAAATATAGTAACATATAATTGAAAACGTTTTTAAAAAGGAGAAGGAGGACTTTTCCAACAGTAATTCAAGACTTCATGTAGCTTGTTCATTTAAAACGTGGGTACTCCCCAGGGTATAACCCCTCTAAAATCACATTTTCAGCGATTCAAGACTCCCTTTGACTTTTGTCAACTATTGTCTTTCAGCGCTTGTTAAAATTCCAAAATTTCTTTTACTTCTGGGTCACTAAGGAAGAGGGGATTATCCTCCTGATCCCCCCCCCCCCTTAGTTATGTCACTGTTGGTATGACATGTATACAGATAAAATGGATATTTTTCTATATTTAGAAAATATTTTAGTCCAAATATCAAGCCACTACCTGTAGCATACTGTACTATACTTGGAATACCATAGCATTAAAGTTAGTACATAAGTTAGGGTACAATTCACTTATTCCTAAGTAGGACTTCATTCATTCAATACAATAATAAAAATATCATAAAATTAAGAAAGAACTCAACTTGAGGTTCATCATAATAAGTAACTCTCAAACATGATCAGTATTTGAAAGTTTTTTAAATCATGAATATTGGGTCCCACATAGCTTGAAAAGTACATAATATAATTCAAAACTCACTAGATAGATATAATTTTCTCTATTCAATAATCCGTATTATATAAACAGAAACGAACGAATTAAAAGCACACCCTACCATGAATCGATCCTAAACCGTCAGCCGGAAATTCTGAACAAAAAATAACTTAATCTGATAATAACTGATCAGCTATTTAATTAATTAATTTAATCAACAATTTTTTTGTGGAATCTTGAAACAGGAAACCAACACTAGCAAGAACTCTCTAGAGAACTCTCTAAAGAGAAACCACCTCAAACTTCAACACAATATTTTCTAGAAATATAATGAGCTTTTAAACTTATAAAAGTAAAAATTTAATATAATAATAACTCAATAATGATCATAAAAATAATAATAATAATTTATACTGGAACCGCCCTCTACGACAACAAATCATCTCAAACTCCGCGCGCTACCATGCGGCAAAAAATACTCCTTAAGAAATCGGCACAGTGTCTTAAAAAGTGCGTAACATAAGCTCTCACCTGTATTTGGGTGAATCTCAGTGTGAATCAATGTAAATCCATATGAGTGCTGATGAGAACAACGAGTCCCGATGACGTGACGCGCGCTTACTACGCCAAGAAGCACCGCAAATGACTGACTGACCGTTTCCGAAGTCAAAACGAGACTAGCACTGCTTTTATCGTCGCCTATGTTGGTGGCGCAGTCTCAAATCACCCTGCGCAGGTTCAGAAATACCCCTCCTCATCATCGTACCCCCCCCCCCCTACATAACCCTACCGACCCTGGAGGATAAGAGACTCATAGTCGAAACCTTCACCGAAATTCTGCCGATAAAAAGCCTAAATATCTGTAGCCGACAGTACAGTAGTTGTTACTGAAGGCGAAGGATCGCACGCACGCACAGGTGATACTCACCCGCAGTAATGTATGCTGCTATTATTTGTTAATAAGTGCTCACACTACTTGAGCAACCTTTCGTGCCTGAATGTTTTCAAATGATTTTAATTATATTTTATATCACAAAAATACAGATTAAAATTGTTTTCGTTTAAAGGATTTTGTCTATGGTTTATCCCCATATCACTGGTTTATGGAGATTATCACTTGATGAGTAGTAATAAAAGGTTGTTCGAACAAATATGACTTGAGTAATAAAAGATTTTTTTTTCATTCATTCAACTAAAAAACAATCAATGTGAATACAACAGGCTATTGCCCTAAACTGCTTTCCACAAAATTTCAAAGTAGAGTAAAAATCTTAGGTTAAGTCGCTGTTTCACTTGAAATTTCACCTTGAAGCACAATAATTATTCACAATCACAAGTCTTTTGCAGATCAAGAATATTAAATTTTTCATTTCAAACAAAGCACTATCACATTCCGAAAAAGATTATATAATTTGAAATTTTTACTTTTTTAAGAAAAGAATCTTCACTAGTTACACTTATTACCATAGTTACTATTAAATGACATTTTGATTTATTTTTTCCTCACATTGTGTAATTATTAGGCTATGTATTTTGTAGATGTATTAGCAGGCACTACAGAATTTGAATTTGAAAACCTAACTTATATTGGTGGGACATTCTATAACAAGCTACTGCAGTCTCTGGAAAATATATCGGAATATGTAAAAAACAATAAAAAAATATTCAGGTTATAGGGTAAAGCTTTTTATAGTTTAAAAGAGTTATTTCCAGATTGGTGAAGGGTTTTAGAAAAACTAGATTTTTAGTGCGAATTAACCTCAACATTTTGGAAAATAAAACATATTCAAGAAATTTTAAGAAAGCAGTTTTGGACTTTTGAGTCTGTTGAATCTTTTACATTCATTGTGATTTTGTCACAAAGAAAATGAGCACTTACACAATGAGTGAAAAATTATAAAAAAATATTGTTGTTATCATGATAAAGAGTGGTTAGAGAATCTAAGCTACAATAATTTATTAGATATCTATATACTCATCTATTGAATTTGGTATTATCGATTATCTAATGTCTATCTAAATAAAAATATAATGTATTCAATCATATTTTAGATGTGTATTGAAATGTAAATGTATACTAACAGTGTATTAAATATTATTGCCTTCCTTCACTTCTGAGTTTGTATATTTTGTAACAACACAAGCCCAATGACGTTACTTGTTCATGATGAATATTCGTTTTGTCCTCAAGAACAAATTTAAGTCCTGAAGAATCCTCACGGGGTGTCCTCATTCACGTAAAGTGCCTCGGAAATTATGTCACCGAGTTGTAACATGACCAATTTCATACAACATAAACTCTGTCACCTCCTAATGGCCGTACGTTTGGACCTGAATGAATTGCTTTCATTAATTCACAAAGCGAGCAATTCTCCAGCACATCATTGCCTCAGACCTTGGTTTGTCTCCAGCTTAGAATTCAGTAATAAAAGTAACGACCGAGAGTTGAAGAGATTCTCAACGTGAAATGATGTACTTGGAAAACCCTCAACGTGGGTTTTCTTCGGCTAATGGCTGATAAAGGAATAAAGGAAAAGAATAAAATACTCGCCAGTAAGCGGTGTGTTTATGTTGATACAGAATAAAGTATTATGATTAATTACAGCACTAATGGAGATTAAACATAAAAATAATGGTCGAGAATACTTCACTGATAAATTTAACATTTAATTATCCATGTGAGAGCTATTTCCCATTGTTGTCATGCTTCCTCAGACACGATTGGAGGTCTACTGAATAAGAATAAGGCCAGAATATATATAAGTATGATTTAAAATGTGATTATGTGATATAAACATCGCATTGTTTTAATGTAAAACTCCATAAAATGAATTCCACTGATAAAAATAAATATGAATTCAAAATAGATGAATCACCTGGTTGAAGGTACACACTTAGTCAAGCCAGGTAAACATCTATAAATATAGTTTGAGCTGTAATTTGACAATCTTTATGCTGATTCTGAAGAACAAAAAAATATTTATTTCTTGAATTTCCACTCTCGGTTTAGCACTTCATTTCACTTGTATCTTCTATTCATTGCGATTTAAATTTCTTATGGATGATTTTAAGAATACTTAGATTAGTGATTTATACAGATATATTTATTTGTATAGAAGTTACTATGATTTCCATCTTCTATTCTATACTTTTTTCAACAAATATTTAAAACTTTATTGTTTGAATCACCTTATATATCCTTACAGGCTAACGATTGAAGCTGTTTGCTGATGTAATCTATTTCCAATACTGTTATATCAAATTTGTTGAGAATGTATTTTTTATTATAAATTTTTTGCTATGTATCTTTTCTTTTATTCATATTTTAAATTGCTATTGTTATGTTTATATTTCTGTATTCTGTTTCAATGTAATGATTGTGAAATCCGTTGAAATAAGAATGTATAGATATAGTCATTTTTTACGTTAAACTGAGAGTTTCTTTTAGTGACGAAGGTGATGTTGTGGAAGATATCCATAATGAATAATAAGACATGAAGTTGTCACAACCACATTTATTGAAAATAATGAGATACTAGTTTCGTTTGTTACACCATCATCAATCTCAAAGAAACTAAAACTAAAGTACGGAGTACCTTAATATATACTGAACACGGAATAAGTGCCCCTGATGGCTGACCTTCATTGAAGGTCTGTGATTGGCTGAAGGCCAAAACAAGACAAGACTTGTCACTGGTTGGAGGAGAAACAAGCAAAAATATGTGCCAAAATCAATAACCTAAAACCATGAACACATAGAAAGCAACAAACAAGAGCAATACACAAGTAGGCTAGAATAGTACTTAGTACTATTTTGTAAACTTGTATAAACTGTCTGAAAAATATACTGCCACCATGTCGTTTATCACTTTCTCACATTGGACATTCGAATCGCTACTGAACTAATATTGACAAAGACTCCTTTTCATATACTGTCTGAAATATTATTTCTGTAAGTTCTGGGAACTGATAACATAATCTGTAACATTCTGGCAAATTCTCAAAACCTCCATTCTTCTTTGTACACAGATAGTGTTGTCTCGAACATTCTAGATGACCATTTGAGAGTAAGGAAGATGGAGTGAAGAGGAGGAGAATAAGCAAAAAGTACCTGTTATTGTAACCGAAATTACTAAACCGGAATTATAGACATCGCGAAATATGTTCTTTTCTTCCTTGCGTTTCCTAACATCACATTTTTGAAATTAGTTTTTTGAATTACTGTACAAAAACATACAATGATAGCAGCTCTTGGCAGGTCAAGGCTCTATTCTAGTAGGAACATTTTTTAGGAGCTTGGAGTCCTGACGTTAAGACAGTTATACGTAAAAAATATAATTTCATTCATCAACAAGAATCCAAATTTATTTAAGCTAAACATTCTCCGTACCAAATCCGACATCAAACATTAATTACATTTATACCAAACACTAGTAACCTTTCAGCTTGTAGAAGACAGTTTCATTATATATGCAGTTCCATGCTTAAAACCATACCAAACACTTTAATAAACAGAAAAGTAAATGAAATACTATTGCTCGAAATTGAAAACTGGGTCCTAAATAAGATATATTTCAACATTTGAATACACTGTATATTTATCTCTCATGATTTATACTTTATCTTTTCAACTAAAATGAATATATTACGATTTTTACCTACATTTCTTCTTTTTTTGTTTGTGTTTTGCTGATGTCTTTTGTGATCTACTCATGCTCAATTTGTCTGTTTGTTGTAGAATCGCAGTTGATTGTGCAGTTCATATTGTAATAGCTCGTAAATCTATTGCTATGAATAATTATTATTGCTCGATAACTACTAGAACTCACTGCTGGCTCTCAGATCTCTACCTTGCCAGCAGCACTCCTTGAATGTACTGTACATTATTATTATTATTATTATTTAATTTTTTATGCTGATTTGTTTAATTGTAAGATTATTAAAATATGCAATGTTTGAATTATTTTGTATATTTGAAGAAATAAATTTGAAATTTGAAACTAGCTTCCAACCAAACCTGGCCTATAACAGAGCAATATGAGAAATTTCTACTAGCAAGAAAATTACATAAACGGCACTATAAAGCTGTTCTAGCCTCATGGGGCGACCTATAACATGATTTTAATCGGTCGAATTGATGCCACCATGGATTAGTATGAATATTTGACAAGAGCTATAATTCGATACGATAAATTTACCTGTAGCGGATTATGTTCCATAGTGGAAAGTGTCTAGGGAGTAGAGCTTCCCTCTTCGGTATCCCTCCCCCAACAGGCTAAACTCGAACTCCATGTGACTAGTCAATCGGAACATGAATTTCTTGCTAGTTTCGAAGTCACCTTTTAACCCAGTTCAACACAGTTGAAAGCTGGAGCACATAAAACACCGAACGCTATTTAAAAGATTAAACATTATTGTTACGAGTTCTATGACTAAAATAACGCTGGCAACACTTAAATTTATCACTCGCACTTTATTTACACAAATAATTACAACACTCACTGTTTAGTAATGTCTTACAGAAAAATAAGCAGTTAAAAACAGATAACACGATATTGTTCAACTGATAATGAGTTTTCAATAAACTGTACAAAAATCAATCACTAAAAGTTAAAAGGCCGATCTAATATTAATTAATGACCGTACAATAAACTGTCCAATAATATTCGAAAAGAAACGTCGAAAAAGAACACTTAACTTACGTAGCACTAGTCCGTAATACAATAAAAACTATTCAGTAGCTCATTGGTATGAATTAAACAGGAAAAAGAATTGTCACTATAGGCACAGAGAAAGAATTATCACTATATAGATAGAATATATATATAACTGTCACTTTCACAAACTTTTTTATCACGACGAATTTCAAAGACAACTGAACTAATTTACAAAAGTGTCCCTCTATTTATATGATTTTCCATAATTGAGATATCTCTGGATTTTTCTATCATCTTCTAAATAAATAAAGAAACTACCACTTTCTACAATATTCGAAAAGATTCCATTAATGTCTAATCAAACAACTAGAACATTCTACAAATTACCAAGTAAACATTATAAAAGTGTCAAAAGCAGAGTAATTAAATGCTTAAAAATAAACATTTACATAGCAGATAACACCGAGAACCACTGTTTCTTCTTTCTTTCTATTCTCTCCAATTTCATATTCGCTACATTATTATCGAATGTCGAACTCAAGAAAAGTTTACATAGAACCACTCTGCATGAACACATTTTCTGCAAGTTTCAACTCAACTAAAAAAGTAAATACGTATGGCTTTTATTGGTGGGGAGACCCTTACAGGTAGTTCCACTTCGCCGCTGGAGCCATGTTATTGGTGGACCTACAATTTCAGGTGGGTTCCGAACGACCAGGAAGTGATTTTACAGCAGAATAAAGAATCTTGCTTTCTGGCCAATCCAATTAGTCACCCTTACAAAGAGGGACCAGGAAAGCGTTGCTTATCTATCAGATTGAACAGATACCTGCTACGGCTCCCGACTATCGCTTCCCTTTCAACTCTACTTTCACTTGCTATTTGCTAATTTCCCAGATAGCAAGAAGCGAGAAAGAATTAATCTAACTAATCTGAACTAACATTATTCTACTGTGCCTAAGATTGCAATTTTATATTTCGAACTATAATTTGTGGAAGAACTACTTGATGAAGGGCGTAAGCACTCATCAAATTTCCTATAACCTACTATTTTTCCCATTTGACGGTTGATTCTTCTTCTTCTTCTTCTTCTTCTTCTTCTTCTTCTTCTTCTTCTTCTTTTTCTTCTTCTTCTTTTTTCTTCTTCTTCTTCTTCTAATTTTGTATAAATAAAGTGCAAGTGTGAACTTTAGTGTTGCCAACCTTATTTTAGCTATTAGAACCCGTAACATTATAAACAAATAGAAAAACTAGTTGATTTCTTAACTGAATGACAATTAAATGGATTTTTTAAATCATAATACTCATGCTAAAACAAAAAAACTCTGACACTTGTTTTTCCATAACCGTTGATTAAAATATGACTATGTTTTTGTGAACAATAACTTAATATTCTTCAACTAATGCATCAAAACGTGTTATAACGTTTTCAAAATGTTTTGATCTAAAATGTTGATTTATCACAATTTGAGGTTGGGAAACCTTATTTGTCTGCAGTTTATTAATACAGGGACATCGCAAACGATCACCACCTTTGTTAATAGGGAGGTATGGAATCCAGGTGCGATGTGGTCCGTTTCTGAATAGACTGTTGACAATGACAGCCTATTGACGAATATATTGCCTGCCAAGCAAATCTACCAATGGATTCCGTTTGTTGAAAAGCACATTGCCAAGTCTAGACCGTCCATTCAATCAATGTCAGTTACACTTGTTTAATAATACCAACAACGAAGCGTTGGCTCCAGGTTATGCTCACGTTAATGACGAATAGGTATCAAAGGCTAGGTTGGAAAAAAATGACACAGTTTGAACTAACTTGCATAATCATAAAAGTTTTCAATTTCAATAAACATTCAAAATTATTTTGGAAAAGCATGGCGGAGGGGACCGCTCTACCGTGATCATAAATATTAGGTCTAAAGCAGTTCGAATGCTTTATCAGGACTTATAGCAAAAAGCTATTTTTATGAAAATTTTTCAACTTTAACATCAGAAAAACTTCACAGCTATTTTATTTTACATGCTAAACCATGTGAAATAATGTTAACAAATAATATTGAAAGAAAAAAGTAACCAGAAAAAATATGATTCCTCTCCCATACTCTTCAATATTCATTTTATTTTACAAAATATGAATAGAATCTTACAGACATACGCCCAGAATTGCTACCTTAACCCAGTTATCTTATGATATGAAACATCATAGATATACAGTATTTATATTTCATTTATTTTACAAAATATGAATAGAAGGCACAGTGTCATACGTCCGAAGATGCTACCTTAACCTAGTTTACATCATCTTACGGTATAAAACATCATAGAAAATGTTTTGTCTAAATTTTACAAAATATGAATAGAAACTTACAAACATACGCTCAGAGGTGCTTCCTCAACCCAGTTTACGTCAAATCATCTTACGATATAAAACATCATAGATACAGTTTCATGATAAAGAATAGGGAATGATTACTGCTAAGTCTTATATAATTTTTTGAGGTTAATCAATAAAAATAGAAATAAACGTTATTTGAGGAGGCATAAATCACGTCTTATACTATAAATTTGAGATAAATTTTAAAGGTAGCGAAAAGAAAAAATAGGAAAATGATATTTTGCACTTGGATATGCTTATAAATTGAATAGATTATTCAATAAAATAAAATTGGGCTTGTTTTTTAATAAAAATAAACACTTCCAAATTAAAATGAGGATAACCATTTTTTTTTCAACTCTATCGATCTGATGTTCTTTAACAAAATATCCTGGGTTATGATTCAACGTAATGGTTGAATATCAGTTGTTTAAAATGCCATTAGGAACTAAGCTTAAGCTTAAGACTGAAGCCATGCAATAGTTGCTAAAAGCTTTCACGATACCAGAGATAATTCTGCCACGTTGTATAAGTATCGAGGCTTCCTATCTGTGTGATTACAATTCTCAAATGGTTCAAAAGAATGGATACAACCTTACGAGATTTACGGGTGTACGGGTATATGGGTTTTTATAGAAATACTAAAGATACTTAAACAGATACTTAGTTAAATAGAGGAGATACGAGTTGATCAACCGATAAAAGATCTGATCATGTTATGAGAAAAAATTTGGACTTGGAGTTTTAGCCGATTCTAAATTAATTAATTATACTTGAAGCTGTCACAACCACATTTATTGAAAATCATGAGAAACCGGTTTCGGTTGACACCATTATCAATCTCAAATAAACTAAAACTAAAGTACAGAGTAGCTAAATATATACTGAACACAAAATAATACTATTTGCTGAGGGTGAAAGTGCTCTCATAGGCTGACCTTCATTGAAGGTCTGTGATTGGCTGAAGGTCAAAACAAGGCACGCCCATTGGTGGGAGGAGCAACAAGCAAAAATATGTGTCAAAATCAAGAACCAACAATTAACAAACAAGAACAATACACAAGTAGGCCACAATTGAACAGTGAGAGAATATAAATGAAGCTGAATGAAAGGAGTCAAGGTCAACCGAGAGTAGGTCAAAATTATGTACTAAATTACTTGTTGTAACCTATAACCGTGAATACATAGAAAGGGATAAACAAGAAAAAAACTCAATTAGGCTAGAATTGAATGAATTTGAAATGGAAATGAATTTAAATGAAATAGAATGCAAGGTCAACCGAAAAAAACAGGAAATAACCGTTATTAAAGAGTAGGCCAGAAATATGGCGAGACAAAGTTAATTGTATTGAATTGGTTGAAATAAATTTGATTGTTCAAACTAGTATTGGAATCGTTTTTTACCAATCTCCAAAGCTTTTAAAATGTTCAGTTGTCTACCTTTGTCAATCAAATAATGCAGAAATTCAACATCTTCTTCAGCCTTGAACTTGTTTCCATTAGTGATGAGATGCTCTGCACAATTCTAAATTACTGGCTTCAATGTAATAAAGCAAAAAGCTAGAACTGCCTCGGTCATCCATCCAAGTGCAGACCCAGCTACTGTGACTCATCACATGTTCATCACTTTCATTCATCTATCTACCAGTAAAGAACAACATCTGAAAATTTAATAAAGATGAATGAAAACACTTATATGTATCAAGAATATCAGGATTGCCGATTCCATAAAAATACATAGTCTTCAATTCATCACTTTTTCAAACTATGAATAGTTCTAAGTGATAATGAAAATATTGATCCTAGCAAACTGATGAAAACATTAATTTATTTCCAACAATGTGCAGTTACGAGTAATCCAAACAGACAGTGTAACAATATGGGAATCACAGAGCAACTATTGAATGCTCTAAGCATACAATTGAATTATTAGAATCAGAATTCTATGCTCAGTAGTAGGAATATATCGGCTGAAGTAAATAATTCTCAGTAGAAAAATGTTATTCTATAAATTTTACTTGTTTTATTCATTTCATTAATCACCTGCAATAGTTATACCGTGTTTAAGGCTTGATAGATAGAATAAAATAATAAATAAAAATAAATTATAAATTAAAAGAATATTTTTTCATTTATGCAATATTTTATTTCATATTGATCAAAGACCTTGAAATGAAACTATGCTACAATTTATTAACTAACTAATAATCTAAAAGAAGCCACTAATACAGTTAACATCATTCCAATTCCACTCACCATTTTAGCGTTAGCAAGAGAACAAAAGAAGACAGGCTAAAATAAAAATAATCCAATACTCTATTTATTCTAATTCTAGGCCTTGAAATGAAGTCATGTTTTAATTAACTACTAATCTAGAAGACACTAATACAGTTCAATGTCTCTCCAATTCCAATCACCATTTCAGCATTAGCAACAGAACCAAATAAGACGTTTGAACAGTTGCAAGTAGTTTCGCCCGGCCTAACCGAACTTGCGCCTTTAGCCGGTAAGTCAATCGATTTAATTATAATTCGAGCTAGGCTTGTGTACTTACCTGGTCTAATCGATGCAAATAGCCGTCAGAGCCCGTTGAATGGCATCTTATAATGCGCCTAAATTGATGTCATTTGCATAAGCGACATTGCCGATAATGATAATCGCCTTGGATAACATCGAGCTATTGTTCATGTTTCAGCCCAATTACGTGTTCTGTTACATCAATTATCACTTACCCGGTGGTTCGGAACCCACCTAAAACTGTAGGTCCACCATGTTTACTATAACGTGGCTCAACCGGCGAGGTGGAACTACCCGTAAATGTCATGAGTCATGACTCCAATGAGTCATACACTTATAATAAGTTATCGAAGTTAATTTTGCGACTAAGTGATTTTTTGTACTACAACACTTGTGGTGTATCTGTTGCAGGTTGAAAGAATTATCTAGAATAATAATGTCAATGAAATTTATCAGATAAACTCCCCAGCATTCTTGAAGTAGTTGTGTATGAACCTTTGCCTGGTTTTGAAACATAATGTTAATTCATCGGTTGAAAAATGTTGTATATTATATATTGTATTATTGATAACTCTGTCAAGTGCATTACTTTCGGAGAGCATTACCCCTCCCCACAACCTTAGAATTTATAGTATTGAAAGATATAAAAATTTAACCCAGTTATTTACAGGAAAAGTGGGTTGAGAACTTATAAAATTTCTCACATGATTTAATATTCTGCTCCAATCAAAGCACAACATGACATAGATTTGCTCTTTTAAAAAATACTTGTGCATAAGTAATAATGCCTTTCTAAATGATTCTTCCTGATTCATTATAATAAATTATTAAGCACAAAATGACATAGACTTCCTCTTTTAAAAGAGACCAGTGGCTGATTAATTATTCTTTAATTCTTCAATTATTCTTCGAGATTCATCCGACTAAATTGTAAATTTATGTCTAGATTCTCTTGTTGAATTGTTTATTTTCCCTGTCTTTTACTGTGTGTATGTGTTATTATCAATTTTATTTTACTCTTTGCTGGTCATTGCTATTTTTGGTGAAATTGTTATCGTAATTAATTGAAGTTTTTTGCCTGTTGTGGTCCTTGGACTGACAGTCCACTGTTATCAATCATCGTAGAATCTTGTAAGTAGGATCCTGATAATGGTGCTTGTACCTCAATTTCTTCAATCCATACTTTTTTAAATCATCGAGACTACAAACTTAGATTTCATTCTCCTTTACGTTTCCTAATGATCGTTTTTTTCCTTCTTTGTAACCATATGCGATTCGTAGTTCTCATATTCATCTCTATTTCGTCACATCTTCCAATTTTTCCTTCAACTTTGTTTAGTTTTATGTCTACCTCTTTTTTATCTGCGTCATCATCATAATCATAATCAATTCAGCATAGTTCTCAATTTCCATTTAATTAATTCTCATCACCGTTTAATCTCTTCTTTTGGATTTCCCCTCCATGAACACTTTCTTTTTCCTTTTCTCTCTGCCTCGTCTTCTCAGCAATCCAGCTTCTACGTTCTTTTTCCTATTATTTACTTTCCTCTTTTATCATGTGTTTCCCTCTCTACTAGTCCTACTTTCCACACCACATTACTCTTTCAAATCGTTCCTCAAATAATAATATTACGCAAAAAATAATATCACGCTCGACTATGTACAGCTATACACCTATTGACAAATCGTTAGCAAGACTCACAGACATCTTCTAGATGTTTACAATATTGTGTGTGTTAGGCTGCATTTATATAATATGCCGATGGTTGGGCAAACTCTAGGGACGTGTAGGCTACGCTTGTGTTATTCCTCAAGATATGTGCATGAGCGAATTTTGACTTGTGATGGGTTTGTTGGGGATGTAGGGAAAAAAGGGAGAGAGGAGAGAGAGGAGAGAGAGTGACACTGTGAGAGATAGAGGGAGAAAGAGAGTGAGGGAGTGAGAGAGAATGATGGGTTGTGAGAGGAGGGGAGGGAGTTAGAGTATGAAACATGAAAAGGCGAAGTTTGGACAAAAATTCGTTAATTCGAGCACTCAACCTTGAGAACATTATTTGGTCTTCGTTTCTCTTAAATTCAGCAAACTATCAAGTCAATTAATAGTTAGATTGATTTAAATTCATATTAATCTATGAATTGCTAATTCAGATAATGAGAATGTATTATAATGTGTATCTAATACTAAAAGAGAGATAAAGATAGGGAGAGAGAGTGTGAATGAGTGGGAGTGAGAGAGAAAGAGAGAGTGAGTGAGAATGAGTGGGAGAGAGAGAAAGAGATGAAGAATGGGTGGTAGGAAGAGTGAGGAAGAGAGTATGAGAGGAGAGTTGGATTGTGAAAAAGAGTAAGAGAGAACGATGGTGGGAGAGTGGGTGAGAGAGGAGGTGGTAGGAAGAGAGAGAGAAAAGAGCGAGTTGGAGTGGGATAGAGCTATAGATAGATGGATAGGGAGAGAGTGAGAGCGAAAGCGAAAGAGGAAAAGAGAAAGAAAGAAGAGGAAGAGAGAGAAATAGAGAGATAGAAAAAGAGAGCAAGAATGGAAGAGATAGTGAGTAAGAAAGAGAGACAGTACGAGAGAGTGTGTTGAAGAGGGGTGGGAGAGAAAGTCACGTTTCTACACTCTGTTCAGTACTGCACAGTTTTTTTTCTTACTGCAGAGGTAAACAAGGGGAGTGAATATTTAGTGGTCGTAAATTGGTATGTGAGTTTTGTGACTGTCCTGGGCTCCCCTCACTCATATTCATTCATATTAAGATGATGCGCCGAACCGTGATAATGCATAAGAGAGCAAGGGAGAGAGAGTGAAAAGGTATCACGTGACTTGGGTAGAAGACACCCTACGATTAGCTCTGATGCATTTATGTTGTACGATGGTGAAGCATATTACATATTACACTCACATTTGAACAGTGTTCCATCTTCAGATGCGCATAAAAATTGGGGGAAATGTCTCCTTTTATGTGAATAGCATCGCATTATTATGGGGTGCACAAACATTCTTTGTTGCAAGTGAGGGAATTCAGCTTCACATTATAATGACACCATTGTAATGATCATTTTACGAAGGATATAACCCATAAGAATTATTTGGAAGCTCAAATTAGGGAATATGAACAGCTTTTTTGGTAAGTATGATGTTTGTAGCATATAGCCGTTTTCGACTGTAGGTGACTCTTCAGACCTCAACGTTGTGTTTTAGTCCAAAGAGCGTACAACAGAAACGAGGAGTGAGGTAGTTTGTGATTGCTTTCCTCAGTGAGCTAACAGAACTGCATCAGTGGCCAAAATAATTCCTGCATTTCATTTTGAAAATTATTGTGATTGTTTATGAAGGGATAAATTTCATTATTTCATTTCATTTCAGTATGTCAAGCCCACTGAAATAAATTCTGAAACTCTATGCTTGGCAGTCCAATCCCACCTCCGAGTTGAGATTAATTTGATTAAATGAAATAGTGGTCTGAAAAGTCACACATGTGTGTAGAAGACTTTAGCCAATTTCGGCTGTGTGTGACTTTTAAGACCTCAACATTATACTTTGGTCCAAAAAGCGTACTACGCAAACGAGGAGTGACATAGGCTGTAATTGCTTTTCTCACTGAACTAACAGGTTTATATCAGTATGTCAAACCCACCATGACTTATTCTGAAGCTTAATGCTTTACTATGCGCTGAAAGAGTTACTATGTGAGGAAGAAAGAACATAGAACAGTGAATAGAATAATGTGAGGAAGAGTGTATGATTTTTGAAGGAATAGCATAGTCAAGAAGAGTCTGTCCAGATGGTTCATTTTGGAAAGACGAAAATATTCGAGAACTATGACATCTCTACAAGATTATGACAGTCTAGTTGACTATTATGACATTCTTGACTATTATGACATTCTTGACTATTATAACTAATATAACATCATCCGAGCATCCAGAAATAGTGAAGAGTTGTCAAGCTACAAATACGATACATAACTAAGTTGTGTAAGTTGGCTCATACTTTCCAACATGGCTTAACATGTTAGAAGCACGAACAACCATAGTTTTCAATTTATCCTTCCATTGTAGTCTTTACTTCTAGTTCACTCGCTGAAAGGTGAACCTGCAGACTTGGCGCCTTCACAACCCTCCTCTTCTAGCTGTCTCTATCCATCTTGTATCACATGCAAACTTGTTGCTGGAGGATAATATTAATTTGTCCTGTCAGCAATAATAACGTCACTTGGACAGTTGAAAGGGAAACGTCAACCGCACTCAGCACAACACCAAACTACTTCAACCACACCGAAAAGGGCCAAAATGTTGTGTTGGCAAGCCTGACAGAATGGGAAGGAAAACTCCTTGGCAAAGTTGGCCACCATGATCCTTTACCTAGCGTTTTAGGGATCGCCGCAGGGAGAGATGTGTTATGATTAGCATGTTGCCCCACTAATCGTGTCACTTCTTGCTCCTGTAGAGCTTTACAACTTGATGGATGTCCTACGGTGAGATACAGCCTCGTGGCGACGTCAAAACTAACACACGAATATTTCAAACTTACTTTTCGTGTTAATGCCATCGTGGCACATGTCTGTTAGCAGACAAACATTCGTAAGAAGTTTCAGTTGAACTTGCTGGCAACCCCTTTTCGGGAGAAGACCAGAAGGAATAATGTCATTCCCAGACCAACATCTCCTGCAGCTAAATAGGGGTCTCTCGCGTAGTCTAGCAACACTAGATTCCCATGACACTCAACGAGAATAAGTTGTGAATGAATAAGGGTTAAGTTGATAGGAGTCTGGATAAGGCAATATGAGACTATTGAGAAGATATTCACTTTATAAAACTTTTTATAGCGTACAAGAGAGCCTTACAGACCAGAATTGAGCCTCACCATAATTAATTAAAATTGTAATCATGGTATTAATAATAACGAGGCATATATTGTATATAGTTTTCGATTTGACTTGACGTGTCTTATACTACATAACCGGAGTCTTCAATGCGTAATCTTCAGATAAAACCAAGGGGGGATCAAGGGAGTCAATCGTGACTTTGCTATGGAAAGGGTAGGGGTAGATAAAAGGGATGGTCTCGCAAAAACGGTCATCAAAATCTCAATTTGTGACCCACCTCAAATTTGTGACCGCCCTTCTACAATAAGAAACCATCAGTAACATCAGAAGTGGGACACAATACTGTTGAATTCATTTATTTATAACACGAAACACAATCAAGTAAAGATACAACAGGCATAGCCCACTACTGCTTTCTTTACAAATTTTTAAATGAAAAATCCAAATTTTAGGTTATGTCCGAGTTGAACTAGGAATTTCACTTTGAATACAATTAAAATAGTTTAATTAATTTGAATTGTCATACTCATGAACTTTTGTCATACACATACACATAAATCTTATAAGATGGTACAGGTGGTATATAAATGGACTATACAAACGTGATAGTTATCAGAGAATAATATTCCATAACAATTCAGCAATTATCAGTACTTTTTAAAAATCGATTTATACATAAAAATTAAGTACAGATTAGTTATACAAATACTCTTATTTGCACTGAATAAAAATACCGTTACTAGGGAAAATAGCATTGTCAGCTTTTATTCGCTTATTGTCTTCACAGATACCTCAATGTAACTTTTTAAGACCCGATTTACGTGAAAAAGACGTACAAAAAAGGATATGGTACTGTAAATTTTATCATTTTTTTTAAATTTTATAATTGTTGTGATGCACTTCTATAATATTGTTTGTTTGCTAAGGATTCCAAAAGTCATTTTCTGAAATAAGATACTCTATCAATTGATTAACCATCCAAAGTAATGACTAACGACTGTATTGACTGTAAGAATGGTACATAATTATAATTTTCAATTTCATTGTTAGAATAATGGTACATAATTATAATTTTCAATTTCATTGTTAGAATAATATTTGAATCTGTATGAAGTAGTATGAAATGGCATTTTTTTTTTTTTTTTTGAGGATGAAGCCCACATAGGTCTGAGACCTGTGCGTTGGTGATGAGTTGGATGATGGTGATTTATGAGTTGGACCTACAGTTTTAGGTGGGTTCCGAACCACCGGGAAGTGATTTTCAGCAGAGAACAGTGTCTTTTTTGCTGGCCAATCAAGCTGGTCACCGTTACAAACAGGACCTACGAGAACGCAGCTTATCTATCTGATTGAACAGATACCTGCTACGGCTCGCGGCTATCACTACGGCTATCACAAATCTGCTGGGAGTAAGTGCATGTGAGTAAGTATGTCCTTCAACTCTGTTCCAAGCCGTAGTCCAAGTCCATAAACAATTCCTTACGCAAATCCTTTATCTCCCTGCTTTTATCACCCTATTTGCCTGTTGATAAAAATTGCTCACATAGCCACATTTTTGTTTGTAAGTACTTGAAAACAACATTAATCAAAGAAACGGAATAATCTTTTCAAAAGCTCTCCATTACATAATTTCAGCCGTGAACCACACTTGCAACGGGTAATTCAGCAGTTTCCTTTGAAAGTATTCCTTCGTATTTCCTTTTGCGTTCGTTTGGAACGTACACTGAAAGCATTGCCGCTATGAGAGCTCTACCGCTCTGTTCCAACTCAAAGGTGAAAAGCTCCATTGCTTTGTGCCTTTTCTGTATCCTATTGACCCGAAAAGTGTTGGGAATTCTCATTCTCTTACATCGCTCTCTCTTTCAGTCTCTCTCACTCTCGTACTCAGCCGTTGATGGCTTAACTCGATGCTGGGCTTTTGCTCAACGATCACCGGCTGACTGAACGTTACTGCATTGTAGACGATAGCACCTGAATCCGATAAAGCGGAATTGGCCACTACGTGAGAGCACTATCAGCTTACTCTCTCTCACCCATTCTCTCTCTCTATCTCTCTTTCCATCTCAATCACTCACCCTCTCTCACTTTCACTCTATCTCTCGCTGTTTCCAATCATTCTCTCTACCTCTATCACTCACTCACTCTTTTTCTAAATCTCTCACTCTTTTTTTCAATCACTCCTTTCTCCTAGTTCCACTCTCTCTCCCACTATTTGATAGTGGGGTTTCCCAGTCACAATCAAGATTGCAGAGCATTTTTTCACACTTCTAACACTAGTTGAATACTTACTATTGCGTTAGGGGAATGGAATGGTTATTGCCAATAATTATCGTAACAATTCGAAGTGATGTGAACGAGATTTTTTTTTTTTTTTGAGGATGAAGCCCACATAGGTCTGAGACCTGGGCGTGGGTAATGAGTTGGATGATGGTGATTGATGAGTTGGACCTACAGTTTTTAAGGTGGGTTCCGAACCACCGGGAAGTGATTTTACAGCAGAGAACAGTGTCTTTTTTGCTGACCAATCTAATCGGTCACCGTTACGAACAGGACCTACGAGAACGCAGCTTATCTCTCTGATTGAACAGATACCTGCTACGGCTCGCGGCTATTGATCCACTCAATAATTCCAGGATGATGTGCAGGGACGCCAAAAGAGGGATCGTGGTGGGTGGGGGAGGGAAGTAATAACCCCAAAATTTGTTAGAGATTATGAAAATGCGCGTATTGATAATATTATATTGGATGAAATTCATCCATGGAATGACATATTAATTAGATAAGATAGCAACATAGGAATACCATGTAATAACAAAACATCATTTTCTAGCCAGTAAAGGATGGAGAATATAATAAACAGTTGGATAGGTTTTTTTTTTAAATCTGCCTGCTAACTGCCATTTCCATAGGTTGAACTGATGCTCCTGTTGATGTGGCGTGCTCTTTGAAACATTTGCGGAGACTGCTTGCACAGTGGATCATCACAAATTCAGTTTATAAGTCACGTCAGAGGCCCAAAATTATTCAGTTGCGACCTGATAACTCTGACACCAGACCTGAGCCAGCCAGGTCACACGATATTATTTATTTATTTATTATTATTATTATTATTATTATTATTATTATTATTATTATTATTATTATTATTATATCACAAATCACACATGGGGATGTGGATTGGATCAAATTAGTCTGAACAAACAAATGAAACACATTTTGTGGAATGCTGTTCGAATCTGATGTTATGTACCATTCAATGGCATTTTTTTTTATTTTGCGATAACGGTTATCCTCGAGCATACGATGTTCTTCTGAGCAAGAACCCTTATAGGATTTACCAGAATTACCAATCATATCTCAAACGACCACAAGCTACTTGCCACCATCTCTGTTCAACTAGAAGTCCAGTTCCTCCCCAAATAAAAAAGTTCTTGAATTTACCATAAAAAGTTAACAAAAAAAAGAATCTAATCGGAGTCTTTACGTTATGTAGCACCTATGTAGAATAACCGAAGTAGCATACACATCCATTGAACTTGAAGTTTTTAATAGAATTATTAAAAGTTGACTATTGACCATTTTATATTATGATAAGGGAAACTTATTAAGAAAATTTTCCAGAAAAACTACCCTGAAGTCTATACATTCTACTGAAATTCATACTTTATGACACAATAGTTACTAAAATATCAAACTTCAATCAAACAGAACAACTAAACTAGTTTAACAGCTATAATGTAAGGAACTGACCAGCTGGCACTCTTAATCATCACTTTATCACTATTGCTATTTACTCTCTCACTCCCACTATTCGTTTCTCGTATTAAAATTTCCATTGATACTGTTCGTTAGACTGATTTTCATTCCCTGTATTTCTTTTCATATTTTGGGAAAAGAAAAGATGAAAAATAACATTAATGACCATCAAATTCAATCAATATATTAATCCTTTAATTATACAGTATGTTTCATTTCGAATTATTTATTTTTTGCCATGTACCTCATGACAATGAATAATAATACAGCGTTTCTTCCCATTTCGTAGATTGACTCTGGAATGAAATTTTTTCAATTAGACTTTCATTCGAACAAGTCAACATTCCAATTTTTAATCAAGAACTATTTTATTGTTGGAATATTATAATCATGTACCTATTCCTGATAGTTATTAATAGAAAATAGGTCAGAGCAAGTGTTATCTTCATTGATATAGTATATTGATACGCTTCAATGACACTAGTTTCCAGTCCATTGCAGCTGCAGCAGGGTCATTGCAATTGGCAACAACAAAGATAACAACTATTGAACCCCAGTTTAAAATTTCCTCTGTGTTGAAATTATTTTGCAAACGCATCGTGCTGCAACCATGCAATTTGGATACAAAATGGCGGCTCGCAAAGGTGTGTGTGAACCTCTGACGGTTGCAAATTATGCACATCACACAATATACAATACACTACAGTTCATTATTGGCAGGAAGTAATAATATTCGCATTGAGCTATAGTTCGCTGAGCATTCAATTCATGTCCATCTCTATTGATTGGAGAATAGATATATAAAGGAGCCTAATCGACAGTTTTCAATTAAAAAAGTTGTTGAGTTTCAAAAGAATCTATTTTTTTAAATGGGAATGAAACCCACACAAACATGGAACGTTTGAGTTGGTGTCACGAGTATGTGAAAAAATATTTAAACAGAACTTGAGCAATATTCAAGAGCAATAACTTATAACTTGAATATTCGAAAATTTCAATAACAATAAGGGCGCCTGGTTACTAAAAGAGGTGCTGCGTTGGGACAACTTTTAAACACAAACCAATGGTTTTCAATAAATGACCGGCAACTGGCGTAGAACAACACAGCACAGCACAGATTTTGGTGGTCGGGCGTTTTTGGAAACTATCGGTTTGATTTAGGGTTAACATCATGGAGGTATAAGTGAGACCCTATGTGCCTTGAAAAGAAGATACTAGACTCTTGGAACTTAGTACTCAGCTTTATCTAAGTTCAAATGAGATCACTATTGATTTTGAAGTTTGGGGTCAAAATAAAAGTAATTGTGATGTAAAACAGATTTCTAGGTTAGTTTGGGCTATTGAAAATCAAAACATTTGGCAGCTGAGACTGTCGGTGTTTACATTTGAAAACCGGGAAAATTGGACATTACGAAGGCTGATGATTTGCCCAATTATGGACTTAATTTTTTACAGCACAAACGTTGACGTTTTCATTTCTGATTGTGTTGAAATCTTTTCAACTATTTAAAGTCGCCGAATTGAAAAAAATTAATCGCCTAGTGGAGAAATTTAAAATATTGATGTTATAAGATTTGTTTAACATGAAGAAAAATAAATAAAACTTTTGTCAAGAACAGCTAATGTTATTTTTTTGAAATGTGGGGCATACTCTACAGTTGAATGGAAAAGTTAACAGAGAGCCAGAAGGATGCTATGGCAATACAGTAGACAATGTCTAGTTTCAAAATCTTTCAACAAAATTTAAAGTTTTCACTCTTCTCTGAAGTTATCAGTGCTAAATTTATGATTCACCGTTTCGTAAATTTACTGATTCTATGATTCTATGATTTACTGAATCTATGCTGCTCTGTATGAATTTGAAGGTTATGAGGTACAATGAAGGAGCCGAACAAGGATATTAGTTGGGCGTACATGGGGCTTCAAACCCCAAAAATCCTTCAACCGGGTGCTGTACATCAACTCACAGCTTACTATCACACTGTACGAACGAGAGAGTGGATAGGCTAGTATGCACCTTGGTTGAAAGATGGATACGCCTAGCAGAAAAACTGATATAATAATAATTGGGTTGGATGAGTGTGCGGTGATTCACCTCCTAAAAGGAAGAGCACAGGGTCTGAGTGAGGAAATGGAGCTCGTTGATGGCAGCATTATAAGAGCCTTGAATGCTGGAGAGACCCATCAGTATCTTGGTTTTGATCAGAACCATGTTCAAGATTCTGCAAATATAAAGCAGGCTCTCTGCATTGAGTATAAAAGGATACTTAGGTGACTCTGGTCAACTGAGTTATATGGAAAAAACAAAGTTCTTGCCACTAACATCACATTTCACTGTGCCAGTTCTAACTCACTCCTTTGGAGTAGTAAAGTGGATTAGAAATGAGCTCCAGGAACTTGATAGAGAGACCCAGAAGAGAATGCATATGGAAAGATGCTTACATCCTCGCTCTTCTGTTGCCTGCATATACCAGCCCAAGATACTTGGGTGGCAAAGGCCTACATGGTTTGGAGAACCTCTATAACAGAGTAGCATTACAGTTTGCTTGCAGCATTAAGAAATGCTCTGACCCCTTAATGCAATTGGTTGCTGGTGTTTGGTCTCTCCTGTATAAGGCAGCTAAACAAGCAGCTGATACCCTTGGTCTAGCTTTAGATTTTGACAGTGAGAGGGAAGAGGTGGTTCAACCTTCCCGCCTTAGGGCTCAAATAAAGGCTGCTGAGAGTAAGGTTCTTCTCCAGCAGAACAAGGACAAATCCTTGCATGGTGGGTTTTATAAACATGTTGACGAGCAGGGATTGTATAAGGAGCTGATGTGTTCACATTTTAATTTTACCTGGATTTGGGTTAATTTCACACATTATTATACAAAAAAGAGTAAAAAAAGAAACTTTTGGATCAATTCTTGAAGTCAGCAGCTTTAGAATCTGAGACTGAGGGGTTCATATTGGCATGCCAGGATGGTGGGTGATGCATATGAACATGCCTGATATTAAATGCAGGGTGTATCATAAGACAACAGAGACATATTGTTATTCACAGAGACATACTCATTCACATATTGTTAGCCTGTTCTGTGCATGCAACCACAGGCTACATTCAATGCTGCCCTTAGAGTGCTCTAATACAACCTAAGACACTCATATGGTATAGACAGAACACCTTATGTCCGAGGAGAGATTGAGTCCATTGTGGAGAATGAGAAGTGCCGTATTTACTGGAACTATTCATTCTCCACCACCAGGCCTCTAACAGCCACCAAGCCTGATGTTGTCCTCCTCAATTTCAGTGCAAAGGCAATTTATGTAATTGAGTTTTCAGCACCTGCTGAATGCAACATAGCTGCAAAAGAGGAGGACAAACGGACCAAGTATCAAGAGCTATTGTTGGAGCTGTGCAAGCTGAACCCAGGCTTCTCTGTTAAGCTAGTTGTGCTGATAATTGGTGTCCTAGGTGGGGTATGCCCAATGCTGCTTTCAAGTTTAAAATTAATTCTGGCTTGTGAAAAAAGTGCCTCTTCACTGATAGGACAAATGCAGAAGGCAGTTATCTTGGGCTCTCTCTGGCTGCTCAGAGCAAATGATTTGTGGATGATGGACCTGGCATGATTGCTTACCGCACGGACGTGTGGAGCAGTCTTGCCTTTAACCGCTTGTCAGGCCTCCTTGGGTATCTGAGCCCAAGGTTGGACTGGTCAAGCACCCCTTTAAAAGGAAAAAAAAAATAATAATTTCTAATTTGTCAGGTCCTTCAATGCTCTGTTGTATCGGTTTATTGATTTTTCAATATTTTCCAATGTATGTGATTAAATTGTTGAAGCAACGTCTCAAAATTCCAAGAATGTGTTGAAAAATAAAACCTGTGTTTCTCTCCAAATTCAATCCAGACCACCTTTTACATCACTTTTGACGAGTTGCTATTGATTGGCTAGCACTCTAGAGTGAACATTGAGGGCACCGGGAGTCGTAAATCATAGCACTCGCATAAAATGTGTTTACGTTCATACACAGCCGTGTATCGCGTTTAATATTTGCAAGCCGTCTCGAGCCAGCTATAATCGCGTTCAAGCTCATTAATATCCCAGCAAACACGATGATCACGATAACCGGCTACTGATAACTGTGATTAATGCGTTAGATCTTTTGCACCACAAGTGAAAACCGTGTTTGTGTGTAGGTATAAGCTGCGGGGCGAGAGCTTTCAAAAGTGAAACGTTCGCCATGTTGCTCCCGGTGAGTTAATCACCCCCAATCGTTATCGCAACCCCCCTCTCACCATAAACTTTCTCAACTCTTGGGTAATTCTCAAGTTTTTCCCCAGCGCAACTTATTCCGATAGTAGATCAAGATTTACCTCGGCTGTCCCATACTTCGCGTGACTCCCCATCTAGCCGAATACATCACTGAGTGACCTTGTTAAAAATTTAAACGCAAACGTGAAATTTATTTTCTCCCTCCCACCGCCATAATTCACTTACCCCGAAGGCACCGAATGACATTGAAACACTGATAGCTCTGTGCAGACGTATAATTTGCCTGTTGACGGAAACGTGTTTCTTTTCGACTGGAAACAATTCATCTTCTGTTTGACAGACAGACAGACGTTTCAGAAGTGTTGCCGTATCGTCTGTGCTCTGTGTTGCGTTACGCCTGTTCTCATTAAGCGTATTGTGAACGTGATTGAGGCTGAGTCTGCTGCTGGTTATCACACTTTCTTTCTCACACTATCTCTCACTCTCTCTTACTCACACACACTCTCTCTTTTTCTACCTCTTTTAATCCCTCTCTTACACTCGCCCTCTCTCGTAATCAGTCCCTCATTCTTGCTTCACCATCTATCTTACTCATTCCCTCATCCTTGCTCACTCCCTCCCTCTTACTCGCTCATACCCTCTCATTGTTTGAGACTCACTTCCTCTCTCTCTTCTCACTCTTTCGTTTTCTCACGCTTCAGCCGTGTCATGCGTGCCTGTTTCTTGCCACTGAATGCTTTGAAGCTCACTAAGAGCCCTCATTTTAATTAATGAGAGGGCTCAGATAATCTCAAATTAATTCCAGAGTAAGTCTGAGGCCTTATTAATTACATCTTGATTCAAATAATATATTAATTTTATTTCTAGTGTCTTTGAGAAAGGAATGTATTCATCGATAATCAACTCCAAGATGGGTCAAGCCTGTTATCAGACACTATAACAGAGGCCTGATGGACTGACTCTTGAATTGAAAATCAATTATGCAAATTCGCATACTAGTGGCTTGCAACGTGGCTAATACATTTGCGCGACTTCACAAAAATGGACTTGTAAATTTTTTTATAATTGTAGAAAGTGACAATGAGAACTAGTGAGATAATTAGATAACTTTAGCTGAGTTATCATGTGAGAGAATAAAAGCATGCTTGTAAAATAATTTTTCTTACACAAAACATTGATACATTAAAGGATACTCATTGTAAAACTAATGCTAATGTATTGAAAATTACATTCAACCATCAGGATTTGATGATATATTAGTTCTGTACAAATATCACAACATGATAATCCAAGAAAGCCTTACTTTTTTGACAAGAGTTATAGACCAAAGAGGTTTTCCAAGGCGGATCTGGTAGTGCAGTTGGTTGGAGCGCTTGTCTGAGATTCAATAAGGCTCTGGCTGGCTTCGTTTTCTGCAGCCTTGAGTTCGAATCTCATTCAGCCATGAATGTTTCTCATCATTCAATCACTCCCCTAATTACCCACGCACAAGTCTTCAGACACATGTGGGCAACATCAGCAATAAAAAAATCCATTTTATTCCTAATGTTTCTTACAGCTCCGTTTCTGAAACATCCGTTTTTTTAATCTCCCATAAAAATCCAAACATGATAAATGTTTAATCTTATTATAATCTGATAAGGCCTTATTTATTCTTTTGACAAGAGGTATAGAATCCGCAAAGTCGATTATTGTTTCAACAAAAACTCACATCTCTTTTGAAATCTCTTTTGACGTTTTAAAAATTCTCAGGGTAAAATTCCTATTCATATAATCTTAATCATTTGATGCTCCAAAGATCCAAATTGCAAAACATCATTGAGTTTCAAGCATTTTGGAGTGAGATATCATTTTTTATAAGAACTCATTCCATAAAGGATTCCATTGGTCAGAAAAGACCCTCTTACAGCCCTCCAAACGGAAATTCGATCACATAATGAACACTCCTTTGGAATAGATCTATTCAGCATGATTGAGTCACACATTTTCCGGAAAATGGAGAGTGAAATCATGCAAGGAGAAGAATTTTCCAAGATTTTCCGAGTGTGGACGTATGGTTTTCGAGGGTGGGAGGGCAACAGCTTGTGGAAACTGGAATGTTCACAAAATCCTACGCTGATCAATAGTGTCACCATGAAAAAAGTCAGCTGTTGATATTAAAGATGAAGACAGTGGACAAAAAAGAACGCCGACAGAGTGTGCAGATGTCGCCGGGCCCCACTTTAATCTGCTCCCTTCTGCTTATTATACAGTTTCTCTATCGTCCAAGACCAGCCTGACTATCGTACATCCCATGGGACTGGGGACGAGTTTTTTATTTTATCCTGAAAAAATGTCGTACGTTTCCAGATTTTTGGAAGAAATAATACTGAATAGTTTTTGTCGTGAGGAACAGAGTAGTTGAGTTGCAAGTTGAATGAAATGCAATAAATTGAACTTGACTGAATTTTTCATAGAAATCTCAATAAATTCTGCTATTAGCATGAAAATAAGTAATTCTAAATAAACTTTCTTTTGAGAAACAAAGTAGTAGAGTTAGAAGTTGAATGATATGCAAGGGAGCTGGACTACATTTTTCATCAAATATTCAATTAGCATAGAATGAAGAATATGAGGAGTCTCACTTTGAGGAATGTCCCCCGGACAATAAGGGGGAAAGAGAGCCCAAAATTCACTCCCTGTCCTGAGGTCTTCCAAGACTTAGTTACGGGACTGGATCAGAGTTGGAGTCGATTGAGACTGAATGAGAAAAAATGTAATATGTATTTTCAGTTGTTTTTATTCTTACATGAAATGTTCTTACGTTAATATATCATATAAATAACCATAACTCAACGATGTAAATAACGACCATTGCATTGGCAACAGTAATTGCTTTTTTGGAATAGTATCAGACGCGTTTCAGGACCTGAGTCCTATCCTCAGTGAACAGAAATACAAACACGAGTATTCCCAGTTACTGAAGCAGCCTAAGTGCTGTTGCAAATGCAAGCCTATAATCGTTATTAAAATCAAGAGAAATATTTTTCATAAGAAAATGTTGGACGCTAGAAACAGGGTATAATGAGCTGGAAGAATAAAATAAATGAAAAAAATGTATACTTTTATGCACGATTGTTTACGATACATGTAATTCACCAATGGAAATGACATTGAATTCCATCATACTGAGCTGAAGCATCAAACTGGGTGAAAAATATAGATGTAAGGTAAATAAATAAAACAAACGCATAATGAACATGTTATATTTTTAGTGTAATGCTCTGAATGTGTTTTCCCACATGCGTGTCTATGTATTTGTACATTTGTTGTTCCAGGATCCAAAAATAGATATTTTAAAAATACGCAAGTATTTTCTATATCGGTGTGACAATAAAATTAGCAGATGTTGGAAGAAAACATGTGAAAATGTTTGTTTTCGATTTGGAGCAGGAATTGTCAACTTATTTTACATCACAACAGTGTGTAGCAAGCAATAGCAGGCAACTTCTTTTCGACTCAGTATCTCGTTTCGCTGTGACAAAGGGTGGGAGACGGCAACTTTCAAGGGAATAACTGAGGAAGAGCGGTGAATTACAATGAAACAGTCATTTGACATCTTACATTTTCCGCATACTAATGTCACCGGAATACACCCATTGTTTGCCAGCCGCTGAGGATGAATGGCGATGAGAGAGTGAAAGAGTGAGTGAGTGAGAGAGAAGGAATGAGTATGAGTGAGTGAGTGGGAAGAGTAGAAGAGGGGTGACAAAATGAAAGAATAGGCACTATCGTGAACGATGGGATGTTGCGCGGGTATTTTATAAACGATCAATTTATGCTAAGCGGTAGACGTTTATCCGTTTATCTTGATCTGTGAGCCAACAATAGCTACAATCAGTAGTCATTGATGAACGTTCACAAAGTTTATTTATTTTTTTTTTTTGACACATGATTTTTACGCATATTTCGTGTTGATCTACGTGCGTCATGAATTGAAAATTAGTTTCCAATAGAAACTTCCCATTCATTTTAAAATTATTCATCAAGGATTTCTACATAATTCTTAGTCTTGTGTGTGAGAAATGATTGAATTTATAGTAGTTTATGCAACGATTTTATTTTGACCCTTATTAAAGCACGAGTTAGATGTAAGTTAGATGTAAATATCTCACGAGAGCTTTAATGGCCAAATAAAATCGTTGCATACACTATTTTATCTACGACCACTAGTATACATTTAATTAAAACAATTTCATTTTACCTGTGACTGTCAGAGATACCTAACCTCTCATCTCAAATACGAGAAGTTATAGTAGATTGTTAGGTTGAAGCAGCTGGTGTAGCAGTTTGATCAAATCAGCTGATAGTTTCACAATATTGAATTACGATATTGATTCCATCAAAAATGCTTCTGGTTGGTCCAGAACCGTGTTATAATGTAGAACCTGTACTATAATGAGCTCATTATGCAACGGGTTTCAAAAAGCATTTCGAAAAGACAGCTGTTTTGGCATCAATTGTGAAACTGTAATGTATACATTATGACATGGTCGTAGATAAATGTAATTTAAAGTATCGTTTAAATCGTCTTATCATGATTGTTTTAACTCTTATTTTTTAATTTGTGACATGATGTGTGTCGGTGGTGTCCTAGTACTGTTCTAATAATTTTCCAGTTAATGAATAAATTAAATGAGGTGAAATAATCATACAAAAATTGAACCCTAGACCACCTAGGTGTTCTACATCGCGGTAGTCATTGAAGCTGTGCGCAGGGTTTTTGGTCATAATTTTTTTTCGAAGTTTCTTGTATTGAATATTCATTTGATTTAGAGTTTTGAAATGTTATCCATGGCTTTGAGGAAAAATGTTCTTTCTCAATCAGTTTTTTCTCAAAAGTTTCTTCATCAATTATTTTGTGAAATATGGGGGTTCAAAGTTGAATTTTTTCGGTTTTTGGGCCAAATGGACTCACTTTTGACAGATTTTCCCTAACTAAAAGAAACATTGAGAAATAGAATAAAATATTTTTTATTCCAATCTGACAAATGGTTTTTTCAAAATAGTATTTTTAAAATTGGAATTTTTAAACTATTTTTGGAAAAATAATTGCTTGATTGGCATGAAAAACATGTCATTTTATTTCTCAAGTTGCCCAGTTACAAAAACATTTATCAATAGTTTAAAATAACATGAGATCAATTAGGTACCTCCAAAAACCGAAAAATTTCAACTTTGAACCCCCATTTCACAAAATAATTGATGGATAAAACATTTTCTCGCAGCAATGGATAACATTTCAAAACCCCAATAACATCTAATACAATACTTAAAAAAAATTATGAACGAAAACCCTGTGCACACTATTAGGGGAATACGACTTAATTACATGGATCGATTGCTGTGGTTTTTTGGCCGAATGATGCTCACATGAGTCTTGAAACTTTTTCCCGAGTAATGAGGTGAATGATGTCAAGATGACCTTGATGACAAGGTGACCTTGATTACAAGGTGCCCTTGATAACAAGGTGACCTTGATGACAAGGTGACTTTGATTACCTGTTTCTCCAAAGTGATCTTTCATTTGCATCTATATACAAATTAGTGAGAATATAAATTTGAATCAATAAATAGATTAATAGGGAAGAACAAATGGGTGAATATGAATGAATAAATATATATATATAGCAATGAATAAGAGATTAAAATATAAATTAATACGATAGCAAATATTGTTGGCAGTTATTTGATTGAGTTGTCTGCCTTTGCCAGGCAAATATAGAAATTCAACATTTTCTTCGGCCTTGAACTTGTGTCCATTAGTAATATATAATAATAATAAGCGTATGGCTTTTAATGGTGGGGAGACCCTTACGGGTAGTTCCACCTCGCCGTTTGTGCCATGTTACGGGGAACATGGTGGACCCACTATTTTAGGTGGGTTATTAGTAATGAGATGCTCTGAAAAATGTGAGTCTCCTATTTGGGTTTTCCAATCTCTAAATGTTTATTCATGCTACGTTTGAAATTTGGACCGGTCTGACCCACATACAGTCACTACAATCACCGCAATTCAATTTATAAACCCCACTTTTATTCCAGATATGAATTTTATCTTGACCCCACCCGAACAAGCTATTAAAAAAAGTATTTTTTAAATCAAATTAAGAAAAGAGTTGAAAATAAACGGTTTTGATGTAGATTTTCAAACAAAACCTATTCTAAGAGTTTGTTCGGGTTTGATAAAAATTGATATCTGGGATCGAAGTGGATCAATTTATTGAATTGCGGTGATTGTATTGCCTGTAATGTGGGCACACGACTATCGCTTCCCATCCATATCAGTGAAGAAGAACAACAATAGAAATGGAGTAACCGTGCACACAAGGATAAACTAAACTCTATAACCAATGCTCTGCTAACTGAATAACCACTTAATAACCACACACAGTTATAGGGTTGAGTCAGGTGAGTATCTCATATTGAGTTGACTCCGCTGAGGGACTGTTGATCTGTTGAGTCGACGGGAGTCCGATCGGAAGGTGTGATAAACAGCTGTGATTGACTCGAATTTTTATTCACATCAAATAATAAGAGTCCGAAGCGCTGAGTCAAAACATGGGAAAATTCAGATTTATAAACGTTATTCACATCACCCATCTCAAAAAAACAAATGAGAATACTCAGTTCACTCAACTTAATTCACACCCATTGTCTCAACAAAAACGAGAATTTAAAAGAACACGTGTTGTGGGTAAATGATGTCTATCCAAATTTAACCAAGCGTCCGAAAATGTTTTGGGGTGAGCTCAGAAATAGTCAGGAGACTCTGTTAAGTGGAAAGAGGAGGATAGAAGAATGATTGTCTATTCCCAAGGGGATGTTTCAGGCATTTCCGTTGCTGGGAGCAGGTAGGAGCTAGATCTAAACGACAGAAAAATAAACAATAAATTTAGTTCAAGAGTAGTAACCTCCACCGTCAACCCATTCTTTTTCTGTATTCTTTCCCCCTCTTTTCCCCCCCCCGCACTTCCATTTCACGGTATTTCTGTAAAGAATGAACGATAAGAACAAAAGAGTCTCCAGCAGGATGCTGCGCTATCTTTGGCGCTGAACAGAATTTCCAGAATATATGGAGCCGCGCTACAGTTTTGTTTCTATCCTAATATCACTGTTAATGGCTGAAAGCACGTTCCAAACCTGCGCTGCGCCAACAAGCCGAAGTTTATAAGGTGGCCGAACTTCTGCTCCACTCGCAGTGAACTTGTGAATTTATGATCATAAGAGCCAGTTGTTCGGCAACACAAGTTCCGAATTAGGAATGAGCCTCGTATTAACCTGCGCTTATGGCTTACGAATGTAATTGTTGGAAATTGCGAGGAAAACTTATACATATTTCGAAAAATAAACCAGTTATTTTACATACTGCATTGATAATAGTACCCAACTAAATTGAGAACATGATTGTACAGGATAAATAATTATTTTCCTACAACTACTTGTAAAGTAGTTCTTCACGTACTGAAAACTAATTGTAAAATACCTCTTTACTGCTCCGCAAGCGGTAAAGTACTTTACGCTCGCCAGCTGTTTTCTTTACGCTTCTGTTTTGATTTTGATGTCTTCTCATTGGTGAATCACGGAATCCGTGAAATTCACATAACCTCAACAACGCTAACCAACTCCGCGCTCTATTTGTGATATTACTAACTACAAACTACAAGTGTTGGAATACAGAACTGCAGTTTAAGGAAAAATATTGTATGTAATTCGCGCGTGAAGCTTCTTTATCGCTCTCGCATAATTACTGCGCTCGCTCCGCTGTGCGTCGCGCAGTAAATGTCTTGGCTCGAGCGATAAAGTCACGCTTCACGCTCTTAATACATAAATAACTAATTTATAGAACAATGGTAGTATGTTTTTTTCTTGGAGGATGAAGTCCACATAGGTCTGAAACCTGTGCGTGGGTAATGAATTGGATGATGGTGATTGATGAGTTGGACCTACAGGTTTAGGTGGGCTCCGAACCACCGGGAAGTGATTTTACAGCAGAAAGCAGAGTATTTATTGCTGGCCAATCCAATCGGTCACCCTTACAAAGAGCGCCCAGGAGTTTCGTAGCTTATCTCTGATTGAACAGGTTCCTGCTATGTCACTCGGCTATCTCTTTCCGATTCTATTTATAGCTTATGAAAGGTATCAATAAAAAAACTACAAATTAGTCAAGATCAGGGTTCCCAAACCTTTTCTTACCACACCCCCTCCAAACATTCATTCCACTGTCACAAGATACAAGATTACAAGATCAAATGATAGATTTTGGTCTAAGTAAATTTAACTGGTGAAATGAAAATGACTCTGTCCTCTGCTGTAAAATCATTTCTCGGTTGTTCGGAACCCACCTAAAACTTCAGGTCCAACTTATCAATCACCATCATACAATTCGTTACCCAAGCACAGGTATCAGACCTATGTGGGCTTCATCCTTTGAAAAAAAAATGAAAATGAATTAGGAAGATGAACGAGCTTGGAAATACATATCTCACGCGTGGCGTTGGAAAGAATGCCGGATATCAAGCCATTGGGATGTTCCTTGATGATAATAATTATGAGTTGACTTAGCATACTAATATATCGCCGTCAGCTGTAGTGAGGTGGGTGTCACATCACACCTATTGGTGTCAATCACACAATCTACTCTCGGAACTGAAACAAATTATTACAGAAGACAGAAGACTCACTCGTTTTACTCAGTTAAAAACAGTATAATATTATTGTTATAAATTATATTATATTTAAATAGCAAAAAATGTACATCACGAACGAGATTCGATTGTAAGTTAATGATTTCAATCGTTGCAGGTGTTGATTATGTGTTTTAATTAAACCAGCTTCTATTGATTAAAGCTGGAACTAATTTTATTTCTATTTACAACTAGAACAATTCCATCAAACCGTGATTAATTGATAATTAATATGGAGACACGTTCAAATCAATCGTTCCAAAACAATATAGAATAATTGGATGTGCTTCAGAGCACATTTCAAATACACTAGCTATCAAATCAGTGGAATGGTTCTGAGATGATTAAAACTATTATAACAATTTAATGCTTACCGAAAGCTGGTGAAGCTCTTGACATTCAATTTACATTTATTTGTTGATTCATTAATAATTTTCATTCAGTTATCAACAATTTTCCTATCATTTAAATATATTGTTTCCAAATTTTTCACACTATTATTATTAGAAAAATTTGTTTGAGAACTCATTTAAGTTATTAACATTCGTCGACACACAAAAAAGTTCAAATTCAATTAGTAAAGTTGATTCACAGTCAATCAAAAAAATATCACATTCTATAAAATAGTGCATCAATCACTGAACTAAAAGTGAAAATCAAAACTTGCACTGAGAAACTCCTCCAATGAGTAAAAAGGATTTACACTACAACAAGATTGTACATTCCTGCACAGGTAGAAGTGGAGTGGTTGGAAAAGATGTTCGGTAATTGTTGACGGAAGATTAAAGAATCTCTTTGACAGTAATAATAATAATCGTGTTGCTTTTATCGGTGGGGACACCTTTTTCCGTTTCACCTCGCTGCTTGAGCCATCTTATGGGGAACATTTTGGATGAGTTTACAACTATTGTCAATAAACAATATTCATAGCTTTAACGCCTTTTCTAGTAGAAAAATTTGTGGTGAATCGATGATGCATGAGATTTTTGATGACTAATTTTGCATTAATTGACAGTATTGAAAAATCAACAGAGTTTGATTCCTTCAGCCTGGCTTACTAGCCTACATCAAGTCAAGACAAATATTGAAAAAATAATGATACAATTTAATTTGAACTATTATTATTGAATAATTTCCAATTTAAACATCTCTTGAGTTCAATATTAATTTATTCTTAATTGTGGTTTTTTTATGGTCTATAGCTTTCAAATTTGAAATCTAATAATGCATTATTAGAATGTTTTTAGTGAAGATAACTAAATCTTCACAGCAATAATGCTCAAATCTACTTTTCAAAATTGTTTTCGTAAGATAAAATAAATAATAAGTGTATGGCTTTTATTGGTGAAGAGACTCTTACGGGTAGTTCCACCTCGCAGTCTCAGCCAAATATTTGAAACATATTGGACCTACTATTTTAGGTGAATTCCGAACCACCGGGTGAGTGATAATAAAGTTTTAATCTTATGAAAATTCTCAGATGGATTTCTCACTAGATGGATGAGCTCATTACTTTTTTGTGGTAAAATTCATATCATAAATTTTTCAGGACCATGAAAAATGAAAGTCATTACTATTTGGCTTTCCCTCGAGTACATGCTTATAGCGCCTTGAGATAGAAAGAGTCCAACAGTGAGATTGAACATTAGGAGGGAAATAGAGTCTCAGTGTTTGCGGAGCACTGGAAGAGTTGTTGAAGATAAGAAAGAGCTGTAACGTCGTATTAAGCTCTAAATGGGACAGATTTAAGATATTCATGAACATTGTTATCCGGCCAAGATAAGTTGACGTATCAAAGAAAAACCAACGACTATATGTAAAACAGTGATATTAATTTCAGAAGAGAATTAAATAAAAGAGGAAGGGTTATGCTCGTAAATTCTTGTCGTGATGTCTGGTTATTATCTTGTCAGGCTGACATGAGCTGGCGTGGCATGGTGCTTTCTCCCTCTCGTGATGAGAGTTGCAATGAGGAATCTCCCGACAGCTCCTTTTTTTGGCGGGAAAAAATACCTCGTGCTCTCCGGTCTAATGGAGAATCATTAATAAGTAAACAGGAAGCCCGGGAAAAGAGAAAGGAAAGAGAGGGAGACACCCGTATTCAACAGTGAAAAACTGACTCAGCATCTCCCCTCAACTGAAAGACATTTCTCAACTTGAAATGAGAAAAACAGTGGCCTTTATTGTGGGAATTGTTTTGAGCGAGTTAGTGACTCGTTTCATTCATAATCATCCGCATTAGGACTCCCATTTTTTTTTCACTCGAGCTCAATTAGGCTTCTAGTGAGTCGATCGAAAAATTATACGTGTCAGAATTCTCGGAAAGTGTAGTAGCATACATTTATTTCTCAAAATCTGTTCAACAAGTACCAATTTTGTATGTTGTGTAAATTGTATATACATTGCGCATATTGTATGTTGTGTAAATTGTAAAATATTGTGTATGCATTGTACAATATTGTATATTGTCCATAAAATTGTAGTTAAGAAAATAATCACTTGTACGAATATACAATACATATTGCTTGTAGTGACTGGCCATTACAAGATTAGAATAGGGTAATCAATTCATGAATATATTTGAAAAAAAATTCATGATTTAAGTAAACTCAGAATCTCTATTTATAAATATTTGACAGTAAAAATTTTGAAAAGACCTCATTCTAATGTGATTGAGATGGCATTTGACTTCCATGTTCTGGCTCTAACATCTGAACAAATTTCAAAATTATGTCTACTCTCTTTACACGGTTGAAGTTGTGAGTGCTTCTTTTGCAAGGTGTTATCCTAAATTAATATTCTAGAATTGGTCCTTCAAAGTAAAATTCCGAGTAAAAAATTGGCACAACCGAACATTTCGATTTTTTTACTTTTCAAAGTGCCAAACATCACACATAAACAAGCAATTAATTAATATCATCTTGAATTGATTTATATTGCTATAAGAAGTTTTAACTATCTCAACTATGCAGCTTAATGAGTAATGGTTTCATTAATTGATTCAAGATTCAAGCTTTTATATTCCACAGCATGTTTTATTGTCAGTATAGCCCAGGCAATGAATGCAAAAAAATGGCCATTGTCGTAACAAATTAGGGGAAAGCTGAATTTTTGCAGAATGTTAGTATACATAGTACTTACTCAAAAAAACCAAAGTCCCGACCCCCACCCCGCTTGCTTCCCCCACCACCCCCCTATCAACATTGCAAGAACAGTACTTCAGTTAAAGGCTTATAACTCGGAAACTAATTAAGGTATCGTTGTGAATCTCATGTCATTCAATACTCAAAACTATTCTCTAAAAAATATGTCGTATACATTTTCTATGTAGATAGCCTAGTTTTTCAGTAAAAATATAGTTTATAGAAAAAAAAGTCACCTCGAACCACAAAAATCAACTTCAACTGATCATATCTTTTTTAATATCGCGTTATTGGTTGTGCCGTTCCTTACAAAACTTATAGATAATTTAATAAGCTTAGAAATTATGTGTCTATTGATTACTATAGTTCAAGTTATGGCGTCATAGTGAGTGATGAAACAGTAGCGGACACCGCGTCCCTGAACCCTACAGCACTGTGTATTGCATGGCGCTTGGCTATCCAGCCCAATCCAATAAATAATTATTGTCAAACAAGCAAGACTATATATGCCAATCAATAGTACACGTTTAAAAGTACATTTTCCGAAAAGTCCCCAAAAGTCCCCCCACAACTTTTCCCCCAAGCCCCCTCAAAGTTGAAAATGTTTCTAATTATTGGAAATTCGATATCTCTGTAACTAACTATCGAACAGAGTTGATTCTTCTTCCATAATATCAGTCATATAATTTTCTGCAATAAATGTGATGTTCACTTTGCCGGTAAACCTGATAGTTTCTCTTATAAGAATTGAAATATCTTCAAAAGAGAATTCTATCAACTAGATTTTTCATTAATTAGGGGGACATTTTTGTATGTCATTTTACAGAAAATAGCGTTAAATAGAAGTTATAGAACTTATTTTTATGAATCCAAAGATGTGTATAAAAGCATACTGACGATTAGAGATGATGATTTGATAGGATGAGTGGTTTAGAGGGGGGGGGGAGGGTGCCCATTTGCTAACATTGTTGGGCCCTTATCTCAGGAACGGTTTGTCGTCGAAATCCATACCTGTATTTTCTCAGCTCTTTGAGGCCACATTTGACAGATAATTTGGAATTCCACTTGAAAGGGCAGTATAGGCTCCCCCCTATATTAGACATGGGCACACTTTTGAAGGAGGGGGCTAGATGAAATGAGAAATTATGTGGGCGGGTCAAAAAATTGATTAGTACTCATTTTTTACAATTCAATCATCAATTAAAAATTCAAGTCTCAATGAATATTATCCTAAATAATTAAAGATGTAGTAGAAAGACTTGTTTAACTCACGAAGAGATGCAGTAATCCAACTGAGATTAGCTTTAGAAGCAATCTGATTTTTAAACCATCTTATCAAAGCAAAAGGTGTCAGGGGGTACGTCTCCACAATGGTTTTGGTAAATTAGCGTTTCAAAGCAGTAATTTAAGCACCTCTAGACATAATTTCACTAATTTTGACGCACATTAGAGTATGAAGTTTATTTAGTGCTCATATCATTTGAATGTCTCACTAACAATCATGCTATTCATAAATGGCCTTTTACATTTAATTTCACTTTTATATTCAGTTTGAAAACAAGTAAAGTTTGTTTTAATGTTTGGGTAGTTATACTTGTCTGGTATTTTCCACTATTTACTCTAAAATCTCAACTTCTTTTTTGTTCTGGATAAAAGTGATGTCACAATTTCATTGAGACTAAACATTCCAGTTGGATCTTTTGGCATTGATAATCAATAATGAAACTACAGTAGTTTCTTTATTTTGTAACTGATGACCAATTTCAAGCATCTATTCGTTTCAACATATGAAAACTTCATCCAATGACAACAGAGGCAGGAAACCTCTTGAAACAATGAACAAGAATTAGGCCTATACCGTCATTATCCAGTAATTGCAATTTGAGTCTTTCTTCCTTCCCTGTCGATTTCACGTTGTAAGCGGTAGCTCAACTCTTTAGTAAGTTAACTCATATCTAAAAACTGAGATGCGATAATATTGTACTGAGAAATCGAAAAGATAAATGAATAAATAACCGTTATCCTAATTTAGCAAAGAAAAATATATTTTTTACATTATATTTCATATATTTCTTATAACTTAATTTGCATGTGTGATTCTAGTCTTCACTCGAAATCATGTTCCGGGCCAGCTCACGGGCCATAGTTTGCCCATTACCGCCCTGAAGTGTACTTGGAAAATGACGATTTTCATTATAAATAGTTTATAACTCGTAAACTACTGAAGAACGAATTGCAAAATTCGTCTCAAATTGTAGGTAACACCTTTTTCTGTCATATCCTTAGTAAGAGAACCACTGAAAACACATTTTAAATCAAACTGAACAATTATTCTATACGTAGGTTTTCCCGATAGTACAGTCATACAATGTGTTGGACAAAAAATGTATAGGACACAGTTATTTTAGACAATACAATTCCCTGAAACATGCCAGTGGCATCTTTGTATCATGCATGAATTTTGAGTTATTGTCATTCAAAATGTTGAAAGATTATAAAAAAATTTAAATTTCAACTTTATGAATGATTATAACTTTCTATTCATGCTACAAGCCTGCCGTTGGTACCCAGTTTTGGGTAATTGTATTGTCCACAAGAAAGGTATCTTGTTTATTTCATGTTTGACACAAGGTGTGGCTGTAATATCGGAAAACCTGGAAAATTACCAATATTTGCTACATATAAAATTGTTTAGCATGATTTAAAACGTGTTTTCAGCAGTTCTCTTACTGAGGGTATGAAAGAAAAAGATGATACCTACAGTTTGAGACAAATTTTGCGATTTATTCTTCAGTAGTTTACAAGTTATAACTATTTATAATGATAAATCATTATTTTACAAAATAATGTACTATAAGGGAAGCCTATACTGCCCTTTCAAGTAGAATTCCAAAATAACGGTCAAATGTGACATTTTACATATGAATTGAAATAGCCTCGAAGAGCTGAGAACATAAAGGTGGAGTGCATCAGATGTTAGCGAAGGGGTACCCCCCTCCTCGCTACATCACTCATCGAACAAATCATCATCTCTAATCGTCAGTATGCTTTTATACACATCTTTGGATTCATGAAAATAAGTTCTATAACTTCTATTTAACGCTATTTTCTGTAAAATGACATACAAAAATGTCCCCCTAAATAATGAAAAATCTAGTTGATAGAATTCTCTTTTGAAGATATTTCAATTTTTATAAAAGGAACTATCAGGTTTACCGGCAAAGTGAACAGCACATTTATTGCAGAAAATTATATGACTGATATTATGGAAGAAGAATCAACTCTGTTCGATAGTTAGTTACAGAGATATCGAATTTCCAATAATTAGAAACATTTTCAACTTTGAGGGGGCTTGGGGGAAAAGTTGTGGGGGTACTTTTGGGGACTTTTCGGAAAATGTACTTTTAAATGTGTACTATTGATTGGCATATATAGTCTTGCTTGTTTGACAATAATTATTTATTGGATTGGGCTGGATAGCCAAGCGCCATGCAATACACAGTGCTGTAGGGTTCAGGGACGCGGTGTCCGCTACTGTTTCATCACTCACTATGACGCCATAACTTGAACTATAGTAATCAATAGACACATAATTTCTAAGCTTATTAAATTATCTATAAGTTTTGTAAGGAACGGCACAACCAATAACGCGATATTAAAAAAGATATGATCAGTTGAAGTTGATTTTTGTGGTTCGAGGTGACTTTTTTTTCTATAAACTATATTTTTACTGAAAAACTAGGCTATCTACATAGAAAATGTATACGACATATTTTTTAGAGAATAGTTTTGAGTATTGAATGACATGAGATTCACAACGATACCTTAATTAGTTTCCGAGTTATAAGCCTTTAACTGAAGTACTGTTCTTGCAATGTTGATAGGGGGTGGTGGGGGAAGCAAGCGGGGTGGGGGTCAGGACTTTGGTTTTTTTGAGTAAGTACTATGTATACTAACATTCTGCAAAAATTCAGCTTTCCCCTAATTTGTTACGACACAAAACATTCATTGCCTGGGCTAGTATTCAACAGGCTTTAAATCTGACATGTTGTGATATAATTAAAACTGATAAATTCTATATAGATCGAAAAGTACAATGCACATTGTTTCTTATAGATTTTCGCGTTATGATTGAACTTCACATGAACATCGATGCCACTGTATGAAACCCTTGATTTTTTCTCCAACTCCATGAAAAAGATTTTATCCACTCGAATGATGGTTCATTCCTTTTTTTTTATTTAATTGGTTGCATATACACTACAATATTTCAGTTCTTATTTTTGTATTGCATACATTGCTTAATGTATTGTATTCCATATAAGTTGGAATTATACAATGATGTTCATTCAAATAAAATGAGGAGACAGATTTCATAGCCACAACTTTTCTTTTCAAAAGAAAATTTTGAATTTTAATTATTATATTACTCATTGAACTCAAAGAAAAATTTTTACCCACTAGAATGATGGTGCATTCCTTTTTTTCATTCAATTGGTTGCATATACACTGCAATTTTTCAGTTCTTATTTGTGTATTGCATACATTGCTTAATGCATTGTATTCCATATAAGTTGCAATACAATGAAACAATTACGAGTAAATTAAGAATACACAGTATAAAAAAATGGGAATTCTTGTATTACTCATTAGATTAAGATACAACTCTTGTATAAAACTTTGGAGGCTTGTTTCATACAATTTACAAGAACAAACTTGCGACAGCTAAAAATACGAGTACTTGTGTAAAAGTGGATCTACCTTATGTGTTACGAAACAGGCCCCTGATATGACAACGGGTCGAATATAGAATTTACTACAACTTTTTCGAAAATATTGTCTCACTCACAAGTGTTATTATTCAGAACAGGTGCATGACACAACAGCCACGAGTTGAATTTGATCCCCCCCAACTAACCAGCATGACACCACCCACATTGTTAGTAATGTTACAGCTAGATGACAAGGTCTAGTTCAGAATGATTTGACACGACTCCTGTGAGAGAGAAATATTATAACAGGACTGTTGTTGGGGTTATGTAATAGGTCTATTTACTTGCCTGGTCAAAACGCTATAGGGTTGACGCTGAATAAGGGCTAAGTGAGCATTGAGCATGACAGAGGGCCGTTAACAATGTTGGGGTCCATCATTTTCATGTCCACCTAAAACAACGATAAAATCAGAGCCTGAAAAATCGAACCAACTAATTTCAGTCCAGTGCCAGGAGTCATGAAAAGCAGCATATATTAATTATAGCCATAAACCAACAGAGAACGTTATTAATACTTTTATTGAGTGGCCTGCGGTACAGAAAACTATCAGGCTTGTTGATCTTTCGTTGCAGTATTAAAAAGTGCATGTTGAACCTGAACGACTTTTCTATAGCAATGGTAGTTGGTGATTAATTTGAGACCTACTAGAGCAGCTGATCATTATTTCATCCAATAATAATATTATCATGACAGATTTCCAACCTAAAAGTTTATAAGAAATGTGCATATGGATCAATGATCAGGTATGTAGCCTACATTCTAATATTGCATGAAATGTTTGACAATTTAATATCAAAAGTGACACTGTATTTCCATTTAAATTATGATTTTTACTCACTCAAATACAGAGTCAGTTTTGATATTAGATAATCATCAAGTATTTCGTCATGGAAAACATCACAGATAAAATGTTTGCTTCAATACCGCATTAAATTGTCAGCTATGGTATTATTGGTTGGGGTGACTGTGGAACGTCCATTCTACAGCCACTTATTTTATTATACAAGAAGATAATAAAAATTTGTTTAAAAAGACCAGTAAGATATCCTTCAGAACGTTTATACAAAGAAATTTTCTTATTTGTGATTTTATATACAAATGCATTGTATTCATTGTAAATGTGCCCTGATATTCGTGTGTGTGTGTGTGTGTATTTTTTAATATTATTTTGGCATCATGTTTTCAAATTTAATTTATATTTATCAATTTGACATGAATTTTCACTCCCGATTCATCTCTATTACTTTCGGTGATATATAAAACCCTTTTTGAAATTGAGCATAAATCCAAAACTATGTAACAGAAATCACATAGGCTACTTGATTCTAGAAATTGAGAATGTGTTCAGAATTTCCTGTATTTTTATATCGTTCCATCTATATCCACAATTGATAAGGGATAAATAAGGGGGAAATTAATTGGAAAATTACCCGAAGACTGCTGAAAATAATAGACTCCGAATAAGAGGGATTTTTTTAGTCAGATGATCCCCACTTGAGTTATGAGACTCTGGGCCGTATAATGTTCTTCAGTTTCTCTTGAGTCAAGGAACTCTTGAAATGTCTGAAAATAAATGAATACTTCACAAAAAAACAAATTCTAATTCGAGTCCCTCGAATCAAGAGACAAGATTCAAGAGTGTCACATTTTGATTTGAATCCCTCAAGTCAAGAATCTTGATTCAATGTACTCTTGAAATATAATAAATAGGCATTCAACAGTCCCTCGAGTCAAGAGAATTGGCGAGAGATAAGAGTCAAGAGTCTTGATTCGATGTACTCGTGATATGTAATAAATAGGCATTCAACAGTCCCTCGAGTCAAGAGAATTGGCGAGAGATAAGAGTCAAGAGTGTTGACTCGATGTACTCGTGATATGTAATAAATAGGCATTCAACAGTCCCTCGAGTCAAGAGGATTGGCAAGAGATAAGAGTCAAGAATCTTGATTCGATGTACTCGTGATATGTAATAAATAGGCATTCAACAGTCCCTCGATTCAAGAGAATTGGCGAGAGATAAGAGTCAAGAGTCTTGATTCGATGCACTCGTGATATGTAATAAATAGGCATTCAACAGTTCCTCGAGTCAAGAGAATTGGCGAGAGATAAGAGTCAAGAGTCTTGACTCGATGTACTCGTTATATGTAATGTATATTACATTCAAGACTCCGTCGAATCAAGAAACACTGATAGAACGTCCTCGATAGAACGCCACTGATAGAGCATCCAATCATCAACCCGGCGACGAGGTTAATAGGTCAATGATGAGATTAACAATAGCTGAGTGAGATTCGAACTTGAGACTACAGGAGACTTTTTTCCATATTCTTCACATTCAGTCTTAAAATTGGGTGTTTCTTTTAAACACCATGGATGTTTAATCATTTTTATCATCATCAAACAAAATACAACTCCATCATGGTGCAAATCAGTATTATCGCTACAGAGATGGGAAGATATGTGTGCATGATTTTATAATACACGATGTATATGCGTATATGGTATACACACATTATCTTACCCTGGTGATGTTGGTTGAAAGGGTTAGCTCGACCGATGAGTAGGCTACATTGGAGCCATTTAGATAATGACTCTATTCACAGTCGCTGTAACAATTACAGTATACGAAGGAAATTGCTGCTAGAGCTACAAACGCCAGCGAGCACGCCGAATTGCATTGTTATTACGTTCACAATTTGATAACACCGCCTGCACGTTTACTCTATACAGCTCTGAGGTGAAGGTGAGCTGAACAATTGGCCATTCGGGATCCCTTCACATGGTCTGTACGGCTTAAAAGGCATCAAAAGGCATGACTCAGCAAGCTTTTCTTCACTACAGGTACGCGCCTTTCTGTAAATTCAGCTGAGGATGGATTTGAATGAGAACGACTCGCCATCTCAGTCAAAACACAAGTTGTTTTACAGCAACTCAACTCGCAACTCTTGAATTCTATGAGCCACATGAGCGCGTAGCAGCTTCCGTGGAAGAAGTTAAGAGCATTCAAAGCAATCCCATTCCGTTGATCTCAATCTCCGTATTTTTCACAGTCATCTGGACACGACTAATGGACTAGATGTCCGAAGTAATTCAGGAGCTCGTAGAGTAGTACCGAAACGTACAATCGAAAAGTTTACTTCAGTAAAGTTCATCTTGGAAAAAGGAATGTGTGAAGTATTTTCATTGAATTCTGCTTTGTACGCCTGGTTCTGAAATATTCCAAGTATCTTTGGTTGGAAAATAGCGTTTAAATTGAATAAATAAAAGTTTTAAATTGAGTGACTTCCACAGGTTAATACACCGTAGTTGAAATATGAGAGAATGATGAAGGTAAGTAGGTATTGAGTAATTTTCACGACTATTATACTGTTGTTGGAACAGAAGAGAACGATAGTTTTTGAAGTTTAAAATTTGTGGTGTTGTAAAAAAACTAAAAAAAGGCCTACAGTTCTACAGTACCCTTTAAGAATCACTTAGCTTTGTAAATTATTTAGAAAAATTATCAAAGCTATGTAAAGATTATTTTACAGTACCTTACCACGAGTAAGCTAATTACGAATACCTTACCACGCGGCTCTGGTAGCGCAATTGATAAGATAAGGCTCTGGCTGGCTTCGTTTCCTGCATAAGCCTTGGGTTCGAATCTTATTCAGCCATGAATGCTTTTCATCATTCACCCATTCACCTCATTGCCCACGCACAAGTCTCTGGGCATCATCCGCAATAAAAAAATGCTTACTTTACTATTCTCAAACGTTAGACCATGCTCTAGTGACAGCTTATATAATTTTTTTTGGCAACTACGATTTGTAGCATATGAATTGGAACGAAGTATACGAATACATGAACAATACAGCCCTAAATAATGAACTCATCATTATTTTCTATATGAAAAATGCACATCTGGAAGAACAACTAATTTTAATAATATTCTTTAAAAACTGACTCAGTGATGTTCAAAAATCCAAAATAAGTTTATCATACTGGTTTTTACCACGATTAAAAAATATCGTTCATTTTAAGTATCAAGTAATTAGAGAATTACATTTATTTAAATATTTTTCATATTTGTGTCTCATGGATAATTGATTGAATGATTCTGATGTCGCCAAACTACTAAAATAACGCACAATATTTTATGTTTCGACTGTCCCGTTTTTCCAATGTCAACAAATACTAAAATTAAATTGTCAAACCGAAACTGAAATAGAGTGGCTTTATAGATATTCTGAGACGAATACTATTGATTTACAGGCAAGAGCCTTTCAAATTCATCTATAAGCCTTAATTACGCCCTATATTTATCTATTTATTCATTAAACTAACATACAATCAATGTGAATACATTGGGCTATTGCCCAAAACTGCTTTCCACAAAATTTCATATTATAATAGAAATCTTAGGTTAGGTCTGTTTCATTAAAAGTTTCACGTTGAAGCACAAGTCTTTTTCCGAAAAAGAATATTAATTTTGATTTTACTTTTAACAAAGCACAATCACAGTCCAAAAAGATTAATATTTATAAATTTGAATTTTGAAATTTCTGAGCCAAAAATGTCATAATACTTCTGACAATTAGTGCACTCAATGTTCTGTGTTTAGTTTTCTAATGTATATTAAATTCTCCATGCATGAACTAAAATCAAATCTAGTTCACCCCTTCAAGATGGCGGCAAGTGTTTAATAATGTTTTAATAGCTTCCACCTACTTGAACGACACGCTATTTGATTGCAGTAACAAAGTAGTTGCAGTGACAACGTAGTATTATGGGCCGACCAGCTCATACTGTCTCAGCGTTCCCTATGATAGAGAGATATTTAAAAGGGAGGAAGTCTGGCAAGGTTTCCTCGCATTGGCGCCGAGATTTATTGCCTTTTCTGCTAGTGAAGAAAAGAGGGCTCCAGAAATGCCGAGGCGTTTGTCGGCATGTCAAGTTATATCTTACGTCATAAATTTCCGTGCAACATTCACAGAAAATAGCATCATAATAATTTCAGCACATGATGTTGAAACATCATCTTCATCATTGCTTTCACTACACTCAATTACGCGGCACTGGATAAGGGATGAATAAGGGGAAAATGAATTGGAAAATTCCCTGAAGACTGATGAAAATGATTGAATCGGAATCAGAGGGATTTATTTTGAGCCAGATGTCGCCCACGTGAGTCTTAAGACTGTGCACCGTATTTATGAACAGTTTTTCTTGACTCAATGGACTCTTGGGGTAAAATGTATCTATATAGGCATTTTAAGAGTCCCGCGAGTCAGCGGACAAGAGTCAAGAGTTATGGATAAGGGATAAGTAAGGGAAAATGAATTGGAAAACTTCCCGGAGGATGCTGAAAATAATCAATTTCAAAATTTGATAGAAGTGGTATATTTCGAGTCAGACAATGCCTACATGAGTCTTGAGACTCTGGACCATATTTATGAAAATTCCTTCAGTTTCTCTTGACTCAAGGGACTCTTGAGATGTACTGTATCAGCCTCGAATAAAGGATCAATAAGGAATGAATTAATTGAAAAACTCCCTGAAAACTGCTAAAAATAGTTGACGCCGAATCAAAGGGAATTTTTGTTTAGTGAGTCTTGAGACTGTGGGCCGTATCTATGAACGCTCCTTCAGTTTTTATTGATTTAAGCAGCTCTTGGAATGTAATGCATCTATATATGCATTCCAAGAAGAGACAAGAGTCAAGAGTCTAGAATAAGGGATAAATAAGGGAAATGAATAAGAGAAAATTCCCTGAAAGCTGCTGAGAATAGTTGTCTACGAATCAAAGGGAATGTTCTGTTCAGTGATGCCCACATGCGTCTTGAGACCGTGAACAGTATTTATGAACTTCCTTCAGTTTCTCTTAACTCAAGATACTCTTGAATGCCTACATAAATGCCTCACATTTGAAGGGTTCATCGAATCAAGACTCTTTACTCTAATCTCTTGACTCGTGGACTTCTAAAATGCATAAATATTGCATTATGCTTATATTGTAAAAGTCCTTTGAGTCAAGATAAACTGAAAAAACTTTTATAAACACGGCTCAGCGTCTCAAGATTCATATAGACGTCATGTGACTCAAAATAAACCCCTATTCGAAATTTCGGGAATTTTTAATTGATTTTTCCAATTTCAATAAATTAAGATCCTTCCAGTCAAGATACAAGATTTTGACTCGAGTACCTTCATTCATTCATTCATTCATTCATTAGCATCCTTTGACCGCCTTTAAAAGGGGTATATGGATTTGTCAGTAATTTAAGTCATCATATTCATCATATGTTTGTCTGCGTCTCATAATGAGAAAAGAATTACTCATTAGAGTATGGACAGACATTCAACAATTCTTCCCTCATGTTATTTCTGAAGTTTACACCTTTGAATGTCTTGATATGTACAAGCAACTCACCTGGCAATGAGTTGTACAGGCGAATTCCAGCACTCTTCACACCCCTCTCATACAAACTAGTCCGATGTATTTCGTCCCTTAAGTTATACTTGTTTCTGGTATTATACGAGTGAAGCAGCTCACCTGTATTAAACTTGTCTTTATTTTTATCAATAAAGCAGAGGGCCTCAAAAATATATAAACCTGGAAGTGGGAGAATCTTTGAATCTTTGAAATAAGGTCTACAACTTGTTCTAATGGATTCTCCCACCATAACTCTAATTGCCCATTTCTGAATCCTAAATATCTGTACTGCCTGACTTGAACTGCCCCAAAACACAACTCCATATGACAGAAGTGAGTGGAACAGAGCAAAATAAACGTTTTTAAGAGCTCCTGTATACATCAATTGTTTCAAGCTTCTAAGAACGAATACTGCCAAGTTTAATTTGTTTTTTAAATAATCAAGATGAGGTTGCCAGGAGAGTTCAGAGTCCAGCACCACCCCAAGTACCTTTGAATCGTTTACTGAGCCTATGCTCAGTCAAGAGATGAGAGACAAGAGTATTGACTCGAGGGACACTTGGAATGTAATATATTTAGGCTTTTCAAGAATCACAAGAGTTAAAATCACTAGAGGTAAGTTCATGAATACGTCACCTGGGTATGAGTGAATGATGAGAAATATCCATAGCTGAATGAGATTCGAGACCAAGACTGCAGGAAACGAGACCGAAATTTCTCCTCCTCCTGCTGCTCATTCTCCTCGTTCTCTTACATCTCCTCTTTCTCCTCTTTCTTCTCCTTCTCCTCCTACTCCTCCTTCTTCTCCTTCTCCTCGTTCTCCTCCTTCTCAACCTTCTCCTTTTCCCCCTCCTTCTCCTCCTTCTCCCCCTTCTCCTCCTTCTCCTCCTTCTCCTCCTTCTCCTCCTTCTCCTCCTTCTCCTCCTTCTCCTCCTTCTCCTCCTTCTCCTCCTTCTCCTCCTTCTCCTCCTTCTCCTCCTTCTCCTCCTTCTCCTCCTTCTCCTCCTTCTCCTCCTTCTCCTCCTTCTCCTCCTTCTCCTCCTTCTCCTCCTTCTCCTCCTTCTCCTCCTTCTCCTCCTTCTCCTCCTTCTCCTCCTTCTCCTCCTTCTCCTCCTTCTCCTCCTTCTCCTCCTTCTCCTCCTTCTCCTCCTTCTCCTCCTTCTCCTCCTTCTCCTCCTTCTCCTCCTTCTCCTCCTTCTCCTCCTTCTCCTCCTTCTCCTCTTTCTCCTCCTTCTCCTCCTTCTCCTTCTTCTCCTTCTTCTCCTCCTTCTCCTCCTTCACCTCCTCCTCCCCTCCATCTCCTCCATCTCCTCCTCCACCTTCTCCTTCTTCTCCTCCTTCTCCTCCCTCTCCGTCCCCTCATCATGGGCCTCTCACTCATCTGCATCATGGGCCTACTCGCTGGAGCCTGCAACCTTTCTGTACAGTTGAACTTTGAAAACGTGCAAATAATAGTGACGGAGCCTGAACTGTCAACGCACTATGGACTTTGCCAATCAAGTGTCTTTTATTGTTTTATTTAGGTTAAGTCATGTTAGTTTTAGTCTTCATCTCATGTTCATGCTTTGCTCTGTGTTTGGATGGATGTCGGTCGGCGATTTCACTGATGCCCTCCACTGATGACTCTGCTCGCTCGGCCTTACCACATAATAACCGCGACAATGGTGCTATGCTTTCTAATAAGCTTCGACCCTATAAGAGATACTTTAAGGCTGCACACCTTAATGCGCAATCTCTTAATTGTCACATTGATGAGCTCAGAGCAATTTTTCGTCTTCAAGACTTCAATATTATTGGAATTTCTGAATCTTTTCTGAAACCAAGTATCTCATCCAATCAAGTTTCACTGCCCGGTTACACCCTATTCCGAAATGACAGATTAAATAAAGCGTGTGGGGGTGTTGCAGTATATGTTCAGGACGGAATAAAGACTAAAATATTAACCACATCAGAACAAGAATATTCAGCCAGACCCGAGTTTATGTTACTAGAAATAGCTTTATCCAGTTCAGATAAATTACTTGTTGGTATTTGTTATCGCCCTCCAAAAATAGGTCATTTCACGGATTTTGAGAACGCTTTGCTTTCTTTTATGCCTAATTATAGCCGCATTCTAGTAATGGGAGACATGAATACCGATCTTAACATGACAAACCGTAATTTTGACTATCACCAACTAACTACAATATTTAAATCCCTTAACCTGACTATTGTGCCACTCGAACCAACTCACCATACAAACGAATCTGACACGTTAATAGACCTTCTAATAGTTAGCGATCCCGATGAGGTAGTATACTCAGGCCAGACCTCAGTCCCAGCTATTTCGGCACATGACTTGATTTACTGTGTACTTTCTTACAAACCACCAAAACCAGCACAAAAATTTATTACATTCAGGGACTTTAAACAATTTGATGAAGCTGCTTTTATCACCGATGTAGCTCGGACTCCATGGCATGAGATTGAGGATTTATCCTCAGTTGATGAAATGGTAGAGACTCTTGAAGACTGGATTTTAAAGATCTATGATAAGCATGCACCCACTGTGACAAGAAGAATTAGTAGTAAACGACGTGTACCTTGGATGACTAATGATATATTACAGTTGATGGGAAAAAGGGATTCAGCTCACAGAAAAGCTAAGAGAACAGGTGACCTAGATAATTTAAATGAATACCGACGTCTAAGAAATAAGGTTAAACAAGAGTTACGTAACTCGAAAATCAGGTACTTGAACTCATTCATGACAGACAATCGACAAAACTCTGCATCACTATGGCATGGAATTAAAGAATTTGGTTTTGGTAAACAGAAATCAAACACCCCTATCGACCTACCACTAGATGACATAAATGAGCACTTCGTTTCACATTCAGCTCAACGTGATGAGACAGCCATCCAAAATCACATCCATGACCTGAACAATCAGTTTATTAACTCAAGTATTCCATTAGCTTCTCAATTTCATTTTCATCTTATCTCTGAATATGATGCTCTTAAAGCATTCCAACATATAAAAAGTAATGCAACTGGGGCGGACAAAATTCCTATCAAATTCATCAAGAAAATATTATTTGCAGTTTTACCTACCATCATTTCCATTTTTAATACATCTCTCCAAAGTGGAAGTTTCCCCAAAAATTGGAAGTGTGCTTTGGTTCGTCCATTAAACAAAGTTGCCTCTCCAAATAAAGTTGAAGACTCTAGGCCTATTAGCATTCTACCAGCACTATCTAAAGTTCTTGAAAGACTCATCCATTCTCAGATAGTTGAGTTCCTTGAGAAGAACAGTAAGCTACATAACTTCCAGTCAGGGTTTAGAAAATCCCACTCAACTGAGACAGCACTATTGCGTGTCACTGAAGATATCAGGTTGGCTATGGATCAACGAAAATGTACTGTTCTGAGTCTATTTGATTTCTCTAAAGCATTTGACACTGTTGATCATAAGGTTTTACTCAATAAATTAGCTCTGCTTGGCTTCAGTCATGAAGCCCTAATATGGTTCCAATCTTATCTCATAGGTAGAAAACAATGTGTCACTAATGTTAATAACAAATCCCAATGGAAAAATGTAATACATGGTGTCCCACAAGGTTCTATTCTCGGTCCTCTTCTTTTCACCCTGTATGCTAATGATCTTTCCTCCATTATCAATTTTTCCAGTTTCCATACTTATGCAGATGACCTACAAATTTACTCCAGCTGTCCAAAATCAAAAATCAATGCAACTGTTGATAAGATGAATGAAGATATTAATAATATTATGAAATGGACCAGGAAAAATGGTCTTAAACTCAATCCTGTAAAAACGCAATCTATTATCATTGGTTATTCATGCTTGATAAATAGTATTGACTTGAACCTAATTCACAAAATCACAGTTGATGGCAATGTAATACCATACTGTAGTTCAGTTAAAAACTTGGGTATAACCATGAACTCAACTCTTGACTGGTCAGAGCAAGTTATTAGAACATGTAAGAAGGTTTTTTCAGCAATGCATCCCTTAAAGAAAATGCAAGATATTCTCCCTAGAAGTGTCCGATTGTTACTGGTTAAATCTCTCATCTTTCCACATTTCCTGTACTGTAATTCTGTAATGAATGACATGACAGTCATTCTGAATGATAGACTGCAGCGCAGTCAGAACTACTGTCTTCGGTACGTTTACTCTCTTCAATGGCATGATAGAATTACTCAATCCCACATTACAAGCTCAACTCTCAAACTCCCAGATCAGAGACTATTCAGAATAAACAAACTTGTCAGAGAAATCCTCAAATATGGCAAACCTAATTACTTTAAAAACGATTTCAAATTTGTTTCTGAAGGCAGACAGAATAATGTCTCTCATACAAGAACCGGGGATAATACGCTTAGGATACCGAACCACCGTACTACAATCTATACTAAATCATTTGTTGTAAGTGCTTGTCGGGCTTGGAACGCACTTCCTAATTCCATAAGGTGCATTGAGAGTCGAGCGGGCTTCACCTCATCATTGAAGAGGTATCTTTTGGAGGGAATGACTGCATCTTTTCAACCATAGAGCACATGCATGACAACCATCATCTTTCTTTTTGTAAATAATATCCCATCTGTATTGTTCAGAAAATATTAAAAAAAACACAATATCAATTATTTTTAATCACTTTTAACTTTTTCAATTTGTACTCAAATTTTATTCTATTATTACCAATTATATAGTCTCGCAGTTCGAAGTTATCAAGGTTAAGTTTGAATGGACGAATTTTTGTCCAGACTTCGCCCTTATTACGTAAATGCTTCACAAAAATGTTATTGTTAATATCCAAACTTTTTCTCATTTTCTTATTTATTGTGTTGTTAATAATATTCTTTTTAATCAGTCACAGTTATATTTTGTAAATTTACGTAAATAAAGTAATTTTATCTTTATCTTATCTTTATCCCCTCTACTATTTTATTTTGCTATACCAAATGAATTATCCACGCTCCACATTTCAGAGTCTGGGTAAATGATTCTCCACCACATTATAATATTTATTTCCAACCGACATCGATTAATGATCTCGAACATCACAATTTACACGATGCTGCTGCTACTGCTGCTGAAAATAACGACCATTCACAAAATTTCTGGCAGCTCTAGCTGCACCCAAACCGAAGGAATATCTGGCACGTTGACAACTTACTCAGCTTCTACTTGGTCTTGGTCTGAATCCCCAACAACGACTATCAAGTAAGCGACCATCACGACAAAATAATGGTCTCCTATTTGTGCTCTATGAGCGTTCATTTACCTTTTCTCACATGCACATCAAGATTCACTGGTTTTCACGTATTGGAACAGCAATAACACACATCTAGTACCAATTTTCTTGGATATGGATCAAACAATTATAGCATCTTGTGTTAATCTTGGATGTAAATCCGCTTTGTAGTCACATAACTCAATTTTCTATAAGTTGAGAAAATGTTAAAACAAAGAGAAAGACACTCAGAACTTTATTTGAAAGGCTACAATCAATCCCCTCCTTCTCCTTCTCCTCCACTAAAATAAAGTGATTTTATTTTCATATTCTCCTTGTAACCTTTCAAATAAACTTATGCGCAAGGGACTTCTTCGCTTTGCTTGAAGTAAAATTCACTTTATACTCATGTACTTGGATAATTGGAGAGAATTCTAGTTACCGTACCTCAATGTTCTAATAATCAACCATTTGGATGAAAGCCATTTTATAGAAGCTGAACAAAACTGAAATAAACCAGAAATATGCATTTTGAGAATAAGGTAGCCCAATACTGAATCAAGATATGTTTGTAGATGCCAGTATCAACCAGCTCTCACTTCAAAGATATTTGAGTGACCGTTGGCTTGAATTAAAAATTTATATTGACGTTCCAACCATGATTATAGATATATAAAATCAAATTTACTGTGTAACTATGTTTAAAGATATAGATAGATCCTACCCCATTGATCTATGCTATGATTTGAGAATTTTTTACACCAAAATATTATTATGAATTTCAAATAACATAACACAGTATAATCCACTCAAGAAAGCATATATATTTTGTTCAACGATAATCATTAACCACCTCTATAATTTAGATACAATTGCTGTTATTTGATAGTACTCGCATAACTTCACTCCATAAAGGAATAGAATAGAATTTATTGATTTCGAGCTCCTCAAAGTGCTATTAATAGAATAGTTACTTAAACGTTTCTCTTCATTTAAGATGGACCCTGTTTATGTGTTTATGATTCCCTGGTCAACGGACCGGTATACTCATTTCAAGGGTTATGATACTTTTTGAATATTAATGTTAAATATTATAGAAGAGAAAAAACATAATTTTAATGAGTAAAAAATAGTGTGATCTTAAACTATTTATTTCTATCCCATTATTTTACAATATAGCACTACTAAAAACTAGATTTTTCAATGAAAGTTAGAGTTCATAATAGTAGTTTATGCAACGATTTTATTTTGACCCTTATTAAAGCACGAGTTAGATGTAAGTTATAACACGAGCGAACGCGAGTGTTATAAATATCTCACGAGTGCTTTAATGGCCAAATAAAATCGTTGCATACACTATTTTTATCTACGACCACTAGTATACATTTAATTTATGTTGAAAGTACTACAAGAGTAACTCAACAATAATACTTGAGCTCCTTCGAATTCTCCCAATTATTCCCTCCCATCCCACATCATGTTTGAGCTGAATAAAACGCTGAGTGATGCATTTCCGTCACAAGCTTTTCAATGGCTGAACTTTTCCAGTAGAGTTTTCCTTATTTACCCGAGTTCAATCCCAAACAATCTTCTCAGTACGATGCAATCAGAAGAGAGGAATCACAGTGGATGATACTTTCAATACGGGTACACACATTTCAAGAGTAATGACACTTTTCGAACTGTAATATTCTTTTGAAAAGTATAAGTCAGATTGATAGGTTTGGTAAGTTTTAGGTCAGTGAAGGAAGAAATTGTTGGTTCAATTCGTTTAACGGAAGTTGGGAGAGAGAGTGATATGAATTGGAAGTTTCTTCAAAAGAGGACGACGAAAGGTTGAGGGGGGTGCAGGAGTGGAAGAGGAGGAAAAGGAGGAGGAGGAGTAAGAGGAAAATGGGAGGAGGTAGAGGGGTGTGCTGCCAAGATTTGCAATATCCACTTCCCTTCTCCTTTAATACTATTTTGGCGAACGTCTGGGAAAAGTTTAAAAAAGCATTGCATCTCCTGGTAGCAGGATGAATAGGGGAAGGACCCCGTTTATGATCCCCTGGTCAACGGACCATAAATTGAAAGAGAATGGCGCATCGTCTTACCGCCTTGCGTCTCAGTTTCGGGGAAAACCAGCATCAAAGTAGTAAAGTCTAGCTTTGCTCGGTCTGTGTGCCGTCCCGGAAACAGGCTCCTCTTTTCCACACGGAAATATTGAATCTTCTCTAAGAAGCTTTTGGTGATAAAATATATGAACAGCCGCAAGATACTCGCTGGGATATCTAGTCACCGCAAGCAAGATATGCGACTTTGCCAACGTGCCAATTGCATTTTAAAAATCTCTATGCATAAAAATATCACACTTCAGGTTTCAGATGTGCATCACGTCCTCTCCCATGTGAGAAGTCTACTTTATACAACTATCTTGAAACTCTTGCATGCATGATTTCTGTATATTTTCCTGAATTGAATTTGAATTATTTGAATTTATTACGGTACATTTACATTTTATATTCACAGACTACGTTACATATTGCTAGGATAGATTGTGAATTACAAAATACATAAATAAAAAATGAGTTATTATGATGAAAAATATACTTTTAATGAAATACACTGATAAGTTTAAACTCATCCATTATTGAAATGATATGAGCCCACATAATATAATATAATTAATCTGTATTGTGAGTGAAGGATAGATGTATTGGAGACAGAAATGATATTGAATTAAATTTGTTTACTAAAAGTATTTCACAAAAGCTTTTTGAGAAATAGGCTATTATCAACCGAACGAAGAGAGGTCAACGTTTCAAGTCAACCGTTTTGCCTGTTTTGTTTGTTTGTAACGCATTTTCGGCTAAATGCGTGGAATAATTTATATATAATTTTGCACTAAGTTTCTTTAAAGACTGCCCAGCGATGTATGTGCAAGGATTTTCAAAATTTGCTTGCATTCAAAGGATATTGAAAAAAAATCGGAAAAGCACTCAAGCCTTCTTCCATAGGAAACAATACATACGATTTTTAAAATGAGCTTCTCCATCTTATCAAATGAGAATAGAATTTCTATTGCCGTCTAAATTCTTGTGCCGTCTTATTTATCTGATTGAGTCTCATAAGAATAAAATACTTATTTGAGAAAAAAATATTTAATATTTCAATTGAGTATAATATCAAGGGATTACTGAGTAAATTATCATCAGAAATCAAAACGTATCGTTGGAAATGTGCGTTTTTACGTTTTTTGTAAAGTACACTTAGATTTGAAGAAACTCTGCGTTTTTTACCAAAATAACTATCGTTCCAGTCGAAACTCGATTATTACCGTTCAATTCTGTAGATATGAATGTTCTGAATCTGAAAGTCCCTACAAAATCGAAAATTACCGTTAAAAACTTTATGTTAAATCCTTAATTTTGAAAAACTTTGTTACTCCTACCCCCGGCAAGTCCCAGTTAAAACCTGGAATGACGCCAATGATTTTGCATGTATGTTCTCTGTACACTATTTTACTATCATAGTTCATCCTATTGCAATATTTTCTGTAGCAATCAGAACAACTTTGCAATCTATATAAATGTCTTAGCATGTCCAACAATAATCAATCTCAATCTCTTCTCTCTTATACGTATACTCTCTTCTTTCTCATACTGGTTAAGTGTCAAGAACGGGCAAATCTTTGTCCAAACTTCGCCATTTCATGTAAGTGCATCACTTAGATTGTCATCACCAGAGCTTATATCATTAATAACAAACAAACATCATTGTAAATAATTTAATAACACTATAAAAATTATAATCTAAGTCTACTATAGTATCTAAGTGATGTTGAAAATGTTGTTTTAACTACTCATATTATGCGAAATTTGTAAACTTACATGAATAAAGAAATCTCATCAAATCTAATCTAATACTCTCTGCAAGAGCAGCATCGTCCATTCCATCTAAATCATGAATCATTTTGTAACAAATTCAAATCCACATCTACCAGCAGATCATTACAGCGTTGTCATATTTGGCGTCGAAAGATTGCAACACTGCCTCGTCCATTAGCAACGGATTAGCGGCAGACCAGGATTGGATGTGTTTCAGTGAACGAAGAACTCCACTCACAAACGGCCGACTGAATTTCATTCAGTTAGGATACGCTAGCTCTCTTTGTGGCGCTAATACTCTCAATAGCTCCGTGCGCCTTCAACCAACCAGTGAGGCACACACCACTACTCACAAGGGTGAGATGTATATTTATAATAAAATACCAGTATGTGTATGTGTATGTGTGATACGTTATACATAATATATACTGTATTATCAAATAATATCCAACACGGCCACACACGGCTTTGTACACTCTTGTTCAAAGATAATGGACCAGTCGACTCACGCCTACTACAGTATTAATAGCTTGCACTCTAAAATGTCTAATGCGTACTGCAAGAAAGATACACTGAGTACTGAGTCCACCAAAGTATTGTTGTTACTCTCTACCAATGAAAAATGAAAATAATAAGAAAAATTAATAAACGAGAAAAATATAATATATGTAAATGATTATAACACGCTCAATTTTTTGAGGGTTTCCACCGATGAGGTTCAATATTAATATTCATGAAAGATGAATAAATGAGAAAATTAAATAATGTTTGGGTAGAAGAATAAATAAACAAAAGCTGAATCAATTCCTTTAGATATTCGAACTGCTTGAAAAATATTTTAACTGATATTCTGTATATCTCTCATATCATATACTTTGTGCATCAAGTATACTAACTAACAAGTGAAAGTAAAATATTAATGATTAAAACCTGGATAAGGAATATGAGTAATACAGAACTGAGAAACAGCTGACACGCGAAAGATTGAGGAGCGAGAGAGAGAGTGAGTGAAAGTAAGTATAAAAAATAAATTTTTAATATATTATCAAGCCATGGGTGTTTTGGATCAGACCACTCTCTGTTAGTTATTTACTTTATTTACTATGCATATATCCATTTTAGGTAACTGAATTCATTGTTGAGAATTGAAAGTGAATGATGAGAACAGAAACATTGCATATTAATCAGCTTGCTTCAAATGCTAGCAGCCAATCATGAGGCAGCATGCTAGATCCTCTTTCCAATCAATTACAGTAAGACCTGTCTAAGACGGACCCCTTGTGAGACGGAAAACTGCTGTAACGGAATGTTTCATCCGGTCCCTAGGAATTTTGTATATAGTTACGTATAAAAAGACCTTTCTAAGCCGGAACCTTTCCAACGCGGAAACGGAATGCTTAAAAAGTCCCTTGCAATAGTTAAAACTGTGTAAAACGGAAATCTGATAAAGATTTACAGAAGCTGTTTGCTTTTGCAACGCACTATATTCCGTATTATTTTCTGTATAAAGTAAATATAGAGTTCAATATTTGTTTTTAAAACAGCAGGATGTTTTTTAACGTATCAAGTACACTACGATACATTATTTCTTATTAGGTCTTAGAAGGTTATTGCAAAATAAATAAGGCACAGTGTCCCACTCGATTTTATATGCTTCTCTCGCGTACTTATTGATGGCTAATTGTTTCCAAGAATCGGAGCGATTAGCAACCAAACATTCATTTTAAGGGGAACTGAAAGTCTGTAGACACGGGGGTGTTTTGACGCCATGGCATCCATCACATTAGTCATAACATCCCTGGCGTTTCAATTTCCAATTAGAACTGTTTCTACATCAGCAAGTCTTTCGTACGGTACGTTCTTTCCGTTTCATTCCGAGTTCTGTCATTTAAAGTAATACGTGATTGTTTCATCAGTGTTTAATGTTTATTAAAAAAATTGTGTTTGCTGCAAATGCTAGTTGGTAGTGTTCTTTAATTTTGAAATGGCAAACCTAAAAACAAAAACTTTGTCTTTAAATAATTATGTGGATGAAAATGAAATAGGTTAGTGAAGGAAAATTTTTAGTATAATAAAAACTTGAAAAACTTTTAAAAGTGTTTGAAACACTTAAATTTGGATGAAAATGAAATAGGTTAGTGAAGGAAAATTTTTAGTGTAATAAAAACTTGAAAAACACTTAAAAGTGTTTTTTAAGTTTTCATTATATAGGTGGAAATAAGATCTTCAACGTCACAGTAGGTATAACTTATGATTAATTTCACTGCTTTTTCATGAGACAAAATTACAGTAACTTTTTACCTGTCACATAATTTTAATATTATCACCCTCTGTCTAACCCGGAAACCTGCCAAAACGGATTTTTTTTTTTCAGTCCGGTGGAGTTCCGCCTTACACAGGTTTTACTGTACAAGGCGTTTTATTTTAACCAATAGAAGAACTACAACCGTATGATTGCAACCAATCATAATGCAGCATGCAGGGTCCGCTTACCTACCAATAACAAGGCGTACCTTGTGAACGAATAGAAGAACTTGCTTCAAATGCTTGCAACCAATCATAATGCATCATTCTGGGTCCGCCTACCTTCCGATGATAAATTATTTCTTGTCAACCAATAAGAGCCCTTATTTTCAATACTGGCAACCTGACTCTTCCTTTGGGTCAACATTTTTTATAAAAACAGGATTCCACGGAATCCATGTCATATTGGAACATTTTTTTCAAAAATCGATGCATTTTTCACCATCTTGTGATTTTCCATCACCTGATGTAGCAGCGTGATAGGTTCACCATTGAACCAAATTAATAGGCTACAAGATGTTCCTTGTCAGCCAATAGACGCTTTTGCCTAAAATGGACAAGTTGTTTAGTTTATGCCGATCCTGTAGCTCAACACGACAATAAGCTAGCTTGATAAGCAGAAACGAGTGGACGGTGTGCTATTCAAAAAATGCTTGTGAAAAAAAATTCAATTATGTTCGACAACAAAAACTTTGTATTTAACTTCATAACTCTATTGATCTCTATCTAACTCTAACCAATAGGTTAGACCTAACTCTATTCAATAGGTTAAGTCATATATAAATAAATTAAGCGACAACCAATTTACCAATACATCGTTAACCGTCAATGCTGATCATTCTATGGAATCTTAGATTGTTTATTCAGACTATTTGAAAATATAAAATAGCAAATAGAAAATATAAAATAGCATATAAATTCAAGCCTCCATCTTTAATGAAGCTCACAATAAATTGCTTGCCTTATTTTATGTGTGGACACGTCAATGAGTAAAATATTTTCAACAAAGCACCCGAGAGTATAGATTCACCCAAAATAAAGGTTTGTAATTCGCTCAGTACTATGCAAATAATTTATTTAGGTGATTATTCCAATATTGCGACAACGTTGTTCATTACAGACGCTATAAGTGAATAAATCTCTCACCATGAACATACGTAACAGGAAGTTGGAAGAGGGCCAAAACAAACGCTTTGACTCTTAAATCCGGTTTTCGGGTCCATTTTGATTAATGGCTATATGGAAGTGATGGAGGGATCAATATGCGGACCCATATGATTGGTTATCACTCGCCTATTGTATGATTTCACTTCGAATACAATGCATAATAAACGGCGTGAGCATCATAAATCGTATGACCAACGTACAAAGAATAACTACCGATCGCCATGAAGTTAATTAATAATTTAAAATTAATTGCTCATACACTAAATTTTAAATCATATACAGATAAATCATCCCTTTGCTGATAACTTACATCATTTGATTCCATTCTGTCATGAAGAGCTATTGGAGTTTGAATTGTTATTTTTTTAATGAGCAGAATGTGAAAAAAATCAGGAACTGCATTTTTTCATCCCAAATTACAACTGTCGTAATTTGCAATCTATCACTATTCAATAGTTTTTGTTCCAAATATCCAAAAGTACACAATTTAAAAAAAAATTACTTGAGTCTGGAGACTTGTGCGTGGGTAATGATGAGAAACATCCATGGCTGTATGAGATTCGAATCCGAGACTGCAGGAAACGAAGCCAGCCAGAGCCTTATCTTATCACAGACAAGCTCTCCAACCAACTGTGCTACCAGAGCCGCCAATCCTTTAAACTTTGAAGGTTTGCTTGTCATTGACAAAGCCAGATCAATATAGTATTGTGTCAGTTAGCGGGGAAATATTCTTGAAAATTCACCCTTATCTTACAAAAATAATTGCATTTGGTGATTACATTAGAAAACTATATAGTCGGCCCAATTTTCAATAACTTTACAAGATTAAATGAAATAAGTAAACCAAAATGAATAATGAACTTGAAAAAAAATCTTTGATTCATCTTCATCAGTCTGATCTAGTCTTCATTAGAAGATTTCAAGTCGTGTATAGATCTAAAAATGCAAGTTCATTCCAATTTCATTTACTGTACTTACATTCATTCTTCAAACATTCATTCTGGAACTGGTTACATTTCCAAGACTATTGAGAAATTGATGGCCGTGAGGTACCAGATCAATCAGGTGAAGATAAACTACGATCTCCTGGGCCCTCTTTGTAAGGGCGGCCGATTGGATAGGCCAGGGAAGTAGACTCTGTTCTCTGCTCTAGAATCACTTCCCGGTGGCCCGGAGCACACCTAAAACTGTCAGTACAACTCATCAATCGCCATCATTCAATTCATTACCCACGCACAGGTCTCAGACCTATGTGGGTTTCACCTTAAAAAAATCCTATTGTAGCTTGTGTCGTTGATAATAAGAATGTGTGATTCATCCTTGATCCTACATTACAGATTGAACATCTTTATGAATCAGAACAATATTGGAAACCACAAAAGACAGTTTGGTAAGGAAAATGAATTACTACTATTGCACCTAGTTTATCATAAAATGATACTTTGTATACATGGGAAGATCGAGACGTGTATTCAATTGATGAGAGGGGCGTTTTGTTAAGAAACGATAGACAAGAGTGGATCACCTCCAGCAATATGTATATATCGTATGAGAACACATCTTTTTCGACAAAATCTACCCCGAGCAATGAGAGTCTCATACTATATTCATTCCATCCCTCCTCAGTTTCCACTGGAACGATGCACCATGTATCTTGCTCCTCGATATTTTCAAAGCACTTCCAGCTACAAACGTTTCTCTGGTGGGGAAAATATTCATAGAATCCGGGAAAGTCTGATTGTGTGCTCAGTGTGGGGTTGGAGTGGGGTGAGGGTACCAGTGAGGGGGGTTAGGGTGCAAGCTATCGAGGATGAATAATCATTTTGTAGGTCTCGAACCGACGATGATGTTTTCTTATAAACCGGGGCCGGGAAAATTATTATATTCCAAAGCGTCCTCTTTTCTCGCCAGACAATTTTATTCGGTTCCCCCTCTGCCACATAATTCATTATGCCGCGTTGAATACTTGGCGCTGACACTCCCCTTCCGAGTTGTTCGACTGCCGGGTCCCGGGTAGCCGAAAGGCCTTCTTCTTTCTCTTCCTCGGAGGAAGCACTTCCTTCTCCCCCTCTCCACCCACCAACTCACTAGCACTCGAGTTACTCCCAACCTCGACAATAATAACGTAACATAACTGCAAACATGGACAGGAAGTGTGCACATAACGCAACATTAAATTTCAGTTGCCGCCACTATGAAACAAACGATAATTTGCGAACACTGCTCTTCAGTTCGGCAACGAATGGAAAACGAAGTTTCCAGTGAACAGAGAGTTGAATGAAAGAAAGGGAGTACAAGGGAAGGGGAGCGAGAAAGAGAGAAAGAAAAGAAAAGAGAGAGTGAGTAATGCGAATGTGCGTTGTACAATTCTGTGATTCAATAATATTATTATGGAGATCAGGGAAGGGAATTGATAGCCGCGAGCCGCAGCAGGTATCTGTTCAATCAGATAGAGATAAGCTGCGTTCTAGTAGGACCTGTTTGTAACGGTGACCGAATAGATTGGCCAGCAAAAGACACTGTTCTCTGCTGTAAAATCACTTCCCGGTGGTTCAGAACCCACCTAAAACTGTAGTCCAACTCATCAATCACCATCATCCAACGGATATAAGACCTATGTAGGCTTCTCCCTCAAAAAAAAAACCAATCTTGAAGATTGGCTCATGACGAATGGCTTACGATAAGAAGAATATTTAATCCTCCAACAAAAATTTAAGCTACTTAAAATAATATTGTAGTCATACAATCAAATCGCTTTTAATTAATCAATTGTTTTAGGTAAACGGTTGACATAAAACAAAAAAAGCAATAGCCCTAGTATTAAACCCTCAGGCACTCCAGCTTGGACCCATGTGTGGCGATAAGCTGAGCACAGAATAGTGCTTCCATTGGAATTAAGGTTAATGTGAAGATAAAGTTTTAAGGTTAGTGTCATTGATTTTCCTACATCAGCTTGTAATTTCTATCATAATATTACAAAAGTACCGTATTGTCTTGAATTAGTTTGTATTTTATTTATTTGTAGCTTAAAACCATTCAATATAAAGTCATCAGCCTGCTCATGATTGAGAGGGAGTAGGGTGGTGGTGGTCGGAGGCTTGCAGGTCATCAATTGTTACCGGGCCCGGCCGGGAGATTTTATTTTATTTTTTGGATATCGTTCAAGAAATTTCAATTATTCGATGATGTTTCTCCGTATGCGTGGGTGTGTTGCGTGTACTAGTGGTTAATATGATGACAGTCAACTCAGACTGTGGATTTTCACCTGAAGATGACGCTTTTAGCATCGAAACCGGTCGTGGAGACAAAATACGAGACGTATTTAGTAATTTTGATAAATTTAATAATTGGAGACGTAAGTTTTTATATTATACTTGATATTACCAATCCTGGACTGAGGATGGCAATTGCACTGCTGAATAACTATACAATCTTATACACTAGTTACCATAACTACTATATCAATAAATTAGTTGAGGTTGGGCTTGGTTTATGATGTGAAAGGATGTGTACACTATAAAACGCTTTATCAACTTAATAGTTTTCAATTGTTTTTTAATATTTCTATATTTTCAAAACTCTTTAAAAACTGTGGTAGCTTGCTCCTTGTTGTAGAGCTTACTACCAATATAATAAGGTTTTTGTTTGAATAAGCTACTATTAGGACTCTCCAAGTGATAATCTCCTCGGCTTCTTGTATTATAATAGTGTACGTCAAGATTTTGGTTAATATCACTCTCAAGACTGCGCTTTGATGTGTGACCGTGCTTAAATGACTTGATGTTATGAGCTTTATTATCACTTATGCGGTGGTTCGGAGCCTACCTAAAATAGTATGTCTACCATGTTCCACTAAACATAGCTCAAACGATGCGGTGCAACTACACGTGAGGGTCTCCCCACCAATAAAAGCCATACGCTTATTATTATTATTTTATCGATGGATACACAAAAATAGAAGACATGTAAATATTTCAGTTTACAACTATTTTTCAGCTTAAAAATAGTGAATTCACTTGTGAGACTGTGTTTAACGATGTTAGCAATTACAATTACTTTCGAAACTCGTGAACATTATTACTATATCAATGGCAGCCCATTAAAACAGATGTCGGGACAATGAAGCAGCAACTGTTGACAGTATTAATTGCGTCGACAGTAATGGTCGACCGTAGCAGGTGACCTCATTCCAGTAGTGGACTGAAGGCCAGCCTGGAGGCGGACCTGAAAGCATTCCAGCACTGTCAAGATCGCTCATATTCGCGGATAATTGTGCCGGAAGGCTTTCGGCGGCGGCCCAAATAGAATTAGCGACCGAGAACGGAAGTATGCGATGTCGCTGTGAATTATGGTTAACGTCAACGCCTAAAATTCAGGCCAGGATTAGCATTACATTGCATTGGATGTGAATCGTGCAGTAGAGCTCACAGCTCAGCTGACCCATGCATGACTAGGGCGCTCTCTAATGTAACGAGTTGCGAGCCTTGTGAAAAGCGCCATTCTCTAGCAAATCACTTCTATTACCTTAATTTATCGTTAGTAGGATAGTGCTCGTCCAGTGACATGTAAGTGATTCAAATAGAATAGAAAAAATTCAATTTATTGCAATTCTCAGTTGTCAATAAAAATTAACAAAAATAATAATTTTCAAGTTGGATTTGAAGAAACTTACAATTTTGCCAAGTATGCAGAACATAATTTGTTAACTTTAAATTCCTCAAAGTGTTATTAATTATACTGAAGAATTCCACAATGGCGGATATTGTCAACAGCATTGAATAGCTGATGGAAATGGATAAACTACTTCTATAAAATATTATTTTGTGCAGTACGGATCATCGATTTTTCTATCAGCTATTCGATGCTGTTGTCAATGTCCGCCATTGCGAAAGTCTTCAGTATAACTAATAACACTTAAAGGAATTTAAAATTAACAAACTATGTTCTATATACATGATAAATTGCAAAATTGTCAGTTTCTTCAAATTCAACTTGAGAATTATTATTTTTATATACTTTTCATAAAAGTGGAGAAAATTGCAATAAATTCTATTAATTCCTTTAATATTTCTATATAAAATTATGTTCAAAACATTCTCCTTCCAATGGATTAAATATCATACCGTATATAATAGGAAAATCACATCATTGAAAAATAATTAAATCTGTTTTGAATTGTTACACTATTTTTCCTAGTTCCTCACCAGAGATCCTGAAAGCTTGTGATCTAAGTAGAAAATCGTGATTTGAACAAAACACATTGACGTGTCAAGGATTAGGAAACCTTAAGAACCAGCCACGAATTGTAAAAAAAATTACAATTCATCGATTCAACCTTTTTTTTTACTTTTCAATTAGAAAGCGTGCTGCACTGAAACGCACGCACATGTTGAGGTTTGATAAACCAATCAAGACAAAGACGCAATCAAGAAGAGTATACAATCTAGTGTTTTTCCATAACGGTTTTCTTTACAAAGTTTTAAGACTTGGAAATCCCAATTTTAGGTCTATGTCCAATATGAAACAAAAAAATATGACACAATGACCAGTTAATCAAACCAAGTTGAAATGAAAATAGTTGATTGAATAAATATGCATTCATTTTTATATTTTCTCTTGAGGTTGTTCTAGGTTTTTTGTAATAAAGAATTTCCAAAATATAAAAATCACTCCTCCAGACCTATATCATCCTAGTGAATCTAATATGCTAATGTGAATTCGCTCATGAAAATTACAAACCCTCAAAAAATGGGATTTGTAAACGGAAATTGCTTCTCAACCCCAACATTGCAAGTAGCGACAATCTTTCAAAGTGATCGATGCGAGCGCGCAACGCGTACAGCCAATGAGAAAGCGTGCTACACTGAAACTCACGCATGTTGAGGTTTGATAAATCATGCAACGACGTGACCATGTTGGGGAAGTATTTTCACCGATAATAACAGCGCAGCGATCCCCTCAAGATTTCTCTCCTGAAATATCGATGCATTGTTGTGTATGACAGACATTGTTGAGCAGATAAATTGTCCTTTAAAAGCTTTTTCCTTTGTGTGTGCTGGAGCAAGAAGGTGGGGGTGCAGTCCATTTGCTGCAGACAAAACAACACTGGACAGTAGTCCCCCGGACAGAACATAAACACCGCTCATAAGAGCCAGACAGCGAGACAGCTCGAGTTCAGTGCGGAGTTATTTCGATGCCAGAGAACTCGGATATTCGAGAAGTCCGCTGGGAATCGTGCAAGACGCTATCTATGTTTTCCAAACGTACTCGATAAGTGCGGCCGGAGAGCTGTTTCAAGAACGAAAACATCCCAGCTGCCTCTTCCACAGCCTTTACTGCTGCCAGCGCCACTATACAAACTTCTATCGAACGTTTTTCAACTAGGAACATCAATTTTTCTGGTCTATTTCGAACAAGAATATAATAATTTATGTGCTCGAGTATCAGAAGATATTGATGTGGACTATAGTCTCAGAGCGCGTATTGTTTGAAACGAAATCATGTAAAACAAGATTAGTGGAAAAATACATTTAATATCAAAACTTACAATGTATTTCTATTTGAATTATGTGTTCTACTCACTTATTCTAAATCTTTCCGATTCTGAAGAGAAGCTTCATCAGCCTGCTACAAAGAGGTATTACATCTTTACAACGGTTGAGTTCACGAGAGCCTTACTGGTAACCGGTAAAGGCTACCGGTGGCGTCTGATTGGTCTATTTAATTTGTTTAACGCCTAATGAAAAAATTAAAAAAATTGAAAAAATAGGCCAAGTCGGGTTGGGTGTTTAACCACATAGAGTTTTCCTTCTGTTATCCTCTTCTTGCTATTTATCATGAGCTTTGTTTTTTTTCACATTTATACTCATTGCTGACTGTGGTTTGTTTGCAAGGTTGTTTGCAAATACAATGGTGTCATCCGCATACCTTAATATCAAGTACAAAAATCATGAAACAAAAAGATGACCAATAACCCTGCACACAGCATTAACAAAGTTTAATAATAAGTTCCTTTCAGAGTAGAAAGAATAATTCTCTTTTCAATTGTTCAGCCTAACCTACTTAATTGTATGAAAAACTCTGTAGCCAAAAATGGAAATTCCAAGGGATTCCCTATTTTTGTAGTTAATATTCTTAAGGACTCCACTTTTCTTCAGAGAATATTCTTAATATATACTGTAGAAAAGGAATGCAAATGAATGACTCCAAGATGTTGCTGTATCTTGTCGGTGTTTGCAGTCTTACCAGAAAGTAAGCAAGAGGGTTGCAACTCAGGTTGGTGGCAGATTTATTGCATCTCATGGCATTGCTTCACGTTAATTTTTCCCTCCACTTCTCTCGGCGGCTTCACATCCAACAACAGAATGACTGTTATTTAGCAAGACCCGCCTGTCCGTCCTGGCCTACAGCGCTAAATTTGTTACATTCCGTTATCCACCCCCCCTCCATCATCGCTCTACTTGTCTCTTGTTAGATCGATTTAGGCTTTCTCTCACCCAAGAAAGCAATTAAAATAATCGCCAACACTCGGATGAATAATTTTGGCTTGTTCTGCATTTCAAGGAATCCGGTACAATTAATTTCGGAGAATCTCTTTCAAAAATAATTAGGTAACGTATTACATGTTGAAATCTACCTGAGGAAATTTTTATCAGTGTCGTATTTGTTGTACCGTTCATTTTAGAATATCACATTACATCATGGTTTGGATGTTCCTCATTAAATGACGGGTGACTTATCAGATTATAAAAATGAGATTTGAGTGTTGGAATCTTCCTCAGAATATAAAAAAGAATCTTGTCTTTAGAAGTGGAGTGCATCCCTCTTCTTCAGTATAATTGAGTTGAAATCATATATTAAATAGAAATACAGAGTCAGTTTTGATATTAGATTATTCCTCAACATAGTAAAAAAGCAGGTAGCTCAAATTTGTGTAAGCAATGGACTTGGTAACATCAATATAATATTTACATTTAATCCATTTTTAACTGAAATACAAAAAAAAAATCAATAATGTGCAAACAAATAGATTATATGACACCAACAATGTACATGTGTATACTTACGACAACAATAATCCTGCAATATGCCAATGATTTAAACAAAAAACGTTTTGTGTAAAAAAACTATCACTACACGAAAAAGGCTGTTACAATATAAAACTTTATTGCGTAAAATAGTTCAGTGATAATTTCACTGGATTTTAAAACATAAAAAAATATATTTAAGACATTTGCGTACATGAACAAGTAGAACAAAATTATCTCAGTTTTCGTATTTATGATCATAGTCTCAATCATTTTAGACATAACTTAGTAAAGGACTGATAAATATGATAATATTCTATCATTTATCTCAAAGAATAATATATTTTCTTGATTCAATTTATTCTGAAGCAAATCATTAATGGTATCGTAGAACCTTGAAATAATTATATAAATAATTGAATTTTGATCAGAAGAAAAAACTCAATTCTGGAATTACTGTGAGCAACGAGAATTACTTTTTTTGAATGATGAAATCAAACAGTTATTACCTAGGGAATCATGCTAGTATTTGTAGTATTCAGATAACTTGGCAGCGAGTTGAACCCAACTGCTACCAAGTCATATGAAACTATAGTAGCTAATTGCTTATAATGATTTCACTTTTTTGATACTATACAAACTCCAAGAAGTTGATGAATAACTATTACTTTAATTTACTCTTTAAAAGTAATTATAATCATCTTTATTTCACAATAGCATATAAAGTATACATGCAAAATTAACTTAATTCCTGAATATACAGATGACACAAATCATCTGTGCGCGTGGACTCACGAGTCGGGAAATAGTCGGGCGGGGTGGAGATGGTTTTTTAGCATGCTTTTCGAATAACATCGCCTACTGATTCAGTCAGTACCAGAATCTCTCTTGCTCTCTTTGCAACTCAACAAGAATCGATGTTTTTATCCCGACTGTAGCAGCAAGCTTCCACGTGCACAGATGTTGCGTCATCTGTAACTAGAACACTCTTATAAAAAATTACTTACTTACAAATAAAACAATTACGAGATTTTTTAGAAAATTCTCATTCTTTTGTGGAATTAAGTAGCGTACCTCTTAGGCTGGGGCTCCACTGGCCGTAGTTTATCGCGCTGCAATTTGCAGGCGCTATACGCTGCAGTTGGGTGGCTTCACAGGCAACAGAAAACGAACTGCAATCTGCAGCGTCGTCTCGCCCGCTGTGGCTTCACTAGCGGTACATGTCTGTAGCGGTAGACGTGACCCGGGACCGATCATGCCGCAAGTTGATATTCGTAGTGTTGTACTCAGTGTACTTTTAGTTTATAGACGACGCCGGTTACACAAGAGAAAATGGTGGATTCACCCAATAATAAGCAACAGAAAGTCTGGAGGCTTGTTCCGTACGTTGCATCGCAAATTAAGAAAGTATTCAGACTTTTTTTTTGAATTTTATTGCATGTCTCAAAACTCCTTTGATTACTTGTTACAAATCTAGCATTTCTGTTTTTATAATTCTCATCATTTTTATTGTACATTTTCTCTACTTCTAATATAATAACCTCGCAATCAAGTTCAAACTCCATTGTTCTCAATAGAATTCACTTTACTTGAATACTTGAAACAATTAATAATACAACTTTGAACAGAATAGCGTCGATGCGCCTTGGATGCTGGTCAGCTGCAGACTGCCGCGTTACTACAGTCTACAGCTAGTAGAGCCATATAATGGCGGCAAAGTATAGCATGAAAATGGGACAGGTTCCATTTCCGCGCGACGTTGCATTCTGCAGCGCGCTGTAAAATGTTGCACGCTGCAGACTGTCGCTAGTGGAGCCATCTCAGTTTGTTCGCTACCTTCTCACTTATCTGACTTATCAACCGCAATTTGCAGCGCGATAAATAACAGCCAGTGGAGCCCCAGCCTTAAAGCAAAAACTCTACTGGAGATTACCGTATTCTAATTCAATTCACAGGGAAAGGAATAAAGTGTATTGAGTGTATGAAATGAGTAATGAGTAATAGGCTACTCAATAATTATATTTATAGACATTTAATAAATAATAGTCGATAACAGTTTATCTGATGATCAAGGGCAATATTGAGGGAAGAAGAGGGATTGGAAGGAGAAAATTATCCTGGCTGAGACAATGAACAGGGACACACGACGTACAGTCATTGATACACACTGCAAGGAATAGAGGAGAGATGGAAAATGTTATCGCTAACATCCAGTAATGGATATGCACTCAAAGAAGAAGAAGATAACAGTATAATAATTAAAAAAAATTTAAAAAGTTTGAGAAAGGAAACATCAACATTTTCAGTCAACATACGTCTCAGAATCAACGACTTCAACAACAAAGAAGAATTCTTCTGTACGTATCCAGTTATCTCACGCATTGTTCCAAGTCGATAGAACGGGAGGATCGAGGATTTTCCCCCGAGACTGGAGAACAGTCGAAAAGTTGCTGATACCGCAATTGGTCGCTCCACCTTCTTATCTTCGGTTAGAAAGTTGTGCGCAAAGTTTAACTTTTTGATTGAGAGCGGGAAAGGGATGAGAACGAGCCACTTGCACTGCAAAAGATACACAACTGGTGGAAAGATTCTTCTTTCTTATCAAGAGGAAAGGTGGACTGCCTACAGAGTTGATGCAGGCTTGCTCTCACTCAACCAGAGCCTATTTAAAGAGTCTCTCAACTGGCTCACCTCTCGCATTGATTAAGTACTTTTTAAGGTAACCCTTTTTCTCTCATTATGCACCCTTTTCAACCCTTTATCCCTTGAGCATTGTGAACTTGAAAGTTTTATCGAATTACTTTCATTTTTCCTCGTATCCTGCCAATATAAGCGTTCATGACTTGCTAATTCTAGTTGTGATGACGCCATGGATTTCAGAATATTATATATTTATATAAACACATGTAAAAGCTCACAGAATACTCCATGAAGAGCCTTATTGACATACAACAGTTTAAATGTAACAATATTTATAAAAAAACAGAGAAAGAGAAAAAATACAATACTTTCAAATAAGATTAAATAAAGGTATTAGAAGAGAAGAAATTGAGCCATAAAGAAACATAAAGCATATGAAAAGCTACGTTAGGTAGATAATGAGATCCATGAAAATATTAAAGTAGGAAAAAGCATTTTTTAAAAGAAAAAAAAATAAAGGAAGAAGAGAGAAAAAAGAAATAACTCATAGAAAGTAGAGTTTAGTGGAGATTACAAATTATTGATCAATTGAGCGGTATGATATTTCACTTTTTTTTTTAATTGATTATAACGGTCAAAAAAGGGATCAACGAAAATGTTCAGTCTATTGTACAACCAATGTTCTATACAAGTAGGAATGAAAATGGTTATTACATCCGACTTCAGAAGATTACTTGTATGAAATTTAAAATTTTCTCAGTTTAAAGTAAATACTTTATTTTAAACTGTTTAGTACAGTACGTGAGTATGTTGAGTATCATTTCATTGAAGTCGGTTTCTTTTTTTGTTTTAAAAGTTGTTTTATTATATGTCACGTTTGTCCCGTCATAGATAGTAGATTTAAGGAGGTGAAGGAAACTACAGTTTTTAGAAAATTGTACAAACAATCAATTTATCTTTACTAGTGAAAGAAAAATTAAAAAAATTGGGACCAAAAAACTTGTCTTTTTTCGTTCACTCTACGATAAAAAGAGCTGAGGATGATGCTGAATGAGGCCTACTAGCCAGGATGGTATAGTCTATACTATATTACTATATTCTATTACTATACTGTCCTGCTAATATCCCTCTTTCCCACTTAAATCACAAATACTGCTAAAAAGAGAAAAAACAGATAAAAGATCATGTCATCCTTAATATTCTCATCCCACAAATTCCAGTTTACAGAAATCTGCAGCTTATTTTCTCCTTCAGCTTCTCTGAAAAAATTCTTTATCTTTAAATGGTGAGAATAATCTGACAAAGCATTATGAAGCATAATCCATAGATAATATTGAGTTTCACCTATCAGTTTGTTAAAGATACAGTAGTTGTTATGTTTCAATACTGAGCCAGTGCTCAAATTTAGAGTAAAGTTGAAGGACTGGCTCTCTATAAATCTTTTTCACTCATTGGAGGAGTTTCTCAGTGGTACTTTTTATTTTAACTTTTAGCTCAGTGATTGATGCACTATTCTATAGTCTAAGATATTTTTTTTACTTGACTGTGAATGAAATTTACTGCTTGAATTTAACATTTTTTGTATTTTATGTGTTGACGAATGTTAATGACTGAAATATGTTCTCAAACAGATTGTTCTAATAAATTAATACTCCTAAATCGCAAGTCTCCAGAATTAAAATTATTGAGGATTAATAATTTTATTACCGTCTAAATTCTGTATCTGTTGTACGAATCGCTGTTGTTGTTGTTGGGGTTGAAGTTGTGTGAGTTTGAGTCATCCTACAGCTCTGTAATGCGACTGCACTATGCATAACTTGTTGCGATAGGTTATGGCAGTAAGCTCACGCGCTCAAGGTCACTAGGTCAATGTCACCAAACTGTATTGCAACTCTTGGTTGCTAGTCATCAGTTATGCGACGCTCTATATGTTTTGCAAAATGCATGATCATTACTTAAATTTATCACCATGTACCATTTCTATTATCACTTCCATTATTTACTCCAAATTTTACGTAATATTTTCATAGTAGTAATTATCTCATATCATTTACATTTGATTGCGGACTCGATCACAGCTCTTAATTCTGAATCAGTCACGGAAAATATTTCAAATAATTATTACCCAAATTATTTCAAATAATAATAACTCAAACTGTAATTAATCAGCTGAGACCTAGAGTATTAAGTATTAATATATGAACTTTGAACTACTTATATATTATGAACTTATAGTAATAATCTATATTAACTACGGTAAAGTATTGGAAAGCTCAAAGTATTGAATATGGTATTGGCTTTCCCATTAAATATCATTGAAGACGTCAAATCTAATATTATAACCCAGTGGCGAAGCTATCTCTAACTACTAGGGGAGTCTAGAAATTTTCGAGCTTCTCTTAAATTTTTCAATAATTGTTTTTTAAATTTCCAATACCGCCTTTCAAAGCACATTTTTCTTCAAAAGACAAAGAAGAAAATAGAGTTCGAAACAAATATGTGACAGAATCATCACATTCATTCATTGCTTAAATATACTAAGCTGTTATGATGCTACTGTATAATATGCAACTGTATCTAACAATATATGAAGAAAGCAACACAGTACAAGCATTGATCAGGGATAGTAAGATGGTTCGTCTATAGTACAAGCAACACAGTATGCAGAAGCAACACAACACACTAGAAACCAGAGCCTGGAGTCTAGACTCTTGACCACGCTACTGAATGAAACAGGTTACATGGCGTGACGTCACGTTGCCATAGCAACTATCCTAATAGCTCTGCCCAACACATAGGAAGTCAGAGTCTCGCGTTTCAGAGCCTCACTCAGTACTCAGAGCCTAACGAGAGGAAGTCAGGCAGTTGGGTACTTAGATTCTCTGTTCTTTTTCAAATTCGTAGCAGAACATGCATGCTTATAAAAACAAAATTATTATTTATATTTATTTTGGGGAGTCTCAGACTCTTAGATTCCCCTCCAGCTTCGCCACTGTTATAACCGACAAATCAACAATAACGTTGCAGTATCGAAAAAAAGCTCTAAGGATAGAATACAATACACAGTTTCCCATTGAAAATTATTGCAGACGTCAAATCAAATTACAGTATTAATTATGAATTTTATTCCAAAGGTACATTTATTATTATTTGATGTTTTAATAATTGTTTCATCATTGAGGTATTTTGAGGTGTTTTCCACAAAGTACCACTTTGCTGGGACAATATTTTAGAGCTTGTTAATGCTGGTGTATTCGAAGGTCTTTAGTGAACTCCATAATAGTAGTTCCTGCAGCGAATGTATTTTAAGCGACTGCGGCGACTGCCGCAAGTGAGATGTAAATTAGGACACGAGTGGAACGATTGGCTTATAGACCAAATTAATACAATCGTTGCACAGAATATTTTATTTTTTTTGGGGACGTGATAGCCGTGAGCTGTAGCAATCAGACTGTTCAATCAGATTATATAAGCAACGCTCACCTGGGCCCTCCTTATGAGGGTGACCGATTGGATTGACCAACAAAAAGACTGTTCTCTGCTGTTAAATCATTTCCTGGTGGTTCGGAACCCACCTACGCACGGGTCTCAGACCTTTGTGGGCTTCAAAAAAATTCACGATCACCAATATATTACACTTAATTTAACTTGCCATCGATCGGATAACTTACCCACACTAACATAACCTAAAAAGTGTGTTTATAGTTTTTAGGTTCTGAATTTAAATTCAAATTTATTTCAAAATGTTTGGATTACCTCATGTGATTAATGCATAACAATCATTTCGACACTGTTTTGAGAAAAGTTGTGATTGGTCTGACAATACTGAAAAGTGACATTAGTGTTAAAATAGCTTCATTATGCAACTTTTTCATTGCGGATGATGCCCACATGAGTCTGTAGACTTGTGCGTTGGTATAGAGGTGAATGGGTGAATGATGAGAAACATCCATGGCTGAACGAGATTCGAACCCAATGCTGCAGGAAACTAAGCCAGCAAAAGCCTTATCTTATCACAGACAAGCGCTCGAACCTACTGCACTACCAGAGCCTGTTTTGATAATCCATGTAATAAAGTGAGCTGTATTAACATCGCTTTCCAACCTATTATAATCACTCTATGACGCAGCCATATATAGGAATCTATAAAGAATTGTACGGAGTTTTATTTTTCTCACAGAGAGTTAAGTTGAAAATATACACCCAGATGTTTACAAATAGCACTCTTCAGGGGATTAGAGAGCTAATTCACGAATTTTGCACCAGTTAAGAAGAATGTATTCAAATATCAAAAGCGGATGGAGAACGATAGAGGGAGAGAGTGTGTTAAGGAGAGAGAGTGAGTGTAAGAGAGAGAGTGATTCAAAGTTAATTACATGAGTAGATGAATAGGACAGCAAAATAAATTATAAGGATGGGAATTCGGATGCTGTGAAAGTTTCGGGACACGAATAGAAGTAAAGGAAGAGGGTGTAACGAACCGAGAATAAGAAATTAAAGGGAAATTCTGTCTGTGATGCCGTCTTTCGTCCTCTTTTTCCCATTCTACTTGTGAGTTGGGCGCGTCTTGTGCCAAAGCCAAAGCCAGGGACGGCCAGAGCTGAGCCCTAACGAACCACAACTTGTTTTGCGCCCTTTAAACGACGGATTTAAACGACGACGGCACTCTGCCACTAGAGCTTCAGCTTCATTCAGCGATCGTTAGGATTCACATGCTAGACTGCTTGTTTTTACGGAGTCAATAATAGTTATCTCGTCACTTGCACACCTGAAATCACACATAGCTAATTGGTGGATACCATCTAGTACCACTATCAAAGATCACTCATTTCATAAAAATTGAGAATGGAATGTCAAATAAATATATAAAATATTTCTCCTAGTTACCCAACAAAGCCGCTATTAATCCACCCACTATAGGACGCGAAACAGCTAATTTCTGCACCTTTTTACTTAGTCGCACTCCAGATGTGAGAGGTGTGCCAACAGTAGAAGAAACTGAATATGCAACACGTGCTGAAAGTATCTTTTCCTATAGTTGCCTAACAAAGCGGCTATTTATGCACACATTATAGTACAAAAAATAGCTGATTTCAACACTATTTTACTTTGCCACACTCCAGCTGACTTTGCCGCACTCCAGTTGACTTTGCCATACACATTTTACTTTGTCGCACTCCAGGTGTGCCAACTGTAGGAGAAATGTAATGTGTAAACTGTGCTGAAAGTATTTCTGCACTCGAGAAACTATTCCACACTCGCCTTCACCTCACGTGTAATGCATTTCTCTCGTGCAGCAAAAGTGCTACTTCGCGCATTAGTTACACAACTCCAATACAATATGAAACTATTGTGTACTTTAATTTTAATGTAATGTGTGGTTCATAATTCTTGTTATGTGACTGATCCAGATCTTAGTGACTTGTTTTATACACCTTAACTGAAGTCTCCAAGACGTAATCTACAAAAAAAGTATCATATATTCAAAATAGTTGATTGTTCTTCAAATCGACACTGTAAGTTGTGTATTGTGTTTGCTAGTTTGCACTCTTCTTTCACTATAATCAAGTGGTCATTTGAATTTTTATTTTGAGAACTTTAGAAATATATTCGTCACTATCAACGTTCAAAGCAAGTTTTTTATATTATTGATGAGGGTGAGATTAACTCTCTATGGCATGAAAATAATAAGAGTAAGAGGAAAAATTGCAGTGCATGTAATATTCTTAATCAAGGAATAGAATGCATCACTTCCTATCGTTTCTAATGTACCTTATCAAATGGAAGAATAGTGGGAAAATAAATTTACTAATGAATGAATACGCGATCGATTTCCATAAAACTATTATTAATGCACTGCAGTGATAAGAGTCTTCAAAACGTTATCTACGAAAAAAATAATAATGAAAAAACATATTTGTCAAACTCAAGACTACATAATTATTATAGATACTGTACATTAATCCACGTTTTAGAAAATACTAAGAGTGACCATATTTTTTTTCTAAATTTGCTGATAAGCTTGAGAAATGAGGTGAATGGGAGTCAAAATATGCTAGAGGAGATGAAAGTTGAATCCCTGGAGCAGTAGTAGCAGTCAGTCAATCAGTCTTATCAAAAATAAGCATCCCAACCAAGTACAGTTACATGTTGTACAAGTTTCTACAAATTACAGTTGCAACAGATATTGATGATATTGGACTAATTAATTTTTCAAAGCCCAATTTGATGTGAGAATTGTTTTGATGAAACAAAGTTTGTTATTCAAGTTTGATAATGTCGGAGATGGCTATACACAATACAATCACAGCATGCGGTTCAACATTTGCAGCGAGTGAGTGACTCCATTTGCGTCGGACTGTTAATGAACTTGTGCAAATCCAGAGGGAGCAAAGAGCGAAATTATTGCGGGTCACACTTGTGGAACAAAAATCCCCAAACCAGAGGCCACGCCACAAACGAGTTCATTCTGCCGCTGTCAGCAATTCCGTTCTCTGGTCGGCCTCGTCGCCACAGCAAATGTGCACAGAGCTCACTCTCAAAGTCCCAAAGCTCCCGAGCGGGCGGGCTCTCTAAAGTGACCCGACCCCGGAAACAGCTTGCTTTCACCAAAACCAATCAAATCTTGCTCATTTGAGCTGTTCACTCGTTGTGATAACCGAATTAACCAAAACTCTGATGCTATTCGATCAGCCTACTATGATTTTGATTGCTAATTTATTGTCATACTTAGCAACCACAGAGGTAAAATTGAAGGTCTCCATTTTTCCCATAACAAGGCTCAAACGGTGAGGTGAAGCTGTCCGTAAAGTTATATGTGAGGAGAGTACAAAAGTAAAGATTCGCGCACATCAGAAGGTAATCGAGTGGTAAAAAATAAACCAAATAAATTCACATACATTTATTATTATTAATACAATGCTCACAAATTACTAGAATTTCTACAACAAATGCTCAAAATGGCTGCCACGTTGAGTACTGAATGTATGAATTTCATCCTTGATTTTCTGCTCTTGAGTTTCGAGTCATTGGGAGTGTATAAGGTAGCTAGAATATGAATATAATTTTAATAGAACAACGATCGATAGATAGAAACGCCCATATGGACCTCAGGGGATTGTTTTGAAACCAACTTGATAACAAAGCGGCGAACTCAGCAATACTACAGACTTGATGTAGCCAGTATATTGTTACGGGTTCTAATGGCTAAAATAAGGCTGTCAACACTAAGTTCACACTTGCACTTTATTTATACTAAATTAGTCTATTCACACAAATCAATTGCAAGTTCAATTAATTAAATAAGACAGATCATCAAATGACAAGCTAATAGCTATTTTCAGTAATTATTTACAAGAATTAATGAATAAGTAATTACAGGCTGATCAATAACAAAAGAAACTAGAGTCCAATAAACTGTACAATAATGTAGAAAGAAATGACAAAAAGAGCCACTAATCACTTACAAAACACAGTCCAATTCGTTATTTGACAGTCCCAAATAATATCACTTATAATATCACACCGTCTAAAGACTGAATAAAGCACTTATTTACTCCACTGGCACGAGATCTGTAATACAATCTGTCACACACAGGTTTGAGAACTAACTGTGACATAAGCTTTTGTACAACTGATTAACTGGTTCACGTGGACTTCCTTTATATAGCTTTTTTTGTTGTACGTAGTTGTATAATTCCAAGAATTGGAGCTCACTAGACGCATCGAGAATCTTCAAGATACATGATCTCGGTCGTTCCAGAATTCTGAAGAAGTCTCTAGAAATCAATTGAGTGAGAGAGTTGCAGACCTGAACAATAAGAATGACGAAGACATCTAAGGAGAGAGAATTAGAAGATCGGATGAAGATGTCGAAGTCACGTCCAACCATGAAAACAATAGAATGATTTCAATAGAACAAGCACGTGACAAATTGCTTGTTCGCTCTCATAACAATATGAATACAAAAAAATTTAGACTTTATTGAAATGGTTCAAATTTGTTGTCGGTACTACATCATTCTACAAAACTACTGTTTACAGAAACGCCAATTAATTTACATGTGCGCGACTTAATGATCACTCTGTATAATGAAAATAGTTGATTCCTTTCTTCCATAAGCAAATGAAAAAATTAACTACAAACAATACAAGTTAGTTTCTGCTGTATTTGACTCTTAATCAATAAATACAGTACGGACAACATATCTGCTTCAAATGAATAAAATAATAATAACATAGGCCGGTAAGCGTCTATTCTCTTTGAATTTTTAAATGCTTATGACAATTTGTAGATTGAAGTACTTTTCTTTGTTTCTGCAGTTTTTATTTATTTTTATTTTAATTATTCCTCTCAGATTTTTCTCTATCTATGCTTCCTTATTTTTTGTTTAGCATTCATTTTTCTACCAAGCAAGTTTTTATAACCTATGAAGCTATTAAAATATTATCACATTGTCGTGTAACGGAAATAAAATTTGAATTTGAAATAAACAAAAAAAAAAAAAATGTGAACAAATAATTTTTCATGCTATTCAACACATAAGGATTGATATATTTTTATATATTTCTATTTTTTGACTATTTGAAATTGTAGTGTCTGTAATGTTTGTTGTAATAATGAGAGAAGGAATTAATTTTTTTGTGAAAAAATGAAATAAATGGAATTGTTGGGGTAATGAAGCGCTAACCATTGTTTTTGAAATATTAAAATATTGTTTATAGTTACTCCATAAATCATGCAGAAACAAACAGTCATGTTGAATGAATCTTGAGTAAGAAATCGTTGTTATCCATTTAAAATAAAAAGAACAAAATCTCATGGATTATTTAAGACTTAAAATAACAATAAAACAATGGCGGCTATTATGGTGGGCACTAATTTATCTGGATCACTTCGATTTATAAGTACATCATTATCTACATCAGTGAACAACAGATAGATTTCATCTAGATAGAACCCCAGTGAACAACATATTTCTCACAAATTTATAATCTTTTCATAATTAATTATGGAATTATAATTTTAATTATTTTCACTTACTTGATTATTTACAATAGTTATACAGCAGCAGTAAACACTGTAGTTATACTGCTCTTGTATAAAGAAAGTTGTCTATACTCCATTTTCAAAATAAAATAAATAGGTATTATTTTCATAACGTTGTATAATGAAGCACAATTTGTAAAATATTGACCATAGATATTGATCATAATGATATTAATAAAATTCTAGACAACAGTTCTACAATTCATTACAATAATGATATTAATAAAATTCTAGAAACAGCTCTACAATTCATTCTGTGAAAAGCTAAAGTTGTTAAGAAAGTAGGAGCGTATCATTTTACACCCACAATAAGAATTTCTGATTGGCGGAAAAGAAAGCTCAAAGTAGTGAAAAGACTAATGCAACAATTCCATCTCATTTTTATTCTTCTCTTGAACGCTTCTACAGCCTTTTCGCCATTCTCATTCACACTGAAGATAATTCTCTGCATACAGCTAGCTGTCTTGTTTCAAGCTGTATCATTATTTCACCATTCCGCTTTACTTGTAGGAGCAGTGTTCTGACTGTACAAATCCCGGGCAGTCGAGCAACGCCACTCAAATAAGAATCACTTTTTCCCCGGAGACGTGTTTTCTCTTCATCACTACTATGCTTGTATTCTTTGGACACATAATCGTCACTACTACTTGTTTCTTTCTTTTGTACTGCGATAAACACCATCCTGCGCTCTATTTTATTCGCAAAGATATCCTCTCCAACTTGCTCCCAGACACTCATGGGAGTACCATTTTAACGGTTTATCCAAACAACACTGAGATTATATCAAGGCTTATCCTAGTAGTGCTATAAAACTTGTGGTATCTCTGGAAACTATAATACATGAGCTTGTGAGAGGAGTTTCAATCCTAATAATAAAAATGGAGTTGTCTCTAACAACCTTTGGATACTTCTCCTGGAACTGATATTATTATAATATTCTATATTATAAAGTATATTATAATATCACAAAAGCACCCTCATCTTTATCAATAACATAATTTTTCACTTTATCTGTATATATATCTGTATATATTGTAATGATTTGCGGTTCATCACATAGATAAAAAAAAAGAATTATATATTTTTCTTTTATCGATAATTGTTGGGTTTAAGATAGGTGAATCACCTTTTTCAGGGGGGGTTAGACTGCCGATTTTGGAGTTGTCTCTTCTATGCACAGGCTTTAGGAATTTAATAAATTTTGTGAAATACCTTTTTTAAGTTGCGTGGACTTCCGAGTTCACACCCAGCACACCATCAGCTCCTCCAGGTCCACGTGTCCACACGAACAGGGTTTCAGTGGTCGGTCGATGCCGCAGGTACGCGCACTTAGGCCTAAGTGAAGATTCGCTTTCAGATTATTTACGAATTTGTATTTTTTCACACTTTTCACTATTCATTGACGACGCCACTTATTCACAATTTCACGAATTCCATCGGTCTAAATCAAATTGTACATTTACCGGAAGTGATACACAGAGAACACGAAAACATTCGACACGCAGTGTGCCCGGGCTGCAAGAATTTGACTGAGACCGATGGAATTCGTGAAATTGTGAATAAGTGGCGTCGTCAATGAATAGTGAAAAGTGTGAAAAAATACAAATTCGTAAATAATCTGAAAGCGAATCTTCACTTAGGCCTAAGTGCGCGTACCTGCGGCATCGACCGACCACTGAAACCCTGTTCGTGTGGACACGTGGACCTGGAGGAGCTGATGGTGTGCTGGGTGTGAACTCGGAAGTCCACGCAACTTAAAAAAGGTATTTCACAAAATTTATTAAATTCCTAAAGCCTGTGCATAGAAGAGACAACTCCAAAATCGGCAGTCTAACCCCCCCTGAGAAAGGTGATTCACCTATCTTAAACCCAACAATTATCGATAAAAGAAAAATATATAATTCTTTTTTTTTATCTATGTGATGAACCGCAAATCATTACAATATATACATTTCAAACGTCTCTTCCGTCTAGGCTTAAAACACTGTGTTGTCTTTGTAACTTTCTTTGTAATGGCGAAGGTGATATTGTGGAAGATATTCATTATTAATCATAAGACTTGAAGTTGTCACAAGCATATATTTGTTAAAAACCGTGAGATACTAGCTCTGTTGCAACACCATTATCAATCCCAAACAAAATAAAACTAGAGCACAGAGTAGCTTAACATATTATTAGTATATTATTTGAAACAAAGAATGATACTATTGGCTGAGGGTGGAAGTGCCTCTCCAATGGTTAACCTTCATTGAAGGTCTGTGATTGGCTGAAGACCCTAACAAGTCACGCCCACTGGTGGGAGGAACAACGAAGAATAATCAGTATCAAAATCTAGAACCAAAAAGTAACAAACAAGAACAATACACAAGTAGACTGGAATTAAACAATTAAAATAAAATAAAAAATTCAGCTAAATGGAATGCAGTCAACGTCAACAGAGAAAAACAAGAAAGAACCGTTATTAAAAAGTAGGCCAGAATTATGATGAAAGTGAAGTTGATAAATTGAATTAATTACGGTGACTGTAATGCCTGTTATGTGGGTCAGACTGGTAGAAGTTTCAAACTTAGAAAAAATGAGCATATTAGAGATTGTGAAACTCAAAAAGAAGACTCAATTTTGGCAGAGCATCTCATTACTAATTCACACGAGTTCAAAGCTGAAGAAAATATTGAATTTCTGCATTTAATTGGCAGATATTGATCTGGACTTAGTGGCATATTATTATGTGTATGGAGGAAGAAAGAGAGAGTGCTAGAGAGAGATAGTAGGAAGAGAGAGAGAGTGTTAGAGAGAGATAGTAGGAAGAGAGAGAGAGTAAGAGAGTCACATTGAGAGGGATGGAGAACATGCCAGCTTGCCGCCTAATATCCCAGATTAATGTTCTCGCCTTTCATTTTGAGCCGCCAAGCCTAACTTGACAATATATTTTTCACTCTTCGCAGTCATCCATTCTGACAGCATGCAATATAAAATATTTTTCATAGCAGTTTCCCGTCAAGGTTCAGGTCGACACTATCAAGCTGACAATAAGGAGAAAAATACGTTGAGATAATAGCGTTGTTGATGATTTTCTTAGCATGATATTAAAAATTCCATACAGCACACATTTATATACTTACACGTGTAACTCAGCTTGGTATTTGTGTGGAAATTGTGTCTTGAACATTGTTTACGTGTCACATTGATGGATATTAATTCTTTACCAGTAGTTGTGGCAAAATATTAAAATATTCATATTTAAGCCAAAAGTAATAAGATAATATCATAAATTTTACTGGTAACTCCAAGCAATAATGGCATTATTAACTTTCATTTTCAGGTAGCTTATGCTGAACCAGACAAGTTATATCAATTTTAATATGAATTTAAATTATTTCTCCATTCAAAAAATAATCAGTCACATCTTTCTGATAAACTTCAGCATTCGGACGACATCAAATCAGAACTACTGACTCATTATCATTTTTAACATCACATTATTATTCTCATTTCTTTAATGACTCAAATATTTTCCACAAATGGCTTTCATATTTTTCTTTCTTAGTAATGGCGAAGGTGATATTGTGGAAGGTATCCATAATGAAAAATAAGACGAAATTGTCACAACCACATTTATTAAAACTTCGAGAAACTAGTTTCGGTTGTTACACCATTATCAATCTCAATCAATCTCAATCAAACTCTATATATTTCATAATCAAACTCTTTCATATTTTCCATTTCATAAATTTATTTATATTATTGCTCACTCTTTGTTTTGTAGTTTAATCTCAATTTCTGCTCATGATTTTTCTTGTGGATTAGGTGGAACAGATAAAAGTCTGTCTCAACTTACAATGAGTAGACTAAGTAAGTAAGTAAATTTTATTTCCATAAAAGTTTTACAAATAATGAGATACAGTATAAAGAATATTATGGAACTTCTAGCCATCTGAACCAGTAGTGATGGCTAGCTGACTCTATATAGTCACCATAAAGTCACTGTACCTTGGATTTTTGTGCAACAGAAATAAATCCGTTACATTTACGACAGCTAGTTAACTGATATTAAACTCCTTCTTTAATTTTGCTTCCGTGCAACCAGCCGAAAGAGTGGAACTTTCTCTGTAACTGTAACTAAGCCTTGAATTCCTTTTATTTTCATATTCTTATTAATGGTAATGGTGATTTAGTAGTGGATATCAATAATATCAGTCATACAGATGCTGTTACAACCACATTTATTTCGATCAAATCTATTTCAAACAAATCCAACACTACTAACCTTGTTCTGCAATGAAATAGGACAATGTCAGGCTTCGCGTTTTTTCAAGGCTCATTCTTTCTTTCTTTCTTTTCTTTTTCGGAAGATGAAGCACATATACGTCTGAGACCTGAGCTCAGCGTAATGAAGATACAAAAGCTTATAATTACACATGTTTTACAAGTAACACTGTACAATAATAATAATAATCTTGGTAACCTATGTATAGTTTACAAATAGCAGAAATATACTGCCATGCAAGTGATAAAGATCACGTCTGCATGGAGTATAGTGTACATTTCGGAAAAGGCACAAAAAGTGCACGTCTGCATGGAGTTCATTGCTTATCTCTATCTGATTGCACATGTATACCTGCTACGGCTCACGGTTATCACTTCCCCTGATGATATCGTGTGTTAGCTACTCTAGTGGCTGTAACTACATCTTTATTATTATTATTATTATTATTATTATCGTAAATACTGCCAATTTCTTCTGTAAATTCCGGTTCATTTTTTGAACTTGTCCTTTTTTGTTTGCCCACCAGTTTGTCATTTTCTGCGAAAACTCAGATTTTCTTTCTTTGCTCTCTTTTGCTCCAGTTCTTGGAGCCTCTGAATCTGGTTCAAGATTCAACTTTTTTAAACTTTCATTCTAAATTATTTCCATGAGTAGATTTCTTCTTCGGTATTTTTGGTCGAGTCTGAATCTCTTTGAGCTTTTCTCATTCATTCTTCCCCATTGGCAAGTGATGTTAATAGTATTTCACTATTCTTTTTGTGAGTCTGTGCTCTGTGGTGTTTGTCTATTTTATTAATTATAGTAATTTCATTTTTTAATTTCCAACATTTATCAAATATAACATATTTCTTGAGATGAAAATATGATATTCCTAATAAATGAGCCTACAAGTAGTGGTGAAATACCTAATGATTTTTCGAGAGGCAAACAGGTGAAGAACCTATGTACCAATTTGAGCATCTCCTGCCTGAGCTGAAAACGAGTTTATTTTCGGGAATGGCAACAAAGTTGAATAACAAAACGAAGCTAGGCCTCAAATTCACCAGGCCTGAAAGTCTAATACACAATGAATGCGCGTAACAAAGGAGATAGCTTCAAGCGATGAACATTACACACATGGAGATGCAGCGGCACTGGGGTCTTGTGGAACCAGTTCACCAGCCTCAGAATTTCCCGTTCCAAAATGCTGGGAGCTATTCCCGATCATGTGATACAGATCCAATAACGAATAACCTTACATTGTATTTGAGAGAGCTCGAGCTCAAAGGGCTTAGCTCGCTTCTAGATCATGGCTCGGCACCATTGCACAAAATAAAGTGAACGCCGTCTCGAGTCCTTTGCATCATTCGTCTGCATATATTACTTTCTTCTTTATTTTCGTTCTCTCTCGATATTCCTTGAAAACCCTGGGTTACCTGAGTTTTCCTAGAAATTTCATCATTTGCGAGTCTTGTGGTATTCGGAAAAGCTCTCAGTATTGTGTATGACGTTGTGTAGAATGCAATAGGAGTCAAATAAAAACTCTGCAATAATATTACTTTAAATTGATATCAGACATTAAATATTTGAGAGATTGCAAACATTGAGTTACCAACTATTTAGTGATATTACAAAGCCAGTCATATAGAATGCAATAGGGATCAAATAGAAAGTCTGCAATAATATCACTTTAAATTGATATAAGTCAATAAATTAATTAAATAAATTAGACGGTAATTAATATTTGAGAGATCGCCAACATTGAATACTATTCAGTGATATCACTAGGCCAGTTATATAGAATGCAATGGAAATCAAATAGAAATAATCTTAGTATACTTTCTATTGTTGTATAATTGAAGTTAAAATATTTTTATAATATACTATGAGTCTGGTGGCTCGGAACCCACCTAAAACTGTAGGTCCAACTCATCAATCACTATCATCCAACCACTATTACCCACGCACAGGTCTCAGACCTATGTGGGCTTCATCCTCCAGAAAAAAAGAGAAAAAAAGGTGAGTGGAAATCATAGAAGGGCTCAGAGTCACAAAAAGCAAATTTTATAGGAGACGATTTAAGTTTGATCTCGTATAATAAAGTTAATATAAAAGTTTAATCAAAATTTTTTTTTCTTAAATTTTTGATAATTTTGTTAATGAGTGCTGTGGAGAAGAATTTGATCATTCAAAAATTGTCTCCTCTCCATTTTTTTGTCATAAAATGCTACATGGAGTCTGTTCATTCTACCTAAGGAAAGCTGAAAATATTCATAAAAACGGACTTCATTATCAGAAAAAAAAGTTAATCCTAGTTGATTCATTACTCATAATTCCTTGAAAACAATTTTGAGAGCATCGACATAATGTTTAATAACATTATAGCTCAGTAGGCTACAGTATAAATAATGATCTTGTCAAACAATGATCTCCTTATGATACATTATTTAACTTCAAATTCAGTACTTATGACGAGTTCTATGTATTCAAGGGGTATCTCAGAACAAATGTAAATATTTGAATTCGTGCCTTAATTATCATTCTTAATATCATGATTTCCAATGATTATAAATCCCATTTATGATTTCCAATCATAATTCGTAATTTTGATTTCTCACTACATCGTTTCTATGAATATACAAACAGAATCTCACAAACTACTATTTCACGACTATAGTGCCTGCCCTTCAAACTCTCATCTTCAAACTTCAATCAACTATTCAACTTACTTCAACACATAAGATTGAAGCTTATACCCTGCCTACGAGCATTTCCATATTCAGACTGTATTAAATGAGGTTTATAGATGGTGGAAGGGTGAAACAATGATGCTATTCATAAACTACAGGCTATATCTATATAATATTTATGAATATATGCCTATCAGTATCTCCAACCGTGTCAACACATCAGACCCAAGCATTTGTTGGGAGACGATATCTTGAAATTATTAGGATGCAGAACATATTATTCGAGCCGTATAGAACGAATGTAAATATTTGAAGTCGAGCCTCTTCCCTACTCTTCCCCTACTCATCCCCTATTCTTCCCCTACTCTTCCCCTCATTCACTACTCATTTCTATCTCCTCCCTTCTTCCTTCATCCTCCTTATGCCTATACTCTTCCCCATCATTTCCTTCCCCTCTTTCTCTGGAGAAGCACGTTGTTGAAGGCCTATCTCATTTTTCTTCATCTCCCTCGTGTGTCGATCGAGGAGCAGCAAACAGCCAGTCACGAGTCACGAGTCACGAGCCGCACGCCACGCGCGAGAAACGCTAATATCGCAGCCTATATTGGACAGCCAACGCCTCTCTCAATTTCTCACTCATTCTTTCTCTCTTTCTGTTGCTCATCCATTAGCGCAAATGAATATTCCGAGACTGCTGGCTCACTCACTCTTGTCGAACAACTCGTCGAATACTTGCACGTTGCACGCGGTTTCTTCACTCACTCACTCTCACAAACTCACTCAAGGTCACTCTTTCTGTCATTCTATCTCATTTTCTCTTTCGCACACTTTTTCTCTTCCACTCTCCCGCACCTTTATTCTCTCATAATCCTCTCTTTCTCAGAGTGGCCTCTTTCTCTTTCTATCTCCCTCCACCTCTCCACCACTCACCAACTCACTCTTCGTCCAATTATATATATTTTCTTTTTCTTTTCCCTTCTTCTTCATCGTCACCATCCTCTTCCTCTTATTATTTTTTCTTCTCTTCCTCCTCCTCTTTCACTCCCTCTACCTTTTCCTCTTCCTCATCCTCATTTTCTCTTCTTTCTCATCCTCTTCTTTTACTTCTTCTCCTTCTCCTGCCTTCATCATCATTTCCTTCCTCCTCTTCCTTTACTATTTCTTCTTCTCTTCCTCATCCTCTTTCACTCCCTCTACCTCTTCCTCTACCTCTTCCTCTTCCTCTTTCTCTCCATCTCCCTCTTCCTTTTCCTCATTCTCTTTTCCTTCTCTTCCTCATCATCATCATCTTCTTCCTCATCATATTCCTCCTCATCCTCTTGCTCTTCCTGTTCCTTTTCCTCTACATATTCCTCTTCATCTTACTCTTTATTCCTTCCTCTTCTTCCACACAGTTCTCTCTCTTCCTTTTATTTTCTTCCTCTTCCACTTTCTCGTCCTCTTCTTTCTCTTCCTCTCCCTCCCGACTTCCACCTTTTGCCTTCTCCCTCACATTTCTCTTTTCATCTTATTTTATTTTATCATTTTATTATTTTTATTTAATTTAATTTTATCATCTTATTATTTAAATTTTATTTCATTTTATCATCTTATTATTTTTATTTTTCATTTTATCATCTTATTATTTTTATTTCATTTTATCATCTGTCCATCTTATTTTTCTTCCTTTTTTTCCTTCTCTTCCTCTTTCTTCTCTCTTCTTCCCATTTTCTTCTCCCTCACCCACATTTTCTTCATATTATTTTTCTCCTTTTTCTTAATTTCCCCTCACATTTCTCTCTCCTCCTCTCCTTTTTCTTCTTCCCCCTCCTCTTCTTTTTTCTTCTTCTTCCTCTTTCTCTTCTTTCTCTTTCTCTTCTCCTCTCTTTTTTTATCCCACTCCACGTTTATCATATTCTCCTTTTTATTTTTTCTCCTTTTTTCATTCTCCTCTTTTCCTTCTTCCTCATCCTCTCCTCCCCCTTCTCTTCTGCTTCTTCTTCTCTTATTTCTCACTCCTCCTTTTCCTTACTCTCTTTCACTCTTTTATTCTCATCCGTACAACCAATCTACCACTGTATAGTCACTGTATTATGATGAGCTCACACACCAACATTTCAACTTTGAAAGAGATACTTGAAGCGCAGCCTATGCTCAGATGAATAGGGTGGTTCTAAGCGTGCGAGTGCATGGATATCTCAGTACAAAAAAGGGAGGGGGGGTATTCATGGGGTTCCTGAACCCCCCCCCCCTCCTATACATTTTCCAGCTGGACTGCTCTTAGTGCTCTTAGTAAGAATGAGACTCTGGTCGTTGCCTCCATGAATTGCATGGATACTGCAGCTGGATTGAGCAGTAGTGAGAATATTCAAAAAAAGAATGAACTGCCATCGAATCATTCGCAAGATGGACTATTTCCCAGAGCGCGTTATGGAAATGTAATATGTTATGTGAAAATCTTTGTATGAACCAAAGTTTTATACTTACAAAGCGTGGGTTGACGTTTGAAATCATCCTAAACACGAATCCTACCTGTTTGATAGGACGCATATCAAAATCCACAGAATCTATTTCACTATAAAACTCTGATGAATATTTATTAATCTTATAACAAAACTGAAACTATTTGTATTAACAATATTATTCTCACCTACTTTCACTGGAGATGCTGGAAAGATGCATTCCACCTCTAAAGAGAAGCTTCATTTATTTAGAAGTGAAATGTATCCCTCCAGTATCTCCAGTATAAGTGAGTGAAAATCAAATATTGAATAGAAATACAGTTTCAGTTTTGATATTAGATTGTTTATCAAGTATTTCGTCATGGAAAACAGTACAGAATATTTATTAACTTCCAAGTGTAATCTCCTACATTTTTTTCATAAGAAACGTCGAGGTAGTGCTACCTGTCAAGGTATTCCCACCAATGGAAGCATTATGCCTATTATTATTATTATTATTGAATTTTCTTCTAATAAAACATCGAGAAAAACATTCAAGAGAAACCTAAACCTTGAAGGGGAACTGTAGTGTTATAGTTTCACTATTAATTTTTACTGGAGAAAAAATACTTTCAATGATGATGATGATGTTCACGTGAGTCCGAGACTTGTGCATGGGTAATGAGGTGAATGATAACACATAATAGATGCCAGACGGAGGAGCGGGATTCAAACCCACGACCGCTGAAACGATAGCAAGCTGAAGTTGTAACGGCCCAACCCACTGCGCTAAGAAGCCCGCCTCTTTTCATTTCTTTTGAAAAAATTATGTACATGAAAGTCAATAAAAACAAATTACAAAACAAAAAAAAAATCAAAAAGATTAGAGAATTTTTTATTATTTAGTCTAAAAATTTCGAGCCGGAAGTTAAACATGTTAACAATTATTCCGCACAACATCTGACTATTAAGCTATGAAGCTTTACAGCTGCTCTAGCAAGAATAACATGAGATTTTTTGATTTTACTCAAATAATGTAGTAATTATTAACAAAACTAATACTGTTGGCATTCCAAGTAGCCAACCGCAGCTGTAAAACTTCAGTACTATATAGTACATAATATACGTTATTATTAAAGTTATAATTAAAATTAGTTTTATCTATAGTAGCACTAGTAGTTAACATCAACTTTAATAAGGGTAGGAATAAGGAATACCATAAATTGTTTCAATTAATTTACAAGAGGCCGCTAACAAAGACAAGTTCGTTACTGAATAACCCCTTGTAAATGTCAAATGATTTAAAAAAAGTCACATCATTAAAAGGGTAACACATTTATCTTTTAGTTGAAACATCAAGTTTCAGAATAGAGATGTACACTGTAAAGAAAATTTATTCACTTTATGAAAACTGTGCATGTAGTTCTTGCTGGAGCAGCTGTAAAACTTCATAACTCAATCAAGCGTTTCTCAAGTAGAGGAGTGAATGATCTATTATATGAAATTTCAGTGGCGTATCATATTGTGCCCCAGTGCAGCCTGTACCCTGTACTAGTCGTTCGTTATTCTTATTTGTTTGATTTATGAGGTGATGCGATGCCTGCCCGATAATTTATGTACGCCAGCAATATATACTCCTAAATAACACCGTCGTCCAACTTATTCAAACTCATATCTTTTCTTGCTGCGCTGTGTCTGAGAGGAGGAGCCCCAGCACCCTGCAGCCCGGTGGCAATATATTCGGGACAGGCAGGCAGACTAGTAGCTGTGACGCTTCTTCTTCTCCTTTCTCTTTTTCTTCTTCTTCTTCATCATCATCATCATCATCATCATCGTCTCCATCATCTCTGTCATTAATGTCTTACTATTTCATCTTCTTTTCAATACCTTTTTCTTTTCATTCCACTTCCAATTTGTTCCTTTTTTCTCCCCCTTTTCACTATTTCATCTTCTTTTAGTTCTTTATTCTTCGATTTCTAATTATCTATTTTCTTATTCTTCGCCTTCTTTTTTCACTTATTCACTTTCTCCTTTCACATCTTCATCATCTTTATCATCACTAAGATCCTGTACCCCTTTTTTTACACTCTCTTTTCCATTTTATTCCAATGTTGGTTCGTTCTATTATCCTACTACTTTTAATCTTGCAATCCTCTTCCTGTTCCTTTTTCTGTTCTCGATCCTCTAGCTTGTAAGTATTAATTTGTTTTCTCCACCTTCTTTTTCTCTTCTTTCTACTCCCTTCTTTTTATCAACAATGTATTTGTTCTATTCCACTTCACGTATGTTTCCTTTGTCATTTCATATATTTTCTCTTTTGTTTTTTCCGTTTATCAGTCTCTACATATTTAATTCCTCCGCCATCGCCTTCTCTTCAGCTTTATTTTAATCTTTATTCTACTCCTTTATTTTTACTCATCTTCTTTTCGCCTCTCCTTCATTTTCATAAAATTTCGATTTCTTCTTCTTTCTTGGTCCTATTTTTTGCCATTCCCCTATTTTCTTTTCCTAATCCTTCTATCCACCCAATTCCAATCTCTTCTCACTTTTTCACAATTCCTCTCCACTCCTTACTTACCGTTCTCACTTTTTTCTACATTCTCCTTTCCTCCTCCGTTTTTCTTTTCCCTTCCATTTAAATTTCCTTCAACTCATTGATTTTCGTCTTCAGCTCTCTACTACTCTTCCTTCACCACATTACTTCTCTCCTCATTCCATAGCTCTTTATTCTCCTCCCACTGTCTATTTTCTTCTCCTTCGTCATCTTCTTGCTGCTCTCTTCTTCTCCTTCTTTCCATTTTTCCCTTTTCCGGGAAAAATAAGATTATTCTTTCTCGTCTCTTTCTTGTTTTCTTCCTTCTTATCATTCATTTGTTTTAGTTCACCTTCTCCCTTTCCTACATCTTCTTCTTTTTCTACATCTTGTTCTTCTCCTCCTTCTTCTCCTCATCCTCCTCATCCTTATCCTTCTCCTCCTCCACCTCATCCTACTCCTCCTTTTCCTCCTTCTCCTCCACCAGCTGCTCCTGCTCATCCTCCTTTTCTTTTCCCTTCTCCTCTTCTTCCTTGTCATTTCCTCCTTCCCTTCTCCTTCATCTTCTTACCATTCCGTCCCACCAACTCTCATAACTTTCTTCTTCCCAATATTTTTTCTCCCTTGTCTTCTGCTTCCTCGTCTCCTCTTCTTTCCTCCTTTTCTCTTCTCACTCATTCTCCCTTCTCCCTCTTCTTTTTCATCCTCCTTCTTTCTTTTCTTCTCCACCAGCTTTTTTGACTCTTTCCCCTTCTTTTTTCTCTTTTCTCTCTTTCTTTCTCTCACCTCCAACTTTTTTCTCACTTTGCTTCTCCCTACCCTCGTTCTTCACCATCCTTCTTGTCACCCTCCTTGCAGGTTGATACGCGATACCTCGTTGGAAGACTTCACAAACCCCACACCCAACAACAAGACTCCCTTCCTACTTGCTGCATCAACAGCTGACCTTGGCTGCTCCAAAATACCAAGAATAAGTAACTTTTGACGACATTCCCCGCCTCATTGCTGTCGTTAGGTGGGAGCATTGATTAACACAGCTCCTCTGCACTACTAAACTTTCACTTTGTTTCAAAAAGACACCGCTTAAAAGCCACTAAATTCCTCTCACGATTAATGGAAAGATTAGCATAACGCTTGTTAATCTTCGTTAAGTGCTGCAGAGAATGAATAGAGTCAGAGGACCACTTTTTCTTAATTCTCAAAATAGTTTCCATCTCGGAAATTCATACCCGACTAATAGCCCACTTATTACAATATACGTATTAAAACTCTTGCTGCATCAAGAACCTCTCTCTCGTTCCCTCTCTTTTTCTTACTATTTGTCTATCTCCTTCCCTCTCTCTTTCTCTTTTTCTCCCCTCCCCACTCCAACCCCCCCCCTCTCCCTCCTCTCTCTCTCAATCACTCTCTCTCTACTTCGTAGATCAGTTACCGAAATGAATAAATGTTTAAAAGCTTTTACATCAGGTGTCTCCTTCTATCTAGTGTCTCATAACCTAGACAAATAAAATTTATTCATTGGGATATTCTTCTAATAAATAACCCATCATTATCATTAATTTCAACTTTTTGAATGTTTTTGTGATTCGATAAAATTATTATTATTTGTAATTGCTCTTTTGCATCCATTTGCCACGTCGTGACAAACTATAATTATTACAATAGTAGTTACTATTTTAGTAATCTATATTACAGTATTTATATTGTAGTGAGTTGTTATATTAAAGTAACTTGGCCACTCGATGTGGGATTAGGTAAAAAAAGAAAAAGGAAAATAAGAAGAAGGTTGAATAGTGCCAACATTTTCAAATGCAGAGCTATTTGAAGCTGTCAACCATAAATCAATATTGTTTGAAATCCACTTTCTTTTCCAGTAAAACACTAGTCCTGAACTCCAATATTGTAGTAGCAATTTGTCCATGTACATTTTCAGAAAAATTGTAGTTGTTAAAATTGTAGTTGTTGAATTTGGGGACTTCGAAGATCACAGATTTCATCTGGTTTTTTTTCTGAAGAAATACTGTTTTAGTGATTATTCAATACTGAATAAAAAAGCTAACTGCAGTCAAAGCTCTAATGTATTGTGGATTTAAAAAATTTGAATCGATCATGTCAGAAGCAACACATGTATTACTTCTAAAATTCCAGGAGAAAATAATAATTGTTTCTTTTAATATCCTTGTCGATAAAAATAGGCTATTAATCCCAAAGACGTTATGCCTTTGTATTTTATAAGTAGGGTTTATCATTTTTTTAAATTTTTGTTATGCCCACCTGAGTTTGAGCCTTGTGCGTGGGTAATGAGGTGAATGATAACACATATATATGCCAGATGGAGGAGCGGGATTCGAACCCATGTCCGCTGAGGCGACAGTTGCGACGCCACAACCAACTGCACTAAGCGGCTCGCCACATTGGTCTTTCAATGCCTTCAGCGTTCCTTCGAAAATACTGAGTAGTTTCCAATACCTTCCCATTCAATTCCATATCTATTCATAATGAAAGTTAACTCTTACTTCCCACTACATTATTATTTATTAATTTTTATTTGTTTCTATGCAAACTAAACTATCCAATCTAAATGCATTGTTAATTATTATGGTGGTTCGGAACCCACCTAGAATAGTAGGTCCACCATGTTCCCCGTAACATGGCACAAACGGCGTGGTGGAACTACCCGTAAGGGTCTCCCCATCATTAAAAGCTTATTATTATTATTATTATGCTCACCAGGACACTTTACTAGTTGCACTTTACCATCCAATGTATCGTTTACCAGCATTAAAAAAATTTCTTTCTTCTGATCACTTATAAGAGTTAAGTGGTGATTTTTGCCAGCATTAAAAAAATCTTCTCTTCTGATCACTTATCAGAGTTTAGTGGTGATTTTCTTCCGAGCCCGACTCGCTAGTTTATGGTCCCCTTTTGAGGCAGGACCTGGAGTCTTACCTTCGGCCATAATAAAGGCGATTGATCAAAGAATCAATCAGATCAGCCTACTGTTTTTTCAGAGCGCCGAATAATTTAACAGTTTTATAGTTTTAGGATATTGTCAATAGATAATACTGGAGCTTTTGAAATAGCTGACTGCGACTTCTATGCTGCTCATTTTTCATGTACCACCAACCTGGTTAACAAATAACGTTGATTGATTGAATCATTAACAACAGAACAGCCACACATTTGAAAATATGTTTTTAGGTCAAAACGCACAACAGAATAATTAGGGTAGTAGCCAGATGACGGATGATTTTATCAATGCTGAAGAAGACTGATGCCGGGCACAAAACCAAAACTCGGCCGTCGACGGCTAACTGTGCATCATTTAATTAAACTGCAGCAGCTTTAATGGGTGGCATTAGTTGAGCAGGAATTTCCCTGTCCGTCGCTCAGCGGGGGAGTCTTGGCTCCCCTTGGCTCATCAGTCTTGCACCCTTCGAAATGTTCCTTCATTTTTGGTTGGTATCGGTCCTTCCCCTTCATCCGTCTCCGGTGATTATCTCTACCCTATCAAACTTGCTCCCCCATCATCGTCTCGGTCGTCATCTTCACGAAGACGGTATGTGTTTATGAATTTCTTAGCTGGTCGATGGTTGGTTACACACATTCCTTCTATTTTGTAGTCGGAAGATTGCCTCAGCCGTTGCAGGAGCACTTGAATTGGTATGTGGGGATACTTGAGCCGCAATGCAATGTCGTACATGTCCCATAGATGGAGCACATAAGTGACGATAAGCCTTAACGGCAAGTTACGCATCTTATTCCAACAATGGTTTGATATGAATTATGACCGAGGTTATGAAAGCGTTATGACAACGATAAACTCAGTACAAAAGCTGAGTGTTATTATACTCCACAGACAACAATATGATATCACATATTGACCTTAAACTACCTTTTATATTTTAAAAGGCAATTAGAACTGTTGTAGAGTGCAGTTGAATAATTATACAAGTTTATTTTTTCTCTCCACCTTTGTAATCACTAGACGAGGGGTGAAACCGGGAGAAAAAATTGGGGACTTAAACCCCCTCCGAATTCTGTACCGACACTAAAAAGAGATTTACTTTAGTCGTAGGCTATATACATGGTCGAGGACATTTGTAATGAAAAATAAATGTTGTCCAAACCACTTCATAGACTCGTGTTTTTATAATTGTTCAATTCATGATTGTCTATTGAATAATAATTGTGTAGTAAATAATATAACAGTTCAGACTTTTACATCATTATCAATCTCGAAAAAACTAAAAACTGGAATACAGAGTAGACGAATATAATAATATACCCTTCTTAAACAAATACTATTCGTTAATAGGCTAGAAGCCTCATAAAGTTCGATTTCTACGATGGAGGTGTGTCATTGGCCAATACTAGACACGCCCCCTAATAACAAGAATACCAATAAGAAGCAAATATGATAACCTCGTAATAACAAGATGTAACTAATATGTAAACAAGATAATATAGCCTGACCAAGGACACATTCAAAATTAAGAAAAATCGTAAAATATTGAAGGTCACCTGAATATTTAGAGTTATATCCCCTTCCCGCCCTAAATATTTTCTCACATGATTTACCTCCTTCAGCACCGGAAAGAGTTTCTGGATTTTCCCCTGCAAGTTTCCAAGTTTCCAAGATCTTGAATGTTCAAACTGATCTACAATTAATTATTCAACATGAGGTAATTATGTTTTGGAAAACAAAGCTCAAAATAGGAGACCTAGTAGGTTGCTCTTTATTTAACCTAAAATCATGAGAGGCTTTTTTGAAAAAGAAACTAATCGCAATTTCATCTACATCTTCCACTGTGTATTAAATTTCCACATTACATTCCGTATTCCATTACATTTCCCACACGTAAAGTTAAAGTTTTAATAGTACTCGAATTTTCGATTCGATGTTATTCAGTGATATAATTGGATTTTTATTTTTGAATATTTATGCCTTCTATATCATGTTGAAAAATACCGTCCACAACATATGAAATAGTAGATATATTAATTTCAATTACTCATTCAAGAAAGTTGTGAATTCACACCAATAAAGTAATCCATTTCATTTGAGAAACAAAATATAATGATCTAAAATATAGTATTATGATCTAAACCTTTCAATCAAGTACCAGCTGAAACATTGATAAGTATTATTAAAATTTGAGTTATAATTAGAATTATTTAATGATTACAATAGGATAAATAAATATTCGGAATAGATTGTTTTATCAGTGGTAAGTTATCATCAGTCAATAATTTTTGGGAATAGGAGTGATAATTATTCTCATGAAATACTATCAGAAAAACATAAAGCTAGGCGAAGAATTGCAGAATTGGAGGACAGGTGAAAGATGCCATTGGAGAGAAATGGGGGAGTGTTGAAAAAGCGCATAAAAGCATTTACGAATAACAATCAATATTTCAAAGTGCCTGATTTAAAAAAATATGAATCACCACAAAAAATTAAAAAAAATATCTAAAATATAGAAATCTTGAAATAATTGAAATATAAAGAACCTATCCTCATCAAAATAATTAAGCTGTGTTTATGGTTTAATTCGTCTTGTATCAATCACATGTTATCTCAAGCCTCTCAGAGAAAAAATCAATTAATTTAATCAATTAGCTTTAATCAATCTCATGCCCGGTTTCTGAGTTGTTCATTAACTTAATGGACCATTAACTCAATGCTGGAGCAATGGGTTAATGATCCATTAAACTTAATGAACAACTCAGAAACCGGGCATAAGTATAATCAAATTAATATGATTAATACAATTCAATATAGTTCAATCTACGTCTAATTCAATATAACAAATATTGAAAAGACATTAGAAAGTAATATAACAAATACTGAAGAGACATTAGAAAGTAGGTCAATTAGAAGCTCTTTTATTAGCACACTTGTACTAAATCTCAACCTGAAAAATAATCAACCCACCCTTATATTCTAAATCTCTTTTTTGTTTGTAGGAGACAGTGAATCCGACATTTTTCTGGAAGGCGGAATGATTCTCTCACCCCATCCCTAGGTGCAGGAAGCATCACGAACTCATGATGACTAAGTAGTCGTTGATAATGCATTTTCCGCTGAGTCCTTCGTCTGTCAGCTAGCAACACATCAATCTTCGTCTGAATATTCAATAATAATTCAGCAATCTCAAGGTGAAGAACGCTCAGTCATCGAATGATTTTGAAGCTTCATTCATAAATCACCGAGAAGCTTCTTCAGCTTAAAAAAATATGATGATTAAACTTTCATCAATAATATTGTCAATTCATGTTCTTCTTACAGAATGTAATTTAAAAATGTTATTTCTAATGGGATACCTACTCACAAGACAGCTTCAGTCTATATTTTGAATGAGGTCCGTGGCTAGGTGCCTGAGGTCCCCGGGGCAGATGGAAAATTTGTGGGGCCTCTTTTTTCAAGTAAACTTTTTATCACGTTTTAATCCTTTGGGGCCCCCCTTGGTCAAGGGCCTTCGGGCAGTGCCCCATAATGGCGAATATACATTACATTTTTTTATACCTTACAAAAACCAATAATAAAAAGTTTAGCATCCCTTGTTTTAGTACTTTAGTAGACAGTATAGTAAACAGTAGTGATGTTCAGTTACGAGCGCTCAAGACTGCGCTTAGATGGGTGACCTTGCTTCAATGACTGGATGTTATAAGCTTTATTATCACTTACCCGGTGATTCGGAACCCACCTAGAAGTGCAGGTCCACCATGTTCTCCATGACATGGTTCAAACGGCGAGGTGAAACTACCTCAAGGGTCTCCCCATCAATAAAGACTATTATTCTTACTGTAATTATTATTATCATCAGTAGACAATAATTTTATAGATCATTCAAATACTGTAATGCTAAATATCTATCGATTACTGTTGTTTTGTTGTTGAAAACTGATAATTATTGTTGAATTTTTGTTAAAAGATAGACTTTCTTTGTAATAGCAAGTGTAATATTGTGGAAGATATTCATAATGAATAATGAGACTTAGTTTTCACAACATTTATTGAAAACAGTGAGATACTGGTTTCGGTTGTCACACCATTATCAATTTCAACCAAACTAAAACTCAAGTACATAGTAGCTTAATATATGCTAAACACAAAATAATACTATTGACTGTGGGGGGGGGGGATAGGGCCTCTAATAGGTCGATGAACAATAGTATCATAAAAATATTAAGCTACTTTGTACTTCAGTTTAAGTTTGTTTGAGATTGACTAGTATCTCAATTTTCTCAATAAATGTTGTTGTGACGACTTCAAGTCTTATTATTCATTAATATTGATTGATTTGGAAGAAATAATCACTCTCAACCATGAAAACAATTTCATCACAATATGATTAACTGGAGATATGCTTATACAAATATTCATAGGCCAACACTAACAAATAATACAGATTTTGTCACAACCGTTAAATAAATAAATATTAGAACAAGTTAATTTGAAGTGACTGACAATTGAATAAACTGACAAATATACATAAACAGAATTTATTGATTTCGAATTCCTTTAATTGCTATTACTTTATACTGAAGACTTCGATGAAAATGAATGCTGCTGTGCAGAAAGGTCTCCATGGTCTAGTGGTTAAGGTGCTCAACCGGCAATTGAGAGGTCCGTGGTTCGATTCCCGGTGGTGACTGATATTTTTGTACAGTATCATTCATCGATTCCCATCAGCTTTTCAATGCTGTTGTCAATATCCGTCATTGCGGAAGTCTTCAGTATAAAGTAATAGCAATTAAAGGAATTCGAAATTAATAAATTCTGTTTATGTATATTTGTCAGTTTATTCAATTGTCAGTCACTTCAAATTAACTTGTGAGATACGAGCCGATATGGCCAAGTTGAAAATGAATGCTGCTGTGCAGAAAGGTCTCCATGGTCTAGTGGTTAAGGCGCTCAACCGGCAATTGAGAGGTCCGTGGTTCGATTCCCGGTGGTGACTGATATTTTTGTACAGTAGCATTCATCGATTCCCATCAGCTTTTCAATGCTGTTGTCAATATCCGTCATTGCGGAAGTCTTCAGTATAAAGTAATAGCAATTAAAGGAATTCGAAATTAATAAATTCTGTTTAAATATTATAAATTTTATAGTTTCGACAGTCAAATAGCCTCCTCTGCAAAATGCGTTTTGTTTTAAATCTATTCAAGAAGCGTCGTAACAATGAAGTTACAGCTACGCTTATAAAGCTAATTCCATTAAAATTCATATAGTGAATCAGTTATTTTCTTTGAAAGAGATTAGGGTTCTCAATCTAATTATTGAGAAAAAAATATTTTTGATACATTTAATTTAATTAAAAAGAGATTTAAGATACTGATTCATACATTTTACTCATCAGTCGATTCTTCATTGATTTATGGTTCTCCAAAATAAAAAAAACAAAGTTTATTATTGTCTACTCCATGTGTTTAAGAAATTTCGATCATTTTTTTTTCGGAGGATGAAGCCTACATTGTTCTGAGACCTGTGCGTGGGTAATAAATTAAATGATTGATGAGTTGGACCTACAGTTATAGGTGGGTTCCGAACCACCGGGAAGTGATTTTACAGTATTTTAGGCTCAGTCGTGGTCGTGAGCCACAGTTGAGGATAAATTACACCAACCGGGTAAATTTGTTAAAAAATCAGCTGATGGTTCTCAACATGTAAAAGCCTTCATGTACTTTGACATTGTTTAGCTAGGTCAGACGCTCAACCGATGTAATTCAGCCTGTAATTGTGGCTCGCGACCGCGACTTCAGTTGATCTTTATAACAAGGGCCTTAAAAGATAACCTAGAAATAATAGATTAACACAAGGAATCAACAATAATCAACCTAAAAAGTAAATTCGTATTGCTTTTCGTGGTGGGGAGACCCTTACGGGTAGTTCCACCTCGCCGCTTTTTTAACGACTGCTTTTTTTTATATGCAACCGGGATCGACGGCTTAACGTGTCCTCCGAAACACGGAATAAATTAACCTTATTTATTTTCATACATTTGGATAAAAGAAAGATTTCATTCATCATGTTCAACTACTTTGTAAATAGATTTATTTATCAGGAGATTGATTTTTAGTGTCTATTAAAGACAAAAATAGGTTTTCTACTTTCATCAACTTGAGTTTTAAGTGAAGGTTTGATTCATCGTTGTTCAACCACTTTGTATACAAATTAAATTTTTCTCTCCAGTGTCTTCTAAAAACACCAAAAGGTAAAACAAGAATGCTACAACTGAAATCCTATATATCTGTCATCTAGCAGTAATCCATTGGTAGAGTACTTCCCTTTTCCTTACTCACATCCTTCTCTCCCTCTTCAGATATTTTAGCAGATATGTAATCGGAGAAGCGAACTGTAGCTTTGTGCGTTTTTGTTTGAGACCCCTCGAAAACACTCACAGACTCAATAGGAGTTTGATGGTTACGACATCCAGCAAATCGTAGCTCAGATAAAAACGTCGAGTGAGAGCTGAGTTTGAAACAAGGCAAGGTCTGAGAAGTGAGAGACAGACAGTCATTTCTCCCCTCGCCACTCGATATTATTGTTTCGCACTTGTTTGGCAATTCATCCCGTCTCGAGTGATTGCTTGCCAATTCGACAATGTTGATATCTATCTACGCTTCTCGATCCCTTTTTGAATCGACTGAGAGGCTTGTAAATATCGAAGGTACTTTTGAAAGATGGCTGTGTTATAAAACTTTGTACTCTGCGATGATTCTCAGAATGTGGTGCACTCTTTATTCTAACATAATAGAATTATGGAAAGTCATTCTTTTTTCTGGGAAAATCTTGAGGGTTCAGCATCCGTAATGTTGTCATCGTTGATGAGGATCCATGTTGCAAATTAAATCTCTATTTAGATTAGGAGTAGTTTTGAAAAAGCAAGGATAGGCAAATAATCAAGTATTTTCATTCTTCCGCATTTCCAAGGAAACCTTGAGGCTCCATAATTTATATTTTTTATTATTATTATTTTTAAGGATGTAGCCCACATAGGTCTGAGAGCACCGCGTGGGTAATGCGTTGGATAATGGTGATTGATGAGTTCGACCTACAATTTTAGGTGGTTCCGGACCACCAGGAAGTGTTTTTATAAAAAAGTACACAGTCTTTTTTGCTGGCCAATCCATTCGGTCGCCCTCACAAAGAGGACCCAGGAGAGCGTTACATATTTGATCTGAATTTTAATATTCATATTGATTTCTGAATTTTATTACATCCTTGAAGCTATGTTTATATTTTTGATTTTATTTTATTTATTCTAGCACACGGACGGTCGCTACTTTTTCTTTGTTATGTTTTGTTTTCCATTGCTGGTAAAATCTTAGTTAACAAATAACAATTGTTCAACACCGCCGCCGCATCAGAGCGACCAATTATTTTTATAGTAATTTATTTATTAGGCTTTTTTCGTGCTTGTTTAGTTAGATTCATTTATTTTTCTTCACATACATTAGACTAATATTCAATTTTCACCATAACCTTCATTTTTCCTATTCTTCTTTTTTTGTAATTTGTATTATATAATTGATTTCCATTTTGTAATATTTATATTATGTTGGAACCTGCTGAAAAACCCACAAGGCTTAGCGGGACCTTTATTTGGAACTTGTGAATAAATAAATGATTGATTGATAAACAGATGCCTGCTGCTGCTCAAGGCTATCACTTCCCATTAATAGCTAACAGCTATAATGTACGAGTGAACAGTGTCCGAGTAATAACATATGTAACAGAATATTATCGTTACTAAATGCTATTTGAATAAGATGAATCAATGAAAAGAAACAATAGTCTGTAATAATTTCAACAGAAAATCACAACTTGAAGGAGATAGTCCAAACGCCATTGATGTTTTACATGTATGAGGAAAGTTATGACAGGAGGTCCTGTATTGCACTTTTGACAACATTCGATAACATTTGTTCCAATTACATCTACTGTGAATTAGTCCTGAGGTTGAGCTTCGGATCCAATAAAACTAACATCAAGAATATTTTGGATACGAAAGTGGTTTTTCAATAATACATCACAGTCGTCTTTCTTTGTAGTAGCGAAGCTGATATTGGGGAAGATATCCATAATGAATAATAAGACTTGAAGTTGTCACATCAGCTGAAAGTCAAAACAAGACACGCGTGGGAGGAACAACACATTTATTGAAAACAGTGAGATACTAGTTTCGGTTGTTACACCGTTATGGATCTCAATCAAACTAGAACTAATGTACAGAGCAGCTTAATATTATACTAAACACAGAATGATACTATTGGCTAAGAGAGAAAGTACCTTCAATAGGCTGACCTTCATTGAATGTCTGTGATCAGCTGAAGGTCAAAATAAGACACTCGTGGGAGGAACGCGATTCCTCCACACCATAACTCTATTATGTTAGAATAAAGAGTGCCTCACATTCTGAGAATCATCTCAGAGTAGAAAGATTTATAACACAGCCCACGTTCAAAAGTACCTTCGATATTTACAAGCCTCTCAGTCGATTCAAAAGGGTATCGAGAAGCGTAGATAGAGATATCAGTTATATAGATAGATAATAGTTTGCTTGTGTAACACACGAGCAAAATAAGTGTCAAAACCAGGAACACAGAAAGCAGCAAGCAAGAACAATTTTAGTATGCTAAATTTACAAAATTTTAAAATTAAAAAATTGAAGCTCACTAAAATGCAGTCAAGGTCAACCGAGAAACACGAAAGTACCTTTATTAAAATGATTGATTCCAATACTAGTTTAAATGACTAAATTTATTTAAACCAATTTAACAACTAACTCGGTTTCATCATAATTCTGGCTATTATTTTCATGTTTCTCGGTTGACCTTGACTGCATTTCAGTGAGCTTCAATAATTGTTTGATTTTGTAATTTTAGCCTACTTGTGTATTGTCCTTGTCAGTTGCTTTCTTTGAGTTCCCGGTTTTTGGTTCCTGATTTTGACACTTATTTTTGCTTGTTGCTCCCCATACCAGTGGGCGTGTCTTGTTTTGGCATTCAGCCAATCACAGACCTTCAATGAAGGACAGCCTATTAGAAGCACTTTCTCCCTCAGCCAATAGTATCATTCCGTGTTTAGTATACATTAAACTACTCTTAACTTCAGTGTTAGTTTGATTGAGATTGATAATGGTGTAGAATCACTGTTGTAACTAACATCAAAATTTAGAATGAATTTTGGTAAAAGAGTGTTTACCTAAAGTGAAACAGTCTAACCGAGGATATTTAATAAAATTCACCAATAAAATTGTAAATCAATTATTCTTTAACAAGGAGTAAGAGATAATAAATAATACTAGCTCCACTTTTTGGTCAATTGTTTTCTAAACTTAAAAATCCTCTGATCCCAAAGTCATTTCAGACGTAGGCAATTTATTATAAATCATCCTAATTTATGCTACATCCTGAACTAAGCCATGCTGTTGAGCTTTAAAGAGTCACTCATAGCCTCACAAACTTACTATAAGCTTAATAACTATATACATATATATATATATATAATAGTTATACTATTATATATATGTTTATTATATTTATATGCTATTATAATATATATAATAGTTATACTTAATAACTATAACTATATATAAGCTTAATAACTATACCTATTTGTACATAGACTTCATGATAGGAAAATCAATCCATATTTTAAAAAAATAGATGGATTTTTCTTATATATTTCTTTTTAGACCCATGAAAAAGTGAATATCGGCAGGCTGCAGACCCTCAATATGACATAATGCTAATTGTTTCTTGAGTAATAGTAAGAAATCTTGTTACAATTTTTTTCTCAACTTAGATCCCATTTAAAAATTCTCTATCAAGCATTAATTATCCAGAACTCACCAAAAATCAATCAAGTTGCTGAGATTACCCAGGAGAAAGATCCTGGAATTTTTTCGAAAAGTTGGAGTTTTCTGAAAATATTTCGAATTTCCTGGAAAATTCTTGAAACTGAGATTGAGGATGTTCTAGTACGTTCCAAATTAATTTCTCTCAAGTGATTCTGGAGTTTTCATCAGAACCATCGTTCATTCAGAGTTTGCCAGATATTTACAAACTGAGATCTTCCTCAGGGTTTAATTCTGGCCCAGATTTAACACACTTTGCAGATGAGTGCGGCATACATTTTCTGAGATCTCTTGTTCTACGTTAATGTACACATGCAGACAAGAGAGAAATTGCATCATATGCAAAACACGCAAGCAATTCCACTTTGTTGAAGAAGCAAGCGACCTAAGACGGGATCATCGCCCGCTCATCAGCCTCAATCATACACCTGAGCTGCTGCGAGCGCGGCACGAGCCTGTGCGTGCGTGGAACGCCAGTTTTAGCTACTGACAAGTCATGTGACAGTGCGGAAATTAATCGCAGCGCTCATCAAAGGCAACGCTATATCTTTTTTCATCCCCAGTGAAGGTGGGAAACCAACGCTATACGAGGAAGAGACACGGTGGCGTCAATGAAGGTACAGATTAACTACAAAAGACAAAAGCTGTCGCCTGAAAATAGCTCAGTTATTTTAATCGCACTGTTCTATAATTAATTGTCACTGCTCTACTGGTATTTGGCGTGTAAGCCAAGTTTACAAAGATGCTTTGTTGCTGCATTCTCTTTAGAATCCAAATGTCAAAATATAATTCTGATAATTCCATGAATGTCTCATCAAAAATTAGTATTAGACAATTTTTTGTAGTTGAAAGTTGCTTAAGCCTTCTTCTATTGCATTGTCAACAAGTATTCAATTCACCAGTAAGTATACGTCGTTGCTTTGTGGCTACATTCTCTTTGGAATCTGAGGACCACATTATGAACGTTCCTTCAGTTTCACTCTTGATTCTAGTGACTCAGAAATGTAATGTATTTTCATAGGCATTTCAAAAGTCTATCGAGTTAAGAGATATTCAAGTAACGTTGTATGATGAATAATAAGACTTGAAGTTGTCACAACCACATTTATTGGAATCAGTGATATTAGTGTCGGTTGAAATACCATTGTCAATCTCAATCAAACTAAAACTAAAGTACAGAGTAGCTCAGTATATACTGAACACGGAATGATACTATTGGTTGAGGAACAAAGTTCTTCTGATAGAACTAATGTTGTTCGAAGATACACTCATTCTCGCACGCACATCGTTATTTACATCGTCTCCCCTTTCCGTGAAAAGAGGGAGAATAGTATCTCACTGTTTTCAATAATGTAGTAGTGTCAACTTCAAGTCCTATTATCAATTATGGATCTCTGCCACAATATCACCTCCACCTTCTCGAATTCTATATTGAGAACAGGTATCAATGGATTCAATAACATCTCAAACACTATATCAAGAATAGATAGACAGACTCGATATCTTGGTGGGTGAATTTTTTTGGTGAATTGAAACTCGAACACTTCAATGGAAAAACATCTCAAATACTAGGGGTATTCACGATGTTGGAGTTAGCCAGCTAAGTCGAGCTATTCGCTAACTCCTGCTATTTGCTAAGTCAGTGTTAACTCAATGCTATAGTAGTACATTAGAAAAAAATTAGCAGACGAGATAGCAGATAGCGCAGGTTCAAGTACGCTAACTCCAGCTATCTCCATTAAAGCCGTGGCCATCTTGGTTAATTGGTTTTCTAACCCTTATATTTTACAACCCCAACTATGAAGTTTCACGAATATTCGCTTTGAGCTCTATTGTAGTTAGCATATATAGCAGTTGGTCCTAGTTGGGGTGCTCACAATCCCAAGTTAGCAAATAGCAGTTTAGCTAGCTAAAATGACATTGTGAATACCCCTAATGAATACCCCTATTATATCAAGATCAGTATTGACATTCGATAACATCTGATAAAAATCGTCAGTCTTGATAACTTGATAACTTAGCGGCTTTTTTGTAAATTGTGAGTTCCTAGAGTCTGAATCAGAATGCAGAGGGCACAGATGATGTTGGTTGGAGTAGTTTGAACCATGATCCAAGACGACTAAACTCCACAACGACAACGACTATTTGCATTTTGCATTCAGCTCAGTGCTGTGCTCAGTTGAGTTGGCCGGTCTCTGGGAGGAGTGAGAGAGTTCGAATGAGAAAGGAGGGGTGTGGGAGAGGCTAAGCGAGAGAGAATGAGTGAGAGAGATTGAGAAAAAGTTGGTGGGAGTGAGAGAGAGAGCGAAAGGGAGAGAGAGGGTAAGGGAGTGAGAGGGTACGGGAGTGAGAGGGAGTAGAACGTCTGAGGGAGAGTGAGAGAGTGATTGAATGAGTGAGAGATCCTTGTTTTTGTGATAAGGCAGGCGGAAGAAAGCCGCTCTAGAATTCCGGAACAGGGCCGAAAGGAAGTTGTTGGCTCAGAGGGAAAGTTTATTCCCCCTCCATGTGATTGGCCAGCCGTAAAATTGACGCAGTCAAACCATTCAAGGCAAAACTTAATAACAAAACCCGTACAGCAAAAATCAAAAGCGGGCTCATGAGAATCGTGCTAGTAGGACTTTTCATTTCTCGACAAAACTGAATCATCTGTTGCTTGCACCTGAGAATAATTCGCTGATGTATTTTAGAAACTGAGTGACGTACAGTAGAAACAATTAGTCTGGGCGCGTGGCTCTGGTTTCACTACTAGCCGTCCTGTTAAAAGTTGACTAGTTGACCTTGAAGACATCTGCAGCATCGCACGGACCACATGTTTTTAGAAATGAGCGATAAACACTCCCCTCGCCATGGCTGACTACCAAATGGCCGTGCGCCCAGACTAATTGTTTCTACTGTAACTATGGAGGGGTTCAGGAGGAGAGATCCCACTTAGAGAACTAAAGACAAGAGAAATTTTGAGATTTTATCAACTGAATCATTTGTTGCATGCACCTGAGAATAATTCGCCGATGTATTTTGGAAACTCAGTGACGTATCTATGGAGGATGGAATCCCCCTCAGAGAGTTAGTGTCAAAAGACATTTTGGGATCCAACAAGTTTTGAGAGACAATTTTGGACAAAATAATCAAAGAATGTGTCTGGAATTGCTAAAATAGTGGTTTCAATGATTTTTTTTTAAATTTTGGTACCCTCAAGCCCCTTTGTGAGAATTTCCCAAGTACAGAACTATACAAAACTAAATCAGGTTGAGTGGGAATTAGAAATAGTAAAGTGAGATTTTAAAAGGTCTGCTTCAAATGAATGAGGGTCTGGATCTACCATTGACAATGACAAAAGAAACTCGTGAGCCGCAGCAGGTATCTGTTCAATCAGATGGAGATAAGCTGCATTCTCCTGGGTGCTCTTTGTAACGGTGACCAATTAGATTGGCCAGCAAAAACGACACTGTTCTCTGCTGTTAAATCACTTCCCGATGGTTCGGAACCCACCTGAAACTGTAGGTCCAGCTCATCAGTCACCATCATTAACCATGCACGGGTCTCAGACCTATGTGGGCTTCATCTTCGAAAAAAATCTACATGAAATATAATTTGTGTATAATGAAAAATAAGACGAAATTGTCACAACACATTTATTAAAACTTCGAGAAACTAGTTTCGGTTGTTACACCATTATCAATCTCAATCAAAACTCTTGAGTTTTGTAAACAACCGAAACTAGTTTCTCGAAGTTTTAATAAATGTGGTTGTGACAATTTCGTCTTATTTTTCATTATGGATACCTTCCACAATATCACCTTCGCCATTACTAAGAAAATTTGTGTATAACGTTTACTCTGACATATAACGTGGGTTGAAATCTTAAAAAGTATGAATCATTGTCTGGAATCATTAGAAATGTGGTTTTATAGAAATTATATTTCAAAAACTTACCAGGCGGTACCCTAAAGTACCCCAAATGATAGAGAGTACCCTTAAGGTCTATGACATCGTCTGCGCATGCGTCATTCTTTGAATATTATAAATAGGCTACCAGTCAAATATTAACGAATGCTCGCCATTACCGTTCTTTCATGTGAAATTTTCGAATCAATGTCTCATGTGTTGTCAATTTTCACTTCTAATAATAATATAATTCAAGATTATTCAGTAATCCTTCCTCGTAAACTTTCATCATAAAAGTGATGAGACAAGAGCCTCGATTTTTCCTCAATATTTATCGTTCTTTAACTAAAAGGATGTCTTAAACGCGATCCATAGGTCTATAAGAAGAACCTTTCAAGTCTCTTTTGAGTCTTGAGATAAGGGTGCCTAAAGGCAATTCATAAATTTGGTTCTCTTTCTCAATTCCGATGATTGACTGATTTGTTGAATGACGACCTCACTTTGTTTATTGACATCAGTAATAACAGCAATCAAGCATGCCAACTACACTGCTCTGGCACTATGTTGATGTACTCACTCATATGTACACACACATTGATTTGATCCCATTTGGAGACACTGAATGATAGATCATTTCCAGTTAACTAGATCTGATACCTATCGAATCCCGACAGTCGCAAATCAACTCACTGTCACAAACAGATCCACTGACACAGAGCTGCATCGTAGCAAGTCTGATTACAAACCAATTTAACCGCAGTACAATCAGAACGCATTGAATATTGGCAAATTGAATAGTTCCCAAACAATATATCCATAGATATTCTGTGGCCCTTCACAACAGTTACAATAAAATAATTATTATACTGTAGCTATTAATAAAATTATAATACGCGTATGGCTTTTACAGGTGGGGAGACCCTCAATGGTAGTTCCACCTTGCCGTTGGAGCCATGTTAAGGGTAACTAGTGTACCTACAATTTCAGGTGGGTTCTGTGTAGTTATTAATACCAATGGACGATAATTGTGCATTGACTTGTGTTCATTGTAGCATCGCACTCTACATCTGCCCAATCCATCACACAAATAATCTATTTGAAAACTACAAAGCTTTCGGTACTCGAGAATTGTAATAGATAATGGTCATGTCACTCATTTTATAGTTCTCGAAAATAATATTATTAAAACTAAAAATAAAATTGAAAATGAGTGTGCCCGACTTCCAATCTATAGGTCACGGGTTCATTTTCTGGCTAGATTTGTAGCCTCTTCATCAACGGTTTAATCTTTCATTTCAAAACGTTTTATAAATAAAAATTTCTGTAAAACTTTTGTTATTATTTGTGTAATGTTTTTATCAGACATTGATGTTTTCCACTAATTTACTGTCGTCTACACCTTAATTAGAAGAATACTGACTGTTACTGGGTAACTAGCATAACCAAGCTTGAAGCCATGGAAAGCCAGTGTAAATGAGAGTGTCTAAAGCTATCTCCTCTGCAAATTTTTTGTGTATTTGTATTATTTCTATGCTTATTGTTGTTATTTTTAATTGCTATTTTCGTGCATTGTATGTGATTTTGATTTGAATTCATTTATTTATTTCGCCATGAAAAATACAGACAATCATAAATCGTGAAATAATGAAAGAAATTAAATACATAACAATCATAAATCATAAATATAAACTAAAAGTATAAATAATACAGAAACATAAATATCTCTTTATGCATTTGTGGCATCACCAGCAAAAAGGAAACTGTCCACTGGGCAAATTAAAATATGTCAATGCACCTACATTTAATGGGAATCAATGAAATAAAAAGTATTTTACATCAAAATCAAAGTAGTGATTGGTATTGCTGATATTGTGGTACCTATCAATAATGGTTAATACAAATGTTTTAAGTATTTTGTTAAGTATTAATGTTTTAAAAGTATTTTAGAAGTCCAACATTTTTACTGCAGTTCACTAAATGCGGGAGAAATTCTCTAGCACAGCAATATCTTCTTCACTACTTGGCCATCCTTGCCTTTTTGGAGGAGAACGCATTTCCAATTCAATGTAAAACAGTTATTATTGTTTTGAAGGGGACGCTTTGAGAAGATTGCTGGTGGTGTGTTCTGGTGGCCAACAATAGGAGAGAGAGAGAGAGAGTGAATGAGAGAGCCAAATAGAGATTGAGCGAGAGAGAATGAAAGAGAGCGAGTGTGCGAAAGATGGAGAGAGTGAATGAGTGAGCAATCCTTCAGCTGTGATTCGGCAGATGCAAATCGGGCGAGCAATTTGCCGAGACCGGTCATAAATTGCGGGCTTTTGTTGGGGCGAGCCTCGTTCGGCCTCGCTCGAGGCGACTCGTCTCACTCCTGAATCGCTCGCGCTCGATCCTCCTCTCGCTCCACCCTGCATTTTATTCATGTCTGTGCACACACCTACACACACATTCATTCTCCACTTTTTCATTCTATCCCACACGCTTTTTGTCCCTCTTTTTTCAACCCGTGTTTCGTCGGACCCCATCTTTTTCCTTCTTTATCACTCATTCAAAACTTTTAAAATCTAGACAAACATCGTTTTTACGAATTTTTCTCACTTCATTCTCCACATTTACCTTGATCTTCCTCTTTCGCTTCATTTTGTCTTTATCTTCCTCTTCTATTCCATCTGTTTGTCTAATAATATTTTTTCTCTTTATCTCTAATTTAGAACTTTAATTTTAGATTAATAATGCCTCCAAACCAAAATGATTCTTCTATCCCTCAATCTAAAATAAATAATCAACATTTTCTGTCATTTCAATTTTTCTTTTCTTTTGTTCGTTTTTTTGTTGTCATTTTAATTTTTCTTTTCTTTTGTTCGTTTTTTTTTTGTTTTATGACTTTTGTCTAACTTTTCTCATTTACCTCTATACAGTAATATCTTCATCATCTCAATCTGCTAAAGCCCATCACTCTTTTCGAATTTTTATGATACTTATTGATATTCCTTTTTCTCTTACAACAGTAATTCCTAGGCCATTCACAGAGGCATATAAAAATCTTTTGAGTATCTGGCTCCTAAAATGTGGAATAAAGTAAAACCAGTTCAGGAACATTTGAAGTCGAAAAATATATCCGAGAAGTTTATTAAACAGTTTCTTATAAATATAGTTGATATGGAAGATTGGCTGAGGTCATTGGGTTGAAGGCACTTCCTTAAAGATTTTATTTTTATCTTTTTCAAAATGTAATATTAATTTTTCTATGCTATGTGGAGTACCGGGCTTAACTCTCTTTTTTTATTATATGATTTGGTAACCCCAATACAATTTTTTACAGGGGTACCGTATATTTCTGCATCACCTATTAGTACACTACCAATTGTTATTTAATTGTTTCTAAAAAACAAACATTTTTTCAAATACATTTTTTATTTTCTTTTTTTTCTTTTCATCATATGCAGTGTATAAATGTTCATATCTATGATTATATATTGATTCTTAAGTATAATCGAAAATATTATTGGTAATTTTATGTAATGAGTTTTGTATTCATGATATTATGTAATAATTAAAGTTGCCGTGTGTACTTTTATTGTATACTGTTGTGTTGCAGAAATAAATTATTATTCTATTCTATTCTATTCTTTCTTATCCCCCTTATTTTTCTTCTACTCCAGCAGTATGTCAAAAAACATCATTTTCCTCTCTATCAATGATTTAAAACATCAATCGTAGTTTGTTAATTCCTCTTAACCAAAATCGCATAAAATCAAAGAATCGTAATCTTTTAATGAAAATTTCTTACATCAAAAAAACTAAGATCTATCTATTCACATTCACTTCAATCAGTCAACCATATTTATTTCTCTCAAATTTATCTGCACAATAATTCACCAATAGATAGTTTCTCCAACGTTAGTTGAATCTATGCAAACATAAAAGTCTTGAAATTTCTGATTTTTCTGGATTAACTTCTCAGTCACATTATAAGAGTAAATTAAAAGTCACTTCACATGTGATTTTGTAGAGAGTTCATATCGATAAATTTAGGATAAATAAGAAAGGAACATATTGAAAAGGTAAATAAAATTGCAATGAAAAGAGTGACCTATAGTATTGATCTAAAATGATGGATTTACCGATCAGGCATGGGATTTGAAAAATGGTATCAGAATGTTGATTGTTATAAACTGTATAAATTACTATTATCTGCAATATAGTGATATTTCACATAAAAAAAAAATTAATCTAATAATAACGGCAATATAGTGATCCAACAGTAATATGTAACATATGTAACAGTATACAGTATATGTGATTTAAGAGTAATATAGTGAGTTTACCCGTCCTGCACACCAACTTCCTCACTATTTTTCTCTCACACACTCTATCATTCTCTCTTTCTCGTTATCTCTCTCTCTCTCTCTTGTCCTTTTGCTCTCTATCTCGTTCTCCTGCTCTCTCGCTCTTGGACGAATCTTTGTCCGAACTTCGCTATTTCATGTAATTTTATCTCTTAGATTGTCATCACCGTAGCTTACATCATCAAGATCAAGTTTGCAATAGTATCTATGAGATGTTGATAATTTTATTTTCCAAGCACTCATAAGCAAAATTTGTAAATTTGCATGAATAAAGGAAAATAAACTAATCTCTTTTTCCCTCTTGCTCTCTCTCTCCCTCTAACTCTCACTCTCTCTCTCTCTCTCTCTTTCTCTCTCTCTCTCTCTCTCATGCATGCATTTGATTTCCTATAACCCATCATCCAGAGCTTCCACATCACAGGCTAACTTGCTGTACATTACGGTGCTATGCTACCCTCAACCCCTTCCCCTCCCAAGCAATCTGTGAGTTTTCCCCTGAGTGTTAGAGTAGTGCTTCCTCCTCCGTCTCAGTCTATGTACCACCACTGATCATTAAGCGTTCTAATGGATCCCAGAATACATCAATATAAGCGTAGCAGACGAGATTTCAAAAGAACAAATACGGGTTGAGGCATATCCGTTATCCATCCATATTCAATCACTGATTTCAGGCCACCTCGATTCAGCTATTTCTCCTCATGATTCTGCTCTTTTTTACAATCAAACGAGAAGCTCAAATACAGAGCCAAACACTGCAGAGAGGAGGGATATGGCAAAAAAGTCATTATAAAGAAATAAGTGAGTAAAATTCTAATTTGAATAGAAAGACAGTGTCTGTTTTGATATTAAAATTGTTCATCAACTATTTCGTTATGAAAAACATCGCAGACAAAAATGATTTCTGTGGTTTTCATCCTTAGGCTTGTGTCACACATACACAGCAGTCGGGGAACCGGTGCCGTTTTCCCGGATTCAATGACATTGTATCATATGGAGCACTTCACACTTACCTGATCTTAACTTTTTATGGTAAAATCAACGACTTGCAGTCAATTTTAATTTAGAATGAATAATAATTTCACTCACTTTTTGCTCAAACGTTTTCGAGTCATGGAGACTCATTTTTTTTTTTTATTGCTGATGATGCCCACATGAGTCCGTGACTTGTGCGTGGGTAATGAGGTGAATGATTACATATAAATGCCTGACGGTGGAGTGGGATACGAACCCACGACTACTTGGACGACAGCAAGCTGAAGTTGCGACGCCCCAACCAACTGCGCCAAGCGGCCTTTCAAAGGCCTTTTAACTTGAGTCTCCATGACTCGAAAACATTTGGCCAAAAAGTGAGTAAAATTATTATTTATTTTCAATTAAAATTAAAAGTGGCTCAAGTTAAATTTAAAGTGATTGAATTCACCATAAAAAGTTAATATTAAGAACGCAGATCGTTATGGAACAAGAAATCCAAGAAACTACCTGATTCTTTTAGTCATGTGATGCAATATAATTATGCCGGGTAAAAAAATCCGGTTACCTGATACCGGATATGAACTGTTGATGATAAATTATCACTTCCCATCATGACACAACTCCAACACCTTCGAATAATTCAGCATGTCTTCTCTGTTTGCTCTTCGCTGAATATGGACTCAGGTCCTGAATGCATCCGATTCTACTCTAAAAAGTAAGTACTGTACTGTTGTAAATGCAAGTTATAATCGTCATTCACATTGAAAATGATAACTTGTTTAGCAGCCAGCCGAATGAAGACACTTGTCGCCATACCGACAATGTTTTCCAGGGGTAGAGTGAATTTGAATCTCATGAAGGCATACGAGTGTAGCTGTGGTATATCAAATCACCTGACCCTGACGATCATGAGTAATCATTCAATGCAAGCCAATCAGCTGATAGTTGAGACTGTATGTTTTTGCTTCTCTCTGTTAATGCTCTATTGAGCCACGCCCACTCTAAGTTCAAAAATTATTAAACACCAGCCAAAGATGAGACTGCAGTTCCTTATCTTCCCCACGAACCCATCGACTGAGAGAATCAATAGCCGATATGAAAGCTTTGGTCTGGTACAGATATCTATTGATCGAAATTTCCATCCGATTGTTTTGTGGGAAAGATAGGGATCTGCAGCCAAATATTATTTTTTTGGGACCCTCTATTGCTGCTCTATTTCTCAGCAGATCTCTTACTAAGCCACACCCACTTCAAGCTCAGTTAAATACAATCAAATCAGCTGATTCTTGATAAAATTTCAACCACTTTTCAACTTCAACCATTGCCAATTGGCTGTTTCACTGGGCCACGCCCACCCTGAGCTCAGAAATCATTAAATACAAGTGAATTTTTAATTCACTGATTTCAAAGAATTTTCATCCACAGCTCACGCCTCCTGCATGTTTTAATTGCTCAGATGATGTTCAACTAAGCCACGCCCACTCTAAGCTATGTTATCAAAAACGTTTTTATTAGCTGATTTAAAAAAAAATTTTATCCACCCCTTAATTATGATTGCTGGTCCAGACAATGAACGAACCCAGATAACGTTTTACTGAACGAACCTTTCTTGTACTCTGAGCTTACCAATCATCAATATTTACAAGCATATCAGCTCATTGGAATGACATTTTAGCATTATAGTTCATCTTATTACCCATAGGCTATATAAACCCAGGTAAAGACTAAAGCAATATCTACAGAAACGAATGAGTCTATTTTCGGTTCTTACAATTATTCGGCAAGAATACAATTATTGTCTTTTTTTTACAATCCAATGAATATAAAAGAAATCTGTCTTCATTAATTCATCGGGAGGAACAAGAAATATTCATTTTAAGTCTCGATAAAAGTAGTATCAACAATCTTTAGTGATACAGATAAGAATATAACACAAGAAATTAATGTTTATTTAAAGTCTCAATAAATATAGTACGTACAGTCTTTAGATTCAGATTCAGAAAGCTTTATTTGAGTAAAAGTACAGTTCATATGTCTAATGACTATAACCATACAATGAATGACATCACCTAGATTGATCGAAAAGATATATAAAAATATATACAAGACAATATAAGTTCACACTGCAAATTTGGTTACTGACATTAAAAAGACTGTTTGCATAATAAATGAATATTATAATGTCCAGGTGATGCATCTACACAAAAAGGCGGATTCAGGGTAAAATAGCCCTATCTTACACTCAACCCGTCTTTAGTGAAACAAATAAGAAAATAACACAAAATCATCTTAATAAGAAAATTTATAAGACTTTGGAAATTGTTTAGAGTTGAGACTAAGTAACCTTTCAGAAGCCTCCTGAGAGCCTTACAGGTTTAAAACATGAGCAAATTTTAGTCAAATAATCTGAACTGGTGGAAACTCAGCTCATTAATCCGGACTTCAATGTGTGATCATGTCAACTTTGGCTGAGAATATTACAGAATTATTTCTGAACAAGCCAAATGTATGATTTTCCTATTGATTTTTTATAGTCGATAAAACTTTCAAATTTAATTCATTCATAACAAGCCTAATACTTAATTTTGCTATTGATTTCTGTCAATAGTTGATAAGGCTTCAAGCAAGAACTTTAATATCGGATAAGAGAAATCTCGAATTGTCCTTCCGAGAAAAGCATTGAGGACCAAAAGGAACCGCCATTGAAGCGGAGAATGGTGACCTGGCAATTTGCATGAAGTTCTATGGAGTACGAATGTGGCTGGAAACTGACAAAGCAATTACAATTAAGCTTTGTACATTGCTAAAAAGATAAAGGTGGAGAGGCCGGTTTTATGGCAAGGGATCCGGTATTAGTCCCTCGGTGCCTGTTCCACGAAAAAATAGGACTACCCGGCTATTAGGCGCAATCCCTGCTTCTATTACGCTGTCATAAATAAGACGACTGAAACGCCTCAGAGAGAGAGAGAAAAAGAGAGAGTGAGAGAGAGAGCAGAGCAGCGACAGTGAGGGAGCGAGCGTTATTAAAATGGTAATGCGACCAACGAAGAACTTCGACGGCATGCGTTTGCAGAAAAAAACAAGTGGATTCCAAAGGGTAAGCCTTTTCTTTCCTTGTACCACCACAAACCCGACAAAATCAAAACCAGCTTTTTGGTGGGCTCATACTGTTCTGACTCACAATCATACCTATTGTTGAAAATGACAATAATTGGGTTATACCGGTAATCCCTTACTTATCACAGCCATCTCAAACACCGGTTGTAATAATCGTAGAAAAGGAATTTCGCAAGATAACTGTCCTTGGTCCGTTTCATGAAACCGGACAGATTTCTCCATAATTGTTGAGAGGCTTACAGGTAACAAATTGCACAAAAAATTAGCCTTATTGTGATGTTTTTTTAACAAATATACTTCTCAATTATGTTGTGAAAACCTTCGACTACGGTAACTTCAATTAGATGTATGTGAAGCTCTGAAGTATATTTTCTCTGTATGAATTACTGTTGTATTTTTTAGTTCATTTCATGTAGCTAGAAAGATTTCTACCATAAAGGATTGTGGAAAGACTTGCAGGTGGAAAATAGCACAGAAAATGAACTTAATTGTAGTGCTTTTCAACAAATATACTATTGTTAGTACTTCTCTTTTATGCTATTAGTCTTTGAGTATACCTTCAATCAGATGTGAGTAATGTATATTTTTTTGTATGGCGCCAACTATACACAACAGGAGAACAATTAATTGTAAAATTAGGAAGTAACCTTGAATCATTGTAACTTATAACTGAGAAGACTTATGATAGTTATATAAATTCTTCTTTACTCATAATAATTTTTTTTAATTTACAAATTTGACTGTCAAGAACAATAATATAATGAAAAAGTAGCATTTAACATGATGATATAAATCACCATCATTCAACTCAGTACCCACGCTAAGTTCTCAAACCTATGTGGGCTTCATCCTCAAAAAAAAAAAAAAAAAAAATGAATAAATAATAGTAGAAATAATAATAATAATAATAATAATACTAATAATAATAATAATAATAATGATAATGATAATTATTATTATTATTTTTATTTTATTATTATTATAACAATATTAAAAGTAATAATAATGTAGAACAGTAATAAAATTTGTAGAGATCATCTATCTTCAAAGTATTGTTTACTATGCCTCAATCATGAGGCTTCAATAATGAGGATGATAATATATCAATCATTCCAAAGTGAAAACTATTTTGATATTTTTGGCTGTAGGCTCCCTACAAAATGTCTTTGTTATACATAGATCAAATCAATAATTGACTTTGGAGTATGAGTATGATTATACTCATACTCCAAAGTCAATTATTTCCAAGTTATTACCTTTTCAAAAAAAAAAAAAAAAATAATAATAATAAATAGAATGAAAGTGAAGGGATGTGTTTATTTAAATGGATTTCTTATTGAAGCTGAAGGTGAATCAGTTGAACAGTTCAATTCATCAAGAAAAGACTGGAGCATAGAGTTATAAAATATAAAATTAACTTTGCATACACTAAAATATCTTACAGTACAAATCATTCAAGCAATAGACTCAATATGAAGTGTGATAATTTGTTATAACAGTAATAATTGAACAAGCAATAATTAACAAGTCTAATTTCTATTCTCTACATTGCTCAAATCACCATCCAAATCCTTACTCCACAGTCAAGTATGTCTAAATTTCGAGAAAAATTGAAAAAATTATAATAATACTGATGAAAACGAAAGTGTGTAAATATGTTTTTCCTACAGCTGCTCGTAAAGTAGTTCTTTACGTACTGAAAACTAATTGTAAAATACCTCTTTACTGCTCCGCAAGCGGTAAAGTACTTTACGCTCGCCAGCTGTTTTCTTTACGCTTCTGTTTTGATTTTGATGTCTTCTCATTGGTGGATCATGGAATCCGTGAAATTCACATAACCTCAAAAACGTCGAACGCTAACCAAATCCGCGCACGGTCTGTGATTTTACAAACTACAAACTTTTATTGTGTTGGAATCCAGAACTGCAGTTGTAGGAAAAATATTGTATGTATTTCGCGCGTGAAGCTTCTTTATCGCTCTCGCAAAATTACTGCGCTCCGCTATGCGTCGCGCAGTAAATGTTTTGGCTCGAGCGATAAAGTCGCGCTTCACGCTCTTAATACATAAATAACTATTTCTGAATTTTTTCAAGTCAAGTCATTAAAGCACGGTGTCCCATTCGAATGCAGACTTGAGCACTCGTGACTGAATATTACGCTCACCGCGTGACCAATCACCAACCCAATTTCACTATTCTCCTATTTTCTAGTTTTTCTTGTATTTATCAATATTTTTCTTTTGTTCATCATCATTTCTCTCATTTTTCTTATATTTATCCTCATTTCTCTCGTTTCCCCCCCCCCACACCATATTTCTTGTATTTTTCCTTATTTCTATAATTTTATTCTCATTTTTTTTTATTTATTCACATTTTTCATGTATTATCCATATTTTCTTGTATTTATCCTCATTTCTTCCCCATTTTTCTTGTATTTATCCTATTTTCCTCATTTCTCTCTTTTTTTTCTCATTTTTCTTGTATTTATTCTCATTTTTCTGATATTCCTTCCTATTTCTCTCATTTCCCGCCCCCCCCCCCCCCACCATTTTTCTTGTACTTTTCCTCATTTCTCTAATTTTATTATCATTTTTCTTGTATTTTTCCTCATTTCTCTAATCTTATTATCATTTTTCTTGTATTTATCCGCATTTTTTATGTCGTATCCATATTTTTCTTGTATTTATCCGCATTTTTCATGTATTATCCATATTTTTCTTGTATTTATCCTCATTTCTCCGCCATTTTTCTTGTATTTATCCTAATTTTCATTGTATTTTTCCTCATTTCTCTCATTTTTTCTCATTTCTCTTGTATTAATCATCACTTTTCTGATATTCATTCTCATTTCTACATTTTCGCAATGACAAATGAAGAACTACGAAACTTAGATGTTCCTTCTATTAATCCAGACATCTCTATGACTCCTCTGAAACACACATTCATCATTATTCCCTATGAAATGCAATGAAGAGAATTTCCGAAATCAAATTCATGAACTCCACCATTAGTCAATGAATACAGTCTCGCAGAACGGAACCGCCTGGCGTGGCTCTAATAACATACGGAAGTAGCTAACAATGAGCTAGCTGCTTTTGACGGAGATACACACTTGACACAGATTGATAAAGAAGTAGCTGTGCTGTGCTGCGCTATGTGTAGACCAGACATTAGGTTTAGTATGGGCGCGCAGGACGACCCAAGAGCAGCAGCAGCAGCAGCAGCTCAGCACACCACTGCATGCATTATTCAGATACTGAGCTCTTGCTGAATAAAACAGGATACGGGGGAATAACAGATATTTGCCACAAAGCGAGCGCGGAATCGGGGAAAAATAAGAAAAAGTAGCTGAGAGGGAGAGAAAGAAAAAGGAGGAGAATAAGAAGGAGGAGAACAAGACAAAAAGGAGAAGAGCAAAAAGAAGAATGAGACGAAGAAGGAGGAGAGCAAGAAAGACAAAAAGAAAAAGGAGGTGCTGAAGAAAGAGAAGAAAAGGATGAAGAAGATGAATAAAAAAAGGAGACGATCATTAAGAAGATTAATAGGCAGGAGAAGCGAAGGAAAAGGAAGAAGAAGAAAAAGGAGACGAATAAGAAGATGGAGAGAAAGAAGAGAACTGAAAATGAGAAGAAAAACAATAAAGGATAAGGTGATGAAGAAGAGGAGGCAAAGGAGAACTAAAAGAAGAAGAAGGAGCAAGAAGAGAAGGAGAAATTTCCCATTTAAAGGAGGAGAAGGAGGAGAAGGAGGAGAAGGAGGAGAAGGAGGAGAAGGAGGAGAAGGAGGAGAAGGAGGAGAAGGAGGAGAAGGAGGAGAAGGAGGAGAAGGAGGAGAAGGAGGAGAAGGAGGAGAAGGAGGAGAAGGAGGAGAAGGAGGAGAAGGAGGAGAAGGAGGAGAAGGAGGAGAAGGAGGAGAAGGAGGAGAAGGAGCAGAAGGAGGAGAAGGAGGAGAAGGAGGAGAAGGAGGAGAAGGAGCAGAAGGAGGAGAAGGAGGAGAAGGAGGAGAAGGAGGAGGAGGAGGAGGAGAAGGAGGAGAAGGAGGAGAAGGAGGAGAGGAAGGAGGAGAAGGAGGAGAGGAAGGAAGAGAAGGATGAGAAGAAGGAGGAGTAGGCGGAGTAGGAGAAAATAAATAAGAACTATTAAAAGAATAAGAACAGAAAGGAGGTGAAAAGTGAAATAATGAGAAAATGAAACAAACGGGAAGATGAATGAGAAGGAGCAGAGGAGAAAGAGATGTGACGGTGAGTGGTGATAGGAATGAACAGGATGAAGATGAAGAACAAGAGAAAAAAAATTAAAGAAGAATAAGATCAAGAGGAAGTCGAAGAAGAAATAGAAGACCAAGAATAAGAAGGAGAAAAATTAACTAGTAGAAAAACGAGACGAATTAGAAGGAGAGGAAAAAGCAGAGAAGAAGTAGTGGGAAGTAGAATCAGTAGGATCAGAAAGTGAAGAAGAAGAAAGACATAGATTTTCCACAAATCGAACGAGAAGAAAATGATGGGATGAAGCGGTGAAAGAAGAAAGAAAATCACAAGTTAAAAGAAAGTCATGAAACCGCAGAAGCATGTATCTTGTATCGTTCGGAGGAAAAAAGATGTGTGAGAAAGATGTTGAAGGTTGCTAGGCGTGTTGGTAGGGAAGGGGGGGGGGGGGGTGGTTGGGAAGAAAATAGGCCGCCGAAAGCCGCTGAAGAGAACGGATAAGTGAGAATGAAAATAAAGAGGAGGATTTTTCTTTCGCCTCACTGAATTCGACGAGGAGGTTCGACTCGGCTCGTCCAAGTCACAAGCTACGTACGATTTCAGGATTTCAGTAGCGAACAGCTAATGTAAAAATAATGAGCATCTCATTCGAGGCTACCCCTCCCATCTATCCAAACCCCCCACCACTGCCCGGCCCCTCCCTCAACACCGACTGATGAATGGATGAGAATTTTATCTTTCATCTTTCAGCTCGCTTTGAAAAGGCATCAATTAATGTGCACCCTCACATTTGCGCCTCTGCAAAAATTGTAACTTCATTCCCCTCCTCAACCGCCCCACTAGACCTCACTAAGGATCCCATCCCCCCCCCCCCCGGCAGATCCCCTCAGCAGCAACACCTTCAACGCCATCGTTCACCACCTGCCGGCTCCTCACCTTCAATCTTGGAACGGTGTCACATCTAAACGCAGCCATCCATCAAGCGAAGGTGATCGAACCCAACCCCGAAAGTAGCAAATCTTTTGCTACGTGTCTTACTAGAATGCATTTTTTTTAGGATGAAGTTGGATGGTAGTGATTGATGAGCTGGACCTACAGTTTTAAGTGGGCTCCGAACCACCGGGAAGTAATTTTAAGCAAACAACAGTCTTTTTTGCTGGCCAATCTAATTGGTCACCCTTACAGAGTGACTCGTAAGGGTCTCCCCACCACGAAAAGTCATACGAATTTACTTTACTTTACCCTTACAAAGAGTGCCCAGGAGAAAGCAGTTCATCTCTATCTGATTGAACAGATACCTGCTATGGCTCACGGCTACCACTTCTCTAATTCTATTCACTCACAAAACTAGCAGGCTTCCTGATTTAATTTTGAATCTGGCTTCCTAGCATGTGTAATATCTACGAGATTAATCTGCTAGTCTACTTCTTCTTCTCCTTAGTCTGAAGTCCTTATTAGTCCAGGGCTATTTTTGTTTCAGGTTATGTAGCCTGAACATAACCAAAAACATTAGGTGTAAAGCTAATAATTCGTTTCCTAGAAGCACTCTGTGTAACTTGATACTAAATGAGCTTGCAAATACGGCGGTCTGACAAGCCAAAGGCTCTCTTTTCAACTGACTTTGTTGCCAAGCGATTGATGATAATAATAATAATAACAATAATAACAGTTAATTATATTGTTAGTCGCTACGTTTTATATTTTATATCGCTAACCCCAAACAGTTATGACAAGTTTAGAACTTAATAGTAGTAGGCTGATAAAATCCAAAAATTCAGTTGGTTTATACAGACATATCCCGACTGCATGGAGGCTAACACAAAATTAAATGAGAGCAAGGTTGTCAGAAAACAAATAACCTAGCTCTAGTTAATCAAGTAATATAGTAAGTTGAATGAAAGACATCCATAGAGCATAGACTAGTGAGCCCTACGGGCTGGAGAACTCGCTCGCAAACAATTAATTTTTTTTGAAAGGGAAACTCATTTGGAAAGTAGGGGTAAGGTAGTAACGAAAAACGGTTGCTTTGAAGATGATTATTTAAAAATTTTCAAGACATATCACTTTAAGTTCAAGTTCATCGTTGCTCAGATACACAGATTTATTCTCCACAAAAAAGACCCACCGTAATCATATAGCCTACCTATATATCAGGGCAATGGAATATATTTAGTAGATATATTTACCACATAAAAAACAGCTGTTCATAATTATATCCAAATATCAGGGCAATTTAATTAGTATATCAGATAGAGATTCTATAAAAAACCCGATCAGATTTATATTCACCTACAGCTGATAATAACTCAAAATATATTTTGAAATTTATCGCAAATGCCATCATATGGTAGAATCGTAGAAACTATTTTCTATATATAGTGATATATATATCAATGAAGGGCCTATTTGATTCGCGTTAAAAAGGATGAAGGAGTCGGTTAATTTTATTGGCCAACGAACTTGACCTGTCTAAAGATACCAAGAATCTGTGTTTCAAATTTGAAGTTGATTGATAAAGGCAAAGAAAGGCGATAAAGAAAGTTATCGTGGAACATACCCACAAACACACAACGCCTCGAGCCTCAAGTCAAAAGGAAGAACTCGCTTCGCTCGTTCAATTATTCAAATAACAATTAGAATATAACCAAAAGTCAAAGTTTGAAGTGTAGGCCTAATTGAAAGTTAACAACAAAGCAGGTGATTAGAATCGTGCCGTTTTACATCCGTGATCTAGCTCTTGAAAGAAAGATTCTAGACCCTTGAAACTTGGTAAATAGCTTCCTCATAGTTCAAGAGAGATCGCTTTTGATTTTGGAGTTTTGGGGGTCGAATATAAAAATAATTATGATATCAAACAGATTTCCACTATAGGATATAGGTTAGTCTTGGCTAGTGAAAATCAAAACATTGGACAATACAATTGAAGAATGTTACGAAGATTGCTGCTTAGCCCAATTATTCACTTTTTTACAGTGCAAGTGGTGACGTATCTGATTGTGTTGAAATATTCAAAATCTTTTAATTGAAACAAACAGAAAGAAAATATTGAGGAGATCTGTTGAGCAAGGAGAAGAAGAAACAATATTTTTGAAGAAATAAAGGTTTAAATACCTGCGTTTTGGTATCCAATAATTATTGTATTCACTACCGGTTTCAAACCTCCTATCCATCATCAGGTGGTTGTGGACGTTATTATGTCATCGCCGATTTGCGATTCGTCGTAATGTAAAACGTCAGAAAATAAAAAACACACACATCACATATCACGAAACGAATACGAGGATGACAGGACGGACAACACGCTCGCGCTGACTGGCAAGTCCGGACTCTCCGGACACTTCAAATTATGACGATTCTTCAAATCGGCGATGACCTAATAACATCCCCAACCACCTGATGATGACCCCATAGGAAGTTGAAACCGGTAGTGAATGCAATAATTATTGGATACCAAAACGGAGAGGTATTTAACCTTTATTTATATTAACTGGTATCCATAGGCCAAAGAATTCAATATGAAAATATTTTTTTAATGGGAATATTTTCAGGAATCAAAGAAGTTGAATGGCGCATATTCCTGTGAGCACAACAGATATGATTTTTTTTTTCGTAAATTTATCGGGTCCTTGAACACTCCGTTGTTTTGGTATTTAATGCTATCAATGAGGATAGAGCTTCTCTCAGAGTGTGCACCAAGCTTGTTAAATCAAGATAATTTCATTCACTTTTGACACATTCCAATTAATGATATGCAAACCTAATTCTCCTAACTGTAACTCACACCTTCATTGACGAATTGTCGACAACCACCTGCACGGCCAGCAAGTTCTTTGTTGATATTATTTGATAAACGCTGATGCACAAAGTCAATAATTCTCATTGCTGGCTTTCAGATTATAATGAACTGTGTACTTAGCTCATTGACTTTGTTAATCATTGTGTATTCTCGAACAAGGTATTGGTTGAACCTTAATTGCTGGATCGCGTGCGAGAGTGGAACGAAAGCTGATCAACTCATTAATATGCGGCTATTCATACAGTTAGTAGCAACCTATACTTCAATGAACGATGAACTTCTAGGAAAGGGATTAGAGTGCACGATACTCAATGGGGATTTACTCTCACAGATGGATTAAGATTAGACATTCATGAGCTGACACGTGTAGACGGTACAAAGAACAGCGGTTATCCAATCCTTCGGGATACGTCTTTGTCTGGAGATTGATTAGTTACTCCTGAACTAACGTCGTGAAATATTATTTCCATGTTTCACACTGTGAAATGTCGTATTCTCAAATAGTTTTCGCCTGATATTTTTAAGAAACGAAATTAATTCAACGTAATGTAGTGAAAAATGTGATTACAATATTTAAATAACATCACTCAAACATTACAACCTACTCTAGAACATGGCATGCCATAGAAAAGTAGGTTAATTTCCACGAAAAAAATATGTATAAAAATGTAATATTTGGTAGTTTTATGCCCGGTTTCTGAGTTGTTCATTAATTTTAAATTAAATTAAATTAAATTCAATGCTCCAGCATTGAGTTAATGGTCCAATAAGTTAATGAACAACTCAGAGAGCGGGCATTAGTCATGTAGTCTTATTTGTTCAGATTTAGTTTTTAAATGGAAATAAAAAAATATTTATATATTCATTATATTCAAAATTATTTAAGGGAAGTGATGGCCGTAATCCGAGCAGGTATAAGATTTTGTACAAGTTTTCTTAGAAGGCTTGTTGTGAGTGATGGAAGAGTCTTTCAGAGAGTGCTCAGAGTACAGAGTACAAGTGTGGTATTCACTAGATCACTGGGTTCGATTTTTACGTTATTCTGTGCAGAAGCGAATAAATAATTCAATATAGTTCCAAGATGCAACACCGCATGATCAAATTCATAACGTCAAATTGAATTTCCAGACTCAATTTGTCAAAGCACACGTATAAAAAGTGAATTTGCATAATGGCGACCATAAATTGAGAAGAATTTGTGCGGTCATGCAACCAAACGGTTATTGGAGGTTAGGTTACGTGATTTAGCCAATCCTAATCCGTCTTATTTCTAGCGGGAATTTCAAATAGACTTAAACGCTCATATTTTTATGTATGCTTTCAACCCTCAGCAGATTAGGCGTTCTCTATTCCTAATATCAATTCCACGAATGAATAAATAAATATTATGTAGAACTATTGTGGGGATTAGATGAATTTCAACTTGGTGAAAGTATTATTTCATGGTGTCGTGACGGCTATAAAAGTTAAATGGCCTCATATTGAAATGTTGTTTCTATATTGAGATAAGGTTGAACATGAATGGAATAAATTGTTGTGCGCTCAAGTTCTTTTCCTGCATTTATTGATACACCAAGGTATATGTTTTGCTTCCTAAAATGTTTCTGATAACATTATTATAATTTCGAATGCAAAATGATTCCCTACCTTGTAAGGGCTTTGTTCGATATAGGAATTGGTGAAAAATGTTATTTTATGGTTGCTTGATTGTAATGTAGGAATTGGGACGAAATGTTGTTTTATTGTTGCTGAAATATTTCAAAATTTTTAGATAATTAAAAGACATGCTGAAATAATTTTTGAGAATAAGGTTTAGAATCTAGAAAAATATGTGTGGACATAAAGCATGAGGAATATTGGGGATCTCATAGATGATGAGTATACTCCACAGGGAAGAAGATTTAATAAGTTTCTTATTATTAATTATCAACTTAAATGTTATGCTCTGTTGTTAACTTCCAATTCTATCAAAATTTTAAACTTGAATTGAACTAATAATAATAATAATAATAATAATTGTAATTGATAAAGGAAGTATAATCAGAATTGAAGAAGTACGAAACAGAGAAATATTCAACGAGAAGGTCGTGAAGGGATGTTTCCAGGTCAAAAGCAGGAGGGTAGGAACTAGGTGGAAGGAGGAACGAAGATAGCGTTACTCTGAACAGATGAAGGCCTCTTGGGAAAGAAGAAGAACCATAAGGAACTGAAATGTGCTTCTAATACTCTGCAATCGTGATCTCTAAATGGCCGAACTGAAACAAAAAAAAAATAATTATAATTATATTTGCAATATTATTGTGGATTGGTGTTGAAGGGCTGTTACCTTATTATTTGTGTCAAGAATATGACACAAACCATTCATGTGTAAAGAATTAGTATTTGTTATCTTTAAAATCGTGATTAGATGGATATTGATATGAATGATTTTAACAAAAGCATTCAGGAGTAAAACATTAAGATTCACTAATTTTTTAACTTTCTTTGTAGTGGTAATATTGTAGAAGATATCCATAACGAATTATTATAAGACTTGAAGTTGTCACAATCACATTTTGAATAATAAGACGAAATTGTCACAACCACATTTATAAAAAATATTGAAAAACTAGTTTCGGTTGTTATACCATTATCAATCTCAATCAAACTAAAACTAAAGTACAGAGAAGCTTAATATATACTGAATATGGAATGATACTATTGGTTAAGCGAGAAAGAGGCTGACCTTCATCGAAGGTTGTGATTGGCTGACAAGTCACGCCCCCTGGTGGAAGGAGTAACAAGCAAAAATACGAGTCAAATCAATAACTAAAAACTGTGAACATCTAGAAAGCAAGAAAGAAGAACAATACACAATTAGGCTAGAATTGAATCAATAGTTATTGATTTGACTCATACTTTGGCTTGTTACTCCTCCCACCAGGGGGCGTGACTTGTCAGCCAATCACAACCTTCAATTAAGGTCAGCCTCTATCTCGCTTGGCCAATGGAATCATTTCATGTTCTATATATATTAAGCTACTCTTTACTTTAGTTTTAGATTATTGAGTATAACAACCGAAACTGGTTTCTCAATATTTTTAATAAATGTGATTGTGACAATTTCGTCTTATTATTCATTATAGATACCTTACACAATATCCCTTTCACCACTATTTTTAATAAATGTGATTGTGACAATTTCGTCTTATCATTCATTATAGATACCTTCCACAATATTACTTTCGCCACTACAAAGAAAAAAACGACCACATTATTTATTGAAACCAGTGAGATACTAGTTTTGGTTGTTACAACATTATCAATCTCAATTGAACTAAAACTAAAGTACAAAGTAGCTTGATATATATGGAATAATACTATTGGCTGGTGGAGAAAGTTCATTTGATAGGCTGACCTTCATTGAAGGTATGTGATTGGCCGAAGTCCAAAACAAGACACGGTTACTGATGTGAGGAGCAACAAGCGAAAATAAGTGCCAAAATCAAGAACCAAAAACCGAAAACACAAAGTTCTCGACATATTTTCATGTCATAGAAAGCAACAAACAAGAACAAAACACAAGTATGTTAAAATTACAAAATTTTAAAATTAAAATTAAAAAATTGATGCTCACTGTAATGCAGTCAAGGTCAACTGTTGTATATTAGGTCTCGATATACGGACCTAATGGGGCCTCAATGGGGCTCTTAGACCCTGGAAGGCCTCTTTGAAAAGTAACAGAAGTTGGCAAATGTTTTTCTAAATAAGATTTCGACTTAGGCCTATTAGGAAATAGCTTTTTCATGTTTCTTTTTCAATTCATGAGCCCAATTTTTTAATAAATAGCACGCGATCGTTTTCCAGAAGATTCAAGTTATATTTTAAGCAAAACGTAAGCATAATCTATGCTTACAAATATTTAGACTCTTGAAAAATCAACACTAATAGTTACAGTTTTGGGCTGGGAGCCAGTTGCTTCTTTACTTTGACTTGTATTTTGACTGTATCAATAAGTTAATTAATAAATTAATATTGAAAAATATTTCAATTTTAGCGCTAGGAAGGATTGAGAATCATAGACTTCCTCATATCTCAAATATTCATCGTTCAAACTGAACTTAGTAATTACCGTATGTTTTCCGGGAGATTTAAGTTATATTTTAATCAAAACTTAAACATAACCCTAGCTTACAAATATTTGGACTCTTCTAGAAATTTAGTTATAAAGACAGTTTTGGGCTGAAAGCCTGTTGTTTCTCTTCAATATATTAAATGTATCAATGAAAAAATATTTAAATTTCAGATCTCTAAAGGATTGAGAATAAAGTCTAATGCATATTTTTTCTTTCCAATTTGAAGAGAAAGTTTATGCTATCCAATATCAGATTGCAAGAATACCGTAGGAATATTGTTGAATGAGACAATGATTAATGACAGTATGGTAATGAAACCGACTTGGAAAACGTCAAAATAATTCAGTCTAAATGGATGGTGCGATATTAACTTGAAAATGAAGAAAACTTTATAACGAAGACCATTGTTCATCGAAAATTTTGAGCAGGGAGCCGCTTCTTAGTGCAGGAAGTATCCAAAAGGCTTCGGATCGAGGCATGCCTCTACGAATTAGTTTGTCTTTGAAACTGAGTCGTGTTCTGTGTTCAGACTTCCGAATTGGATTAAAATATCCCATGAAATGGAGTGGCACAAAATTAATGCATTATTGTCGAGCAGATAATTAAATTGTACTTTCAAGCATCATAATTTCCATTTTAATTGTGACAGACTAAATTGAATTTCAGAAAGATCTGTGCTGAATGACGAGAATAGGGTGAGCTTGGACAGGTTTCTGAAACAAAAATAGGGTTATTTTAGGGTTACCGTACAGAAATCAGCTACAGGGAGGTAAGAGTGTTTTTAAATATGAACTAACATCATAAGGCACGTTCCTTTTCATATTTTAAATGAAGGGAAAGGGAACTTTCAAGTAGTTGACAAATTTTCAGTCTTTAGAGAGCTCATGTGAATAAGAGCTATCCTCTATTTAATTGAACAGTAATATTCCTGAATTTCTTGTTTCATGACAAACTGCGTTGTTAATATTAACTTTTTAAGTGAATTCAACGACTTGCAGTCAAATTTTTATTAAGAATAAGTAGAATTTACTTACTCTGTAGGCTGAGCGTTTTCAAATCTTTGAGATCCCGATTTGAAATCGGGATCTCAAAGATTTGAAAACGTTCAGCCTACAGAGGAAGTAAATTCTACTTATTCTTAAATATCCTACTTATTCTTAATATCTATCCTCTATTTAATTGAACAGTAATATTCCTGAATTTCTTGTTTCATGACAAACTGCGTTGTTAATATTAACTTTTCAAGTGAATTCAACGACTTGCAGTCAAAGATTTGAAATGTTCAGCCTACAGAGTAAGTAAATTCTACTTATTCTTAATGAAAATTTGACTACAAGTCGTTGAATTCACTTAAAAAGTGAACAGTAATAATTGAACAAAGCACAAGAACGATCTGTAGGTTATAGAGCTAGTCAACATTTAAATTGTTTTTCTTATTTATTTGATTTTTTTCTTTGAGGATTACTAAGTCTGAAAGTATGCATGTCTATAATAGGATGAAGCTTCTCTTAAGAAGTGAAATGCATCCCTCCAGTATAAGTGAGTGAAAATTACATTATTAAAAATAAATGCAGTGTCGGTTTTTGATATTATATTGTTCATCAAGTATTTCGTCATGGAAAACATCACAGAAAGTCTAAGGTCTTGAGTGAGGTCTTGAGTAAAGTCTAAGATAAATCTGAAAATGAAGGCTACAATGAGACAAATCAGATGTACAATACTACATACTGTGGTTCCATTATTATGCACTAGTTACCAACTTACCATACTTAGAATAATTTCAAATAGTTGAGGTTGAGGTGAGGCTCAATTTGAATGTCACTTTCATTGTACTATACATTGTTTGAGATCAGAGTTTTTTTCATAAGAGACTTTAAATGCCACTTTATTCTGAATGTCTAGCCATATTCACAGTTCACAGCTAGCAGTTGCGAATTATTGGATGTTGTAGTTTTATTGAATTTCTGAATATTAGAAAGATATTAATATTAGAATATTGATTTTAAACGAAGAAATATGAAAAATTAGTATCTTTTCACAGCTGTAACAAGCTGTGATAGAATTTTTCATGAATTTACTACTATTTTTGAATTTTTAAATGTAATATTCAAGTGATTTTCTCTATGAAATTCACTTTTCTATTGTAAACAAAGCAGGAACGAATAAGGGACCATCATTTATACCCACTGACATTCAATCACTGTACTGTGTTTACCCAAGTTTAAATTTTTCATAATGTCTTGTTTATATTGCTTTAAAACGTTTAATAACCATCTACATTGTTGATTCAAGTTTCAATTCCTCTATATGTCTTGCTTCCCACATTTTTGCTTCCACCTCATTGATTAAATTCATCTTTAGAATATTAGACTTCTGTAACTACTTAGCATTTGAATATCTCAACAATAAAGATTAGACTGGTTATAATACCTAGCAGATAATTACTATAGATAACATATCTACTTTTTTTTTTTTTTTTTTTTTTTGTAGATTACGTCTTGGAGACTCCAGTTAAGGAGTATAAGACAAGTCAGATCAACAATATTATACACTAGATACCATAATTACTTCAACTAGTTGAGATGAGGCTTAATTTTGATGTGAAAGGAACTCTTGTACACTATAAAAAGCTTTATCAACTAAATATTTCTTCAATTGTTTTTTAAATATTTCTATATTTTCAAGACTCTTCAAAAACTGCGGTAGCTTGTTGTAGAATTTCCTACCAATATAACTAGGTTTTTGTTTGAATAAGCTACTATTAATTGTGACTCACCAAGTGATAATCTCCTCGGCTTCTTGTATTATAATCATGTACTTCAAGATTTTGATTAATATCATTCGTTTTTACATATAAAGTAGCTTCATACACATATAAGCAGGGTACAGTTAGGAGACCAAGTCTCTTGAACAACGGCCTACATGAATCTAATCTATTTACTCTTTCTATACACCTAACCGCTTTCTTTTGGATCTTAAACACCCTATCAAGATTTTGTTTTGATGAATTACCCCATACTAAGATAGCATACCTAATATCAGTAAGAGCCCATGGTAAGCTGTAAAAAGTAACTTTTTGTCATTCAATCTAGCGAGTTGTCGCAGGACAAATACCCCAGATGAAATTTTACTACATATTTTCTCAATGTATGGAGTCCAGGTCAATCGTCTATCCAACAAAACTCCTAGAAATGCAATTTTTTCTTCCTGGTCTATGGACTTGTTTTTAGACATCTACTGTAGTTGGGGAAATATTAATTTCAATGTTTACAAAATTATCAACTACAACAAAGAAATTATAAAGTAGTTAAAATTAAAATTCAAATTACTGGAATTGGAATAGCTTGATTAGATAATGTAACAGGAGCTGAATAACTCACAGGAATGAAATAACTGTCAGACATAGAATATCTAACATTAATAATGTTAATAATTTAATTGTTAAAATAGAATAATTTGTTAAAAATAATTCGATGTTTAATAATTTAATACAAAATCCAACATTAATAATATTAATAATTTTAATGTTAGTAATAACAGCAGCACCAAGCCAATGATATAATTCTCTGTGGTAATCCAATAATTTAAATACAGGCCTAATTCAATGATTGAAATAACGCAATAAGGTGAAGAAGGAAAGGAAAAAGCTTGTAGCTTATCTTTTTCTAATAAACACTAGGTATATCAGAAGTGTTATAATATATGCAATTGTGAAAAAATGAATATTATGATATTATTAAATAATATTTTAATTTTTACATTATGATTTGGTTTGACATAGTTATCTACCGCATATTATTTGAACATCGTACGGTATTATTTATCAGTTCCAAATAAACAGAAGTAGAATCAATATTATTGGTGTTGTTCCATAAATGCCAGGATCAGATCATAGCTTGGACTTATATAATGATTAAATTTTTATGATAAATTTAACGATTTTCAGTCAATTTTAATAGAGAATAAGTATAAGAGTATTTACTCATGTAGGCTGAAACGTTCTCGAATCGTGACGATTCATTTTCAACATCTATCATAAATTTATTATAAAAAGTTTATATTAACAATACAGATCGGTATAGATCAAGAAATTCAATAAAATTATATAATAAATCTCAGCTTCATTTTATATAGTATATCATTATTGTCAATCCTAGAGTAGGATCACTTGGTTCATAATTAAAAACATTGAGTGCACTGAAAAATCATGCGAAAACCACTTATCTATTTAAATGTTGAAGCTGAAGCTGAAAGGATCAATACATGAGAGACCGGCTTGATAGATAAATGGATCAGGCTGATGAAGCTTCTCTTTAAAAATGAAATGCATCTCTCCAATACCTATATCCATATATCCAGTATAAGTGAGTGAAAATCATAATTTAAATAGAAATACAGTGCCAGTTTAGACATTAGATTCATAATATATACTATAAAAAATGAAGCTGCAATTAATTTTGATCACATTATGCAAAATCCACAATTCTTGTAAACAAAAACGCCTTTGAAAACGTTTGGCCTGAAGTGAATAAAGATATAATTTATTCTCAACTGGAATCGACTGTAAGTCGTTAAAATTACCATGAAAAGTGAATATTAACAATGCATATCGATATGGATCAAGACATTTAAGGATTTAAAGAATACATTATTTTTCAGCCACCTATCAACTCCCGTTTCCTATACTTTTCATATAGGACCGCCCTTGCCTTCAAGTATACGGAATTTGGCAGCCCCTGTTGGCGACGTAACATCTTGTACATCTTGTACATTTCTACTTGGTTCACATTGAGTCAGAGGAAAAGCGAGTCATGAAAACTGAGCCCATTAAGATCCCTTTCATTATTCTTGCAATAAAAGAGTAGGCCTACTATTGAAGCAATATTATTGTACTTATATCTTGCTTTGTTGACTTGTTTCGGAATCTACCAGCTAAGATAGCATCTAGTGGCGAAGCCTTATAGCAAAATCCTTCAAGGCTTCCAGAGGAGTGATGCCAGATATGATCTAGATAAGCGGAAGAATGGCTTGCAGCTCCCTTGTGGGGATTAAGAAGGCCTGCGTGCTGTGTGGTGGGGACGACACAAGCGGAAACAAGGAAATGCGACAAAACCATCAGGGAAGACTTAGTTAGAGATGGCAACAACTAGAGAAGGAGGCCTGGGGAGAGCAAGATTAATGTCGACATTAATGTGCGGTGGAGGGTTTAATGTCACCAAGCCCACTTAATCCCCTTTAATAAACGGATTTCTATACAAAATAGCATCCTGCTGGGTCTAACTCGAGATTTAAGACACTTATCATTGATCATTGGCACTTTGGATCAACAATGGATAATCTTATCGAAGTGGTTGAGATGTATATAATCTATTGTTAAAACCTTGTATTTCTATTATTTAAATTATTATTTTCACTCAAACTGGAGATACTGGAGGGACGCAGTTCACTTCTAAAGAGAAGCTTAATCAGCCTTATCTTTAGAAGTGAAATGCATATCTCCTGTATCTCCAGTAGGCTATAAGTTGAATAACAATTTAAATTATGATTTTAACTTACAGACTGGAGATAATGGAGGGATGCATTTCACTTCTAAAAAGAAGCTTCATATGCCTTCTTTTCAGAAGAGAAATTCATCCCTCCAGTATCTTCAGTAAAAGTTAAATTACAATTCAAATTATGATTTTCACTCGTGGACTGGAGATACTGGTGAGATGCATTTCACTAAAAAGAAGCTTCATACGCCTTCCCTTTGAAAGTGGAATGCATGCCTCCAGTATCTCCAGTCTGTAAGTTAAAATCATGATTTAAATAGAAATACAGTGTCAGTTTTGATATTAGACTGTTCATAAAGTATTTTGTCATGGAAAATATCTCAGATGATGAATTGTTGATTCTGACGAATTATTTAAACAACTACATATTTTGTTTTCAATACTACAAAATGAACATAAAATTATGCAAACATAAAACTTTTAAAATGTATGAAATATTTTCAATGAATCAACCATTGAGTACCTATTTTGTTTTCAGTTCTACAAAATTGGCAACATAATCATATAATCAATCACTTCTAGTTCATGCATTATATCAATGTATGGACAATGAAGTACCTCCTTTTTGTACCTAATTCTCATAAAATACATAAAGTGTTATTGACAAATCAATGACAATTTTGTATCCAATTTACAGAATGAGAAATATAATCATATTATATCCATCACTTCTAGCTCATGCATAAATATCAATGGATGGGCAATCAATTACTCACTCTATTTGAACATATATCTCTTAAAATGCATGAAGAGTTAATCTACTTAATAGTTAACTCGTTAAAATACTCAATCCACCAACTAGAAGAGTATATGAAAATGTTGGATACAATCCAAAGCTACCACATTAATTATTGAATGAAAATAAATTGAATCAATGTAGATGGTAATACAACTAGAATAAATCTGATTTTTATAGAATTGAAATAATAATTATTCTAAATTCATCAACATCCAGAGTGTAGGCCTATATAACTTGATGTTCATTCTACAGAATTGGAATTTGGAAAAAGTATCTATTTAAGAGCTCATTCATTGTTAAAATTTTATGCAGATATCGTACTGTAAACAATAGTTAATCAATTAATATTCTATGCATGGGCATAGTGATTGATATCATCATTGATATATATTTGAAATTTAAATAATTATCATATCTGATGTATTTGTGTTGGCACCGTCATTCACGCTTATTATGGAAAGTCTTTCATTCTTGCTGTAGAAATCCCATTCCCGAATTCAGAAGTTCGTCTCTGTTTTGAGAGTGAATGTTCGCCTCATTACCCACACGCAAACGTCTCAGACTTTGGGTCTTCATCACCGACATAATAATAAAAAACAAATAATGAAACGTTAAAAAACACTTTTAAGTGGAAATTATGACTCATGTTGTGGCGTGACGGCCGTTTCACTCTGTTGTTAGAGCATCGCCAGACGACTAACAGTATAAAGTAAGTGCATGTACTGTGATAGTCTGACGATGCTCTTAACAAAAGAGTGAAACGGCCGTCATGCCACAACGTGAGTCATAATTTCCACTGAGAAGTGTTTTTTAAAGTTTTATTATAGATTGGTGGAAACAAGATGGATCTTCATAATTAAAAAACCTAATAATTACACTAACTGATGTAGAAGGGAGGAGTCAGACATCAAAACCTTTTTCTTGAATATGTCTTAAATGATTAAAATGTTGAAGTTCTCTATCATTTATTCTCTATATTCTTAATAGACTCTTACATTGATCTTATACCATCTAGAAGTCAACTTTTGTATAAATCTTATATGCATTACCTTACTTAATTCAGTCAAGAAGTCAATTTAGTCTAAATTTGGTGTACTGGAAGTGAATTTTGATGTTCTATTGCTCATCACAGTTGTTTATGTCCATATCCTCAACAGATTTTTAAACAGTGCTTATTCCATCTCAAAAGTCAACTTTTGTAAACATTTTATGCGACACCAAACTCAATTCAGTCGATAGTTGCGTTCATGGGAGCCTCCTCATTCACCGGTAATCGGTACCGGTGGCGCCTGATTGGATTACTCAAATTTTTTAAACGTCTATGAATTTGAATAGACCAATCTGATGTCACCGGTAACACTTACCGTTGAATAAGAAGGCTCCCATGAACTCAATCAATATTATTCTACTGGAAGAGGATTTGAATTCTTTCCTCTGCTCACTAAAGTTGTACTTCTTAACGGACATTCCGACCAGCTTATTCCATCTCCAAAGTGAAATTTTGTATAACTTTTTTATACACAGGTATTGAATTAGCTGGCTTTTAAAAATCATGTGCATTAATTCAGTATCCGTTCAAATAGGTGGTCTGTACTTGAAAAATTGAATTGATGACAGCAGTATTAAATCTTCAATTTCTTTAAATTCTTTTTTATACGATTTTTCGCTAGAAAAACTTTTCTTTTCTTCAAGTCGTCCAGCAACATATATGATTTTATATGCGAGGAAATTATAAGGGCATTGTGACATTTAGCTTTCTTCCGACTCGTCTCTAGAAAAGCATTTAATAATATCAGTAAGAGAGAAATTAAAACTCTTTTCACCCTTTGTGACCTTTTGTAATGTCAGCAAACAACTTTGGATATGTTTACTATTTGAAATGGTATTCTGTTGCTGACATTTCAAAACTGTTTTCTTTGCAGGATATTTAACAAGGGACACGGTCTCATGTTCCTAATAAATTTAATTCTTGAGGAACACGCGCGTTCAGTTAAAAAAAATATCGCACCGTAGTTTATTACTAACTGACAAACGATTTGAAATGTAGTGTTGTAGGTCTATGCAGGAATGAAATTATTCATGTGATTCTGGAGAATGCATTTTTTGACTTGAACAAATTCAATATTCTAGCTAACATCTGTGATAAATTTAGAAGGCTATAGGCTGAATAAAATTTAATAGAATTAAATAAAAATTAATTACAATAAAATAAATTGAGTAAAAATTCATACAAGTATGCTATACATTTTCTGCGGTTACAATAATTCCTATAATATAATTCAACATGAATAGTTTTAGAACAAAATTGATTAAACGAATTATGATGATAAACAGAAATATCAGGCACCCTGTAGTATTCGGGTTACCTACACAAAGAAAAACTATTTCAAAAAACTTATTCAAACAAAAACCTAGTTATATTGGCAGGAAATTCTACAATAAGCTTTCATTTCACTTGAGGCAGAACATATTATTGGGCAGGATGCCCATCCACAACAAAAGCTGCACTTTACACTTCATCCCTGAAGTCTTCAAGATGTACATAATAAGAAAAATTCAAATACATGTTTTTAAAATTTTCCAAGGATTTCCATCCATCGTTCCATTAATGTTTGTTATTTCCACGTTTATTTTCTTCTGATGTGAGATTTGTTACAGAAGTCTCCCACTAATGGCTGATGCAAAGAGAAATCAGTGTATCAATCTTGTTCTTCGTAGAAGGATAATGATAAGACAGGGGAAGTTGAGATTAAATGCTACAATTATGTTCGGCAGAGTGGCTCTAAAACTTGATCCGCTGCCTTTTTTCTTGGTCGATTGAGAAGAGAACTCCCATTTACTAGGTGCTTTCCTGTGAAGGCAAAAGAAGAGATATATTAACATTGAGAAATAAATTATGTCTTGGGAAAGAGCCGTTTGAGCCAAGAGCCGAAAAGAGAATGGCTAAAAGGATGAGAAAGAAGAAAGTGAAGTCGTGAAGATTTTGAATAAAGGACCATCCAAAGAAGTCCCAGGCAATAGGTCGGAGGTAATGAGGTCTCAAAGGAAAGTGCTTCCAAAAGACTGCACACACTTCTAATGCATTGCAGGCTAGGCGATTGCCAGTCACTCCACTTACAAACGACATTTTTCCATCGTTTTCAGGCTGCCCCCTTCCCAACCCCCCCCCCCCTTCATCATTTGTAGTCGACAGGGACAGGCATTTTGGGCTCGAAAGCACTCCCAAACTGAAGGGGATTACAAGTGAGTATGATACATCTCACTCATCAAATTCCTCAGTTGAACAGGTGTTTTGAAGTTAGTGTTGCAGTTACTTTCTCATGTGATATTTGAACATAAATAATTATTGGAAATAAGACTCACCAGTAGAATTTAACACTTACTTCTTCGAATGATGTCCATTTCGCATTTTTGTAATGTTTCCCCAGTCACGGCTGGAGGCTTACTGATTCAGGTTTGGAAACTGCTGGTATGGTTGTTTTAGTGGTGAAGGGTGGGTGAATGAGATGACAAGAGATTTGGACCTGGAATTATAATTATAATCAGATATTGTAATCGACTCCAGTTCCCCTCAAACACCCTGTTTAATTACTTAATTCAAGATCCATATATTCTGCTTTCTCACACCACTCCATCAAACCGAAAACCATAACCCCACTTGTCAAACCTGATTTGGTAGATATCCAGTCATGTCTGAGAAAGCATAACAACTATTCGAAATGACAATCTCAGGAATAAGTGTTGAATTTCGCCGTAGTAGAGTTTATTTTTAATAATTATTTATGTTTACAGAATCTAGTGCTCTATAATTTGAACGAGAAACATTTGTTAACCAATTATTTAGAAAGGTAAAAAGCCAATTTCTTTTCAAGTCCAAGAAATAATTATACTTTGAAAACGATGACATTTATATTCTGAAAACATTTAATAATTATTATTTTTCTGAATGGAGCGAAATGCGTTCAAGCTGAGGTATTTCCACATGTAATTTTGTACTGTTTCACAGTGATGTGATAAGTGATAGTTTCTCGTTGAGAAGGGGCTCAGACAGTCTTCTGATAACGTAAATAATATCTATTTTTAGAAAGTACCTCAGAATAGTTTTCAGAACAGAAACCGAGCACAAAGCCACCTAATAATATAATTCATTTATTATGGTGATAAACAAGAACTCACAAAACTGATTATTTATGTTTAAAAAATATCTTAAATATCTTCTTCGAATTGCCATATTCTCTGAAAAGAGAGAATGTGTGAGATGGTGTGAGATAGGTTTGAAATACTGAAAACAATTACCAGTAAGATGAATCATGCATCCATTGAGTATACAAAACTAAGATAATTCAGGAAATTGATGAATCTCTGCTCATAGAATATCTTCTTCAAATGGTCATATTCTCTGAAAATAGAGAAGCATGAGTGAGAGGGTATGAGAGAGAGGTATGAAAGGCTGCGAACAATTAACAATAAAATGAGTTGTGCATCTATTTAAAATACAAAATTTGGATGAGAATTCACAAAATTGATGAGTTTGATAATCTTTGCTCATGAAATATCTTCTTCAAAGGGTCATATTCGCTGGAAAAAGAGAAGAGTGAGTGAGTGGGTAAGAGATATGGAGGAAGAGAAGAACGGGAATGAACAATAGTGTTGTTAGAGGAAAGGCGAAAGTTATATGGATGGTTGTGTTTATTCGAGAAGAGCTTGAGCGAGCGCACGAAGGACCAGACATGTTCTGGTTTGATTTAAGTCACCGATCAATCTCCAAAGCACAATCACTCTTCTTCTGCAGCTTCCAACTGCGAGCAGCGAGAAGGCAACCACCAACTTTTCTCCCTGAATCCTTGAAATCGCTACTATATCGCTCCAATACTCCCGGCATTCATCTAGCGAGCCCCTAAAGCAAGTCGGTGGTTAAAGGGAGACAGAGAAAGAGAGAGAGAGAGTGTGTGCGTATGTGGGAGAGAGAGTGAGTGTGTGTGTGAGAGAGAGAGAGAGTGATAGTGATAAGGATCATAATGAGTGAGTACGGGAAGAGAAATTTAGGAAAAGATATAGTGTGGGAGAACTGATGAACATCCACAATTTGTAAAAATGAATTCAATAGTGAAATTTCAATATAAACTATGTATGTATTCTCAGTTCGCTGAGGATTGGACTCTTGTCCTGAAACGCGTCAGTTACTCCTCCCAAAAAAAGTACAGTTGTAATCGCTAAAGTTTAACCGTTATCAATAGTACCAACAGTTCATGTAATGATGGAAAACACTGGAAAAAATTAGCAAAATTCCAGGGTGTTGGCATTTTGGTAAATTTTTTATTACGAATATTATATTAAGAAAGCTTTGTTAAGCTTTGTATTTCTGAACCTAAACTTCTATAAGATGAATTGAAATCATAATCAAAGTAAACAAACAACTCAATTAGAACAAATAATTGAAAGAATAAAACACTGTTAGATGTTGTCAATTCCACTTTTTTATTATTACAGCACTGGACCGCGGTTTTGTGGCTTCACCAGTCACATTTTCAACAGTACTCAACAGCACTGTTGAGACTGTGTCTGGTGAAGCCACGAAACCACGGTCCAGTGCTGTAATAATAAAGAAGTGGAATTGACAACATCTAACAGTGTTTTATTCTTTTATTATGGAGTTCCACAACATCAACCAAAATTCTACAAATAAACAAATAATTAGTTTCGACATTAAAATTTTTTAATGATAAATTTTTAATTATGAAAAGTGCAATACAAATCAGTGCTGTACTTTGGTGAATGAAGTAGAATTATTAATAAATAGATGGAGTTTCACTGTCCGATAGAAAAAATCAAATATTAAATAGGTACATTCCAATAGATTGAAGCCAGCAGCATCCAGTTCTTCTGGAACGCTGGAACACAGAGATTACAGCGATTACAAAAAAGACTAAATATTAGAATATTTATGAAATATACAAAACTAACATATTATTCACTATATATGTGAATAATATTCTCATATACTTCACAATACACATAATAAGATATACATAACTAGCATTATATACAAAACATAAACTCTGAAGCTACAATAATTCTTTTATACTACATATTATTATTATTATCATGTATTGATAGTCAAAATAAAAATTATTGTAAAGAAACAACAGGCTTTCAGCCCAAAACTACCTCTATCACTAAGCTCTTACAAGATTCCAAATATTTGTAAGCATAGGTGACGTTCACGTTTTAATAGTAATTCAAACAGAAAAAGCTTTATCCTCAAAATTAAGAGCTAATAAATGTATTTTTTGTCACAATACATATAAATATGTAATATATTCATATTGTATGGAATTGATTAAATTCGAAGGAGAATGAAAGTGGAAACTGATATAATTTCATAGAAGATATAATTTAACTGATATAATTTCATTGTTTCGTATATGGACATGCAATAAGGGCATCAGAATGGTTACATAGTGGAGTCCGGTGGGAGTATGGAGAAGAGGAAGGCCGAGGAGATTGTGGAGTAATGAGGTGCATGAAGCGATGGAATTGAAAAACTTAAGTGTGGGTGATTGGAAGGATAGAAAATGGTGGAAAATCTGACTGAAAATAAAGAAAACAGTGATTACTGTAAAATCCGAAATATATAATGAGATTGATTTTTTTCTTCTTCTTGAACATAACGGTTACCGAAATGGAAACCATTCAGCATTTGAACAAGGGCAGAAGCCTTATGTTTATAATAAACATATACTGTAACATGTAGTGAACATATTGTGCACAACAATAAACATACTTATAAACACAGTAATAAACATATTGTGCACAACAAACATAATATACAGAACAGCAACTCTGAAGAATTTCAATTTTCTTGAACTTAAAAGCTTTATTAAACCTCACAAGGAAAAATTATGAAAGAGCAAGCACAATGTAGAACCTTTTTATAGAAAGTGATCTTCACTAATGATTCCTTACGGCAACGCTATAATTCTCCTGGTATTTGGATACATCCTGGTATTCAGCCGGTCTAATTCATTCGCACGGCTGTGAGTAAGATACTAGGCAATGAATGAGGCGAACATTGGACAAAGTACGCTGCTCGTTTACGCGAGGACTTACTACAGGCGAATGTGTTTGTGATGACGCGTCTGAAAGGAGTGATGTGGAAGTGAGAGGCGGCCTGGTATTGCGGTGGTTTGCTGGTAGGTAGTGAGAGGTATTATGGTAGATAATGCCTTCAAGCCTGGAGCGTTTGTTGGGGCCGTGAGAGGGGGGAAGAAGCCTTTGAGGCTTGCACCTATTCCCCTCATCACACACAATTCCTGGTATTCCAGGCTAGGGGTTGGTTGCCGCGTTTTATATCCCCTGGATATTTACATCGTTGAAGATCTCGGGTCTGAATTTATTATATCATATCTTGGCTACGAGATGTATCTCAAGACTATACAAGGTACAGACTGTTTTGTGCTTTCTCTCTCACTGCTGTACTTAATTCCACCCACAGACTTGGTGCTAAACAGTTTGGAGCGATATAGAGGTATGTAGCGCGCCTCTTTAGAAACTCCTTCCTTCATCAGACGCGATAAACTGCAAGTGTATCATCGTCACCAACCAAGTTTTGATTAATAAAGAGAGTTAATGAACACTCCTAAACGCTCAGCACGTCGCCCGCTTTTCTCCCTGAAGAACAGAGATGAAAATCGTGTTTTTCTATCAGCAGTTTGCGGGCGCGTCTCATTAAACTTAGCCAGTATAAGAAAGAAGTGCACTTTTTATCTCGTTGAAAGCTCAGGGCCTGCACCTGCGGCCAAGTTTGGTTTATAATTAAGATACAGTTTTGCCAGTTGAAAGAATGTCTCTTGAAAGGAAGGAAAATTAAGTGAGAAGCGACAGTGGAGGATGAAAAGAATGCAGCTAGCTACTCTAGGATAGTGTGTAGTCTATGAAACATCTTATAACTCCCACAGTATTTGAAATTACGATATTGTAGTGAAAATGAAGAGAAAGAAGGAACAGTAGCTCTTGGTGTTATCTTCTGTGTAAATATTGACTTCTAAGCAATTAATTACTCTTCTTTTGACACTTCTATGGTGTTTATTTGGAGCTTTGCAGAATATTCCAGTTGTTTGATTAGAATTTGATGGAATCTTATCAAATATTGTGGGAGGTGCGAGGGACCTTATCTGTTTGTTTTAGAACTCGGTAGAAGTTGATAGAAAAATCGATTATGGAGAAATACATAAATAAGTGAGACTTTTGTAAATGAGTTCAGTTGTTGTTCTGCGTTGATAAGTGGCAGTAGTGACAGTTCCCGTTTCCGTTAATACGGACAGTGCAATCCCGTTGGCGCTATTACAAACCAATGAACTTTTGTAATGAACTTTCGTTGTATTTTCTTTTTTCTCTTTTTTTCTGAGGATGAAGCCCACATAGGTCTGAGACCTGTGCGTGGGTAATGAGTTGGATGATGGTGATTGATGAGTTGGACCTACAGTTTTAGGTGAGCTCCGAACCACCGGGAAGTGTCTGTAGTGATAATTATTTTAACAGTTCTATAGAGATAATTCTTTTTTGTTACACTTGATAGAAAGTAGCTACTTTCCATACATTTGTCACATATGGAAAGTGCCTCTTTTCTG